>JAOTNS010000711.1:607500-1350000 GCA_028476615.1 Culter alburnus
GGTTCCAGAACCGAAGGATGAAAGAGAAAAAGTTGAACCGAGATCGTCTCCAGTATTTCACTGGAAACCCATTGTTCTGAAAGTAATGATACTGGCCGCTTCGGGAGACGATGGCTATTCTATTATGTCATGATTGTGGGACATCATCCATTCGTGGGACACATGACTTATTTTCACGTCAACTCTGTATTTTACTATGCAAAATACCTGCTATCAAAAATGAATTTTATCCGCAATTACAATTCTGCACAAATTATCTACAACAATGTAGCCTATCCGCAATGAGGGAAATTATCAGTTATCAGGAACATGGGTACCTCGACAATCTCTTCATACTCTGTGTTAATGCCATTAAAATGCAGTAGCTTTGTATTTGTATTTATTTATTGCATTGTTCATCGAAATACATTGAACAATACACACTTGAGTAAGCAACAAATACGTTTGGTTACATCAAATCAATACGTAATTACATTGAGGTAGAACTGTGTATGCATTTATTCGTTTGAAGCATGTATTGTATCTATGTATTAAATAAAAATACAGCAAGTTATTTGCAAATTTTTATTAATTGCTGTCACGCGTCTTGTCTGTATGGTAGAGCGCGTATAAGTGAGCAACAGAATTTATTATTTCACATTTATTTATTTTTTATTAAATAACACTATTTTACAGAGTTGCATTTCAAAATGTTAGGCCTAATTATTTTCTCAGACGAATGTTGTTTTCGATTATCACAGAGGAAGAAGGAAAGTGAGATGGAGAGAGAACCATTTCCAATGGTAACTTTTATAGGTCTTTGACTAATTCCTTTCCTTGTATGTTGTTTTACACTAAGGCTATTTACTAAACCTTGAACAGTCTAGACAGTACAATAAACTCTGGGCAGTAAATTAAATTGGGGCTATTGGACCCTCTATCCACTTCAACTGTGACTTTGCCCTGAAACACAAAGGGTGCAGATGTTTTTTTTTTTTTTTGTTTTTTTTTCTGTCTAGAAAGATGCGAACTGAGTATGTGAACAGAAGTGAAAATCTAATAATAAGTGTTATGTTACAAAATAGGCCTTTATTCCTCGAATTGAACTGCTATGCATTGAACATCACCCCATTTCTACAAGCTTATTGGGCTGTTTACGTCAACTGTAGCACGTGAACACTTACAGTATCCGGCTTGACCACACTGGTTTACAAAGTTAGATGTCGTCAACAACTTTAAAATGTCGAATTAAATATTGTATTTGAACTTCTGTAATGTCAAGGTCATCACCCTTAACCTTTTTGAATAGGTAAAGGTGCCTTTTTGCGGTTCTCTTTGAAAAACTACGCCCTCTCAGAGCCGCCGCAGTGCAGCACGTCCCAATATGGCGGCTGCATCCCCTCACTCCCACTGGAAACACACTGATCTGCCTTCAAAGGCCTCCATACTGTTACCTCGTACTGGGCTAGGTAAAATAATAGGCAATTCCACATAGACGCCGTTTAGCCTGGTGAAATGCTGTGTAAAATAAAACCATATAATACAACCATATCAAATCCTCCTTAATGTTTTTCTCCGACAAAGGGAATATAGGCAAGGACAACAATGCAGTAATAGGCCTATAGTCTGCACTGTTTTCTTAAGATTAGGCTTAATTATACCAAAAAAAAAAAAAAAAAAAAACAACCTTCCAAAAGACTGTTGGTGCAGAAATTAATTGTCATCTTATCAGTAGAGATACTATAAAGAAGCGGCTACCTCTGTGGACTTAGAATATGCTGGTAATGCAAACCTGAGTTTAGCAGTGCAGGCAAACGCAGAATCTTACAAGCTCATTTTGTTTCATAGATCTGTGTTTCCTAAATCTTTCAGCCTTATGTACAGTATATCCCGTATTTTTGTTTATAGTACAATTACAATTTACCACAGTTTTGCTGTGTGTTTTATAACACGCTGCCAATAATAATAAGGAATCTTAACATAGACAGACCCTTTGTTTATTTACATTTTGTTGATGCTGCTTGAAGCCACGAGAGGGCGAACTTACAGCAGTGATCGGACCTGGTGCTGTATGTAATCCAAGTGTAGTTGTCCTCAAAAACAATGACTATGATCTTGAGCGGAGATCTAATCTAATTGTTTTCACCCCCGTTTACGGTTAATGGCGGTATGTTATTATAGCTGTTCACTCTTCTCAATTAGATTAAGAAGATTAACTCGGTTGCATTATATTTTTAAATAACCTGAAACCCCGGAAAATATATTTTAGTCGCGTACGGAGGATATCTTTCTCTGCATAGTTGGGGAGACAATTTCAGTAAACATTTTCTACCTAGACTCAGAGCTCAGCGTGCTTTTTACAGACGGAAACGTCCCCCTCGATAAAGAGATCATACATCAACAGAACCACCACCACCATTATCATTATTATTGTAATTATTATTATTTTTTGCCGTTTTAGTTGTTGTCCTTAATTTATCAATCGTATTACGACCGATGCAGACAGATTTTGTAAGGAATTGACCATATTTTAGCTTTATTATATATTGTATACCCTAAACAGTTCGCTGGAAAACGACAGGCTTGTGTGTACAATAATAATAATGATAATAATAATAATAATAAGTGCAATTAAAAATATTTCTAATATCTCCAATGATAGGCTACATGAATTATAACAGTAGCTGCAGTCTTATTTAGGAAATGTATTAAACTGTGCACGTATCTACATCCTCTTACCGTAGATCTATTTTTATTTTATTGTTTTAATTTATTTATTACACATAAAAGTGAATCAACAAATTAAATAACCAAAATCTCTGTCGGAGATGTAATTATAGAGCAAATGCATTTGCATATAATTTTATAACCCAGATACATTATGCATTTGACATCACAGTTTAATAATTTGACGTCTGATCATGAACACTTCCTAATATGATATTTGTGTTTATTTATGTTTTCAGATGTCAGTTTTGATTTATTTATTTTTTTATTTGTTATTTATCTGGAAGATGCATTTTCCTGGTAGGAAACCCACTGATTTAGCACGTACATTTGTCCTTTTTTTTGTCTTTATGCTTTATCAGAATTTTGTAAAGAAACCGTGCGCCATTTTGTTTACCTAAAATCAAGATTTCTATAAACAAGTTCATTACTCCTTATAGCTAATTTGATATTTTAGTATTTTATGTAGATACCAATGTTATTGGTTTGTGTATAGATTATACACCTATAATAACAAAGCACTTTCCAATAATTAATTCAACGGCATGTGAAGATTTAATTCCTCGTGTGTATTTTGATTGTATCCGGTTCTAAAGCTGAGATAATATAATATCCTTTAAAAATGCTGTAAAATTCTGCAAACGTATTTGCATATTTAGTTATAGCGAATCTTATACTCTACATGTTTTCCCCCCAATAATTTTACAATGATGCATAGGCCAACTTGTTATTGCTGAGTGAAGATGCATGTATTTTTAAAGCCAATGTGTAAATGCGTTTATAACGCTGTAGGCCTTTTTTTTACAAGACAAATATCATAAGAACTGATAAACATAAAACTCCACAAAGAACTGAAAGAAAGAACTGCATTAATTACATAAAACAGAAAGCCTTTTAAACCATTGACTTGCGATATATCTTTCGATAAAATACGAATATCTCACATCTTTATAATGATAATGTAAATAATATCGTGATAAAATACACAGACTGGCTTTGATTTAAAAAGTAGACCTACAAGGTTTTTTTTTTTTTTTATTAAGGTTTATTTAATTTAGAAAATAACACCAAACAACAAACAAGGTATTACATCAATTATTACATAGTAATAACATTTGAATTTCTTTTGCGTCCACAAAAAATGTCTATCTGGAGAACAGGCAAAATCATGTGTGTCGATCAAAACAGTTGATGATAAAAACAAACACAGAAAGGATGAATCACAATTTTGTTTTTCACCCTTAATCGAGTATGCAGTCAGCGGTGTTTAGGCCCACATCCGCTGGCTCATTTTGTTCTGCATAGTCCTCTGAATTTAGCCTCGTGAACTACAAGAAATTCCTTCTGCAGTATCTTCAGACATTTCCTATCTTGACCTTGAATTGGAATTTAAAGGTACACAAAATAGACTAAATGCTATAATTTATTTCCCTTCATGCTCTTTGTTTAACAGCAGGCCTATATATGAGTCAAAGTCTTAATTTTATGTTATCTTGAAAAGGGTCTAAGAACGTTATTTAGACAGTCTTGAAACCAATTTCAAGTCCTTGTTCTAGGTGTCGCTGTTGACCACATCTGAAACTTCAAATCATGTGTCAATGCGCCCACGTGACGGGGAAGAGCCTGCGTCTCAAGGCCATTTTCAAATTTCATTGGTGAGAGTGTCATGTGGTTGCAGAGAGACTCGCTGGGTTATACAGGGATTGTTTTGCTAGATATGTCAGCTTACAGAGGACACTTCTCTGCTTCTTAAAAAAAAAAAAAAAAACAACAACAACAACAACAACAACTCTAAAAAAATGTCCTTTCCTAACAGCTCTCCAGCTGCAAACACGTTTTTGGTAGATTCCTTGATTGGGGCGTGCAGAACAGATTTTTATTCCAGCAGTAACATGTACATGCCAGCCACTGCAGAAATGGGAACCTATGGAATGCAAACCTGTGGACTCCTGCCGTCTCTTGGCAAACGGGGGGAAGTAAACCACCAAAACATGGGCATGAACGTCCACTCGTACATACCTCAAACTGATAACTGGGCAGATCCAAGCAGGTCCTGCCGATTAGAGCAACCGCTCAACCAGATGTCCACCTGCACATTTTCACAAAGCATAAAAGAAGAGACTAACTGTTGTATGTACTCCGACAAGAGAGCAAAGGTCAGTTCGTCTGAGATACCCGCGTACTCCAACCTGATCCCCCGAATCATGTTCCGTTGATAGTCCCGAGATTCCGGTCCCTGGATATTTTAGACTAAGTCAAACTTATGCGACGGCGAAAAACCCGGACTATGACAACGAGACGATGAGCCCAAACACCACGTTAATGCAGCTGAACAGGGTGACTCCAAAGGCGCAGTCAACGCCCTTTGTCGAGGTGGAAAAGAAGCTTCCGCTCGATCGGGACGCAAGGAGCTCTTCCCCGGCGCAGAGTCCAGAGCCCAAAGTCAGCACGCTGGAGGAGAAGAATTGCTCAACTGAGGCGTCTGTCTCCAGCCCTGAATTGCCACACAGAGAAGGCAAAGGTGGGTACAATAAACGGATTAATCGCGTCTTGGTGTAATGCGAACGCTCTAGCATCATAAAACCCAATATAAAACACAAACAACCTGAAAGTCGTAATGTTTAAATGGGAGTCTTTCTCAGGTTGCAGTAAAAGCCCTAACAGGAAACGGCGCTGCGAGGGCGCGTTAACATCAAATACCTTTTGTTGCAAGTGACTTGACATTCTTCTTTGGGCAATATAAGAACAGCCTTGGTGAAATGTATTTGCGACTTTATGCATTCAGCACGAGTTCTTTTCATGTATAAAATCATTATTTGCTATTCATTTGATGCTGACTGTGTACAGTTCAATAGTCGAATCATATTTCTGGTGCAGTAGTAAGTTAAATATGAAAACTGCATACTTAAAAGTGCATTGGTTATAACATGAGGTAATTTAGCTTATAAAAAAATGCAAGGTCCTGTGTTGACTAAATGTAAACAACAGGGACAAAACATTAAAATGAATCCAATAAAATCACATTGTAGAGATATAGTCAACACTTGAATATCTACTAGTAAAGTTAGGTGGGAGTCATTGTGTGCTGATAGACCAAACGAGGCCACATTGACATAGGTATTTGACTTACTTCTAATGATCTTTTATGTGTATTGGTTTAATTATGACAGCCGTTTTAGCAAACATATGCTGTGTTTTTTATTTTCATGTACAGAGAGAGCGTGTCCTATTTTCCCTGTTTGTTTTTGGCTGATGCTGTTGTCTTTTTTCTTTGCAGAATCCAAAAACGACACACCGACGAGCAACTGGTTGACCGCGAAGAGTGGAAGGAAAAAAAGATGTCCATACACAAAACACCAGACCTTGGAATTAGAAAAAGAATTTTTATTCAACATGTACCTGACTCGGGAGCGCCGTCTAGAGATAAGCAAAAGCGTCAACCTCACTGACAGACAAGTAAAAATCTGGTTCCAAAACCGCAGGATGAAACTTAAGAAGATGAGCAGAGAAAATCGTATCCGTGAACTTACGTCCAATCTCACTTTTTCGTGAGCATGCAAACAAGAGCAGCAGATCAAAGACTTACCCCCCTCATTTCGGTCAGTCTGTGTTCTCCTGTATAATGATGACATGAGGGCAGTGTGCATTGTTTTGGCTACTTTCACGTTCCAATGTTGTGATCGTTGCTAAATCCTTGTCATTTGTTGCTACATCTTTGATCGCATTTGAAATGTGAAGCCTTGTGTAATTTCATATGTTTCACAGGGTATAAAAGTGGTGCAAGGTCTTAATTTATAAAAGAAGATGATGATGCCAAGCGTACCAAGCGGTTTCATTTTAGCGGGAACAGAGCAAAAAACAGTGGCGCCAAAAATTATGACTTTGGACATGAAAGCACATTCGAAAGTGAAGATTTCCCATTCTTTCTCCAATGGAAACTTACATTTATCTGGAATAATTACGTATAAAGGTTTCTGTATAATAGATGTTTAAATATGTCTGTATCAGTGCATGTTTGTGGCATGTGGTCAGTGGACTATAATAAATTGATAATGTCATAAAAGTGTTTGGTGTCATATTTGGTACAGCGTTTCTAAACCACAGTTTAATCAAGACCATAACTCCCCCCTCCCCCTCACAAACACACACACCCGCAAAGATAAATTACAAACGATAAACGATAAATAATTATTTTTTCCTCAAAGATAAATGAACACAAACTAATTTACAGGTAGGACTACATGCACATGTAGCTAATTTACACGTAGTCCTAACTGTAAATTAGTTTGTATTTGTTCATTTATTTAGTTGAATCGTATACTGACATTTTCATACTTTTCGTGCATGGCCATATATTTTTTTACTTATTGATTTTATAGGTCACTATTACTCTTGATTATCTTATAGCCTACAGTTCTGTTAATTATTAGCGTTTTAGTCCATTGTTATATAAAGACCAAAAAATGGTATGTTCTGATTCTAAAAAAAAAAGTGGCTTAAGGACGTCACTGACAAAAAAAAAAGAAAAAAAAAAGTTTCTCTAATTTCTCTATGCCCACAAAATAAATCTTAAAAAAAAAAACCTTAACGTAATTAAAAATAGGAAAATGTAACCCTATAACATGTTTTATACTTCAACGTCAAATCAATCAAATCTCAAAAAATAAATAAATAAATAAATAAATAAATAGTTACAAAAGAAAAGTACACCAGAAGCAGAGGTTTCCGATAACTGGTATATCTTACATGAACGCTTATAGGTGAAAATGATTTGGTCCGTCACACCATCCCATACATTCATAAACAACATTTTGTTTAAAAGTGGTCAGATGTTCTTCTTTTAATGCCGATACTTCCAGGCGTCTATATTAATGTTTTGTATTTTCATAGCATCGACCACTTACTCTCTAATGTGCACACACACAAATGCCATATACCTCTAGGCACATGCTCAGATGTGTTCAAGTGTGTGGCCACAGATGGAAACACAGATTATAATTTTGACCAAAATTGTAACGGCTGAGCTCTCAGTGACAACTTGTCGACAAACAGCTAACATTACCACATAGTTTTTCCTCACACAAATTATTTTCTCAAATTAAGACGAAATATGTAATGCATTAGTCTATAGTTTATATTTTCATTGTGTTTATATTTGCATTGACTACACAAATGATCTATTCTATTAGCTATACATTTCTATTATTTTGATTATATTGTGACACAGTAACATCCGCTTATTTACCACCTTATTCAATTCTCGACGAACATTATTATCTAAAAAGATCGGAATATATTATTATTATTATTTTATTATTTGATGATAAACATGTAGGTCAAGACACTTTGAAATGCCAAGAGTCTGTTTTATTAAGGGAACATTAATACATAATCAAATGCACCTCATAAAAATTTTATTGATACACATAAAATACTATGACTCTCTTTTGAATAAGTTCCAAAAAATATACAAATGTTACTTCCTGTGTCAATCTTAGAACACCTTACAGTCAGCATCAAACTTACAACGACCGATCTTAACACTAAAGCAGCGAGGATCGTTTATAAAATATGAGAATCTGTGAGGCTGCGGTGGTTCGTTGTTTTACAGCATGTTATTACATTTATTTTACGAGGACTTGCAACTCGGTACTCTATAAAATACTTTACAAGGCTAGAGTATGACATACCTTATGACGAAATTTTGCTAGATTTTACACTGCTGAAATCGTTTGTTAAGGTAATGGTGAGTGCTGGCACTGAAATATGGGTGCATTAATCTAACCTTGTTTAAAAAAAAAGAAAAAAAAAAAAAAAAAGAAACAGACGTAGTTTAAAGCATGATAAATGCAGAATATAACTACTAGTTGAGATGAAAATAACCTGTCTTAGTTTTTAAGAGTACAAAATCAAACATACGGTTATCAGCGGACTGATTTACTCTCTCTGTATTAGTAAATATGATCACGTGATTCATGCAACCAATCACTGAAGATGAAGGCAGCAAAAATACTATGATTGTTCAGAGGCAAGGTTTCGGAAACAGAGTAACGTTTTATATGAGTTCGAAGGGATCCAAAATATGTCGACTAGTTCAGCGCTTAGTAGCTATTATGTGGACTCTATTATGGGGCACGAGACGGAGGATGTGTACGGAGCGCGTTATGCCCAGGGTTCACACACCGCGCCCGCGAGGCCGTCAGGTGTGGTGGAAAATGCGGACTTTTCTTCGTGCAGTTTCGCTTCCAAGTCAGCCGTGTTCCCTGCGTCCTGGTCCTCGGTTCATCAACCATCTGCTGCTGCAGTGTCCGGAATTTACCATCCATACGTTCACCAGACCCATCTTTCAGACAACAGATACGTTCGCTCCTGGATAGATCCAGTCTCAAACCATATCTCTTTATCGGGGTTCCACTCCAGCAGTCGGCACAGCGGTACAAAGACTGAGAGTTTACCCTCGAAAAGGACTGAAAGCGCTGCGTTTGAGACAGAGACGCCGGTGGTTCCCGAGTATAGCTGCAACGCTGTATCCGTAGACAAAACTACTGAAGAAAGAGTTGGAAATGATATTTCGAGTCACAGTGAACCTAAAGACGAAAAACAGCAACAACAACAACTTGACCCAAGTAAGTAAAATGAATTGCCCTGTGATTTACAACTGTCGAACTGTCCTAAACTGGAGGTTTTACAAACCTATAAAAGTGTCCGGGCTCTTAACATGGGCCGAAAAATTGGTATAGAGGCCATTAAAACCAAAAACTTTAGAAATAATTGCATTCACACTAATGTTTAACACCAATTACACAACATTTTAATTGTTAAACGTTAACGTATAGCTCAATTTCTGATATGGTCATGACCTTTCTTGGAATCATCTGATCAATTGTGGATGATAAGCTTATGTAAATGGTTTTCTTTTCACATTGTTATTATTATTATTATATGCTTTCTTTAGCCTATTTCTTTCTTTTCAGGCAACCCTGCAGCAAACTGGATCCATGCGAGATCAACAAGAAAGAAACGCTGTCCTTATACAAAATATCAGACTCTGGAACTGGAAAAGGAGTTTCTTTATAACATGTATTTAACGAGGGATCGTCGCTATGAAGTTGCACGAATCCTGAATTTAACAGAGCGGCAGGTTAAAATCTGGTTTCAGAACAGAAGAATGAAAATGAAGAAGATGAACCGAGAGAGGAGCATCAAAGATCCTTGAAAAGCGTGCTTCAGCTCAGCAGCTAATGTGCGTCCCTTTAACATATGCTTGGATTGGGATACAACTTTTTGGGGGGATTACTCATGACTGAATTGGCATATCTTCTATTTAATATATTATATATATATATATAATATATTATATATATATGATATCAAATATAAATTATTTTGAGTGACTTGAAATGAATGGGTATTTCACATAATTTCTAAATAGTTACATTTGAGCCTAAAATCTATTTCCCAGCACCGTGACAGTAGTTATTTCAGAAACTGAGAATTCAGTTTTGTATTCAGTTTTTGCACAGTAAAATTCAGCATCAGTATTTATACTTAACATTACTCATAAAAGTCCTATCACTAAAATGTCTTATAGGAAATTAGGATACGGTCCGTGATCTGATAGTTCTTAATCTGCTGATCTTTAAATCTTTGTCCAGAATGCATGCAAATCTCTTCACCCTCACTCAGCCACGTGTAATCATTTACTGTGCCTTTAATTTCTTTCTTTTAAATTGGACATCATGTATACAATCTCTTATTTCCAATTTCTCCTTTCTAAACTAATGTATTTCTCGTTGAAGCTTTTGTTGGCGTGTTAGATGCAACAAAAAGGTCTAAATTATATAAGTAAAACGAACTCCTTTTCGGTCTATTTTATGACTTTTATTTTGGTCACAGTGAAGCTTAATTGTCTTCAGTGCTGTATAGTGAATTTGGGTGTAGACAAGCTTTGTTGAATACTCAACTCGTGCACTTACTGTGAAAATATGTTTCTTTTTTTAGACCAATTTGTACAAATAAAATGCAAGTTCGACAGCAAACTGCTTGTACTGATTTACATATCAGCGATTAGCTTAATTTTCTTTCATGCTGAACACAAAATAGAGATTCATTGTTAGGGAATATTGCAAAAAACAAAAAGGTTTATGATTAGGAAAAGGTGTTGCAAGGAACCCCAATTTATCGTCAAACCTGTACCAAGAATTGCTTTAGAGCAGGAAGAAACTGGGTCCAATAAAGCTTTAGAAGAGCTAGACGTCTGGTCTAAATGAGTTTATGGTATAGGACTGTTATTGCTCTTCTCTTTGAAACTAACCTCACTGGTTCTTTGTGTCTGTTACTTGCACACAAAAACGTAGACACTTTTTTTACGGGGCGTCTGGTCGATGTATTGATTGTGAGGCTAAAGCAGCATCGACCCCCTATAGTACACTGAAAGTCACGTTTATTCGCGAAATGCATCTCCACTCTACAAACCTTAAAGCTGACAATCATTTTGGATGTTACAACAAAATGTAACAGGGGTAATCAACGTAGTCAATTTCAGTCTTGCATTCGTTGCAGCATTCATTTTAGATTATGAATAGATAGACTTTAACATGTATATAAATGCATTGCAACGTGACTGCAAAAAAGAAACATGAATGCATCCAGCAATTTCAAAGAATGCGAAATTAAGCAGGGGTGCACATTATTGCCACTAGAGGGCATAGTTGTTCTGTGAAAATAAAGGACTGTCCGTGTTCGTGCACACTTACTTACAGGAGCTTAATCAGACAGTAAAACATGATAATTACTGGAAAAAAAAAAAAAAAAGTATCTAAGTTCCAATTTGCTTCCAGAAAGTTAATAATTTGGGACAAACATATGCGCTCAGCTCTCCCAGTTTATGGTTAAGGTTCATCCGAAGCACTTTACAGGCTCTGTTCTGAATAGAACTAGCTATGGGTTAGGAAAAGGACAAGAACAAAGGAATTTGGATAGGGAGTTCGTATCTCGGCATGGAGCACTGTGTGTGCATATTTCAGGTCAGTTATGGCTAAAGAGATAAAACTGTAAGCCTAGATTAATAGGCCTATTTTTGGATAAAATTTTCTTTATGACGGTTTCGGGGTTCCGAGCTCTCTGTCAAATGTGTCTCTTTTATTATATTAATAATGACCAATAACAAGAGTTCAAATGTTAGACTACTAAACTAGGTTACTGCTACTTATTTCAGTTTATTTTGACATAATGTTTCTTTCCTTTCGAATGAAAGTACAATATAAATTGAATCATCAGGAAGATAACCAGAACAGAACCATTTAGACATGAAAGGTTAAAATGGAGGTTATAATGGTTATAAATACCAAAGCAGTTTTATTTGTTTTAAGCACTCACGCACGACAAACATAAACACTCGTACAGATATTTACAGGTTTTTGTGCTGTTATAGCGTGTAAATAATAGGCCCAAATAGCTACTATTCACGCATCTGTTACAAAACAACTAAAATCTTAATCTAGTTTTAAATATGTATTGGTTTATTGTTATATCTTAAAATTTAGCTACATATTGAATTTATGTAGGCTATTGTTTTCTATAAAAGCTTAATGTCGATACTTCATGTTTCAACAAATCAATAATGCAACCTTCTGATATTTACTTTATTATTATTATTAGCAGCAGCAGCAGCAGTAAATTAATAAATGCAAATGTAATGTAAAGACATACGCCGAACAAGCACAGACTTTCGCAGACCCCAAACTGAAGAGCAAAACATACACTTAATCTAATTTTCCTTTCCTTCCTCTCCCTCCCTGTCTGTCATGTGAGCTATAACTAAAAGCAAGAGTGTTTTGGGGCATGCAGAAGCACCCTGACCGCTGGGTTTGGCTCTGGGCCTGTTCACCAAACAGGCTACACCATTCAATAACAGCAGCTCTCAATCATATCTGATTCCACTGGCATTAATAAGTAACGATCTGACACCATCAGTTCTCACTTTGTTGACCCTTCACATAACACACTGGGCGAAGTATTTTCTCCTGCGGATCAACATTTCCACGAGATGCCGAACGGTAGGCGTGTGATGGCGTTTGGCGACGGCCAGCACTGATGCAATAATTTTATCTGCTTGGGAAATATCTGCGACACAGAGCGCCAGTTATCGGTCGAATCCTGGTGGAATTACGTGTCACTGCGACCGCTCTAAATTTTACGCACACGATAACTTTCGAAGACAGCGGGTCTTTACGACACCGCGAGAGGCCGGGTCGCTACAATACCGAGCCTGTAAATCGTCCGGTAGTAATACTGGCTCGGAACCAGCGTACCTAAATCAGTGCTCGCCTCCGTCTCAGATGTTCCCTTGGATGAAACTTCAAGGTTGTCAGCCATAAAAATCTGTTTTCAAATTACTGTAACTTCCCTTTGATTATAAAGGCGTTTCCTTTCAAAAGCCCCACCACCGCCAGCTCTCCATACCTCCTCATTAGGCCATTCTATGCAAACTTGAAGTAAATGATACGTTACTGAAAGAGATATGGGTTACACTTTATTTTACAGTACGTGTACTTACATTGTACTTACCCAAGAAAGTACTGGTAATATAAGGTGGATATAGTTCAGGTTTAGTAACCACACTCTAAAATGCTAGGTTGTTTCAACCGTTGGGTTTAAAATGTAATTTAAAAATTTGCAACCAACGGTTGAGTTTGTCCACGACAAGCGGAACAGAACTGTAAAATAAAGTGCTATCAATATGTGTCTGTCCTTAGAAAAGGGATTATACCATATACACTGAATAAATTTTATATTTATTTTTTATTTTTTTAAATTCCTGAATTAAAAAAATGAAACGTTTCTGAAAGAGATATGGGTTAGCCTACACTTTATTTTACACTACGTGTACTTACACTGTACTTACCAAGTACTGGTAAGAAGATTAGGTTTAGGGGTACGTTCAGGGTGAGTAGCTAACCACACTCTAGAGATGCTGGGTTGTTTCAAACCATGTTTAGGTCAAATATGGACAAACCCAACCGTTGGCTTTAAAATGTAATTTAGGAATTTGAAACCAACGGTTGAGTTTGTCCACCACATGCGGAACAGCACTGTAAAATAAAGTGCTTTCAAGATGTGTCTGTCCTTAGAAAAGGGATTATACCATATACACTGAATGAAATTTTTATTTATTTATTTATTCTGAATTAAAAAAAAAAAATGAAACGTTTCTGAAAGAGATGGGTTAGCCTACACTTTATTATACTTACCAAGTACTGGTAAGAAGATTGGGTTTAGGGGTAGGTTCGGGGTGAGTAGCTAACCACACTCTAGAAATGCTGGGTTGTTTCAAACCATGTTTAGGTCAAATATGGACAAACCCAACCGTTGGGTTTAAAATGTAATTTAAAAAATTGAAACCAACGGTTGGGTTTGTCCATATTTGCGGACATGCGGAACAGGACTGTAAAATAAAGTGCTACCGAGATATATCTGATATATCTTAGAAAAGGGATTATACCATTGAATCAATTGATATTTATTTATTTCTGGATTTTCAGAAGCACGTGTAAATCAAGCAGTGGCAGCACACGCCTTAAAAAGTTTAGCTTTTAACTGATGTGTCCAAAATAAGACCAAAAAGCTAATTGAGTTTTTTGTTTTTTTTTTTAAATACCGACCACTAACGAATGTACTGCAAATTATGTATTTTTGAGAGTGTTATTTGATTTCGCATTGTCAGCCATGAATAAAGTCATTTAATTAATATTTTCCATTTGGCCTATAGCCTAGCCTATTATTTGCGGTATTTATATTTATTTAATTTTTTTGCTGCATAGTCATAAAATATATAATCGCTATTTACAAAACCATACTGGTAATCTGGTGTAAAGAACTGCTCATTAGTATCAGTCATTTTGACACACAAGCAAAAAGCATAGTGGCAAATGTGTTTATATTTGAAACGCCAACAGATTATTATTTACCACGTTTCCGCCAGATTTCTGAATTTGTTCGTTCGTGTGTTCGTAGATCGTTTTGCTCAAAGCAGATTGTGAGATCCATATTCAGAACTATGCATTCTCATTCCATTTTAATCAAAATATTAAAGACATTTGTTATATATTTAGTTTTCCTCAAGTCGATATGCATTTCTTGCGTATTCACAGCGTATTATCTAATAATATGCATTTTGAGCATTAAGTTAGACTAGCACGTATAATTGTCATACCTTTTTTTATTGTTCGTCTATTCTTATTTTATTAGGATAATGTTTGTTTGTTTTTTATCAGTTTTTAGATTTAGAAATGTAAATTAAAAACTCACATTCATTTGAATTATTTTAACAACATATTAAGAACGTTTTAGCGTGTTTGCAATTTCTCTCTGTGTGTTTCTCTCTCACTCCCTCTCTCTTGCTATCTCTCTCACACAAATACACCCACAGACACTCTCTCTTAGCAGATGTCTGTGACTGTATTTTCTTTGCTGAGGAAGTGCAGCTGGCTCAGTCATTATGCGCAAAAAACTAGAGGCTTTGCGGCAGCCCAGATTCCTTTTTTTGTTAGAAGACAATTTACAGCTTTGTAATAGATCTTTTTATGAGCCTGTTTCGTCGGTCATTGGATGCCACTGGTCATGTGCAGGACGCAAACGTCTTCGTGACCCCTTTTCCAGATTTCCCAAGCGATTTTTCCACTACATTCCGTGGCTTAAAGGCTCCAAATCCAAAATACACAGTGTTATCATATATGTTCTCTCTATTTTTGCCGTGCATGGCTATCTGTGTTAGACATCGAGAAGACAAACTCGAGGCCGATTGCGTATGTTGTCAGATGTTAGACGGCTGCTACAAGAGAACAGATCAAGCCATACAGTACTGGACGACTGATTTGAGACGAGCTTCATAATATTGACCAGCAGCACAGGAGGCAAACATGGATTATAGGGCTTCGCTGGGTAAGTTTATATTTCATATGATTGAACACGCTGTCGTGCCAGTCAGAAACTACAGGACCAGCAGGTTATTGGTTTGCGATTATAATTCAGATTCAGATTCAAATTGTGACAGCAGCATTGGCAGGCTGATTAAAAACAATCTCACTGTTTTTGCAGTTAAGAGAACTCAAATAGTTAATTTTGTGCAGCAGAGAAAACGCTTCTTAAAAGCTAAGCTAGAAGAGTGCCCCTTTAAAGCTGTATTTATTGTGCTCTTTTAATGCTGATGGCCTTTCTTTACTAGATCTTAAAATATGATTTTTACTCATTTGACAGAATGTTTGATTTGAAGTGAATTTGAACTTTTACGAATAAATTCGTCTTTCCAAATAACTGACATTATTAGTATTATTATTAGCAGTAGCTGAAGTATTGTTGTCGTTCAAATGAACCAGCAGCAAATCTTCAAAAATTCAGAAATATAAAAGTTATGTAAACCTACAAATGATGACTGTTCAGCAGTTAGGTTTATGGTTATTGTAAGCAGACTCGTGGATTTACAAGTCGTTCACAATTTATATGACCAGCCCTTATTGTTTTTTTTTTATTTAAATGTTGACACTTATTTCGCCAATGTCACATTTAGCAACAGATTAATTCTATAAAACAATAACGTCTATATATATATATATATATATATATATATATATATATATATAAGAATTGCTGTGCATCATTATTTTTATGCACAGATTAAATATATCTATTCAGAAGATCTTTAATCTGTGCATAAAAATAACGATTCACAGCAATTCTTAATATATATTCAGACATTATTGTTTTATCTCCAATTAATCTGTGCATGAAATAATGATTCACAATATAAAATAATGATTTTGAAAGTTTTTAAACCTGCCATGGCGATGGAGTTGCTGTGGGTTTTAATGTATGCCTCCCTTAATGGTGAGAATGGCGCAGTTTTTTGGGAAGGGAGACAGGCTCTGCGGAACAAAGACAGTATTTCACAGTCAGCTGACAGGCAGAGGTATTTACAACCTCACTGCAATGCGGCAAAAAAGGCGAGAGGAGCCTAAACGAGTTAACCGAACCAGAGCAATGAGCTAACGTTTATACGAATTAAATTCACTTACTTTAGAACAATATATCTAGCCTATATATTGCAAAACAAACTCAGACAGATTATTGTAGGCCTAATAAAAAACTGGCGATTTATAAAGAGTTCTTACAGAATATTTTAATAGTTTAAAAGATTTCCCCCCATGATTTTATAATCACGCAAGCTCTGCATTGTACTCAAATCGCTTACATCAGAAGATTCTCGTTAATTTAGCTTTTAAAACCACAACATTTAGAGTGCTGCCATTTTAAAACCTAGATCACATTACATTAAATAGGCCTATAGTCTTAAATATTAAATAATAAATATGCTCTGTAAAATATGGCAGTAATGTAAGTTGTATTATTTATTGATGCATTATATGAACAGTGATATGTTATACGAAGTATAGCCTATGTCTAAAATAATAATAATAATAAAACTTCTTTCAGTGCTTTATTTCTGCATGAGCAGCTGTGCGAAAGAAAAAAAAAAGGCAGAACACCTAGGCAATATCTGCTTTGGTCGGCAGGCGGTGCTGTTGTCTAACACTCTGAGACTTGCTTGTCCGCTATCTGCGTCTTTGTCCTTGAGGTCATTTCCTGCGACTGTGATTGGTTGTCGCAGTCTTGTGACACTACAGTCACACAGTTCTCTTATTAACTGACAGAAATGTTCATTTTTTAGAACGAAGTAAACCTAATACTTTCAGGAACAGTGTGAGAATAGTGGGAATTATTTAATATGTTTTAAAAAATTATTGATTATAATTCATTTTCACGTGCACTCATTTCAGTGTTGACATAAAGTTGTTTTACGTTTTAAGGTCATATTACGATAAAAAATATATACATTTGTCCAATATAATAGATTGTAATGTGAGTTTGAAGTCATGTTGGCTACACATTTCATGCACTTTAATAACCTGTGAAATATAATTATAAATGTATGCATTTATGTGAATACCGAATTAAATGCTTAAGAGGTGAGGACATTTCTCTTACCAGTAAATGCTATAATATTAAGTGCTCAGAAACTTTCACAATGTCCATTTGTGACTTTAGCATAAATCGACAACCCGCCATATGGCGCTAATATGTTTTTTTTTTTTTTTTTTTTCCTCCTCTCAACGTAATTTTACCTTAAATTTACAGTCGAAAAAACACTCCCATTAGTTCACACGTCAGAGATTTCACAAACACCTCATTTGTCCTAGAGGGGAAAAAAAAAAAACCCTGCAAACTGAAGCAACACATTGGTTAAGAAATATTGCACCAAATAATTATATTATTCTATAAATAGGCTACCACAAGAAATATATAGTAGCAAACATTAATCTACTAGGATACAAGAAATAAACTCTGGTTTTCGACAGTGTGTTTTTCCCTCTGAGTGCATTGAATGCGAATTGAACCCCGTGTCTTTATTTCCTCCTGAGATCAGAGTAATCGCCATTATTGAATAAGTGCAACTTTCAGGATTATTTATGGCACCCGCGCGCTGTCATGAATGGCTGTGGGGAAGCACGTGATACCATTAAACTTTGTTTTATGGCCAGGGAGTTGACAAGCCAAAATATAATTCACATTGTATATTAGAAAGGTCGCTCAGACGGTTTAGAAAAGATCCCAGTGTCGCTGCAGAGGAGAGCGGCTCCACGCGTGTTTTGATCATGGATATTCAAACTCGTCGATACGCTTTGCGCGACGCGACTTCTTCAGGAGGTAAGCTTGTGTCGCTGAACTTGTGTTAATGTTGAATTGTGCAATGATGTTTGTTTACTGTGGTCTCATACACCAGTCAGCCTCCAAACCAGCACTGATCCGTTTCTGTGAACTCCTCTTGTGTTGTTGTGCACAGTTTGGGTGGTTGGATAACCAAAGAGAGAAAAATAGGTTGTGATGATGAAGGTGACGTAAATGTTATGCAGTAGTCCGGGTTTGGTGCAGATATGGCGCCACGTTATGAAAGACTGCTTTTTAGGCCTTAGCTTCTTTACATTATTATTATTATTATTATTATTAGGCTATTATTATTATTATTATTATTATTATTATTATTTCAAGAAGGTAAAATACACATTTTTTATACGAAGGCATCAGCATTTTTTCAAATGAATTGCTTTACTTTTTCATTATTTGTTAATAATGAGAAAGTAAACTAGCCTACTAATTAAATGTGATTTTCTTCCAAGTGTGAAATACGCATTTGCCTATATTGAGAGTTGTCTTTTATTTACAACATAATTATAAATATGACGAAACTAATTTAACGTGAGGGTTTTTTTTTTGTTGTTGTTTTTTTGTTTTGTTTTGTTTTGTTTTTTTTTGCTTTGAAATTGCAAATTATTGTTACTTATTTGCGCCTGTTGTGTAGCTCGTTTTGTCCTTTTTAGAGAGTTCAGTTAGTCGATACACGCGCTTTCGTGACTTATAAATGAACTCTATTAATAAGCAGGGTTTCTGGGTATTATTGACAAGCTCTCTAGCGCCCCCAAGCAAAGAAACTCTCATTTTAGCCCTAAACCATTCATACTTTGCATTAATTTTCATCTCTGATACAATAGATTCGTCAGAAAAAAAAGGTCCTGTTCATTTAAAGCCTGATTGAAATTGTCTGAATTCAGAGATGCGCGATTTTATGTGCATGTTATAGCCTAAAGGTAAATATAAAATACATAATTTCTTCACTGTTTTTCAACTATAACATTTCAGTGAAATATCGATTTATTAAATCATTTTTTAATAAAATCAAACTTAAGTCTAATAGCCTTTATAAAATTTAAAATATGTAGGCCTATGTACATTCTTTGAAGAATAATCAAGGTATTTTGTATTAAAATGTTTGAAAAGGGTTATATTTTTCATTCGTTGATAGACAAACTGTGAATAATTCCCTTGTGAGTTGAAATGATTTTTTTAAAAAATAATAAATCTTAAAAATGTCGATTAATAAGAAAATGACCGTCTCAATCCACACATCTGCATAAAAAAAAAAAAAAAAAAATCTTTAACTTGGTTAACGTTGGGGGAAAATAATAGGTTAATAAAAACGGTTAATATCATGGAAACCCCATGTGCATGCATGTGAATTATATACATATATATAAAATGGAGATATTTTAATTTAAAATCAGAGACAAACGGTGGCTCTCGATCTTTTGTTCATCAGTAACTCGGCTTTGACCCGCCTGAACGAGTCTCAAAGCAAGGTGAAACACGGGTCACGCTGTCTAACAGAAATAAATAACATACACATGTATTAAAACGCAAATTTTCTGGTTATTCTTAGTAAATATAAATGCACACAGAAATTAATTAAAATATTAAACCGCTAATATCAAGCATGAATGGCCTGGAAAAAGTATAAAGTATTGACATCTCTTTTAAATCATTAGCTTTTTTTTTGTTTGTTTTGTTCTAAAGTGCTAAAATCATCTGCAAGTTATAAAAGCATAATGTATTGTATCAAAATTAAGAGACATCAAATTAATTAAATCAAGCTACGTATCTGAATGCACATTCATAAGACTTATATGTGTTTTTTTTATCTGCTTGTTTTAGACAATGAAAATAACTTGAAGTTAACGTAACTGAAAGAAGTAACGATAAAAAAAAGAAAAGATAATTATTACTATATAAATAAGGAATATAAATATTCCTTGATTCTTACATTTTTAATGTTTCCGAGGTTTATTGTATCTCGGCTCTGGTGACCGGGCGCGAGTGAGCACAGGAGCTGCTTATCAGAGGAGGTCATGTATTATCCATGAACTTTTCTCCTTTTTCCGCTACCGCTGTCGTCCTACCAAAAATAATGAAACTTTGTGATGTGTGTTGTAAATGATTCGGCTTGACCTCTCGACCTTTAGCCTTCCTTTATATGCTTCTTCACAGCACACAGTTTTAAGGCTACCTGATCAATTTGACTGCCATGACAGCATCTGGCACAGAAGCCCTCAATCCTGTACCTGGATGAATGTTTCAATTGCTTGTTGTGTTGTCAGAGATACAGAATGAAAGAATTAGTCATTTTATGAGTTGGTTACCTTTACATTTATAAATGTGACCCTGGACCACAAAACCATGAGGGTTTTTTTTTTTTTTTTTTTTTGATTGATTGATTGATTGATTTATACATAATCGGAAAGCTTTCCATTGATGTATGGTTTGTTATGATAGGACAATATTTGGCGAGACAACTGAAATTTGAAAATCTGGAATCTGAGGGTGCAAAAAAATCAAAATATTGAGAAAATCATTTTTAAAGTTGTCCAAATGAAGTCCTTAGCAATGCATACCCACTCACAAAATACATTTTTGATATATATATATATTATATATATATATATATATATATATATATATATAATATATATATATATATGATTTTAAATATATATATATATATTATATATATATATATATTATTATATATATATTATATATATGGTAGGAAATTTACAAAACATCTTCATGGAACATGATCTTTACTTAATATCCTAATGATTTTTGCCATAAAAAAAAAAAAAAAAAAAAGATATTTCGACCCATACAATATATTGTTGGCTACTGTTACAAATATACCCGTGCGACTTATGACCAGGGGGTCCAGGGTCACAAATATGAGTATCCCATGCAGCTGTGGGCCTCTATCTGAAGATTTGTGTTCCCTGTTAAACGTTATTAAAAGAGTATTGAAAACGCACTGAACCTTTTTTTTTAATCAAGGCAAACCTTACGGTAACCTTGGAAATTAATTATATTTTATGAAACACTTTATGTTTTAGTTATAACGTTGCAATAACGTCTTCATTGTATGTAGATTTTTTTTATTACTATCATTAATTTATTTTTGTTTGTTGAGCGAAAACATGCCGTCGTCTATATATACCCTGTAGAACCGAATTTGTGTGAAAGAAATGACAGTCACAGATTCGATTCTAGGGGAGTATATGGTCGATGCAAGAACTTCGAATAAAACTTTTTTTTTTTTTTTCAGTGTTCGACCACTGAATGTTTTTGCCATCTAATGCACGGGCAATATATGTACTTGCTTAAATGTGCGTTGGAAAATGGCGAAGAACCACAATGAAGAACATCAAATGATACGCATATAATTACAAAATATGTTTATGTGGTTGAACTGTCACGAAATGCTTTTATCAGTCGAGTCAACCTTGCCTCTAGTTAGTGCATGGTGATGCTGAAGGCACTTATACCTGTGCTGACTGAAATAAGTCTTGTTTAACCTTTTATGTAGTGCTTAAATCATACTCAATGTGTGTCTATAAAATCACTCCTCTTATAAGAGAGCAGTATGCAATATTTTGCATGAATGTTAACAAACGTTGCCCATCCGTGTCCTCTGTTTGCTCCCTGGTCTTACCTTCAGAACTGCCCAGCGGTTCTTCTCTTTTATGTGGTGTTTGATTATTGATTGGCACGGCGCATTGATGGCGAACCAGGGCGCCCTATACAGCGAGCTGAAAGGATGAGAAGCGCTGGAATGATGAGACTCCAGTAACTTCTGAGTGACCTCTACATGACAAAGACGGTCTCCATCAATTGTCTGCTGGCTTTATGTGCCTCTTTTTGTGCCTTGGACCGTTTTTTTATCTTTTGTCTTGTTTTGTTTTTTACCACTCAAAATCCCTGGGTTGAGTTTGATTTAGGTTAGTTGAATATTAAATTACCAAATGGGCTTCATGCACATAAATGTGATGCAAATCCATGTTTTTATATGATATGATCAAATAGGGATCCTCCCATGTGGTAATGTGCGTGACCACATGGTCTGAATACACAAACCGATTTTTTTTTCTCTTCTTCATACACATGCAGACCGGGTATTTAATCAATTAAAATTTATATTATATTTGTTACCATCCTAATTGAGAGATAAAGTGGAGTTTGTGAAATTCACTACTAGGTGTGCACAGCTTCTTCTCAGTTGATGAAGTCCCTCCACCTCGATTGGCCAAGCTGGTCACATGGTAGCCTAACTTTATTCAGTTGACAGCAAGTAGGAGGGCTTTATGGAGGGAGGAAAAAAAGACAACTCGAGAAAAATTAGTATTTCCTACCTTCAGAAATTAATGGCCATGAGTTCGTACATGGTGAACTCCAAGTATGTGGATCCAAAATTTCCTCCTTGTGAGGAATATTCTCAGAACAGCTATATACCTGAAGAGAGCCCAGGCTACTACAGTCCGTCGCAGGACACTGATTTCCAGCATCCCGGAATCTATTCACGGTCAAACTACTCTGAACAGCCCTTCAGTTGTAACACTGTCCAGGGCTCATCGGTGCAGCCGCGGGGTCATGTGCAGGAGCAGACCAGCCCTTTCCCCGCACAGACAGAGCAGTGTCCTGCGGTCCAAATATCCGGACCGAGGACTTGTGGACAACAGCAAAACACAAAGAGCCAGAACGGGATACCAGCCAAGCAGCCTGCTGTAGTTTATCCATGGATGAAGAAAGTGCACGTTACCACGGGTAAGATTCACTCTCTTTGCTGCCTGCTTGTAGGCCAGTCCTGTTCTGCTGTTTTAGTCACAGTTAAAATCATTCAGTGAAATATTTATGGGTTCCTCTGAAGGGGGCCGCCAATTACACCAGCCATAAATTTTTATTGCTTAGGAAATAGGCCGCTAGCTGTGTTGGCCACTATTGCAGGACCAAGAGTCCACTTGGCCCAAAGCTTTGAACTGAATAATTTAGTAATTATAAACTTTGCCGAAAGTAAAATTAAACGAGTACAGAGTATTTGTTCGATCAAAGTAGGTATTTTTCGCGAAAGTTCATCAACATTAGGAAGCGAATAACTTGAATGCTTGGGTCCTCTTTTTAACACAAGTGTGTTTTTTGTCTTTCTCAGTCAACCCGGACTACACAGGACCTGAACCCAAACGTTCTCGGACAGCCTACACAAGACAGCAAGTTCTCGAACTAGAAAAGGAGTTTCATTTTAACAGGTATCTAACAAGACGGCGTCGCATTGAGATCGCGCACACCCTCTGTCTCTCTGAGCGACAGATTAAAATCTGGTTTCAGAACAGAAGAATGAAATGGAAAAAGGACCACAAACTCCCTAACACGAAAGGAAGATCGGCGTCAGTCGGAAATCAGCATGCACAACACGCTCAGAAGGACAGCCAGACAGAGATCACAACTTTATAAGTGGATATCTCTCTCCCTCCCTCCAGATGTACAGATGAACTGTATGTAATAGACAATGCTTTATTTGACATTGCATGGTAGCAAATGTTGGGTACAAGTGCCAAAAACTGAGAACCAGAAGCACACACTACGACTAAATGCAGCGTGAAAACTGCTATGCGTTCAGAATATTTCAATTTTCAGTATTGTAACCCTTTGCAACTGAGGCAAAGAGGATATGAGGCATCGAATGATGGTTCACGTGCCACAACGAGGTACAGTAACACGTTAAGAAAGCTCACGCTATTTTACACAAACTTGCCAAATTTTTTGGAGAGCATGGTTCTTTTTAGTGACACTATTCACAATTTAAAAAATCTCTGTATTTTAACCTCCCCTTTACTCTTTTTAAAAACATTGTGGCAAGTTTACGGCAATTTATCTTAACTTAATCATTAAAGAGAATTTAAGCAAAGAAATGTCCAGCGTATAATAAAATGACGAAATGTCTTAGGGTTTTTTGTACTTAAGTCAAGTGGGTGCAAGTAATAAAAACTAAATAAAATTAGTTAATGATAAGGGAAAAAAATCGTTGCTTGGAAAATTATTTATTTGTAGATTAAAAAGCTGAAGAAATTTCCTTCTGAACCTCGCTTACTGTGCGCCCCTCATTAAAGGTTTACTTTCTAAACGACTCTTTCAGTCAAGTAATTTTTACCTTGTTCGTGTAATTTCTAAGAATTTCGTTATTGGTGTTTTACAATTGTTTATTGAAGCTTTTAAACATGTCATATTTAATCCAGAGAAAAATGTCTCTTTTTGACACGAATATTCCATGCCTTACTTCACTATAAATCCCGCCCGACATCTTTGTAAACAACATAGCTACAATTAAAGAACAGTAGCCAGTATTATATCTGTCTTCCAGACATTACCTGAAATTCTTGAAAAGCAGCTTTTTATTTTGCATTTTAGACACGTTTATCCATCAAGATGTTTGAACCTTCTATTTATTAATTGTTAAAAGCTTTATGTTCTATGTGAACGTACTTATCCGTTCCATAATTATCAAATTCCGTTTTAAGTTTTTAAGTTCTTATATATATATATGTGTATATATTTCTGTATATTGTGCATATTTTCTACAGGCATATTTTGCAGTAACTAAATAAATATTATGCAGAGAGGTTTCACCCAAACTGCGTCATATTGTTTTGAATCTAGAAACTCTTGAGATAGGAAAAACACGTTTTATCAAGCACTTTCATACACGTTGTTATTTTTTAAAAAGGGATTGGTGTCGAAAGGGATTGGTGTCTGGAAATGGTTTTCCAACAGTGATTAAACTTAGACTCTCTGCAATCATTGTGGTGTCTTTGTCTCCTTAAACAAAAACACGAGACATACATGCATTGCGAAGGAGTCTTCACGCTGAAAACTTCACGTTGTGAGCATGAAAAGGTATTTTTACAGAAGTTCAACAAAAGCCTTGTGGGCAGGTTCATCCAGAGGACACAGTTTCTGTTGCATTAGACGCTTTTGAGCCGCGAGCGCTGACCTCTACACTCGTGACCTGATGGACCTTCAGCCGGTTCTCTCAGACGCTTTTTGCACTCAGATGCACCAAAAATGAGTGTGTGTGTTCTGTAGTAATATTTGATTGTCTTACAAGGTGATTATTTTAGTCCTACACATTAAAAACATGGTTATGCTGCACCTAACAATGTGGTATGTTACACTAATTGCGATCATGACACAACTACAAATCATAAATAAACCACCATATGTGTTTTTGCTTCATCAAGCAAAATATATCATGTCAAAGCTTTATTGATAAACCGGAAAATATCCATTCATGTAGGCATATAGGTTCCCCTGCTCTTTAGAGAGAGTTATGAGCAAGCAATACAATGGTTATTTATAAATAACAGCAGTGTTTTATCATTTAAATATTAAACAAACCTCTTAGTTTGAATTCGTTTTTGTTCCAAAAGCGTTGTCCATCAGCACTGAAAATGTGTGTGTTTGGTGTGTGCGTGCGTTTAGCTGCACTGTTGTGTACCTACTTAAGTATATTTTGGGGCTAAATTGGTTACACTTTATTTTAAGGTGTCTTTGTTACACTGTAATTATACATTTAAGTACTGCGTATTATTAAGTAACTACTTAATAATAAGTAGTTACTTAATAATAACTGTTGGGTTAGGATTAGGGTTTGGTTTAGTTGCATGTAATTGTGCATAATTTATAGTTATTACTATAGTAACTACATGTCACATATGTAACAATGACACTGTAAAATAAAGTGTTACCGATGCATTTGTTCCTAGAAGTGAGCTAACCGGACAAAATCACCTAAAACCTCCTTTTGGGGATATCCTCATTTGAAACAATATAAAAGTAAAGTAAATGAAGTTTGAGGGTTATGGTTAGGTTATAGTATAACTAAGTAGCAATGTAAAAATACAAGAAGTCTATGCAATGGTCCCATTTTGATAGTTTAGTGTGTGTGTGTGTGTGTGTGTGTGGCCCTGGTAAACCCTACTTTATGGGGACCAAATGCCCACACAAGGATAGTAATAGCAGTAATTTTTGACCTTCTAGGGACATTTTTTGGTCCCCATGAGGAAAAAAGCTTAAAAATCATACTAAATTATGTTTTTGAAAATGTAAAAATGCAGAAAGTTTTGTGTGATGGGTAGGTTTAGGGGTAGGGATAGGGTTAGGGGAGAGAAGATACAGTTTGTATAGTATAAAAAAACATTATGTCTATGGAAAGGTCCCTTATAAAACATGTAAAAGTGTTTGTGTGTGGGGGAGGGGGGGCGGTAGCGAGATAGAGAGAGAATATTTGTATATATTTGTAATATTAGCCTAGTAAAAGTGTGTGTCATTTAATGTAATATTACCAATGCATTGACAATGAAAAACACTTGAGTTAGAGAGAGGGAGACGAGAGATTATAAGAACACCAACACACCTTCAGGACAAAATGTAAAGTTTATTGCAGCTTGAAAAGGCAAAACATTAACAAATATGCATCTGGGCTTTGTCAAACAATATATATATATATATATATATATATATATATATATATATATATATATATATATGTTTTAAAAAGCCTTGTGAAAGCACGCAGGGGATCTCTCCATTGTCTTTGCTTTGCTTTCAGTAAGGCAAGGCATTCTGAGTATTGACCTGGATGTCTGAACAGAATAAATGGGAGCCATACGCGGTTCCATTTGCAATGACACTGCACCGACTACTGCCGCCGCTCTCACAATGCTCTCAAACGGCCATTTTTGATTTCCAGCTGTTCGTTGAAAATGTCTTCGCCCATCGAGACAACCCGTTAAGATAAATCAAACCGCGCTGTCGACATCCCAAGATAGAATTCGGTATATGGTTCCGTTCTGTATCTTTTTTGTTTGACCACGTGATTGTCTAAATAATTAATGCAGCACGTCCCCTAGAAACACGGCATCGTCATTAATCGCGAGGACTCTATCAGACTTGAAAACTGAAGAGATCCAAGAAAATAATATCCAAACGGTCCTGTATCTCACACCACTGCAACCTGCAAATTCGTACAGCGTTTCAGCCAATGGAAGATCGGTAGGTAAACATTTAAGATTAATATTTTGCAGTGAGACATCGAATAAACATATCTGTCAGAATTTTGATAAATGGTGTCCTTTGATTCAGTCTTCGCGGAGAGACTGAAACAACTTCAGGCTCATTGTGATTTTTTCTCTCTTTTAAATAGCTTCAGCATGAAGAGCTCCCAATATAAGCCTAAATAAAAACTGTTCAGTAACAACACTTTTACTTTTGAAGCATTAAATGCAGACTAGTAATGTAATGTTATATTGATGCATCTGTGTATAAAAAATGTCAAGTCCAGTGCAATAGTGTTTTCTGCTTAGCCGCCAGGGCTTTAACGAAGGCCTATTTGTGATTTATAATCCGTTCTTTCTCGATTTAGTGGCGACCATTTGTGGAGACGTATGAGTTTGGTTTGATAAAAAGGACACAAGCTTGAATTCATTGTAGAAGTCTATCTGGAAATCATCACATAGTTATTGGCGTGAAGTATTGCCTGAATAAGTGGATTTTGGATCCCGACAAACATTAACAAAACAGCAAATAACAACAAAAAGCATCTATCAAAAAACAATACATTTCATTGGTGTCAAAAACTCCACAATACCCTCTCGATTTTGGTAATGGTGCATTGTGATCGTAGATCTATCCATAAAGTGTTTGGAGCTGTTGGAGAGGGATGACGGTGATCTGCATCGTTGTAAATCATGCTCAGTAATTCCTGAAAGGGTGAGAGGCTGTTGGGGGCCGGGCGTGGACTGTAAATCTTTCACTTTTATTAGCCCGTGAACATATGCTGCAAGGGGAGACGACTCGCATCCTCTCCTCAGGACAATCCTGCGCTCGGCCGCGTTCCCAATCGTTTCATCTCCATCTTTCCATCCAGCTTCATATCCATACAGCACAACCATAAAGCAAGCATTCGGACTGAGACTACATATAGCATAACCGCCTTATATTTAACCTCTTTAAAAAAACACTCTTAGAATAACATTCTGTTATGTAAAAAAAAAAAAAAAAAAAAAAAAAGAAATTAATTTGAATGTATTTCAGAAGCAATTACAAAACACAATAAAACAGAAATGCACAACTAGTAAAAATCTAGACATTGAAAGTACCCATTTTTACACTTCATACTCACATATGGATCAATACACACACACTCTTGCTTTTTGAGAAGAACAATATAGAATTTGGGATGATTTTGATGAATCTCTCTGGCTGACGAGGTCATACATTGCTGTCATTGCCTAAACCATAATAGTCAAACAATATTTCAGTGGTTTCTTGCAGCCTGTAATAAACGGATTTCTTTTCAAAACGGCGAGCAAAAAGTAACAACTATATCTGATAATATTCATCTCAAATAAGACGAAAAATTCATAATGTTGCTGCTTTCAAAGATGGTCTGATCGGCTGGCCCATAACACTGCGTTAAATAAATAATAATAATAATAATAATAATAAAAGAAATAAAAAAAAATGTAGATATTTAATAAGACATGGTGGTATGAAGAAAAAAAATCAAATGATTTGCTGATTATCCAATGATTTGGATAAAGGCAACGTAATGATAAAAATAAAGGCAACGTAATGATAAAACTAATATATTTTTGTGCTTCATAAGCACGTTTTTGTTTTTATTATTATTCTTTTATTATGACTGGGTTTCAAGGCCATAATAAACAGCAATAGTTTTTGGCTTAAAGACACACTCCGATACAGTGGCTGAGATCTTGTGCAAAATCATTGTACATTGATGTGCGGCTGGAGGGAATGTTACTGCTCTTGCTTTTAAAATGTATTTGTGAGGTGAAGCTGGTTGGAGTAGCAGTCTCAATCAGGACAATCTGCGATCCGGATCACGTGAACAAATATGCTTGTATTTTAAGGCAGCGCCTTTATTTGTCATGATAAGGTTTCCGAAATATACTAATGTCGACTCGTTCGGTGAGCCTGCCTCTGTAAAACGTTCATTTTTTCCAATGGGAAGTTGATTGCTAGTAATATTTCGTTTTGGAATAAGAAGACCTTCTTGGCTTTTTATTGGTAGCTGAGTGAGTGGCTCCCATTCTTTCGGGAATACTGTCTGCATTGGTATATGGAAATGCCTGGAAAAGCGCGAGATCAGTTTTAAGACAGTACTGTCTATAGACAAAGGGTGAAGGATATATCCGAGCAGCTGTACTGAGAGATATTGAGACTAAGAACCACGGCTATATAATAAATTGACATCACAGGTAAGCAATTGCACGGCAAAACGTAACCTTTAAGCGTGGGTTTACATTAGGCCGGCGAAAATATGATTTATTCCATTCAAAGCAGCTGATCTTTATTAATGTCATCGCCTACCAGCTAAGCAAGTACGATTTGAAGACATAGAGGTAAAACTGCGAGACTAGTTTACAGCTTTGCGTAACCTTGTCTATTTTTTTGAGGTTTTGCATGAAAGGTTAATTCAGTTTTAGAGTTGATATTTCATTTTATACATTCTGGTAGCTGAGTTAGCCATGCACAGGATAAAACATCTGTGTCATACATTGTGAGATCGTTAATCACTTTAATTTGTGTTATAGTCAATGCGATGTTAGACATGACAAATGTGGGTTAGGGTATTCTTTTAAACATCCATGTTTACATATATTTAAACCAGTCTCTCTGTTTTAGATTGTAATTCATACCAAATTAATGGGATTCAAACATTACACACATTTTGAATGGAAACCATATTTCGCATGCAATGTAAGAGCAAAAATTAATTTAAGATGCAAGAATGAATTAAGATGTAAAGTTGATTATTTTGCCACATTAAGTAAAAGCATGCTATGCAATGACAAACCTAGATGTTTGAAAACTGACCTAATATGGTGGCTTATAATATTAGCTTTGAAGACTATATTCTAATATAAACTATTCTCTTCAAGGATTACATTTTCTTTTTTGTTTTCAAATTTATTTTGGTGTTCTTAGCCCGTTTTGCAACTGAGCGCTATTTAATGAATGGTATTACAAATATATAGCAGGTTTTCAGACAAGCGTCTTTGATTAGCCTATTTATAAATAGATATTGTTTCATATGCATTTCACAAAACATTCAGTTCTTTTCTTGCAGTCTTCTTCATTTTTCAGTATCTGACAAGTACGTTGAGGCTCAATCACAAACGTATTTGTTTTCGATTCTACTTGATTTGTGAGATGATACGGGATTTTTGGCATTAATGCACACATTATTTCCGTTACAGAATTTACTAGGGCCTAAATTGATAGGCATTTAAACACTTTTATACAAAAGAGATAGCATGCAAATTAGTAATAGATAATAAATAAATGTGTATATTTACAGACCGACTTTCAGAGTCCATTATTTTTACAGCCTATTGTTCTATTATGAGTACCAAACTTACCGTGGGAGTGCGTGGGCGAAAACACGCTCGCCTAATAAAGGCAGACCATGTTCGGCTGACTTGTTCGCTACATTTATCCCATTAAGACTTTGAACATGACACACAAGTTTAAAATACAGGCTACGTGCATTCTCTTGTTTTCATTACATTTGCCAACGTTGCGGTCCATCGCCAAATAACAATAATATTAATAATATTATTAATCCCACAGGCTAGTTCAAAAGTGATGTCCTCGTCTCGTGTTTTCGAAAGGATTTTCAGAGTGAAACAGAACAGGTCGTCTGTCTGAGAGGATGAGGATTAAAATCTCGACTTCAGGCTCGCGCTTGGTTTTAAAATCACGGTGAAAAAGTTGTGTGGTGTGGATTGCATTGTGACTTGAGTCCCTTCCGTCCGTTGTTCATTAATCAGTGAGTTATTGGAGAGGAAGCCAAAGGTCAGCTAAAAGGCTTATGAGTGCTAAATATTTTTGGCCAGCATCTCTTTGTGTAAAATCGCTTATGTCGGGTTTTTTTTTTTCTCTCTCTCTCTCTCATGCAGCTTTGACTGCTCTCAAAACCAGTCTAATCTTCTAGGTGCAAAATAAATTCGTTCATTAAAAAAATGAGACTTCATGTAAAACATGTTATAAATTTGTGGTCTCATCGCTGATGGCCGTGAATTCACATCCAGAATGTAAAACTGAACGATAGCTGTCATTTTGCAAATGAAAACGTAAAAGTGTTGGCCACATAAGTACTCAGCGGTAACGCATAGAACCAATTAGTGCAGCCTTTATAAATTAAACGGGAGCGGGAAGGAAAAAACAATCAACAATTTAAATAATTTTTATTCTTTAGGTCGCCGTATAAATGATGAAGATTGCTTGAAGAGAAAGAGAGGAGAGGAAACCACAGACTGCGGTAAGATATATCTTATAATTTTAAATTTGCACTGAAATTAAACAATAGTATTTATTACTCATAACCTGTTTTGTACTGTCTTGTGCATCTTATTTCAAAGCTTGCAAACATAGCTCATTAAAACTTATGGACCAGAAATCGGAATGACTGCTTTTTGTATAAATTAAAAATCGTGTGAAGCTTAGACAACAAATTAACAATTTAAGTTAACAATTTATTCACTAGGATTTTCCAATGCAATTTCAAGTACATTACACAGGCTATTGAGTACATTAAACGAGACACTTAAGGCAAAGTATAAAATGCAAAAGCAATGTTATCTCAAACAAACACACAAGCAAGCAAGCAAAAACAAAACAAAAAAATATTCCCATCCGCACTTTCTTCTTAATTTAGAGTATCCTTTACTCAAATCCAAGGCTATCCGTGCAATTGATCAAAAGTGTGTTCCATTACAAGTAGTTAAAGAACGTTCAAGACAACAGTGTGTGAATTACTGCAGTAGCTGGATTTATACTGGCGGGCTGAAGGCTCTGGCTTTAGCGGGACATTCTTGCCCCCAGCCATCCTCCTACGCTTAGAGTTTTACCCCTCTGACGGTACCAAGTCTTGAGGAGTGCTTTTCTTCTCGCCCTCTGTGAGGCATTTACGGCTGTGGCATGGCCAGTCATAAATTTTGTCGGGCTCTACAATGACAGGTGCATTGATATGTATCGTGCGGAGCTTCAGGCCGTCTAATAACTACTGTATTGTGCAAGAGCTACAGTCACTTGTGTGAAAACCTATCTTTAGAATGAGACTACGTGGAAAGAAAGAAAGAAAGAAAGAAAGAAAGAAAGAAAGAAAAAGAAAGTCTGTTCTGTTTTGGTGTGGTGTGGTGTATTGCACATTGGGCTCTCAGTTTGTGGAAGGATTTTGCTACCAACATTTGCTACGAACCAAATCTTGTTCGCATTCTTGGGTGATCCACCTAATCTAAAACCGAAGCTACCATGTCAGGTTGTTACTTATTAAGCAGCAATTTAAATTTCGTGGGAGTCCCGGTATTTTAGAGAGTTCCAAAAGCTTCGGAATATAATAAACTAATCATTATACATTGTTTACATGTATCAGATACGATAAAAGGACAAATATAGACTAGAGTTGTTTCGTTATTTTGCGTTCTTATAATCTATATCTTGGATTTTGATGTAATTTCTTTATAAATATTGTATTTTCGTATAATGTTCACAAAGAAGGGCAAGAAACAGCGTGCATGGAGCCCTGCCACCAGTTATATCAAGCTTAGCACACATCAATCAATGAACTTTATTAATGTGAACTGATCAAAGCATTACCCGGAATCTCTAAGTAGTTTCCAAATAGGTAGAATTCAAGGACAAACAACGGCTCATCTAATTTCCCCCCGTTGTGTTACGAGGAGATATTTCTTTAAAATATACGGATAGATTTAATAGCTATAGAATGCTTTATGTTGTATTGCTTGAACAACATTTGAAAGCCTAGAAAAATCCCAAAATGTGTAGTAGTGAGCAACGAGTCGGAAAAGAAAGGGATATTGTTTGAAGAGAAATGCTGATTCTCCTTCTGCTGCCGTATCGTTTCACTCAATGGGGCACTTTTAGCATAAGTTAAACTTTAACCGTCTTGTGTCATTCTTTCCTAAAGTTCTGAAAGTGAAAAGATGAAGGGTTTGGCTTGTCAAGAGAAGAGAGAGAGAGAGAGAGAGAGAGAGAGAGAGAGAGAGGAGAGAGAGAGAGAGAGAGAGAGAGAGAGAGAGAGAGAGAGAGGGAGGGAGGGAGGCCTTATGTGAAAGATGGCTGATCACAACATGAGATCTATTACTGTTTAGATATGGTGAATGGTGATGTTTTATGTGTTTTAAAAAATTCTGAATCATTAAAAAAACAACAGTGCAAAACTATGTGCAATTAGACCCCCTTTCCAACCTGATTTGCAAAGAGGCAGAAGGCCATGTGTTCTTTAGAGCAATAAGATTTGTCTAAAGGCATGTCCATAAGGTGACAATAAGAAATGAATGTTAAGTGGAATAGTCCAGCTAAGGAAGCAATATTGAATGAATGGGGCATTCCTTCTATGTTGCTTCCTTAGATGGACTATTCCCCCATCTTTAGCAAGAAATGCATTAAGAAGGAAAAAAACATTTATGAAATCCACAAAGTTAGAAGGAATAGGGAATATAGCTTGACATCTGACACCAGAAATGGCAGAGTTGGGAGAAATCTATTTCAATCTCATATTTAAAAAGTGAATTTGCAGTGGGGTCTGGTTAGCCTTCATGATGTTTAGACTTTAAAGAGAAGGTATAATGCAAACATGGAGGTTTTCAAGTGCCACAGTGTAATCTCACATATATGATTGTTTCAAGTTTAATCACAAAATCTTTGCTAAAACTGATTCATTTCCTTTCTCAGCAGGTCAAAGGACAGAAAATCTGTGGGAAGCTCCAATCACGTGATTGGCAAGTCCATGCAACTGGACAGGAGTTCACAGGCTCTCTTAGTTTGAACCTTCACAATGCAGAAAGCCACTTATTATGACAACGCTGGACTTTTCGGAGGATATTCGTACCCTAAATCTGACTCCTATACATATGGTGCTACGCACCAGGGCTTCTCATCCTCCAGCATAGAGAATGACTATCAAAATCCTATCTGCCCCATTCAAACCACATCAGTCCGGCCACCAGCACATAAAAACGGAGACATCAATGGAAGTTGTATGCGACCAAGTGCCAGCCAGGGCAACAGCCAACCAGAGAGTATCAGCGAGCAGCAGCAGCAGGCTGCTCCTTTAGCAGCCAGCTCACCCAGCCCTAACACCAACTCTACACAAAAAAAGAAATCTCCCAGCACCACTGGCTCCAGCACTGCCACCCCAGTCATCACCAAGCAAATTTTCCCATGGATGAAGGAGACCCGCCAAAACGCAAAGCAGAAAAGCACCAACTGCCCAACTGCAGGTGTGTGTGGCATGAGAAAATGGTTTTATCTATACCCAGTATAAGATGAATAACTACACTTGCAGACAGCTACTATCATTATGACCTAGTTCTTTTTGTTTACAATAGGCTGTCTCTCTCTTTGGCCTTTAAGTGATGTAATAGGCTGTGTAACACAATTAATCCATTGCACATTTCTGCTCTCTGTGTTCAGGAGAAACCTGCGATGACAAGAGTCCACCTGGCCCTGCCTCGAAGCGAGTGCGTACTGCCTACACCAGCGCCCAACTAGTTGAACTGGAGAAGGAGTTTCATTTTAATCGCTACCTGTGCCGTCCCAGAAGAGTGGAGATGGCTAATCTGCTCAATCTCACCGAGCGCCAAATAAAGATCTGGTTTCAAAACAGGCGGATGAAGTACAAAAAAGATCAGAAATCTAAAGGCATAATGCACTCTCCCTTAGGACACTCTCCGGACAGAAGCCCGCCGTTAAGTGGCTCGAATCACATTGGATATTCTGGTCAGCTTCCGAACGTAAACAGCCTGAACTACGACGCGCCATCTCCTCCGTCATTCGCCAAACCGCAACAGAATATGTACGGCTTGGCAGCCTACACGGCGCCATTGGGAGGCTGCATACCGCAACAGAAAAGGTACCCGGGAACAGAGTACGACCACCACAGCATGCAGGGGAACGGCAGCTTTGCTAATGCTAATTTACAAAGTAGCCCTGTGTACGTCGGCGGAAACTTCGTTGACTCAATGCCAGCTTCGGGCCCCATGTTCAACCTCGGTCATCTTCCCCATCCCTCATCCGCTAGTGTGGACTACAGCTGTGCCGCTCAGATTCCGGGTAACCACCACCATGGACCGTGTGACCCCCACCCCACATACACAGACCTCAGCTCTCACCACGCGTCTCAGGGAAGGCTGCCGGATGCGCCCAAACTGACGCATCTGTAAGGATCCCATCGTGTGCTTAAGCGCAAATGTCGCTTTTTTATTACCTCACTAGTTAAACTAATTTATAAAACTACACTCCGAGAGAAACATACCGTATTATCCTGTATTATTATTATTATTGATATTACTATTACTGCTATGATTGTAATTATTTTTAATAATAGCTGTGGTCCATTTCTCTTGGCTGTTGAAGTCACGCGGTTGTTTGTTGTCAGATGTTTGGTTCTTGGAAGAACCGAATTGGCAAAATGAGGGCAATTTCCATAACATATTACTTGAAGGTAAGTTCTGTAGATTTGACAGTGTAGGCATCCGTCTTTATAGAAATGGGATTTGTAGAGGAAAAGAACCATTGCGTCTTTGTTAAGTCGTCTGTTCTTCTCACGGGTTCTTCCTATTTTCTCTTTTATTTATATTTATTATTTTCCTCCAAGATTGTATGACGAACATTTATATTGACTGAGTATTATATTTATTATTTATCGTTTTATTGCACATTATTTATCTTCTCATGTATATTATTTATATAACAGTTGTAGAATTTATTTTAGCAGAAGCCGTTGAACTGGTGCAAACAAGGTGATAATGTTGGACTGGTGTATTTCTTTCTTCATTCAGTAATAAAATATTGTGAAAATGAAGAATTAACAAGAATCTCGAAATTGTAATTATTACATTTGGGAATTTGGCAGTCTTTAATTAGCTTGCCACGGTTAACATCATGTTGCTTAAAAACACCAGCACATACCGACACATCCTCACGTTCATTATAAATGTTATTTTGTAAGTTGCACTGTCCATGCATAAAATGATGAAATGGTAACGATATGGAAATGTTATATTTTATTGTGTTAAACATTTTGTAAATAAAGTGCTTAAGCTAAACAAATGAAATTGCAAATGCTACATCAATTTATTTTCATTTTCATATTTAGAACTTAGGATAAATTGAAATTAAAATCTTCATATTGTTTGTGGATATGAATAGATTTCCAACTTGGATGTCGCCCAAATCACAAGGCTGAGGCGCCATTTTGGAAACATAAGGATAGTAAACAAAGGAGGCACCTTCGCTCTCACCCCCATCCAGATGCGCGTGAATGTGCGCGCACCCGTGTCACTGCTGTTCACAATACACAATACCTTATCAGGCATTGCAATTTCAAATTTGGTAATATTAAGAGAATTGCATCAGCATATAATTTGAAACAGATCAGCTAATTTTTTTTTTTTTTTTTTTTTTTTTTTTAATGATTTGGGAAATTGGATGATTTCACAAGGTAGCCTACATTTCACACTGGTCAGGCTACTTACTAAATACTTAAATGTAAATATGATGCCTTCCTTGGCTAAACTGGTGCAGATCTAAATATAAATACAGGCATTTTTCTTGAGCACTATTGTTGTAGACAACTTTTCAAGATTAAAGTATTACTAATCATTCTGATATTCGAAATTCTGATACAGAGCAAGTGTTTTGTCTTATAAACAGTTTGATATAACATTAACCTGCACCATTGCGCAAACGTTAATACATATAGGTCTATTTATTTTAAAAATGCACCTTATAATGTGGTAATGAATAGCCTAAAGCGTCACTGCCTTTGTAAGCACTGGCAAGCCGTCTCTAACAGAATAGGCTCTTTCCTGGCTTCCCCCTAGCGAGGCATTTCAAAGCTCATTAATCAAAAACTCGTCGCTTTCAGTCTCGCTACTGATTCCAGCTCCTTATGAACAAAGCTTTTTGCTTTCTCAACTGTGGAAACACATTTCAAACTGCAAGAGGCCAAACTTTGTCCTGGGAGAGACTGTGACAACACACTCTGGCTGCAATCATGGCATGGATGAGAGAGAACTCGAAGCGCGGCAAAGGCTCAAACACTGAGGGTAAGGACATATTTTTTCTCCACAATATCGGTTCTAAATAAAATATCGGTCTATTTAATCACAACTAGACCTATTAAACAAAAGCCCCCAATAAATAAATAAATAAATAAAAATAAAATAAAATTGCCCGAGAACGAAAAATGCATCCTAAACACAGATTCAAAGTTTTCCAATGGTACACAGAAGGAAAATGTGTTGAAATGGAAAATAAAGGTATCTTTTTATCAAATTTGACATTAGATTATTCGTTTCTCGTGGCTTTGCAGTTTTGTTCATCGTAATGGAAGCAATTTTCTTCCACTTTTAGAATGAATTGTTGGTTGCGCAATAAGTGAAATTATTCCTCTTGACATCAGCAAGTCATTTCTTTGATGATCATCATTTTATCCGTGTTTTTAAAAGCTTTTATATGTATTTTAACATTTGCATTTACATATTCATATAAAATTTCATATATGTTCTGACACAAAAAATACAAGTTATAATAAAAATGTGAGCCCTTATACATTACCTCTTCTGCATTACAGCATAATGATTCATAATAACATGTACAATCTGAGAAATATAAATAAAAATAAATAGATAGATAATACAGATTAGGACAAGATATTTTTCCGCTCATTTGGACCACATCAGCTGGAAGTCAGCCTGTTTTGATGCAGCGAATGATAATGTTCTAAAATTATAAATATATATTTTTTAAAAAATCAAAGAGCTCCAGATGCTTCTTATTTTAGGTAATCGTTTTTCATAACACAATGACATACAAACCCACAAACAGGCCTATAGATTTGACTAGCAGGCAAGGTAGTTCATTGTGTATAGAGGTCTAAAGCACCACCATCATTGGCTGTTTTATATGTGAAAATTAGGATTTAATCCCTCGTTTGTCTCGTGGATTCAGAAAACCACGCTTTGCATTAATTTCCTCTAGGATTTCACATGCAAACCTGTGTCTGTTCTGATAGCAAGCTGAACCGCTCGATGGCTCATATTATTTGTTATGGGCTTTGAAAGAAGCAACCAACTCACTGATACGACGTCTATTTCTAAACAAATGTGACCAATTACGCTTTATTTCACTGTTGTATCGGTTTAAAATAAAGGCGCTCGATAACACGTTACAGAAAATAGTGCAAGTCGTAGTTTGAGTGCTGCAGTTGTCATGGGTATTTGGTAGCTTGAGGTCATCAATCACTGATTGTGCACAATTTTCCTCGACAGCAGTTCCGAGTCTTCCGAGGGGAGAAGCCAGATGCGCTGCGTCTATCTTCAGCTCAAAAGGGACAAAAACCGCAGAAGCAAGCAGTCAATTCATCACACGCTTTAATGATGAGAGAAGCATTTAGATTCTGTATTATTCTTACTTTTTTTTATGAATCTCCAACAAAGCACATAATATTGAAATGTAAGCCAAAAACAAAATATCAAACATTAGATGAATTTAGACTATCAAATAGGTAGACTTCAATGTGGTGGTAATAATAACAATAAAGTAATTCATGCGTTTTAGTTGAATAATGCCTTTCTGTTATTGGCCTGTGAATTTGGCTCCTGAAAATTCAAAATAATTTAAGTCTGTGAGCTAAGCAAATCATTTCTTGCAAAGAAATGCAAGCAATGGGAATGGGACTAGGGGGTATATAAAGCCATAATTTAAATCATATCCAGTTATTCTTACTGAGATATAGCCTAACGATATAGACTGAGCACTACTTGAGTCCCCAGGCCAGCCGACACATGGGTCGCTCTCGATTGGTCAGAGGAAAGGGTGGCTCCTCCCCTCGTTGTTGTAGGCAATATTTACATGTTGAGCCAGAAAGTACAGTAAGTAATGAAGACAAGCGACGCGAGCTATCATTCACCGTTTAAAGTGGCGCTTTAAGAGACATAATGACCTCGTTCTTCAACTGTTACCCAGGTGGGAACTTTATGACTTTCACGGCCAAGTACTGTCAGGATCAGAGGAAGACTGCGCCCCCGTCTTACCCCGGAGGCACCCGGGAGAGACTGACGAGAAGCATTCTGGATCATCGTGTCAACACCCGATTAACCTCGGACATGCTTCAAGGTTCTTTTCAAGTGCATTATGATAGAAATGCTAGTGAGTTGGCTCACATGGGTCCCGAACTAGGTTTAAATGTAGTTTACGCATGGTGCACGAAGATCGAGGACTTAACTCAAAGAGCATCGCTGCAATAACTCTGGAGAAATATGTAGGCGATCAAACAACGCTTAAGTGTGGCAGTTCCCAAAGTTTGGGTTGCGAGAAGTCTTGGAGATCTTGAACAAACTGGAGACTCGCTTAACACGTTCAATTGAAAGAAATTTCCTAAATAATGTTTTATTACAGACTTGTCTATACTTGTTTGCAGGTTACAGACATGCAATCTGATCGAGCAACACTGCTGTCAGCACTAATTTCACCAAACAGCTCACTAAACTGGAGAAGAAGTTTCAATTCAACAAGTACCTGCAGGGCAAATCAAGAACTGAAATATCTCGCACTGACTCAGGTGAAGATCTGTTTCCAGAACAGGTGCATGAAGAAGAAGAAGAGAGAAGGAAGGCCTCACCTGCTCTGCTCTCGCTGTCAAGATAAAAATGCCTAGAACTAAATCAAATCTCACTCATGATGTAGATTTTATTGTCTGAATGCCGTTATTGATTTGCACTAATATTTGTTTTAAATATTCAGCAATGTGATAATGAAACTATGCATTTTTAAAATGTTATTTATTTTATTTGATGGAGCTTTAATTTTGAATTGATTAATGTTTACAGTGAGGCAAGAGCTTATAAAGCAGATCACAACAGTCCACTTCCCTTACTGATATGTATTTGATGTCTGATTAGATCATTTTGACCTCAGGAGAGTTTGCCTCAAGTTATTCAACTTTTATAAAAGTATAAAACTTTTAATCACTGTGTGCTAAGTTATCAACTAATGATAAAAATGGTGTTCCAATCTAAGTGTTATTGGAAAGAATAATTTGAACACTTGAACCAGGTGGAGAATATAAGCATCTCTGTGTGTCAGTTCAGAGTGCCCAATCAACTGTTTAGTCTTCAGACTGGTGATGTGAATTCTGTCAGCACACATGTATTCAGGACTGCAACACTTTTGTAATCAAGATATCAGATGGAGAGAATAAAATATTCTGATGGGATTAATGGCGTGTTAACAAATGGCGAGGCTCATCTTCTTTCAAATAAAAAGTTGAGAAGATAAAATTGTATGTTGGTGTCAAGTAAAACTTTCTGTAACACTTTATTTTTTTTATTATTATTATTTTTTAACTAGTTGCTTATTAGCATGCGTATTACTAGAATATTGGCTGTTTTTAGTACTTATTAAACACATATTAAAGGGTTAGTTCACCCAAAAATGAAAATTTATGTCATTAATTACTCACCCTCATGTGGTTCCACTACTAAAGATATATTTAAAACAGTTCATGTGACTACAGTGGTTCAATGTTATGAAGCGACGAGAATACTTTTTGTGCGCCAAAAAAAAACAAAATAACGACTTTATTTAACAATATGGCGATTTCAATACACTGCTTCATGAAGCTTCGAAGCTTTACAAATGTTTTGTTTCGAATCAGTGATTCGGAGCCTGAATCAAACTGCCAAAGTGATTTCAGTAAATGAGGCTTTGTTACATCATAAGTGTTTAAAAATTTCAAATGGGGGGTGGGGAATCACCCATCACTAGATATTGTTGAATAAAGTCATTATTTCTGTTTTTTGGTGCACAAAAAGTATTCTCGTCGCTTCATAACATTAAGGTTGAACCACTGTGGCCACATGAACTGTTTTAAATATGTCTTTAGTAGCTTTCTGGGCATTGAAAGTGTAAATTATCTTGCTGGCAATGCAGGCCTCACTGAGCCATCAGATTTTGTCAAAAATATCTTAATTTGTGTTCTGAAGATGAATGAAGGTCTTACGGTGTGGAACGTCATGAGGGTGAGTAATTACTGACAGAATTTTCATTTTTGGGTGAACTAATGCTTTAATGACTTTTTCTGCATGACTATATTCTACATTCTTAATCCTCAATACATAACTTCGTTATGTCATAAGTGTTTTGAAATTTCAATGGTTCACCACTGGTGGGCATGACTTTGGTAGTTTGATACGCGTTCCGAACCACTGATTCGAATCAAAAGATTCATAAAAGCTTTGCAGCTTCACGTAGTGAACTAACCCTTTAATGCCTTATTCTGCATGACCTTATTCTACATTCTTAATCCTACCCAATACCTAAACTTAACAACTAGCTTACTAATTATTAAGTGTTAAATTAGGAGTTTACTGAGGGAAAAGTTGTAGTTAATAGTAAATATGTGTTCCCTATACTGAAGTGTTACCAAACATTCATTAGAAATAACTCAAGAACTGTCTTTACTGTGCACCAAGTCCTTCTTTATCCCCACTGTGCCCTGAGTTAGATCTTGTCAGCCAAACCAGGAACAGTACAGGCCGTATCAATGATTAAATAGCAAAGCTTGAGTCATGTAATAGTTGGTTCTTTTACAAGGAAAAGGTATTTTTGGCCTGCTCTTCCTAAAACTCGTCACATAAGGTCAGCCATGTCTGCTGGATTTGCTGTAAAATTGCTGAAGCAGCAATTTTGTGATGTTTAGTTGTAGAGCAATGCCCTTTCAACAGTTTCTCTTTTTAGTGTGAGAAAAAGACCACGTGGAAATGAGTGAAAAGCTTAATGTTAGCAGGTCTCCATACATCATCACATTACATTATGGCCTCCATTTGGGGCGCAGCATCATGCTACAGTTGTCACAAGCCTGAAAATAATGAAGACTAATAGTTACTAGCTATGAGTTTGCACATACACAGCCATATAATAAGTATCCATTATATAATAGTGTTCATAATACTGTCTTATGCCAATTGCAACACAACGTAAAGAATTGACAAAAATGAAAATGTCTTCTGTGGACACACACACATTTATGGCATGTATGTTTTTCCACATGTGCAAGATTTTCAGCATAGCGTATATTTCACTGACCAGCAGTTGATAATTTTGATTTATTTTTATCATTAGGATATTTAACCCAGCCAGCGTCTTTCTCTCTCTCTCTCTTTCTGAGGCTGGTCCTTCCTTTCTCCTCCAGCAACCTGACAGACAAACTGATCACACAGGAAAGATGCCATAAATTACAGAAGCACTATACCACTCCACATAAAAACACCACCCCCACCCCCACCCTCAATCCATATGGATGTCATCCTTTATGGCATTCTCAGTGGGAAATTATGAAGGAATAAAACACATCTTCATTTGTCTTTTATTGGCTCTGCGATGAGAGATCCAGACACTCCGATTCCACAGAACATCATCATATTAGCCCTCAGACGTGCAGAGAAATGGATTGTTCTGGAAAATGAACCTGGCTTCGCTATAAATTACACCTCTGGATTCTGAGCTATGTGTTATTTTGTTTAAAACAGAAGCTGATTGAATTAATGCTCTAATTTATGTGGAGTTACAAGTGCACCTATTACAGTAACAGGGTTTGGAATTTAATCTGTCTGCTTGATAAAGAATGAATCTCTCTACTTTTCATTTGTAATCCCAGACACGTTATTTCTGTAAAATGGCCTCCCACTATTAAATATGAAAAATGGCTGGCGGACAGCTTTGTTCATGGGTTTGGGCTTTAAACGTCACAGTCTTTCTCTTTAAAAAGGACGTTTAAAAATGGGTAATTAAACATCTTATCCAGAGCAGGAGACACCTACGAGATCCATTCTGAGTGCTTACCTGAGCACGGAAAAGATCTCTATCATCCTCACTTCCACAGGTAACTACAGAACGCACATCCTGTTCTTCTATCCGTGCACAGCTCCGCTCCACTGCATTACATTAGCCACTTTTATGATCTGTTTCAGAGCAAGAGAGCTGATCAGGTTGCATATTAGTAGACAGATACAAGCTGCAAAAGCCCATAACAAGCCCTCCAGTCACGGATTCCTTATGAAAATGAAACCTGAGATTATTTCTGTGATTGTTAGACCTAACATTGTGGATACACTTCATGTGTCTGGTTTGGAAATGTTGATATTTTATATATGTTTACATGAATATTTGAAAAGGCAGGCAAACAGAAGTATCAGATTTCTGAAATGGAAAGCAAAGACTATTTGTAAAGTTGATCCACTGTAAACACAATCTCACAATGGCAGATCCTAACTATTTTATGTTTTGGCGAATTGGTGGCTAATTGGTGGAAAAAATGCATTTTCACAATCTCATTTGTACGTTTTCTCATCTGTGTACGCCCAAGTGTTGGTTATGTTTAGGGGTGGACATTCATGCTTCCCAACAAAAAAGTATGTTTTCGTACCATTCACGTTGTACGAATTCATACAAAATCGCCACCTCGTAAAATAGTTACATTTTCACATGAGATCGGATAACCTGCAACTGTTACCTCAAAGAACTGCTTTCTACCTGAATTTATTGTATAAAATCTGTTTTGTTGGTATAAATAAATGTGTTTAGGCTGATTCGGTGATTAAATAAATACAATAAATATATACATTTTGGCTTGAATAAAACCAGTTAATTTATATTTTTTAAGTTACCATTTTTTCATTGTGTGTTGAGGTTTGAGAATTATTTTGCACACTATTATATAAATACATTTAAAGTATTTCTGGAAGGATACAACACTAATTTACATTAAGACCTCCATGTATCTCTTTGAGCCCTTTCCATTGAGCTCTTGTTCAGTCCTCTGGGTTGAGCAAGAGGAGCTCGTCTTTGGGTGTGAGCTGGATGGGTAATTAGTGGTGGGCAGACTGGGTCCATTATGGTTCATGTTATGATCACACAAAATGGCTGATGAAAGCCCATGTCATTTGCAGAGGATCTCAGGAGTGTTCTGAGATTGCCTTCATTAGGAAATCTGATTCTCAGTGGGCAAACATATATATATGTATATACAAAGACTCACAGGGTACATCTCTCTCTCTCTCATCTCTCTCTCCTCCTCTCTCTCTCTCAGACACACACACACCCACAGATAGAGAGAGAGAACTTGACGATAAGGAGCATTAGGGGGATATGTCATAATACTGAAAAACAGGGTGTTTATCTTCATGGAAAAGAGAGAGATCATTGTGTTTGTGCAGACTGCAGCGCCAATGACCATACGTCACCATACAAATCGCTGATGCATAATGTATGCACAAGGAGGGTGAACAGGTATTATCTGTTAGTGGCAAGAACATAGTAAGCACTTAATCAATATCATGTTCTCTCACAGGGACAACCTCGCTTACACATGACAAGAAATGACATGGAGATATATTGAACCACAAGTCTGAAATCACTGCCCATTTCTTACACAATCTAGGGCAAAAACTCTAAGTGACATTGTAGTGATAAATTCACAGAGCTTTGGTACGTTGTATTTTAATCATAGTGCAACCACACACACACACATGCACTTTGTGAGGTTAAATTATTCTACACTCTAGCAGTATCCATTTGATTTCATTTGTAGCATGTCTTGTGGGCAGCAGGGGTGAGAGACCCTTGGCAGTACTGGGAGTGGAGCAGCGCACATATCTAGTGTGTGGAGACACAGAATTGACAATGCATTTATCTTTGAATAATGTAAATGTCTGGAGAATGCAGTGGCTGAGGGGGACAGAGCGAGCACGGGACACTGGGGGTGGGGGGTGAGCAGGGCCTGGGCTGTCAGGCTTCTTCCAGCCACCCCTCCCTCCACCCCATCCCTCCTTCCTGTTCCTGCTACCGTTCCACTCATTCGGCTGAGGCCCGCGGCAGCTCCTCACAGCTCATTTGCGGCAGAAACCAACAGGGAGTTTGCAGTAGAAAATGCCGCCAAGCTCAGCGTTCATGTTTCTTTCATTTTCTTGCAGCACTTTCCCATCTACACACTTGCTATTCTCTTTGAAATTCCATATGCCCATACCTAAAAAGGTGAACTGTGATTTCTACATGACTAGTGTTACCAAACTGATGGTGATTTCACTTAGTGATTTCTCCAACTCACCATGCTGGTGGATTTCAGCAGTGGCGTGTAACGCAATCACTCTTACTAGCCAATGTGGTGGGTTCTATTTTATACATTTTAATGTCAAAATGCTGGTCCTGGCGAGTATTCATGTAAACACAGTCAGTTAGGTTTGAAGAACGTAAACAGTTGAGAAAGAAAACACACGTGTAACAGTAATGGATCTGTGTGTCAGGTCTTAAAGGATTAGTTCACTTTCAAATTAAAGTTTTCCTGATAATTTACTCACCCAATGTCATCCAAGATGTTCATGTCTTTCTTTCTTCAGTCGAAAAGAAATTAAAGTTTTTGATGAAAACATTCCAGGATTTTTCTCTATATAGTCGACTTCAATGGACTCCAAACGGTTGAAGTTACAGTTTCAGTGCAGCTTCAAAGCGTTCTACATGATCCCAGACGAGAACTAAGGGTCTTATCTAGAGAAACCATCGCTCATTTTCTAAAACAAAAATAAAATTTTATACATTTTAACCATAATGTTCATCTTGAACTAGCTCTCTTCTCTTCTTCTTCTTCTCTATTAGAATTCCAGCAGTGTAGACACTGCTAAGTGTATACTGCCCTCCTCAGGTCAAAGTTTGAACTAATTGTCTACCAATATGCTAGTGCAAGTATATAACAATTAGTTAGTCAAACTTTGCCCTGAGGAGGGCAGTAATACACTTAGCAGTGTCTACACTGCCGGAATTCTAATAGAGAAGAAGAAGAGAGCTAGTTCAAGATGAGCATTTATGCTCAAAAAGTATATAATTTTTAATGTTTTTTTTTAGAAATTGAGCGATAGTTTCTCTAGATAAGCCCTATTCTCACCTGGGATCGTGTAGAACGATATAAGAACCTATAAGGAGAAAATCCTGGAATGTTTTCATCAAAAACCTTCATTTCTTTTCGACTGAAGAAAGAAGGACATGGACATCTTGGATGACATGGGGGTGAGTAAATTATCAGGAAATTTTAATTTGAAAGTGAACTAATATATTAAACTGGAATATAATAAAGCATTTTAACATCACAAAAACATCAGATACAAGCATTTCAATGTGAAAAACCAACCTGAGTATTCATCTTCCAAGAAAGTGAAAGGCATGACCTTTATCAGGAACCACTACACATGCTGCTAGTTACAAATGTTTTGCTTGGGTTGTACATTGAGTCAAGTCTGTGCTATTTGTGTCTGTGGTTCGAGATGTTTGTTAATTTCAGTGTGTCTTGTGCATATATGTTGGTGCCCGTTCAAACGGGGTGTGTGTGTGTGTGTGTGTGTGCGTGTGTGTGTTGTGTTGTGACGTATGGTGCGAACAGTGAAATGGATGGGAGCTGGCAGGCAGACAGTGTTGTTCAGTGAGGCAAAGTGCCAGTAAATTGTTTGTCTTCTGCAGTGCAATCCTATAATTCTTCTGGGAGAGGATGACATTGTGCTTGCCAAAGAGAATAATGATAAATGAGCTAAAATCAAACAGGGAGATTTTGGGATGCGTCCTGAGCGGCAGTATAATCTGAATACATTTGCTGTCCCCTGGCTGATCCTCGTCCCTCCTGCTCAGCACCATGCTGCCTTTAAAGTGTCTGACCCGCATTTCCACACAACAGCAGAGGACACATACAATAGTGCAAACATTTACATTTTATATCTGTGCCATTAATCAACATCTCGAACAATCTGTATTGTTTTCAGATGGGGGGAGGGGCGTTTTCGCTTACACGACTGACACATTCTGTTCTGTTTAGTATTGTCTCTCACGTATGCATTGAAGAACAATATGTCTGCCTGTGTGAGGGCTCCGATGTCCAGTAGAGTGTGTGTTTGTGTGTTTCACCATCTGTTTGGTCCCCCGAGTGTCAAAGAGACATGGTTCCACCTTGCTAGCATCGGTCACCAGCATGGTGGTAGCTGGCTTTATCTGAGTGAATGTTTTTTTATGCTAAATGAGAATAAAGCTTAAATATAGTAAGCATCTTAAACAGCTTCCAGGTTAAGTGTGGGGGTACATGTGGTTTTAGATATTTCATAAGAGGAATATGAGGCAAATCATGTCGACTGGGAACCAGTAAAGCAATGAGGCATGCCCAGAAAGAGCTTGAGAGCGCTGTTAGAGACGCCCCTGGACCTACACACACAATTACACAATTCAGCCCATTTAACACATCTCCGCAGCCATGGGAACACACACTGATGCTGAAACACTCAGTGATGTTACACACTGTTTATTTTAATGCACATATGCATAGTACTAAATAAACATCAAAGCCACCCTTACAAAAAAGTACAGGTCAACACAACTCATTACATCACAGCACACAACAACAACACAACACAACACAACACAACACAACACAACACACAACACAACACAAAAGCACATTACCACATTACACATCACATTATATTACATCACAGCACAGAGCAATACTGCACGATACATCACATGACATAACATCACATCACAACACAGCAAAAAGCTGCACTGCACGATACCGTCACATAAAGCACTTACAGGTGCTGTCATATAATTAAATATCTCAAAAAGTTGATGTTTCCTATTCCAACTCAAATGAGAGCCCAGGTTGCTCTGATAGTGGCCTTCCGCTCTTCTGCATTGTTGGGTCTGGATATCGCATCTTCCTCTCACAATACTCCATAGATTTTCTATGGGGTTAAGGTCAGGCGAGTTTGCTGGCCAATTAAGAACAGGGATACATGGTCCTTAAACCATGTACTGGTAGCTTTGGCACTGTGTGCAGGTGCCAAGTCCTGTTGGAAAATGAAATCTGCATCTCCATAAGTTGGTCAGCAGCAGGAAGCATAAGTGCTGTATACAGCTGCGTTGACCTGGACCTCAGAAACACAGTGGACCAACACCACAGATGAATGGCACCCTAAACCATCACTGACGGGAACTTTACACTGAACCTAAAGCATGTGATTGGTGTGCCTCTCCTCTCTTCCTCCAGACTCTGGGACCTGATTTCCAAAGGAAATGCAAATTTACTTTCATCAGAGAACAAACTTTGAACCAACTCAGCAGCAGTCCAGCCTTTTTGTCTTTAGCCAGGCAAGACGCTTCTGACGCTGTCTGTTGTCAGAGGGCTTGACACAAGGAATGCGACAGCTGAAACCCATGTCTGCATACTTGTGCGTAGTGGTTCTTGAAGCACTGACTCCAGCTGCAGTCCACTCTTTGTGATCTCCCCCACATTTTTGAATGGGTTTTGTTTCACAATCCTCCCCAGGGTGCGTTATCCTATTGCTTGTACACTTTTTTCTACCACATCTTTTCCTACCCTTTGCCTCTCTCTATTAATGTGCTTGGACACAGAGCTCTGTGAACAGCCAGCCTCTTTTGCAATGACTTTTGTGTCTTGCCTCCTTGTGCAAGTGTCATGGTTCTTTTGGACAACTGTCAAGTCAGCAGTCTTCCCCATGATTGTGTACCTACAGAACTAGACTGAGAGACCATTTAAAGGCCTTTGCAGGTGTTTTGAGTTAATTAGCTGATTAGAGTGTGGCACCAGGTGTCTTCAATATTGAACCTTTTCACAATATTCTAATTTTCTAAGATACTGAATTTGGGATTTTCCTTAGTTGTCAGTTATAATAATTAAAATTAAAAGAAATAAACATTTGAAATATATCAGTCTGTGTGTAATGAATGAATAATACAAGTTTCACTTTTTGAATGGAATTATTGAAATAAATCAACTTTTTGATGATATTCTAATTATATGACCAACACCTGTACAGTCCAACACGTCACATTACATCACATAACAGTGCAGGGCAAGACAGCACAACATATCACATAACAAGGCAACATATCACAGCACAGAACAGTACATCACGGGGCAACACATCACAGAACAACACAGCCCATCACATCATCACATCACAGGGCAACACTGTCACAGTGTAAAGGATGACATCTAGTAAGAGCTGTGTGAGTAAACCTCACTCCTTTGGCCTTAAGAGGCGCACTAGTGTCTGAGGCTGCGGTCTTTATTGTCCTTGTTAGCACGCCCGCTTCCCATGGTGGAAACACCAGTTCGAATCCCACTCATTGTGGTGCGAGTAGAACCGGAGGGGTTACATTGGTGCCGTGACCCGGATGGGAGTGAGGTTTAGGGGGGTGAGTGTAACGGGGGCCTGCTGAAAAATCCAGCAAATCCAGTTAGTGCTGGTCTGGCTGGTGGACCAGTAAGCAACACAGAGCTGGTGAAGCTGGTACACCAGCATGGTCTTGTGGGGTTGAGTGTGAGTAGGCAAGCTGTCTGTATGCAAGCAGTTTTTTTGGGACAAGCATTTTTTTTTGCCTGCATATTTTTTTTCTTACATTAATGATGTAAAGGAAAAACAACATAAGAATAAAACATAATTTATTGTAATATATAATTATAGTTTAGTAATTTTTTTGCTCCCTCTGTTGAAAGTAGAACTGAAAATCTTAATTGTTTTAAGATTTAAGAAAATGTCAAGTTTTAAATAACAAAGTACAAATTCAAACTGGTGAAACATTTTAAACGATCAAAGGGTTTGTCTCCTGTTTAAAAGGACCTGTACACAAATCAGTTAAAAAGAACTTGTGTACATTGTAAAACAAAAACATTTAGAGATATGAAAACAAAGAACAAAAATAGCATAATCACAAGCAATTTGTTCAATAATTATGAGAAGAGCTCTTTCAATGGGACAGTTAATAGCACTTGATAATAAAAAGTTCAAATTTGAAAGTTGCTGTTTTTAAAGACTTTAATTCTTTGGAGACTCACATGTGTCAAATCAAGCTGTCAATCACTGATTCCAAAAATCGCACATAGTAAAAGGTATGTCATTGCAGTCAGGAGCATGAAATATTGTAGACAATAGTAATAGCACACAGCAAAATCTCCAGAGTTAAATCAACTCTGCTCAGAGTACATACACTCTAAAAAATGCTGGGTTAAAAACAACCCAAGTTGGGTTGAAAATGGACAAACCCAGCAATGGGTGTTTTAACCCAGCGGTTTGGGTTAAATTTTTGCCCAACCTGTGGGTAGTTTTATTTTAACTCAACTATTGTTTAAAATTACTGTATTGCTTAATTAAAATTAACCCAAAGTTGTTGGAAAGAACATTATTAATGTTCAATGAATATTATTACAATAAACATTTATTAAATTGCTTATTATAAATTTATATTAATAAACTATTAAATATTAAATTTATATTAATAAAATTAAAGCTTATTAATAAACATTCACCTTTTGTCTATTATTGTTGCCTCTAATTGCATCTGGTTTTTAATTTCCCAACTATTTTGGGTTCATTTTAAGCTAGCCATATAGCATTTTTAAAACAATAGTTGGTTTAAATAAACTACCCAGCAGGTTGGGCAAACATTTAACCCACCGCTGGGTTAAAACACCCAATCGCTGGGTTTGTCCATTTTCAACCCAACTTGGGTTGTTTTTAACCCAGCATTTTTAGAGTATATGGTCCCTCTCTAAATAGTGTTAAAATAACACTAAAGCAGAGTTAAACTTAATGAGATAATTAAGCAATTAATTAAGTGATGATTGAGCATTAGTGATGAACCCTGCTGTTAACAAGCAGAAAACTGAAGAAAAGAGAACACAAGAACTACAATTGACTTCAGTCACAGCCTTATTAATTGCTTAATTATCTTAATAACTTTAACTCTGCTTAAGTGTTACTTTAACACTATTTAGAGAGGGACCATATGTACTTTGAGCAGAGTTGATTTAACTCTGGGGATTTTACTGTGCATGCACTTTCAACAATTGCTGAAAGAAAATGAATTAAACCAAAGTCAAGTGCCAAGTGCTCGGCTAAATGGAACACTATCACCATAATGGTGATTCAGACCGACTTCCACAACTTTTGTACATGTACCATATGAAGAATAAAGCCAAAATGGTTTGTAATAATAAGTGAACATGGTAATGATGTTTCTGGAGTTGTTTTCTGCATCTTCTGGTGAGATATTATTGATTTATTTGCAGTTGCTTTCATCTAAGGTTGTGTGGCTGTGAGTCAGTTGTAGTTGTTGTGTTTCTGCTTCTCTTCTCTTCTCTTCTCTTCTCTCTCTTCTCTTCTCTTCTCTTCTCTTCTCTTCTCTCTCTCTTCTTCTCTTCTCTTCTTCTTTCTCAGTGTCATCACTAATGCTCAATCATCACTGACTGCAAGACTTTTTTACCATTACTTTTACTACTATAGATTGGGACCAAGCAGTGTTCATTTAACACTGAGGATTTAACTGTGTACCAATAAACATGTAACCTGCAACATGTGTTTTTAGTTATTAAATACTTTATTAAAATTAAATGGATAATTGTCTTGGTCTTTTTTATTTCTTTTTTTTTTTAAACTATGAACACACACTAAGAAACATGATATTTAACACATATGCAAGTTTTGTTGTGGCCTTTCTGGGATCATTCCAGCATCCAAAAAACAGCATATGCTGGTCCACCAGTACACCCAATTCCCTTGCTGGGAAAACATCACATCACAAAAAACATCGCACCACAGAGAAATACATAACATGTACAGCACAACATAGCACAGCACTTCGCAACACAACACAATGCTCACAACACTACACAGCCTATGTGTCTCACTCGCATGCCACACACTCACTCTATCTCTCTAAGTATAATCAGTCTTATTCTGTGGTCTCTCTATCTTTTGCGCCATGTCTCTGTGCTATTTTAATATAAAGCTATAAACTCCATTCCCACTATCATCACTCATTCTCTCGCTTCAGTCTCTGATCTGTGAGCCTCCGCTGTCAGTGCTGATTACATCAGTGTGTCTTTGTGTGTTTACACTGCTGTGTGAGTTTTTCAGCACAGCTGCTCCAATTCATTCAATACAAAAGAGAATCAGGCAGGACCTCACATCTACCTGTACATGTGCAATGCACATGCACAACCCTATTATCATGTTTATAGCAAAAAAAAAAAAGTGCTCATAATGAGTAAAGCCTGCAGTTTTAGATCAGAGATATTTTAAATACATAAAAACACCAGTATATAATTTCCTGTGTGGAGGAACAAATATAAGCACATTATAATGCCATTGATTTCAGACCTCATGAAACACAAGACACTACTCAAACATTCCAGCAAGAGACATGCACAGCAAGAGAACCTGCCATGAAAGAGAGAGGCTAATCTAACAAAGCCATAAAGCAAACATGATACAGATTAAATACTAATTAAATGTAAACCTTCAAGGTTCAACCAACAAACAACTGGATTGAACCTGCATTAATATGTATACAATCCCTCATCATAACCATTGCTGGAAAATGAAATCAAGTTATAAGCATTTCCAGATTTCAGTCATTTGGGGAACTTCATGTCTAAGATAAATGAGAGTTGTAGAGTTTTTTGGAGTCAGCGAGGATTGAGGCGGTGTGATCTGTTTTTGCAAACACAGAGAGATCTGTGCAAAGACAGCCGACTCTGAGCCACTGGCAATATTGTCTCAGACCTTGTGCTGCTATAAAAAAAAAAAGTCTCTGGACACAATTTAATTTCTGTCAGAGCTCAAACAGAGCTAACACAATGGATTTCTTTCAGTATTTTGCTACTGCCTCAAACTGAGTGGCTTTGTTTGGTGCAATCGCAACCATTCTCTGTCTCTGATACTCTGTCTCTATCATTCATTCATTCATTACCTCTTTCTTTCTCATCCCTTCTCAGTGTCTAACACACATAAATGGGATATCTTTCAGAAGTACTATACTGTAAGATGGTGTAAGACTGGGTTTGTAAGACTGGGTTCTATCTCAGAGGAAAAGTTAACTATTTTACCAGGTGGCAATTTTATATGAATTCGAACGACGAGATTTGTATGAAAATGTTCGATTACTAGAAAGAAAGAAAAAAAAAAACATTAAGGTTCACCGCTAACTCCAGCCCTAAACATTACCCTCACTGTGGTGATTGCATGAAAACAGCCACCAATTAGCCAAAATAAGATAGGTAAGAAATACCATGAGATTGTACTGAGTACACTATTGGGATATAATGTCAGAGCAAAGAAATGTTTGCAACAGTTTTGTATTTCAATTCTGCTGTAATATCATTGATGTTTTAGAAATCTTTTGTTTAAAGGGTTAGTTCACCAAAAATGAAAAAAAAAATGAAAAAATTGAAAAAATGAAAATGAAAAATTTTCCAAAAATGAAAATTCTGTCATTAATTACTCACCCTCATGTCATTCCACACCTGTAAGACTTTTGTTCATCTACTAAAGACATTTTTAAAACAGTTCATGTGACTACAGTGGTTCAACCTTAATGTTATGAAGCGATGAGAATACTTTTAGCGTGCCAAAAAAAAAAAAAATAATAACGACTTTTCAACAATATCTAGTGATGGGTGATTTCAAATCACTACTTCATGAAGCTTTGAAGCTTTACGAATCTTTTGTTTTGAATCAGTGATTCGGAGCGTGTATCAAACTGCCAAAGTCATGTGATTTCAGTAAACGAGGCTTTGCTACATTATAAGTGTTTTGAAACTTCAATAGTTCACATGACTTTGGCAGTTTGATTCACACTCCGAACCACTGATTCGAAACAAAAGCTTTCTGAGCATCTTGAAATTTGTTAATTGTTTTGGGTAAACTAACCCTAGTGAAAAAATAGTATACTTAAGCACAATTTATTCCTATGTACTTTAGTATAACTAAATGTATTTGTGGCACTAAAGTGGAGCTATTCCAAGTATACTTAAGTACATTTTAAATATACTCTTGTATTTGAGTTTTGAAATGCAGAATTCACTCAGCATAAACTTAAAATATATTTTGGTGACATTAGAATTGCAATTCAATTACATTGTAAGAGTGTTGAACATACATTAATATTATACTGATAAGAAACTTTTAGTGATTTTAAAACACATTGCAATGGCATTCCAAGTTAACTTGAAGTGTGCTAATGGCATCATTATAGTGTGCTTCAAATAGGCTACAATAAAGTAATCTATAAATAAGTCACAGCTTAAAAATTTGCCTTTTACAGACACCTCAGTATACCAGTAACTGAACATCTGTGAGACAATGGGAACAGATATATACTGTATGTATATTGAATGTAGGAATGTATGTGTTCAGTATCACTACTAGTAAGGATATATGATCACTGCATAATTTCAATGCAAGATATTTAAAGTGTACCTAAAGTATACTTGCAATAGTTCCACTTTAGCACAATCAAAAAGTGCATCTTTAGTTGGACCTCAACACAAAAATACTTGTTCCAATTGAGCAGACTTCAAGTATACCAATTTAGTATACTAAAAGTACAATTTCAGAGTATTTATATAAAGTATATAAATTTGTAAATGCATTTGTAGTATACTTAGAATAAAATAAACGTATTTCAAACACATTTTAGTATATTTATTTTTCACTAGGGAACCCTTTAAGCAATTGTTCATTCATACATAAATTTGTTTCTTTGTTCAGAATAATTTGCACCAATGTAGAGAATAAGTCAAGGAGTGAACTACATGACGGAGTACTGTAGACTAATGTAATTTTCTGATTTAAACTAAATGGTGTTGTGTTATGTGGGTAGCCCTTCCCGCAGTATATTGAGCCTCATCATCACTGCCATAAAGCTCCATTACGAGTGGTCAGTCTGCTCTTGAATAGGCAGTTTAAGGAAAATGGTTTGTCTTCCAAGACACCATAATAGCAATATATCAGATAGACCAAAGGAGGCATCTCTGTAGATGGGATTTTACTTGAACATGTTCCTTCCTACCTCCGAATAAGGCAGTGTCTAGAGATGAACCAGGACCTGTTTTGAGTGAACAGTCCCGAAGTGAGAGAGATGTAGCAGGAGCATCTCAAGACAGCATCTGTGTGGCGAGCTGTAGCACTTCATTAATCCCTGACACACTGTACCACAAATCAATCTCACAATCTGTGTCCAAGAATGTGTATCACAGCTGACCTCCATCTGCTAAAACAGTGGATTCAAAACAAATAATTTCCTTATGTACCCACAAATACAAAACAATACAGAAAACTGCCATTCTGATCTGAAATACAGTCCAAATGAATGCCTTCAGAGTATGTAAGAGGTCAGCGTTTGGAGGCGTTTCATCTATAAGAATAAATGTTGTGTATTTTAGTTCTAGAGGTTATCAAACATGTTCTCCTTCCTTGCAAGACTGCGTTTGCTAACGGCCCCACGGACGGCCACCCAGGACTTTCTATTGATCTGGCTGCAGTGTGATTAAGTACAGTTTTACATTAAGGTCACTCCACTGCCTCTCTTTCTTTTGCTCTCCCTCCATCCTTCTCTTTTTCCTGTCTGGAAGGGACACGTGCAATGACAGACTTTTCTTCAGTCTAAAGCTTAGAGGGTTAGTTCACCCAAAAATGAAAATTCTGTCATAATTTACTCACCCTTGTGTTGTTCCAAACCCGTAAGACTTTCATTCATCTTTGGAACACAAATTAAGATATTTTTAATGAAATCTGAGCCAGTTCTTTACTCTCCATTAGCACTTTAAACTACCACCACTTCAAAAAGTTAATAGAGATCATAAAAGTAATTCATATGAATTATGAGGTTTAGTCCAAAAATTTTCTGAAAAGACTTGATCGCTTTATATGATAAACAGATTGAATTTAGGCTTTTTTCACGTATAACATTAATCACGAACATAAACAGAAGCTCAACCGACCTGTTTGACAAGGAAAATGAACTCAAGTATTTAAACATGCTATGAACAAAACTCAAACGTGCTGCCACGAATGAAGGAAGCTCAACCTGCGTACAAATTTGAAGCTCAACGTGAAGTGAATGAACCTCATTGGTTCTTGCTGAAGCTCAAACGTGCTGCGTAACATGAGAATGAACCTCATTGGTTCTTGCTGAAGTCAAACGTGCTGCGTAACACGGTTCTTGCTGAAGCTCAAAACTGCGTATGAACCTCATTGGTTCTTGCTGAAGCTGAATGAAACCTCATTGGTTCTTGTGAAGCTCAAATGTGCTGCGTAACGTGGTTCTTGCTGAAGCTCAAACGTGCTGCGTAAATGAACCACATTGGTTCTTGCTGAAGCTCAAACGTCTCACGAGAACTCAATGAAGCTCAACTGCTAACATGAGATGAACCTCATGGTTCTTGCTGAAGCTCAAATGTGCTGCGTAACACGAGAATGAACCTCATTGGTTCTTGCGGAAGCTCAAACGTGCTGCGTAACACGAATGAACCTCATTTTTCTTGGGAAGCTCAAACGTGCTGCGTAACACGAGAATGAACCTCATGGTTCTTGCTGAAGCTCAACGTGCTGCGTAACACGAAAATGAACCTCATTGGTTCTTGCTGAAGCTCAAACGTGCTGCGTAAAACGAGAATGAACCTCATCGTTTCTTGCTGAAGCTCAAAGTGCTGCGTAACACGAGAATGAACCTCATTGGTTCTTGCTGAAGCTCAAACGTGCTGCGTAACACGAGAATGAACTCATTGGTTCTTGCTTGCTGCGTAACGAGAAGAACCTGAGCTCAAACGTCTGCGTAACATGAACCTCATTGGTTCTTGCTGAAGCTCAACGTGCTGCGTAACCGAGAAGAACCTCATTGGTTCTTGCTGAAGCTCAAGTGCTGCGTAACACATGAAATGAACCTCATGGTTCTTGCGGAAGCTCAAACGTGCGCGTAACACGAGAAAACCTCATGAAGCTCAACTGCTGGCGTAACATGAGAATGAACCTCATTGGTTCTTGCTGAAGCTCAAACGTGCTGCGTAACACGAAATGAACCTCATTGGTTCTTGCGAAGCTCAAACGTGCTGCGTAACAGAGAATGAACCTCATTGGTTCTTGCTGGAAGCTCAAATGCTGCGTGAGAATGAACTCATTGGTTCTTGCTGAAGCTCATGCTGCGTAACATGAGAATGAACCTCATGGTTCTTGTGAAGCTCAAACGTGCTGCGTAACATGAGAATGAACCTCATTGGTTCTTGCTGAAGCTCAAACGTCATGAACCTCATTGGTTCTTGCTGAAGCTCAAACGTGCTGCGTAACACGAGAATGAACCTCATTGGTTCTTGCAAGCTCAAACGTGCTGCGTACGAATGAACCTCATTGGTTCTTGCGGCTCAAACGTCTGCGTAACACGAGAATGAACCTCATTGGTCTTGCTGAACTCAAACGTGCTGCGTAACCGAGAACCTCATTGGTTCTTGCGGAAGCTCAAACGTGCTGCGTAACATGAACCTCATTGGTTCTGCTGAAGCTCAACCGTGCTGCGTAACACGAGAATGAGTTCCTGACACAAGCTCAAACGTGCTGCGTAACACGAGAATGAACCTCATTGGTTCTTGCTGAAGCTCAAACGTGCTGCGTAACATGAGAATGAACCTCATTGGTTCTGCTGAAGCTCAAACGTGCTGCGTAACGAGAATGACCTCATTGGTTCTTGCGAAGCTCAAACGCTGCGTGAGATGGCTGAAGCTCAAATGTGCTGCGCTCAAAGCTCAATGCTGCGTAAGAATGAACCTCATTGGTTCTTGCGCATTGACAAACGTGCTGCGTACTGAACCTCATTGGTTCTTGCTGAAGCTCAAACGTGCTGCGTAACACATGAGAATGAACCTCATTGGTTCTTGCAGAAGCTCAAGCTCGTAACACGTGCTTGCTGAATGAACCTCATTGGTTCATGCCATGAGAATGAACCTCATTGGTTCATGCTGCGTAACCTATGAACTCCTCATTGGTTCTTGTCAAACGTGCTGCGTAACACGAGAATGAACTCATTGGTTCATGAACATGAGAATGAACCTCAAACTGCGCAAGATCAAGCTGTGCTGGGACTAAATGGATTAGTTTTACGATTTCTTTATGAACTTTTTGAAGCATCAAAGTGGTAGTTGCGTAGCTGTCTATGGAGGGACAGAAAGCTCTCAGATTTCATCAAAAACATCTTCATTTGTGTTCTGAAGATGAACAAAGGTCTTACGGGTGTGGAATGACATGAGGGTGAGTAATTAATGACAGAATTTTCATTTTTGGGTGAACCAACCCCTTTAAGAACTGTGTGTATCATAGAGGAAAAGTCCAGTGTTATAATAAGTCCAAGACTTTATTGTCCTTTTCTGAAACCATAAGTCAGAGATCACTGTGAATTCACTAGTGTTTTCTGACTTTTGGACCCCACTATATAATTCCCATGCATTTCAGTGTAATTCACCAACAGACAGCTCAGGGAAAATATATGACCAAACATCAAAACACATTTTACTCATATAAACATTTGCTGCTGAACATGGCTTTAAAACCCATTAATCAGTGGAATGAGAGAAAAGAGACAGGGATGAACACAGAAAGAATATGTGTGAACTTGGGTAGAGTGTCTGTGTAGTTGTTTTTAGTTGTGTATTTGGTGCGAAACCGGGTGTGATCATGTGTTTGTGCATGTGCGTATGTGGTTAAATGTTTTATTTAATTTGGTGCGTTTGGTTGTCCTGCCCAGCGGTGCCAAAACGATCATTTCTGGACTGGCAGGTGATAAATAACACTCTCTATTATGATTAATACTGTTCGCAGGAGAGAGAGAGAGAGAGAGAAAGAGAGGAAGAATGAGAGAGGATAACAAACATTCTCAACTAAAACAACACAACCGCCAAGCAGGCAGGGAGTAATTGTTGCAGTATCATGGGAACTAAGATAGAGAAGGGGGAAAAACAACTCTCCTTCTTTCTCATGTAAAATTACACTACATATACACTACATTCTCATTATTTATTCCTTATATAAACTCACAGGTATAAAGAAAAAGCAAGAAAGGTATGGCTTATGAAACAAATCTATTCTTATACTCACTATGTGTGTTCGAGTGTGTGTGTGTTCCTTGTTTTAGTGAACGAGTCAATTACTTTAGTTCAGGGTTGAGGTTCATTTTAAGTACATTTGTGGGTTTAGATTAGGTTTTTATCTGTTGTGTTCATCATTGAGTCTGAGGCTGGTGTGATTGACACCAATTGATTATTAGGTATTAATTACCTAAAAAAAAATTCCTGTAAGTAGGCAGAAAAGTAACAGGGAACTGTGGGGAGAAGAGCGTAAAAATAAAATCACCTGAGCTGAATATGAACTTCACCAGCACATAAGATCTGTACATTGGATTTTACTTTAGTTAAATGAAAAAAAAGAAAAAAAGAGAAATTTCTGTCATTAATTACTCACCCTCATGTCCTTCCACACCCATAAGTTCATCTTCAGAACACAAATTAAGATATGTTTGCTCTGAGAGTTTTTTTTTTTTTTTTTATCTTCCATAGAAAGCAACGAAATTACCACATTCAAGGTCCAGAGAAGTAGTAAAGACATTGTCAAAATGGTCCATGTGTCTACAGTGGTTCAACCTTAATGTTATGAAGCGACAAGAATACCTTTTTGTGCGCAAAAACAAAACAAAAATAATGACTTTATTCAACAATTTTTCCTCTTCCCTGTCAGTCTCCTACGCAGTTGGAGCAGTAAACACAGTGCAGAGCTTCCGTGTTTACGTCCGAACGCCGGCTAATTATTGGCCGACGCTGGTCACGTGAGCACCCCGATGCATGCGTTTTAATTTATTGTATAATATCTGGTACTTATTGGAACTGTTACAGACACGCCAGACTCTCCCTTCACTCTCTCTTGAACAGACTCCTTTCCTGCTCCACTTCCCTTTGTTGTTCAGCTTGTTATCACCTGCACTGATTCCCTTGTGTCTCTTTCATCTCTCCAACGATCTCCTTCGTCTTGATGCCTGAAACCTGTGGAACAAGATTATCTGTATACTCACCATGCTCGTAAAGAGGTGTGCACTTCATCCAGTTGCTCCGTTATCATCACCATTCTCAACCTACAAAGAAATGAAACGCAAGTTATCCACCAATATTCATTCAAAGACTGTTTATATGCCATTTACTCACCTGAATAGTGCCAAAAAACAACTTTTTGGATTGGTTACATCTGTCATTGAGTCTGGTTTACCCTGACAATTACATACAGGGATGGGCAGTATTTCAGATTTAAAATTCAAAATACTATTTTCATCAAATGTATCTTGTAGTTAAATACATTTAAATTTGGTATTTTTTGTATGTTCAGACAACATAAAACATTTTGTGCCAGTCAACCCCTTTATTAGGCTGCTGTTTTCCTGTATGAACTACCGTAGTTCAGGCCTACCAATGCCAGAGGAAATGGTTCCATCTAGCATTGAAGAGCAAATTTTCTGCATGCAAGGTAATATGGAGTAGGGTTGGGATTCCAAAAAGGGCTGATTCTTCAGTTCCGAGACATTTGGAATTGAGAGTCGATTGAACACCAGGGGGCTGGTTGCACCAGATGGCCTGTAGTACAATTTAAAACTATTATTTGGCACAGCAATGGCCAGTGTCCATGATGACACATTCGACCACAGCTATTCACATTGATATGATTACAATCTTAAATTTACTGACTCTAACGAACAGATTAAAAATGGCTGCTTAGCCAAAAAAAAGTAATTAAGCAGATTATAAAACAATCACACAGCAATCTATTTCTATCTGTTACATGTTGCAACTGTGGTGATAATTTGTCAGTTAATTCCAACAATTTTGGCCTGAAAAAAATCTTTCAATAAGTTGTCAGTCTCCAAATACTGTTTCCTGTATATTAAACGGGCCACTGTATCATTTTTATTTTCACCATGAATACAAGTCAAATCTTTTCAGTTTATACCTATACCATTGACTAGGAGTAAGATTTAATCTCAGCTAATTTACTATCACAAAAATCTAATCCAGACATCTATGTTCATGCAATAGTAGTAAGCGATTTTTGAGGAACGCTGTTGAAAGTGGATCAGACAGAGCACCAAAAAACACTTGTAGCCAATCAGCAGTAAGGGGCGTGTCCACTCATTAGAAGTGAGGTTCATGAATTTGGGTGTGGAACTATCAAGATAGGGGTGTGACCCTGGGCAGGGCTGTGTTTGTTTTGGTGATTTCAAATATCAACAACGTTTCTCAGAAATCGTTTACTGCATTTTTAACTGTTAGGCTATTTGATTTGTTAAGGTTATATATTTGTATTGTCTTTTTTAAAATGATTTAAGTAAGACATGAACCGCAGCTACACTAATTACGTTAATTATTCTCCATTTGCTTTTCTTTCTGACGCCCATCCCGAGGTGACTAGACAGTACTTCAGCTTCAGTTTGGATCCAGCCTCTTAAGAAGACCTCACCTTTGAAGAGACGGTCCCAACTCCTGCGAGGACTTCAGAAGATGCAATTTCTGGATCAACATGCACATTCCCAAATTTCTATACATCCTAATTATTGTTAATATGTAATCATTATTTCCAGGAGCTCATTGCTTCTACCTTCAGTTAAACTGCTAACAGTGGTTATAAATTAAATTGCCTAAATTATTACATTATTAGCTTACTGCATTCTCTAAATTGTAATGTTGACATGCATTCTCTGTAAAGCTGCTTTGAAATGATATGTATCGTGAAAAGCGCTATACAAATAAATGTGAATTGAACTGAACTGAACTGAATTTATCTGACTGATGTTATTTATTTTTGCTGATTAATTTTAAATGACCATCAAATTACATTAAAATTTGTTCAACTTTTTGTACGAAATTTAGCTGTAGGCCAACAGAATGTATCAGAACAATGTATCATATTTTTCACAATTTTTTTTTTTTTTTCTTTTTTCACTTTTCATCATCAGTTCAATGTCAGTAGTGACCCTCCTGGCCAACATTACTGAAAACAGTCCTATAATCACATGTGATCTCTGACACACACACACACACACACACACACACACACGCACAGCTGTTTTTGCAAATAAGAATTGAATTGAACCTGGAATTGAGTCGATTCCAAACTGCCAAATTATGAGAGAAATTAAATCCAGCAACTTCTTCTTCCTTTGAAGTGCTCATTGTAAAAACCTGGTATGTGGTTCTAAACAAGACTTTTTTGTGCAAAGCCTATATATAAGATCCTTAGTGGTGTGGATGAGAGTTTGCTTGATGCCATGTTATCCCTGTGTGATTTATTATATAAACACAATTTATCTAATTTCCGTCCATCATAATCTCCCCTTGTCTTCAGCTTCTCTCGTCGGTTTTGTTCATCTGTGGCCCACACAATGACCTAAGCCATCCATCCCAGAGTGGATCCTTGCTCTGACCCCAGTGTCTGGTCCAGATAGTGACCCCAGCAGGGTGAGGCGGTGGTCACTGAAGCCCTAATGAGTTCACGGTTTCTCAGCTGAAATGAAGGACTGTTGATTGAACTGTGTGTGTGAGAGCTGCAGGCTACAGGCTGGCTTTGTGCTCTCAGTGCTGCTGTCCAGTGTCACATAGAGGGCAATGTTGTGGCAAGACGACCTGGATGGAGCTTGAGGGTTAAGTGGTGTCACGGAGCATGTTCAGCCTCTGCCTGTAGGCCAAGCTTGAACCCGGTACTCTGAGAACCAGGCGACATGGTGCCTGACTTGACTGAGCATAAGCAGATAGTGACTGACCATCTCAGTCAACAAGCAAAAACATCTCAAATCAGCCCAATATTGACTATGTTAGCTGCAGAGAATGTGAACATGAGACAGGGAAAATCCATGATCCAATGTGAAAAAGACATTTGGTGTGGGATCTTTTGACTTGCCAGTGAACAACCAACCAGAACACTCAAGCAACCATATAGCAATGTGCTAGAAATTGCTTCAGAGCACTATAAGACAATGTGTTGCAATGCTCTGGCAAACACCCTAGCATTACAGCAATGACTTTTGTATAGACAATCATCACTTACATTTTCTCCAGATAATGTAAAAATCTAGTTATATATGATTGATGTTAGGGAGATGTTCTTATGTTACATTAGAGTGGTGTTCTTTGTTACACTGATTGTACTATTTAATACCAGAAGTGTGTTTTCAGACTACTAAGCATTTTCAAGTGCTTCAGGAGTATTTGACATGCTTAGACATGTCAGTGTCTGGCTCTTGTCAAAATCCCTTATTCTTTCAGAGTCATCTGGAGAACCACCACTACATTTGTAGGTATTTTTTATGTGTGAGGGTATTACATAGTTCAAGCTTTTAAGCTTAAAAGATTAGTTCACTTCAGAATGAAAATTTCCTGATAATTTACTCACCCCCATGTCATCCAAGATGTTTATGTCTTTCTTTCTTCAGTCGAAAAGAAATGAAGGTTTTTGAGGAAACATTCCAGGATTTTTCTCCATATAGTGGACTTCACTGGGGTTCAACGGGTTGAAGGTCCAAATGTCAGTTTCAGTGCAGCTTCAAAGAGCTCTACATGATCCCAGACGAGGACTAAGAGTCTTATCTAGAGAAACAATCAGCCATTTTCTAAAATAAAAAAAATGTATACACTTTTTAACCACAAATGCTCGTCTTGCACTGCTCTGCGATGCGCTATGCATTACGTAATCATGTTGGAAAGATCACGTGTGACGTAGGCAGAAGTAACAATCCAGTTTTTACAAAGCAAATGTGCAAAAACTAAGTCAAACGGCATTTACAGAAACAAAACAAAAAAAAAGGTAAAACAATGAAGTCGGACGATTTTGAAGTTGGAGGAAAAAGTTACACCTTCTGAATCATTAATTGCTCAGATCAGCAGATTTTAACCTGTTTTTTTTATATCATCTTGGATTAGTAATTCACTGAAGTTAGCATGCAATGTGGTGAAATCATATTTTATAATTATACTGTTTCACATATGGTATATATTTCATGCTAGTATTGCATACCGAACATAGCCCTTGTGTGTGTGTTTCAGGGTTTTCTCTCCACAGAAGAGGCTTTGTACCACATCAAAGATGAGGAAGTTTCCAGACATTTCTCTTTGTACTGTACAGCTTTAGTTCAGCTGTTGCTAATGATTCATATTCAAACTGAAGTAGTACAAAACTCTGGCACCTTTAACCCGCCAGTTCCCTTCAGTGCACTCAGTAATTTATCAGCATCTAGCCACTTCAGCATGATGATAATGGTGTTGATGAAGATCATCATATTGGATAAAGTGACCAGATCCTTATAGTATTATAAGATTCCCATGTGTTCTGTCAGAGATATGCCACTGAAATCTTAATACATTGTAGAAAGGAAGTCATGTCTTTCAGTTAAAGAAGCTGGTTCCCTTACTGAAAAAGGCATCACATGGTCTGCCCAAGTTGCAACCAAAATGGCCGCTGTCTGAACTGGCTTGCTAACTTGGAAAGAAGCAAAAATAATTGTTTTTGTCTTGATATCCATAAGAAAATTATTAAAAAAGCAAGGTATATTTTACTTGACAAGAAATATTGTTTTCAGAAAATATCTTTGCAAGTCTTTTTTTTTTTTCTCATAAAGCAAGGAACGTCAATTGCCAGTGAGGTACAAAACTGAAAAACAGTGAAAATGCTACTGTAATATTTCAATAATACCCTTGAAATATATGTAATTAATGAAAACTACAAACTCACCTGCAACGTGCAACCGAGTGCGGAGAATCTCTCTCTCTCTCTCTCTCTCTCTCTCTCTCTCTCTCTCTCTCTCTCTCTCTCTCTCTTTTGTGGCATATCAGGACACAAATGTGTATAATGACATGGGTATGATATAGGTATTACAAGAAGAGGTGACTTATGAGGACATTACCCCCATGTCCCCACTTTTCAAAAGGCTTATAAATCATACAGAATGAGTTTTTGTGAGAAAGTAAAAGTGTGCACAGTTTCCTGTGATGGGTAGGTTTAGGGGTACGGGTAGTGTAGGGGGATAGTAAATACAGTTTGTACAGTATAAAAACCATTACGCCTATGGAATGTCCCCACAATTCACAAAAACGAACATGTGTGTGTGTGTGTGTGTGTGTGTGTGTGTGTGTGTGTGTGTGTGTGTGTGATTATTACCGTGCCCAGTGTGAGGTCTGATGTTGAAAATGAAGTGTACGGGGAAGCTCTCTGGTCCACATCAGCTGCTGGCATTTTTGTAACTACATTAAATAAACCCTCAGAAGGGTTCAGTGATGCATTTTTATTATCACAATTTATTATACACTCCCTAGCTAACCACAGGTCCAACTGTCATTAACACATTAATTAGACTTTCCTCACATTGTGTGTGTGTATGATAATGTTTGTGTGCAGGGGTGAAATGAACCTTCCCTCCAGCCTCCATGAACCACTGCACCAGTTTTTTTATTATAATTTTCTGCACAACATCATCTTCTCTTGTAAAACTTGTGTTTGTCTCTCTTGTGTTCTGTAGAGAGGGACACACAAACTTTTAAATTGACTTTTAAAAAATATAACTTGCAAACAGTTATACTCCTGGTAATTACTTGAAAAGGAATAAACCACATACTTATCTGTTGTAAAGACCAGCATATGTTACAGATGCTGGTGTGGTTTTGTAAATCGGTTAACCAGCAATTTTCCCTTGGCCAACCAGTTTCTTCAGAAAGACCATTATTGTTGACAGCATTTTTTTGTTTATTACTAATATGGTTGTGCAATTCCACTGGCTAAACCAGCACCAAACAAGCTAATCAGTTTAAACCAGCTTGGACCAGCATTTGAAAAGTTGAAAAGGTTGTTTTTCTGACAAAGGATCATTTGTAATGTAGCTGAAGTTGCATGTAATGAAAGAAGTCAAGTCTAAATTTCCATCACCTATACTGCTGTGATTTAAAATAAGTGATTTTCTCTCATGCTGTTCTCCACTGCAGAAGTCAAGAGTCGTTTATTTACCACATGCCTCTTTGTGACTGTGCTCAGTCTTTGAAGGACAAAACAGGTGATAATAGTCCCGATGGCCATAAATGGTAAAGATACGTCTGCTTTCCTCAGTGATACTGTAGGTTCTGGCTTCACCAGGGCCACATACAAACTGCAGCTTAATATAGCTGTCACATGATTATGTATGTCAGGTGTGTCCAATCATGCTCGTGGTGGGCTGATGTCCAGCAAAATTTAGCTCCAGTCTGCACCAGACTGGAAGTTTCTAGTAATATAGAAGATTTTTTATTAGCTGTTTCAAGTGCATTTCATTAGGATTAGAACTAAACTTTGCAAAAGCGAGATTGGACACCTGGGATCAGTGGTTTCAAACTCAATTCCTGGAGGGCCACAGCTCCGCAGAGTTTAGCTCCAACTCACACCTGTTTGGAAGTGTCTAGTAATCCTGAAGACCTTGATTGGCTGGATCAGGTGTGTTTGATTAGGGTTGGAGCAAAACAGTGCAGAGCTGTGGCCCTCCAGGAATTGAGTTTGAGACCACTGCCTGGGATGTAAGCTGAGCAACAGCAATTTCCCAAAAATTCCACAATCAACTTCACTCTCATTTCACAATCTGCTGCCATTTTATGGTACAGTCACATTTATTGTTGTTTGATGAATTTTCATGGATGAAATCCAGTCCTTATAATAGAAATCCAGAATTTCATGTGAGAGCAAAAATTTCCCATGCTGATATCGCAATGGGTTCAAGTTGGTCACTTGGAAAGTGATTTCTGTGTGAGCTGTGATTCATACATCGCTATTGACAATAGACAATGGACCTTTTTTTTGCACAGGAAGTTTTAACAGAACATTTTGCTATTGTGATCTCATATTCACAGAATCCTGTGTCCAAAATGTATTCAGACTATTTCTAATAATAAAATGAAGTCAAGCTTCTCAAGTCACTGAAGTTCGTTCCCAAGGCAAATAATGCTGGGTGAGATTCTCCTCACTGCTTGCTCTGAAACAGTCAGCTGTGTGTGATAAATGTATGTTACACTGATCTGAGTGATAGATTTTGCTCTGAAGAAAAACAGCCGATTGATTTTGCTTAGAGTGTTTTTGTTCGGATGTGATGCAAGAATGGCTGTGTGACAGAGTTTTGACGAACCAGGCACAGACCCTTAAAGGCCTCACTGAACAGGAAAGAGAGAGAAAGTGTGAGAGTGAAGAAGAACTTTTTTAACTATCAAACAAGCCCTGCGGAGAACACATGGATCAGCCAGTGGAACTCTTCATATTTTCTATGGCTCACAGGATTCAAGTCCTACATCGAGAACTGAGCCTACCTGACCCGCCGGTGTTCCACAGGGATCAGTACTCGGACCATTTTTATTCTCTCTTTACACATAATCACTTTGCAAAGTCATTACCTTTCATGGCTTTTTCTATCATTCTTACATAAGCAATACCCATATGCTGTTTTCCAAGAGCCAAGAACCTTGGTGTCATTCTGGACAAGGACCTCATTTGCACCTGATGAACACAGTCAAGACTAAACTTCTGCAGAGTCAGACCAGTGTAAAGCAACATGCAGCCTGAATGAAAGTTCAGGTAAAGCATGATCATTTTCTCTTATCAATGACAGTTAGCACAAAAAAATGGTAACCTGAAATGGTAACATCTAAATTAACTGGTTTTCTCTAAAAGTCTAAAATATTATTTAACCTAACTGAATTAACCTAAATACATTGATAAACTCATTTTTATGGTTTAAAACAGGTAGAAATAGCTCTTTAAGGTAACAACTGCATGATAATACTTTTTACAGTTCAGAAGTGAAATGTGTAATTTCTGTGCCATTAATGCCATACTAAACAGAACTGCAAAAATAAAGTCTCACAGAAATTACATTTTGCACCTTTAAATAAAACTTCCACACATCAGAAGGAACCTGAACATGACCTGGGAGTGGAGAAAGCAGCTAGTCAAATATTAGAGAGAAGAAGAAAACCATGAGCAGCTCAACCTTAATAATACACTGAGACCAGAACTGCTCAGCTCCATCTTTCATTTATGAGAGAGAGAGAGAGAGAGAGGGGTAAGATGAGGCCGTTTCATTAAAGATTAATTAAGACAAATGCAGGGACAACACTTACCTCCAATCGCTTCAGTGATCTCTACACACTCTCTCTGTTACACACATACAAAGAGAGACAGAAGGAGAATGAACAGGGACAGATGCCAGAGGAAAATGACAGTAGACATTCAGATTCTTAGAAACGTGAGGGGGGAGCAGATAAAAATAAAATAAAATCATTTTAAATATATAAAAAAAAAATAGGTCCCACTTTATATTAGGCGACCTTAACTACTATGTACTTACATCAAATAATAAGTACAATGTACTTATTGTGTTCATATTGTATTGTAAAACACTTTTGCTGCTATTGAGGTGGGATACAGGTAATGTTAGGGACAGGTTTGGTGGTAAGGGTGGGTTAACGGATGGGTTAAGGGGTAAGGGATGGGTCAACAGTGTAATTATAAATGTAGTTACAGAAATTAATTACAGATGTAATTACATGCAGTATTTTAAAAATATAAGTACAATGTAAAAACATGTATGTACACAATAAGTGATTGTATCAAATGATTAATTTAAATGTAAGTACAAGGCCACCTAATATAAAGTAGGACCAAAATTTACTGTTAGTAGTCTGACAAAACAGAATTCTTATATAAAATACGTATTTTTTAATCTAAAATTACAGAAGGTTAGTGCAGGGTTAGCGTTGGTCTTTATTAATTGCATGTCCCAATTTAGCTTGGTAAATGCGTGTTGGTGTGATGATGTTTGTGGTGTGTGTGTGTGTTGTGTGTGTGTGTGTGTGTGGGTGTGTGTGTGTGTGTGTGTGTGTGTGTGTGTTGTTTGTGTGTGTGACAGTGAGTGGAACTGATGAGGTGAGTCTAGCTCCCCCACACCACAGCACTAATCACAGCACTGAAGAAACACATACATCATCTGACAGAACTACTCCTGGCATTCTCTCTCTCACACACACACTCACATAATATCACTCCACATTGGACAAATGACGTCCAGACGTGCACACGTATTCCCGCAGATGGTCGTGCATCTTCACACAGAAAGAGCTGAGAGTGCCATTTTCACACACATCCACTCCCACTGCTCCTTCACTCTCTCTGTTTCTGCTACGTTCTCTCCATCATCCTCAGAGCAGGAGGTGTGGTCATGGAATGGAAAGGAGAGGATGGTGTCTGTTATTTTTTGACGCCCTAACATCAGACCATATTACTTAAAATAATCATCAACCTACTGTCAGTCTTCTATACTCAAGCATAGCAGCAGAAGGGCTCTGTAACACACGCACACACCATTATATAACCTGTATATATGTATATATATATATATATATATATATATATATATATATACACACACACACACCGATGAGCCAAAACATTATGACCAACATCTGTGCTTTACCAAAACAGGACTCTACAAGACCCCTGAAGGTATCTGGTGGTATCTGGCACCAAGACATTAACAGCACTTCAAGCACTTCAAGGTGGTCTAGAACGTAGAACGTCTTTTTAAAAGATGTAATATAAGTCTAAGGTGTCCCCTGAATGTGTCTGTGAAGTTTCAGCTCAAAATACCCCATAGATTTTTTTTTATTCATTTTTTTAACTGCCTATTTTGGGGCATCATTAATATGCGCCAATTCAGGCTGCGCCCCTTTAAATTCTCGTGCTCCCGCCCCTGGAGCTCGCGCTTGCCTTAAACAACATAACAAAGTTCACACAGCTATATAACCCTCAAATGGATCTTTAGAATGTGTTCGTCATGCATCATGTCTAATCACGTAAGTATGGTATTTATTTGGATGTTTACATTTGATTCTGAATGAGTTTGATGGTGCTCCGTGGCTAAAGCCACATTACACACTGTTGGAGAGATTTATAAAGAATGAATTGTGTTTGATTATACAGACTGCAAGTGTTTAAAAAATGAAAATAACGACAGTCTTGTCTCCGTGAATACAGTAAGAAACAATGGTAACTTAACCACATTTAACAGTACATTAGCAACATGCTAACGAACATTTAGAAAGACAATTTACAAATATCACTAAAAATATCATGATATCATGGATCATGTCAGTTATTATTGCTCCATCTGCCATTTTTCACTATTGTTCTTGCTTGCTTACCTAGTCTGATGATTCAGCTGTGCACAGATCCAGACGTTAATACTGGCTGCCCTTGTGTAATGCCTTGAACATGGGCTGGCATATGCAAATATTGGGGGCGTACATATTAATGATCCCGACTGTTGCATCACTCAGTGTTATGTTGAGATTCGCCTGTTCTTCAGAGGTCTTTTAAACAAATGAGATTTATATAAGAAGAAGAAAACAATGGTGTTTGAGACTCACTGTATGTTATTTCCATGTACTGAACTCTTGTTATTCAACTATGCCAAGGTAAATTCAATTTTTAATTCTAGGGCACCTTTAAATCATTCCTGAACAATGTGTGCAGTGTGCATTATCCTGCTGAAAGAGGCCACTTCCACCAGGGAACACCATTGTCATGAAAGGGTGTACCTGGTCTGCAACAATGTTTGGGTAGGTGGCATGTGTCAAATTGACATCCACATGAATGGCCGGACCCAGGGTTTCCCAACAGAACATTGCCCAGGGCATCACACTCAGACTTCACTTCTCCATCACTTCCCCTGTTAAACTGCGAGCACTTTATCCCTAAACTGTATAGTCTAGTTATTAGTAAAGTGCCAAAGTGCTGGGATGAGTTCTAACATGTTTTGTTTTGTTGCACATCTTTGGTGCAATGTGGCAAAATTTTACGAAATAATTGTTATTCCACCTTGTCAGTTAAAGCACCAAATAAAACGGGAAACAAAATAATATAGTACAAATACATATAACTGTCACAATCCTCAGTCACCAGACCAGTCACTTCAGCACACTACATTTCCCATCATCCTCTCTGGCTACCACCTGTGCACACTCAACAATGACCACACCTGTCTGCTGTCAGCCTCATCAGTTCCTCTATAAAAGCACCAAACACGTGGTTGTCTGGTCTTGTCATTCGGTACTGAACTACTTACCTGTGGATTACTTACCTGTGCGTCAAACTGTCCTGACTTTTGTCTTCTGTGTATCTTCGTTTGCCTGTCTTTAGCCCTTCAGCCACTCCTCTCCAGAACCTGCAAAACTCTCATTCTCATGCCAGTAACATAGCATCAATCTGCTACCAGTGCTCTCTGCCTGAGTGTGTTCAATAAAAACTGTTCAGATGATTTTTTCAGTGACAACTCTATCGTAGTGTAGTATATTATCACTGGCAAATGTAGTCCAATGCAATCTCCCATTTCAAGCTTTTTGTGTGTGTGTGTGTGGATCCAGTAGAAATACTTAGTAAACTAGTATTTCAAACTGGGTACGGTCAGTCATGACAACACTCTCATAGTGTCAATGTCGGTTACAAATAAAAATGACAAAAGCAGGATCTAATCGCAGCAGTAGTGATGTTTATTAACAAGGAATGCAAAATGAAATATTCAGGAATATTCTTGACTTGAAAACATGAACAGAACAATTTTCCACGAACTGGTTCTTTTCAGACAGTTTGGCTCAGTTTACCGGTTCAGAAAGCTGAATCATAGGTTCATCATGCTATGATGTCACTATGCATTTCTTTTCTAACAACTCAACGTCATGTTATATCAATGAAACGTTTAAATAAAGTAATTTGTGTCAACACATATTGAAACATTCAAATAAAAAAGTTATTTGTGTGAACACATAGCCTATTGCTGATTATTGCCTTTCACTCACTTAATGGTTTGTGGTCATAGTTTCATTGGATTGCGGATTGTTTATGACAGACACGACTGACTAATATTGATTAGCCTATATCTTGGAAAATATTCAAAAAGGTTTTTGCAGGTTTTAATAAAATAGTCATAATAAGCATATTTCCATTATTTGCCTCAGGCTTTAAATGGCTGTCCACCTCCTCCTGCTGGAGCAGGGGGATCGCTCCCTCGAGGATAACACTAGGAACTTCTAAGATCTGGCATCTCCACTGTCTCCCTTCAGCACCTTGGCTACTCCAGTGCTTCTATTCAGCTGCATGAATCTGCCTGGGGCTTCTTAGTCATCAGCTCTGCCTTCTCCTGTGGATCTCATAGCTTCAGCTCAAGCCTCCAAGCCCCAGACTCCACCTCGGCCCTCCGATCCATCAGCTCCACCTTGGCTCAGTGCTCCCTCCGCTCCACCGTCATCCCTCAGGCTCCACTGGGGTCCCTCGTCCCTCTAGCTCCACCTGTGGTTCCCCCATCTCCACCCAGGCTCCTACCACCTTAATCTCCTCCTTCATCATCTCCTTGTTGTCTTCCTCTGCCTGCTCCTTGTTGTCCTCCAGAGCCCCCTCCCTCCCTCCCTCCCTCCTCAGTTTGGACTATGGTTTGCAGTGACTATTTATATAAAGCACAGAGGATAATATAATTCAATAATGTAAATCAATCTGATGTTTTGTTCTATTTAAAATACATTACCACTTTATTTTTTGGTCTATACAACATTCCATATTAAATAAAGTTAGTTTTATAACTAACACATGGCTGACATTACTTAGCCTGCAAAATCTCATTGTATGCCAAAATTCTCATTTCCAAGATAACATTAAGTCTGATTGGTGGATCTCATTTCAGGATGGTGGGTAGTGTCATACTTCACCAGGAATATGGCAATGTAACGCTATATGTTTTAAAAAATGAAGTTTCTGACTTGCTTATAGAGAAGCATTCTCCATTATTACAAATCCTCAGAGCTCATTAAAGGTCTATATGGAGATTTTAATGCCATTTTTCCTTTTGAGCACTGTTATGTAAGGAATGTTTGAATTATTGAAAAATAATGCACACCCGAGGTGGAGTTTGAAATTGGTTTGATCAAATGTTAAAGAAAGAGAGAATAGCATCCTTGTCTAGCAAAATATTAGTCTAGCAAAACTACAACGTGCTAAAAGAGCATTGAGGTATGTGTTGAGCATTGAGTTTGAACCAGTGGACTTGTCTGACAAAAATGACTATGTTATCATTTCCTACTGAAGACCTTCATTAAAAAGTACTGTTAACTGTTGTTACAGTTATTGTTTGTGACAGTTTTCACACAAAAATTTGAAGAAACTACATAGTCATATATGAATTAAAAGGAACAAAATCAATGTTTATTTTAAATCTGTAATTAGAATAAGATAAACACCTCTCTGCTTCAGACACTGTCAAAATACTACCTGCAAATCCTGCTGTAATTCATTTCCACATATGGCTCGAGTTTCCAAATCAGTAACTCGATTAATTTCATTTCATATGGTTTCAGGTGTTGTTGTTTGGTTTGTTATAATTTTCCAGTTGAAAACAATCTCAGTGGCACATGAGCCGGGGTGCATGGAGCAATACACAATAACAGAGAGCACTTGGAGGCATTCTGCAAACACCTAAAAAGAAAAACAGTTTACACAGCCAGATGAATCATACATGCACTGGAGCATGTCTGATATGCAGCATTTGTTTTAGTTTCGTTTGGCCGGCTGAAGTCAGTCTCCTCGTCTGCCCATGCTCATTTGAGCTGTGCAGTAGGGTGTGTAATGATACACTGAGTACCTTCTGATTGGATGATTTTGCAGCACGGGGAGGAGTGAAACACTGCTGGACATTTGTGAAACAATCACTTGTTATGAATATTTTCAAAGTCCCATAGGCCTTATATAAAGAGTTAAAGTCATACTCAGCACACATGTTTCATTTCCACTCTGGTGGAATGATGGTTCTTTAAAGGTTCTGTACACATATTAATAGTTCTCTTTTTATGCTGAAATGGTTCTTTGTGTTAAAGCCACCTATCAATGCCACCTCATTCTTTTTGGCGCTCAACCTTCCAAATGCACAGACTGTCAACACACTCTCAACAGGTACTTGATATATTTCTTAAAATGTCTACACATTGTTACTTTCATATTGTAAGTTTTCAAATTCTATCTGGTTTTCTACAAATCATGTTCTTTTTTTCTTTCTCTCAAATTTTAACAGAACATGTAAGTGTGACCAGCTCTGTTCAGTTTTCCTCTTCTCCACCAAGCAAGTAAAGTGACGGAGATATTGAATTTATGATCCATATATTGTTAGAGTTTGCAATTATTAAATGGGTTTACGCGTAAACATGCCCATACTCACGATCTGTCCATGTACAATGGACACTTTTGGCCTTCTTAAACATACAATAATTGCTTATTTAATGATTTAATGACAATCATTGTTCAGCTGAAGTCAGTTCAGTGTTGATTCAGATCAGTTCAATAACTGTTGTAAAGTTCCTCAATTATGAAATGAGTTCAGTTAAGCTATAAGTAACTACAGAAGGCAGTGCACGTCCTGATATTGCTGAGTTAGATGCGTTCCTGGGTCAACATATTTTGTTGATCCTGGAGCAACATTCTAGTCTGAAAATTTAGTCTTAACCCTATTCCTACCCCTAAACCTAATCCTACCCATAAGTTATCCCAAAAATCAGAGGGAAATGATAGATGATTAACACTGATGTAGAAGCACCAATTCATGATTTTAAGCCTAAACTTGACATAATCTGTAAACTTGTCCCTCAAATCTGATTGGTTGATTTGAATGTTGTTCCAGGATCAACAAATATTTTGACCCAGGAACATGCTGAACTCAGTTATGCGAAGTCAATAGTGTCTTTATTCAGCTCGAGTCGTTATTCAGCGACATATAGTGATCATGAGCGATGTAGAAGAGCAGGTCAGCTCCTGTAACCGAGTGAGACGGGTTAGATGGAGGACAACTGTGAGTGTAGATGACTGCTGCGTCAACACTCGGAGGAGAGCCAAGCAGCATCTCAAGAACACCCGAGATAAACAAATATTATCGGTGGCAATGGTGGCGCTTTGTCCAGATACTAAGAGATACTGTCATCGTAGCGAGCAGCCCCCAGCAAACACGCACGCACACACACATGCAGTCACACACCACCATGGGACCTGCACGATCCCAGAATTCCTTCATACTAAAAATCACTTTCACACAATGTGATTTCACACACTTCAGTGATTAATGAATTGCCTCCTTTTCATTTCGACACTCAGAAGGTATCTTTCCATTTGCATACGCAGCATTCAGCCCCGTCTGCAGGCCTAACCGCCCGAACTGTATTAAATGACAGCTTTAAAACCCCCTCAGAGTGGAGGCAGTGAAGGGCAGTAAGTCAGCAGTGAGGCAGGGCAGTTCCTGTGAGCGCGATAATTAATGTATGCCTCCAAACCATGAGGCAAAACCCGCCTGAGTACAGCTGGAGAGTAAAAAAAACCTCCTCAGTGACTAAACTGACTGCCGCTGCACGGTAACAGATTTATTTTTAGTTCGCACACCTATTTTGCCGGCCCCTGGAGGAACTGGCAGAGTTTGGCGATCTGTTTGAGGTCATATGCTCTTAGAACGGAAAACAAAGTTGCACACATGCTCAGGTGAAGCGAGCTCTGTTTCTGGGTCTTTTCTTAGGAAGACCCAGTGGGCCGTGTTCTGGTCTGAAGAGCTGGTCTGCGTGAGATGAGATCTGGCTCCGTCCCTCAGTCTGTCTGGAGCCAAACAAACTTTGTGGAAGGTCTTAAGATTGATCACCATGCATTTATTTAAACAAACATCAAGAGTATGAATCAAGGTAATTCCTTTGATGTGCCCTCAAAAGCCACTTGAGTGCTTTCCTCATGAATCAGCAGAAGAGAGGTGCCGTGCCTGTCTTAGAATCGCAGAATGATATAAATCATGTAATTATGGTGTCAGTGTGGCGTTTAGACTCCCGATCAGACAGATAAAACCCTGCTGCATCTTTGCACTTAACTACGAGAGTTTATACACGGAGGCTTTGCAAACACATACACATTGTCTCTAATTGCCTTGAAAACCACATAAAACTTTTCTCCAAGCCGAGGGTTTTTTGCTTTCTTGCCCTGAGGTACACTAGAAAGATCAAATCACTTACGAAAATGTACCATGAAAACAGTTTTCTGACTCAATGGTATATTTACTGTTGTTACGATGATAGATAGATTGGGACGAATGGGCTGTTTAACCAGCGGTTGGGTTGTTTTGGGGCGAATGGGCTGTTTTTAACAACCCGGCGGGTGGGTTGTTTTGGGCGAATGGGCTGTTTTAACCCAGCGTTTGGTTGTTTTGGGGCGAATGGCTGTTTTTTTAACCCGGCGGTTGGGGTTGTTTTGGGACGAATGGGCTGTTTTAACCCAGCGGTTGGGTTTTTTTTGGGGCGAATGGCTGTTTTACCCAGCGTTTGTTGTTTTGGGGGCGAATGGGCTGTTTTAACCCAGCGTTGGGTTGTTTTGGGGCGAATGGGCTGTTTTAACCCAGCGATTGGGTTGTTTTGGGTCGAATGCTGTTTTAACCACGTTGGGTTGTTTTGGGGCGAATGGGCTGTTTTAACCCAGCGTTGGGTTGTTTTGGGGCGAATGGGCTTTTTAATGGGCTGTTTTAACCCAGCGTTGGGTTGTTTTGGGGCGAATGGGCTGTTTTAACCCAGCGTTTTGGTTGTTTTTTGGGGCGAATGGGTGTTTTTTACCCAGCATTGGGTTTGTTTTGGGGCGAATGGGCTGTTTTAACCCAGCGTGGTTTGTTTTGGGCGAATGGGTCTGTTTTAACCCACGGTTGGGTTGTTTTGGGGCGAATGGGCTGTTTTAACCCAGCGTTGGGTTGTTTTGGGACGAATGGGCTGTTTTAACCCGCATTGGTTGGTTTTGGGGCGAATGGGCTGTTTTAAACCCAGCGTTGGGTTGTTTGGGGCGAATGGTCTGTTTTAACCCAGCGTTGGGTTGTTTTGGGGCGAATGGGCTGTTTTAACCCAGCGATTGGGTTGTTTTTGGGCGAATGCTGTTGTTATTAACCCGCGTTGGGGTTGTTTTGGGGCGAATGGGCTGGTTTTTAACCCAGCGTTGGGTTGAATGGGTGTTTTATTGGTTGTTTGGACGCTGTTTAACCCAGCGGTTGGGTTGTTTTGGCGATGGCTGTTTTAACCCAGCGATTGGGTTGTTTTGGGGCGAATGGGCTGTTTTGCGTTGGTTGTTTTGGGGCAATGGCTGTTTTTAACCCAGCGTTGGGTTGTTTTGGGCGAATGGGCTGTTTTAAACCCAGCGTTGGTTGTTTTTGGGACAATGGGCTGTTTAACCCAGCGTTGGGTTGTTTTGGGGCGAATGGGCTGTTTTAACCCAGCGGTTGGGTTGTTTTGGGGCGAATGGGCTGTTTTAACCCAGCGGTTGGGTTGTTTTGGGGCGAATGGGCTGTTTTAAACCAGCATGGGTTGTTTGGGGGCGATGGGCTGGGGCTGTTTTAAACCCAGCGTTGGGTTGTTTTGGGGCGAATGGGCTGTTTTTAAAACCCCGCGTTGGGTTGTTTTGGCAATGGACTGTTTTAAACCCAGCATTGGGTTGTTTTGGGGCGAATGGGCTGTTTTAACCCAGCGATTGGGTTGTTTTGGGGCGAATGGCTGTTTTAACCCCAGCGTTGGGTTTGTTTTGGCGAATGGGCTGTTTTAACCCAGCGTTGGGGGGCGAATGGGCCTGTTTTAACCCAGCGTTGGGTTGTTTTGGGACGAATGGGCTGTTTTAACCCAGCGATTGGGTTGTTTTGGGGCGAATGGTCGGGGTTTAAACCCAGCGATTGGTTGTTTTTGGGGCGAATGGGCTTTTTTTGGTTTTTTTTGGGGCGACCCTAGCGTTGGGTTGTTTTGGGAACGAATGGGCTGTTTTAAAACCCAGCATTGGTTGTTTTTGGGGCGAATGGGCTGTTTTAACCAGCGTTGGGGTTGTTTTTGGGGCGAATGGCTTGTTAAAAAACCCAGCGTTGGTTTTTTTGGGACGAATGGGCTGTTTTACCCCAGCGATGGGTTGTTTTTGGGGCGAATGGGGCTGTTTTAAACCCCAGCGATTGGGTTTTGTTTTGGGCGAATGGGCTGTTTTAATCCAGCGTTGGGTTTGTTGGGGCGAATGGCTTTTTTAACCCCACGTTTTGTTGTTTTGGGACGAATGGGCTGTTTTAACCCAGCGATTGGGTTGTTTTGGGGCGAATGGGCTGTTTTAACCCAGCGATTGGGTTGTTTTGGGGCGAATGGGCTGTTTTAACCCAGCGGTTGGGTTGTTTTGGGGCGAATGGGCTATTTTAACCCCGGGGTGGGTTGTTTTGGGACGAATGGGCTGTTTTAACCCAGCGGTTGGGTTGTTTTGGGCGAATGGGCGTTTACCCCAGCGATTGGTTTGTTTTTGGGGCGATGGGCTGTTTTTAACCCAGAACCGATGCTGTTTTCACCAGCGATTGGTGTTTTGGGGCGAATGGGCTGTTTTAACCCAGCGTTGGGTTGTTTTGGGGCGAATTGGGCTTTTTAATGGGCTGTTTTAACCCGCGTTGGGTTGGTTTGGGGGAATGGGCTGTTTTAACCCAGCGTTTGGTTTGTTTGGGCAAATGGACTGTTTTTTCAACCCAGCATTGGGTTTGTTTTGGGACGAATGGGCTTTTTAAAAACCCAGCATTGGGGTTGTGTTTGGGCGATGGGGCTGTTTTAACCCAGCATTGGTTTGTTTTGGGGCGATGGGCATTTTAATGGGCCTGTTTTACCCCGCCATTGTTTTTTGCGGACGAATTGGCTGTTTGTATAAACCCAAGCGATTGGGTTGTTTTGGGCGAATGGGCTGTTTTAACCCAGCGATTGGGTTGTTTTGGGCGAATGGGCTGTTTAACCCACGTTGGGTGTTTTGGGGGGACGAATGGGCTTTTTTAACCCACGTTGGGTTGTGTGTTGGGACGAATGGGGCTTTTTTAAAACCCAGCGATTGGGCTTGTTTTGGGGTCTAATGGGCTGTTTTAAACCCAGCGATTGGGTTTTTTTTGTGGGCAATGGGCTGTTTTAACAAACCCAGCGAATTTGGGTTGTTTTGGGGGCGAATGGGCTGTTTTTTAACCCAGCGGTTGGTTGTTTAGGGCGAATGCTTATTTTAACCCAGCGTTGGGTTGGTTGGGGACGAATGGGCTGTTTTAAACAAAACCCAGCGGGTTGGGTTGTTTTTGGGGCGAATGGGTTGTTTTAAAAACCCAGCGATTGGGTTGTTTTGGGGCGAATGGGCTGTTTTAACCCAGAGGTTGGGTTGTTTTGGGACGAATGGGCTGTTTTTAAAAAAAACCCCGCGATTGGGTTGTTTTGGGGCGAATGGGCTGTTTTAAACTCCAGCATTGGGTTTTTTTCGGCGAATGGGGCTGTTTTAAAAACCCAGCAGCTTGCGTTTGGTTTGGGCGATTGGGTCTTTTTTAAAACCCAGCGTTTGGGTTGTTTTTGGGACGAATGGCTGTTTTAACCCAGCGGTTGGTTGTTTGGGGCGAAGGGCGTTTAACCCACGATTGGGTTGTTTTGAGGCGAATGGTCTGTGTTTAAACCCAGCGATTGGGTTGTTTGAGGCTAATGGCTGTTTTATTAACCCAGCGATTTGTTTTTTTGGGGGGCATGGACTGTTTAACCCAGCGTTGTGTTGTTTTTGGGCACACAATTGCTGTTTTAAACCCAGGATTGGGTTGTTTTTGGGCGAATTGGCGTGTTAATGGCTTGTTTTATTCACCAGCGTTGGGTTGTTTTTGGGGCGATGGCTGTTTTAAAACCCAGCGGTTGGTGTTTGGGCGCAGTGGGCGTTTTAACCCCCGCTTGGTTGTTTTTGGGGCGAATGGTGCTGTTTAATATGGGCTTTTTAAAAACCCAGCGTTGGTTTTTTTGGGTCGAATGGGCCTTGTTTACAACCCCAGCGGTTGGGTTTTTTTTTGGGCAAGTGGACTGTTTTTAACCCAGCATTGGGTTGTTTTGGGACCGATGGGCTGTTTTTAACCCAGCGATTGGTTGTTTTGGCAATGGTCTTTTTAAAACAAACCCAGCGATTGGGTTGTTTTGGGGCGCATGGCTTGTTTTTTAAACACCATCGTTGGGTTTGTTTTGGGGCGAATGGGGCGGTTTTAACCCAGCGTTGGGTGTTTGGTACGAAGTGCTGTTTTTAAATAACCCAGCGATTTGTGTTGTTTTGGCCAATGGGCTTTTAAACCCAGCGATTTGGGTTGTTTTGGTGCAATGGTCTGTTTTAAAAACCCAGCGGTTGGGTTGTTTTAGGTCGAATGGGCTATTTTAGACCGCAGCGTGGGTTGGTTTTTGGGACGAATGTCTGTTTTAACCCAGCGCTTGGGTTGGTTTGGGTCGAATGGCTGTTTAAAAAAACCCAGCGATTGGTTCTTTTGGGGGCCGAATGGGCTGTTTTAAAAACCAGAGTTGGTTGTTTTGGGACGAATGGGCTGTTTTAAAAAACCCCAGCGTTTGGGTTGTTTTAAGGGCGAATGCTATTTTAAAACCCAGCGTTGGTTGTTTTGGGACGATGGGCTGTTTTAACCAGCGGTGGGGTTGTTTGGGGCAATGGCTGTTTTAACCATCGTTGGGTTTTTTGGGGCGAATGGGCTGTTTTAACCCAGAGGTGTTGTGTTTGTGTTTGGGACGATGGGCTGTTTTAACCCACGATTGGTTGTTTTGGGGCGAATGCTGTTTTTAACCCAGCATTGGGTTGTTTTGGGGCGAATTGGGGCTGTTTACTGGCGTTTTAACCCAGCGTTGGGTTTTTTGGGGCGAAGGGCTGTTTTAACCAGCGGGTTGGTTGTTTTGGTCAAATGGACTGTTTTTAAACCCAGCGTTGGGTTGTTTTGGGACGAATGGGCTGTTTTAACCCAGCGATTGGGTTGTTTTGGGGCGAATGGGCTGTTTTAACCCAGCATTGGGTTGTTTTGGGGCGCAGGGAATGGTTTTAACCAGCATTGGGTTGTTTTTTTGGACGAATGGCTGTTTTAACCCAGCGGTTGGTGTTGTTTTTGGGGCGCAATTGGCTGTTTTAACCCAGTTGGTTTTTTGGGCGAATGGGCTGTTTTAACCCGCGAACGACTGTTAACCATCGTTGGGTTGTTTTGGGCGAATGGGCTGTTTTAAACCAGCGTTGGTTGTTTTTAGGCGAATGGGCTATTTTAACCCAGCGTTGGGTTGTTTTGGGGCGAATGGGCTGTTTTAACCCAGCGGTTGGGTTGTTTTGGGGCGAATGGGCTGTTTTAACCCAGCGGTTGGGGTTTTTTGGGGGCGAATGGGCTGTTTAAAAACCAGCGGTTGGGTTGTTTTGGGGCGAATGGGCTGTTTTAAAAACCCAGCGGTTGTGGTTGTTTTTGGGCGAATGGGGCTGTTTTCCCCGCGATTGGGTTTGTTTTGGGGCGATGGGTTTTTAACCCAGCGTTGGGTTGTTTGGGACGAATGGGCTGTTTTAACCCAGCGATTGGGTTGTTTTGGGGCGAATGGGCTGTTTTAACCCAGCGTGGTTGTTTTGGGGCGAATGGGCCTGTTTTACGAAACCAGCGGGGTTGGGTTGTTTTGCGATGTGGGGCTATGTTGGGCTGTTTTAACCCAGGCGATTGGGTTGTTTTGGGGGCGATGGGCTGTTTAAGGGCGAAGGGCTGTTTAACCCCGCGTTGGGTTGTTTTGGGGCGAAGGGCTGTTTTAACCCAGCTGTTGGTTGTTTTTTTTGGGCAATGGGCTGTTTTTAACCCAGCATGGGGTTGTTTGGTACGAAGGGCTGTTTTAACCCCGATTGGGTTGTTTTGGGGCGAATGGGCTGTTTTTAAACCCAGCTTTGGGGTTTTTTCGGGCGAATGGGCTGTTTTGTTTAAACCCAGCGTTGGGTTGTTTTGGGGCGAATGGGCTGTTTTTAACCCGCGTTGGGTTGTTTTGGGACGAAGGGCTGGGGGGGTTTCTCTTGTTTTACCCGCGATTGGGTTGTTTTTGGGCGAATGGGCTTTTTTAACCCAGCGATTTGGTTGTTTTGGGCGAATGGGCTGTTTTAAAACCCAGCGATTTGGGTGTGTTTGGGGCGAATGGGCTGTTTTCTTGGTTGTTTTGGGAAAAAAAACCCAGCGATGGGTTGTTTTGGGGCGAATGGGCTTTTTAATGGCTGTTTTAACCCGCGTTGGGTTGTTTTGGGCGAATGGGCTGTTTTAACCCAGCGCTTGGTTGTTTTGGGGCGAATGGGCTGTTTTAACCCCATTGCGTTTTGGTTGGGCTTTTTGTGGGTTAACCGCGTTGGGTTTTTTAATGGGCGAACCCAGCGGTTTGGGTTGTTTTAAGGACGTTGAAACCAGCTTGGTTTGTTTTGGGAGAATGCTGTTTTAACCCAGCGCTTGGGTGTTTTTGGGGCGAATGGGCGGTTTTAAACCCAGCGATTGGTTTGTTTTTGGGGCGAATGGCTGTTTTAACCCAGCGTGGGTTGTTTTGGGGCGAATGGGCTGTTTTAACCAGGTTGGGGTTGTTTTGGGACGAATGGGCTGTTTTAACCCAGCGATTGGGTTGTTTTGGGGCGAATGGGCTGTTTTACCCACGATTGGGTTGTTTTGTGCGAATGGGCTTGTTTAAACCCAGCGTTGGGTTGTTTTGGCGAAGGGCTGTTAATTGGGTTGTTTTGGGGCTGGGGTGTTTTTAAACCCAGCGGTTGGTTGTTTTTGGGGCGAATGGGCCTGTTTTAATCGATTGGGTTGTTTTGGGCGAATGGGCCTGTTTAAACCATGTTGGGTTGTTTTGGGACGAATGGCTGTTTTAAAAACCCAGCGTTGGGGTTTGTTGGGCGAATGGGCCCTGTGGACTTGTTTGTAACCCAGCGTTGGGTTTGTTTTGGGCGAATGGTGTTTTAAAACCCCAGCGATTGGGTTGTTTTGGGGCGAATGGGCTGTTTTAAAACCCAGCTGGCGTATTGGGTGTTTTGGGGCGAATGGGCTGTTTTAACCCAGCATTGGGTTGTTTTGGGGCGAATGGGCTGTTTAAATGGGCTTGTTTTAACCCAGGGGGTTGTGTTTTGGGGCGCCTGGGCGTTTTAACCCAGCGGTTTGGGTTGTTTTGGGGCGAATGGGCTGTTTTAACCCAGCATTGGGTTGTTTTGGGACGAATGGGCTGTTTTAACCCAGCGATGGGTTTTGTTTTGGGGCGAATGGCTGTTTGGGGCAGCATTGGTTGTTTGGGGCGAATGGCTGTGGGCTGTTTTAAAACCAGCATTGGGTTGTTTTGGGACGAATGGGCTGTTTTAACCCAGCGATTGGGTGTTTTTTTGGGGGCGAATGGGCTTTTTTAAACCGCGATTGTGTGTTTTGGGGCGAATGGGGCTGTTTTTAAACCCAGCTTTGGGTGGTTTTGGGCCGAATGGGCTGTTTTTACCCAGCGGGTTGTTTGAGGCGAATGGGCTGTTTAAACCCAGCGATTGGGTTGAGGCGATGGGGCGATTGGTTGTTTTGGGGGGCGAATGGGCTGTTTTAACCCAGCGATTGGGTTTTTTTGAGGCGAATGGGCTGTTTTTAAACCCAGCGGTAAGTTGTTTTGGGGCGAATGGGCTGTTTTAACCCAGCGTTGGGTTGTTTTGGGGCGAATGGGCCTGTTTTAAACCCATCGTTTGGGTTTGTTTTGCGGGGCGAATGGGCTGTTTTAAACCCAGCGATGGGTTGTTTTTTGGGGCGAAGGGGTTTGTTGGGTTTTTTTGGGATATGGGGCTGTTTTAACCCAGCGATTGGGTTGTTTTGGGGGAATGGGCTGTTTTAACCCAGCGATTGGGTTGTTTTGGGGCGAATGGGCTGTTTTAACCCAAGTTTGGGTGTTTTGGTGGGCGAATGGGCTTTTTTTTAAAACCCGTTGGGTTGTTTGGGGCGAATGGGCCGTTTAAAATGGGCTGTTTTACCCAGCCGAATGGGTGTTTTAACCCAGCAAGTTGTTTTAACCCACATTGGGTTGTTTTGGGACGAATGGGCTGTTTTAACCCAGCGATTGGGTTGTTTTGGGGCGAATGGGCTGTTTTAACCCAGCGATTGGGTTGTTTTGGGCGAATGGGCTGTTTTAACCCAGCGTTGGGTTGTTTTGGGACGATGGGCTGTTTTTAACCACATTGGGTTTTTTGGGACGAATGGGCTGTTTTAACCCAGCGATTGGGTTGTTTTGGGGCGAATTGGGCCCAGCGTTGGGTTGTTTTGGGGCGAATGGGCTGTTTTAACCCAGCGGTTGGGTTGTTTTGGGGCGAATGGCTGTTTTAAACCCAGCGATTTGTTGTTTTGGGCGAATGGGGCTGTTTTAAACCCAGCGTTGGGGGTTTTTTGGGGGCGAATGGGCTGTTTTTAACCCAGCGATTGGGTTGTTTTGGGGCGAATGGGGGTTTTAACCCCCAGAGGTTGGGTTGTTTTGGGACGAATGGGCTGTTTTAACCCAGCGATTGGGTTGTTTTGGGGCGAATGGGCTGTTTTAACCCAGCGATTGGGTTGTTTTCGGGCGAATGGGCTGTTTTAACCCAGCGTTGGGTTGTTTTGGGGCGAATGGGCTGTTTTAACCCAGCGTTGTTTGGGACGATTGGCTTTTTAAACCCAGCGATTGGGTTGGGGCGAATGGGCTGTTTGCCCAGCGAATGGGCTGTTTTACCCAGAGGTTGGGTTGTTTTGGGCGAGGGCTTTTTAAACCCAGCGTGGGGTTGTTTTGGGACGAATGGGCTGTTTTAACCCAGCGGTTGGGTTGTTTTGGGGCAATGGGCTGTTTTAAAAACCCAGCGGTTTGGGGTGTTTTTGGTTGGGCGAATGGCTGTTTTAACCCAGCGGTTGGGTTGTTTTGGGGCGAATGGGCTGTTTTAACCCAGCATTGGGTTGTTTTGGGGCGAATGGGCAATGGGCTGTTTTAACCCAGCGTTTGGGTTGTTTTGGGACGAATGGGCTGTTTTAACCCAGCGATTGGGTTGTTTTGGGGCGAATTGCTGTTTTTTAACCCCAGCATTGGGTTGTTTTGGGGGACGATGGGCTGTTTTAAAACCCAGCGATTGGGGTTGTTTTGGGGGGAATGGGCTGTTTTAACCCAGCATTGGGTTGTTTTGGGGCGAATGGGCTGTTTAATGGGCTGTTTTAACCCAGCATTGGGTTGTTTTGGCGAATGGGCTGTTTTAACCCAGCGTTGGGTTGTTTTGGGACGAATGGGCTGTTTTAACCCAGCGTTGGGTTGTTTTGGGGCGAATGGGCTGTTTTAACCCAGTTGGGTTGTTTTGGGCGAATGGGCTGTTTAAGGTTGGGTTGTTTTGGGAATTGGGTTGTTTCAATGGGTTTTAACCCAGCGATTGGGTTGTTTGGGGCGAATGGGCTGTTTTAACCCAGCGTTGGGTTGTTTTGGGGACGATGGGCTGTTTAACCCAGCGGTTGGGTTGTTTTGGGGCGAATGGGCTGTTTTAACCCAGCGATTGGGTTGTTTTGGGGCGAATGGGCTGTTTTAACCCAGCGATTGGGTTGTTTTGAGGCGAATGGGCTATTTTAACCCAGCGATTGGGTTGTTTTGGGGCGAATGGGCTGTTTTAACCCAGCGATTGGGTTGTTTTGAGGCGAATGGGCTGTTTTAACCCAGCGGTTGGGTTGTTTTGGGGCGAATGGGCTGTTTTAACCCAGAGTTTGGGTTAAATGTTTGACCAACCTGCTGGGTAGTTTTATTTAACTCAACTATTGTTTAAAAATTACTGTATTACTTGCTAAAAATGAACACAAAGTATGTTGGAATTTAACATTATAATATGTTTAATAAATGTTGTGTTAATAAGTTGAATGAATAATAATTAAACAATAAACATGTATTATATTGCTTATTAATAAATGTTCACCTTTTGATTATTATTGTTGCCTCTAGTAATTATGTGTCTGATTTTTAATTTTTGGGTTCATTTTAAGCCAGCCATAGTCATTTTTAAACAATAGTTGAGTTAAATAAAACTACCCAGCAGGTTGGGAAAAACTTTAACCCAGCCGCTGGGTTTGTCCATAAAAATCCTAATAATGTATTCAGATTGTTTAGTAATAACAATATCCTTAGTAAAAACTTTTTAAAAAAAAAAAAAAATTCACAATCAAAATGAAATGGATCTGTGTTAATTAGCAGCAACTTTACCTTAAAAATGTCTTGATGTGTATTTGTGAGTGTATGAGAGAGCACTCAACTGGGCAGCTGATTGTACAGAGCTGTATTGGTCGTGATATATAGTGTGTGTGTCTGAGTGTGTGTGAGAACAGTGGTTCCTCTCAGCGCTGGTCTAAACGTCTCTGTTAGAATGTGTCAGGTGGTGATGGTTCATTTTCAGGGAAAGCAGCACCATCTCCATAACGCCCTTGAACTGCAGTCATTCGGCATGGACACCAGCGCTCTCCCTCTCTTCTCTCTCTCTCTCTCTCTCTCTCTCTCTCCTCACGCAGATGCAAACTCCGACCATAACATCAGAACACCGCCATTAACCAGAGAGCCGGGCAGCTGCAGAGAGAGATAGTTGAATATCATGTGACCTGCTGAAACAGATTCGGGAGCGGATGAAGGAGAGGGGAAGAGAAGTAATGAAGATGGATCATTGCGATGTCTTTATTTCTCATTCAGTTAACAGCCAGCATATGCTTTTATTACCACCAGAGCTCACCTCTCGCCCCTCTCCGCCCGCAAAGCACGCCCTCTCTGCCTCCGTCCACACACACACACATTCAGCTGCTCTTGTTTGTCTGTGTGGATAATGCATGCTGGAGAAAATGTGCCAGTGTAGTAGTTCTGGACTAACTGTCCTCCCCAGGGACACACACAGATTCACACAAACAAACACACACAGGCTGGGATGTGTGTAACTGGGCCATGTTTTTGTGTGTGTGTGTGGGTCTCCTGTCCTCTATCAGGATGAATGTAATTCTGCCCGCTGTTGTTGCAAGGACCGTAAAATAGGCTCATGCAACATGAGCTCTGAAAAAATATGGGTCTCTTGAATGCAATCTCGGCCTCAGATGGCACGCCCACACACTGCCCACAGTCCATTCACTGACCGCCTGTGCTTATTCTACACAAAACTGGAAAACACTTTCTCGATCTGGCAAGATTTATACTGATTGACTGGCTTTATCTATTTCAGATACAACAACGGAACATAAAAACAACACAAACAGTGGATATAGTTCCATTATAATGATCAGATGTTCCATATGATGGAACACATTACTTAATAGGAAGTCTATTTAATATTGTAGAATGTTTAATTTAGTAAGCTATATGCTGACAGAAATCTAACATCCAATTACAAAGGTTCTATATATATTTTTACCTCACAAAGCAGTGTTTGAAATGAACATTGAAGTGATTCATTCTAAATAAATATATATCGTTCAAAAGTTTAGGGTCAGTAATATTGTATTTTATTTTTGTTTTTTTAAATTAACACTTTTACTTAGCAAGGATGTGTTAAATTGATCAAAAGTGACAGTAAAGACATTTATAATGCTACAAAAGATTTATATTTCAAATAAATGATGTTCTATTGAACTTTCATCAAAGAATCCTGGAAGGAAAACGTATCACAGTTTCCACAAAAAATATGAAGAAGCACAACTGTTTTCAACATTGATAATTATTATAATAATAATAACAATAACAATAATAAATGTTTCTTGATCATCAAATCATCATATTAGAATGATTTCTGAAGGATCATGTGACACTGAAGACTGGAGTAATGATGCTGAAAATTCAGCTTTGATCACAGGAATAAATTACATTATACTACATAGAAAACAGTTATTTAATAATATTCCACAATATTACAGTTTCTCCTGACTTTGACCTCAAAAAACACAGCAGTAAAAGTGTTAGTTCACCCAAAAAAAAAAAAAAGAAAATTCTGTCATTAATTACTAATCTCCAGAGCATATTGTGTGTTGTGTTCACGCAAGAGCAGATTTGTGTGTTGTGTGAACGCGTGTTGGAGATTAATATTTTTTAAATAAAGTGGTAAATTATGTTTTGTTTTTGCACAAACAAAGCAGTCGTGTGGCTTCATAAAAATGAGGTTAAACCACTGGAGTCACATGGAGTACTTTAAAGGAGTGTATCACACACAGTTTCTGCTAATATCATGTTAATCTTGAGTATAGAGTAACAATGCATCCTTCATATCTCTGTAGAGTCTTTAGTTTTATCAGATTTATAAAAGATAGATACGCTGTACAGAGTCTTTCCGAAAACAGCCGAGTGCCCGGAGCTAAAGAATGACAAGCTGTCACAAGCACGCCCAGCTTTCGTGAAGCAATCGTCTGCAAGCTATCAGTGGTCAGCTAAACAAATGTAACACATTTAAACACACACAATACACCATTGTGTTATCCATGGATGACTTTTGAATCACTGTAATGAATATAGTGTATAGTGAATGATGAATAATGAATTTATGAATTCACTATGTTCGTGTTGTTTACATTATGTGCACTTAGGCTCCTATTCCCAACAAAACAGACATTTGAAGCAATTTTACTCACCACCTGCGGTTCCGACTCATGCCCGGGATCATTATCACTGTGACCGCTCCATCTTTCAGTTTCAAACGATCTGTAAATCCAGCGTGGAACTGGGCCTTGTTTATGAAACCATAAGCGTCGACCCTGAGGGCTCGTGCAGCCACAGAAAACACGAGATATTCTCCATTCATTTTAACCAATAAAAAAGTGATTGCAACTGTCAGTTTCTATGGTTATTTTAATAACAGATATTGAGAGCGCATCAATATAATGCGTGAGCACAAAACTCTCAGCTCCTCTTAAAGGTGCAGAAGAACATGTTTTTAAAAGATGTAATATAAGTCTAAGGTGTCCCATTAATGTGTCTGTGAAGTTTCAGCTCAAAATACCCCATAGTTTTTTTAATTAATTTTTTTGACTGCCTATTTTGGGGCATCATTATAAATGCGCCGATTCAGGCTGCGGCCCCTTTAATTCTTGTGCTCCACGCCCCAAGAGCTCGCGCTTGCCTTAAACAACATAAAAAAAGTTTACACAGCTAATATAACCCTCAAAATGGATCTTTACAAAGTGTTCGTCATGCAACATGTCTAATCGCGTAAGTATGGTATTTATTTGGATGTTTACATTTGATTCTGAATGAATTTGAGGCTATGCTCAGTGGCTTAAGCTAAAATTACACACTGTTGGAGCGATTTATAAAGAATGAAGTTGTGTTTATGAATTATACAGGCTGCAAGTGTTTAAAAAATGAAAATAGCGACGGCTCTTGTCTCCGTGAATACAGTAAGAAACGATGGTAACTTTAACCACATTTAACAGTACATTAGCAACATGCTAACGAAACATTTAGAAAGACAATTTACAAACACCACTAAAAATATCATGTTATCATGGATCATGTCAGTTATTATCGCTCCATCTGCCATTTTTCGCTATTGTTCTTGCTTGCTTACCTAGTCTGATGATTCAGCTGTGCACAGATCCAGACGTTAATACCGGCTGCCCTTGTCTAATGCCTTGAACATGGGCTGGCATATGCAAATATTGGGGTCGTACATATTAATGATCCCGACTGTTACGTAACAGTTGGTGTTATGTTGAGATTCACCTGTTCTTTGGAGGTCTTTTAAACAAATGAGATTTATATAAGAAGGAGGAAACAATGGAGTTTGAGACTCACTGTATGTCATTTCCATGTACTGAACTCTTGTTATTCAACTATGCCGATGTAAATTCAATTTATGAATCTAGGGCACCTTTAACGCTGGGTTCTTTGGGAAGCAAGATTATCTTTCCCTGACAGTCAAAAACACACTTCTTTGGTGACATTGTTGATTTCGTGAAGTCCTGTGACCTGTTCAGCGCTGCCGACGACTTCTGTAAAGCCGAACGAAGCGTGTTGATGGGCGTGCTCTTGCTCTCTCGCTCTGGTCGACGTGTGCGCACGCGCTCTTCTGGGAGAAGAGCCCGTACAAGGAATTCAGAATTTTCTGATGTCACACAGGCACATACTCGAAAAAAAGACTGCGAAGTTTATGAGGATTTGGAAGAGTATTTTTGGCACACTCATACGTCCAACTCGTGTTTTGAAACTTTGGCCATGTTTAGCATGAGAATCCAACTCTTTAACAGTGAAAATAAGTCAGAATACATAAAATAGCATTATACCCCCCCTTTAATGATGTCTTTACTACCTTTCTGGGGCTTGAAAATGGTAGTTGCATAGCTGTCAATGGAGGGACAGAAAACTCTCAGATTTCATGAAAAATATCTTAATTTGTGTTCCCGAAGATGAACGGAAGTCTTTCAGGTTTGTAACGACATGCGGATGAGTAATTAATGACTTACACAACCCATAACCACAAGCATTACAGTTCTGCTCTTATGATGGTTACAACACCAGAGACTCATCAGTCAGCTGAGACTGTATCTAGGAGCTGACTGAACAAAAACTGCACTCACCTCATTAACACATCTGCAAAATTACAGATCAGCATATCTAAAAAGGATAAACTCTACAGTGAAAGCTACAAGTGGGGCTAGATACCTCTGTGCAGACGCACAAATGTTTGAACCACTACATATATAAATAATTCCCCCCAGGTGGAATAACTTACACATACAACTTATACACATAAAACACATATTCAATCCAAAAATTGAACAGTTATTACATAAACCGATTGAAAAAGGGACAAAAGATCTCTTACAGATGTTTTAGTTGCTGTACCGATTAGCACCTTCCTGATGGCAGTGTTTCAAATTCATTAAAAAGTGGATGTAAAGGATCATTCAATATCATTAGTGCATTCTTATACAATTGTTGGTGAAGCTGGTTGGTTCAGACCTGCTGGCGTGTGTTTGTGAGTGTGTGTCTGAAGCTGATGAGTGCTGTGTGATATGACTGAAGAGAGAGGTGAAGAGGTCAGAGTTCATGACCTGATGATGTCAGATGTAGAGTGACTGCCCCCTCAGGCTGACAGATACACCCTCACTTCAGCTCTGCGCCAGCAAACACACATGAACTCTACAGCACACACCAACACTCACAGGTTTGGGGTCGCTCAGATTTTTTAAATGCTCTTGAAAGAAGCCTCTTCTGCTATTTCGCTTCAGAAATATTGAGGAGAAATATTATTAAGATTTTAAAAATATCTGTTTTCTATTGTAATATATTTTAAAATGTAATTTATTCCTGTAATGCAAAGCTGAATCTTCAGCAGAAATTATGGTAGTGTACATACACACACACACACACACACACACACACACATATATACATTCAGGCCATTTAAAATGTTTCCTCATTTGATCAAGTCAATGATTTACACTGCTATGTGACAATATTATAATAGCAATATAGATACATATTTATGTGACGTGCAGTGTACAGTAAATAAGTCCTTGCCACCATATAACAATTAACAAAAGATCACGGTTGGAATTTGCATGGCTGGGTTAAAAACAGTAACAAAACTATGTTTCTTAGCTATATATCTTACTGTGGAAGGTCCCTGTGGTCCAGCAACAAAATATTTTTTTGTCTTTCAGTAAGGACAGCAGAGAGAGTGGGGAAAATTTCAGACATACCTGCATTTGTTGCTAGCCAAGATAAGGAAAGGAAATTCAATGTACTGATTAAGGAATGTCCTAAAAAATTAAATCCTATAATTTGCTTAATGAAGATGCAAATATTAACCTATTTTCAGTTGCAAATATAATATACCAATCTAATTCAGGTATGGAGGCATTTGATTTGAACTGTGAATGAATGAATGATGAATGAATGAATGAATGAATGAATGGGGTGAATGAATGAATGAATGAATGAATGAAGAATTGTTGGTTTAACTTATAAAAGTAAGTTACCTGGTTGCCTTAAATTTTGAGTTCACTGAAATGAAAAAATGTGAGTTAATACAATGAAGGTAATTGATTTAATCAACAGAAACTCAATATTATGTTATCTGAACATTAATTATTGAAGTTGATTTGACAAAAAAAAAAATGTGATAAATCATTTATATATATAATAGATTATATATATATGACTGCCCATGTTTTTGTCTGTGTTGTTTTCACTCACCTCAGAATTGATGTGATAGACAATACTTTGTAAGAATAACTGCGTAAAAAAAGAGAAATTCCCCTGGATTCAACACAGAGAAGACTTTGGGTGTCCCACAAAATCTTCAGTACACAACTGTGTGTGTGTGTGTGTGTTCTGGCATATGTGGTTTACGTAAACCAAATGGCTTAAAAAACATACTAAACTGTGTTTTTTTTTTTTTTTTTTTTTGGAAATTCAAAAAATGCAGTTTTCTGTGATGGGTAGGTTTAGGGTTAGTGTAGGGGGATAGAATATACACTTTATAAAAACCATTACGCCTATGGAGAGTCTCCGTAAACCACATATACCAATGTTTAGGAGGGTTGGGTATTATTAGTGTCAGACTACCATAGAGTTCTGGAATGTGTTGGACCCGAGTTACTGTTTGTGTGAGTAGTATACAGTGCCATTTCATTTTATAGGTTTATATGCCAATAGCTGCTGTAATTTGATCTCAAAAACTTTCAATATGTATGGTATTAAAATAATATATCATCCAAATACAAACCCGATTCCAAAAAAGTTGGGACACTGTACAAATTGTGAATAAAAAAGGAATGCAATAATTTACAAATCTCATAAACTTATATTTTATTCACAATCGGATATAGATAACATATCAAATGTTGAAAGTGAGACATTTTGAAATGTCATGCCAAATATTGGCTCATTTTGGATTTCATGAGAGCTACACATTCCAAAAAAGTTGGAACATGTAGCAATAAGAGGCCAGCTGGAGGACCAATTTGCAACTTATTAGGTCAATTGGCAACATGATTGGGTATAAAAAGAGCCTCTCAGAGTGGCAGTGTCTCTCAGAAGTCAAGATGGGCAGAGGATCACCAATTCCCCCAATGCTGCAGTGAAAAAATAGTGGAGCAATATCAGAAAGAAGTTTCTCAGAGAAAAATTGCAAAGAGTTTGAAGTTATCATCATCTACAGTGCATAATATCATCCAAAGATTCAGAGAATCTGGAACAATCTCTGTGCGTAAGGGTCAAGGCCGGAAAACCGTACTGGATGCCCGTGATCTTTGGGCCCTTAGACCAGTGTTTCTCAACCAGGGGTCTATGGACCCCTAGTGGTCCTTGACATAATGCCAGGGGGTCCTTATAAAATATCTGAATATGAATTTTTGTATATATTGACATTTGACATGTTCCCATAAAAGAAGAAGATAATATATGTATAATACAACTGACGATATGACTAAATATAGGACAAGTCAACTAACGTAATAGTAAATTATACTTTATTACATTTGGTCGTCACAAAGTCATTAATGATACCAATGAGCCAATTTTATTCTGGGGTCCTTGAAGATGGTTCCAAATATGATGGGGGTCCATTACTCAAAAAAGGTTGAGAATCACTGCCTTAGACGACACTGCATCACATACAGGAATGCTACTGTAATGGAAATCACAACATGGGCTCAGGAATACTTCCAGAAAACATTGTCGGTGAACACAATCCACCGTGCCATTCGCCGTTGCCGGCTAAAACTCTATAGGTCAAAAAAGAAGCCATATCTAAACATGATCCAGAAGCGCAGGTGTTTTCTCTGGGCCAAGGCTCATTTAAAATGGACTGTGGCAAAGTGGAAAACTGTTCTGTGGTCAGACGAATCAAAATTTGAAGTTCTTTTTGGAAAATTGGGATGCCATGTCATCCGGACTAAAGAGGACAAGGACAACCCAAGTTGTTATCAGCACTCAGTTCAGAAGCCTGCATCTCTGATGGTATGGGGTTTCATGAGTGCGTGTGGCATGGGCAGCTTACACATCTGGAAAGGCACCATCAATGCTGAAAGGTATATCCAAGTTCTAGAACAACATATGCTCCCATCCAGACGTCGTCTCTTTCAGGGAAGACCTTGCATTTTCCAACATGACAATGCCAGACCACATACTGCATCAATTACAGCATCATGGCTGCGTAGAAGAAGGATCCGGGTACTGAAATGGCCAGTCTGCAGTCCAGATCTTTCACCCATAGAAAACATTTGGCACATCAAAAAGAGGAAGATGCGACAAAGAAGACCTAAGACAGATGAGCAACTAGAAGCCTGTATTAGACAAGAATGGGACAACATTCCTATTCCTAAACTTGAGCAACTTGTCTCCTCAGTCCCCAGACGTTTGCAGACTGTTATAAAAAGAAGAGGGATGCCACACAGTGGTAAACATGGCCTTGCCCCAACTTTTTGAGATGTGTTGATGCCATGAAATTTAAAATCACTTATTTTTCCCTTAAAATGATACATTTTCTCAGTTTAAACATTTGATATGTCATCTATGTTGTATTCTGAATAAAATACTGAAATTTGAAACTTCCACATCATTGCATTCTGTTTTTATTCACAATTTGTACAGTGTCCCAACTTTTTTGGAATCGGGTTTGTAAAATGTATTCACATCATTCCAAATTTTCTTTCTTTCCATTTCAACAAAGCAATGATGACCAGGAGCTGTCAAGATTTTTTTTATTTTATTTTTAAAGTAAATTAAGGATCAGTGTTGAGGGTAATGCATTACATATAACTTGAGTAATGTAATCAGATTTTTTTTAAGTAACAAGTAAAGTACACATTACTTTTAAATTTACAAAAAAAAAAAAAAAAAAAAAAGCTTTATTACTTTTTCAATAATTAAAATTTACTTTTTCAAATAAGTAACGCAAGCTTATTCATTTCCACTTTTGATGTGAAAGGGCCTTTACATCTGCCAAAAATAGAACTTTTTTTTGTTGTTTAAAAAAAAAAAAAAGCAAGCCCAGCCCAGGTGAGAAAAAGTAATGCAAAAGTAATGTAACACATTTCTTTCCATAAAAAAGTAACTAAATAATGCAGTTAGTTACTTTTTTAGGAAGTAACACAACATTGTAATGCATTACTTTTAAAAGTAACTTTCCCCAACACTGTTAATGATATCATAAAAGTTTTACTTTGTGTGAGGAATAGACTAAAGACTAACAGACTAAAGCTGTGCAAAATGAACAAAAAATACTATCATGATTTTTTGATCAATATGCATTTTTGATTTTAATCACAATTTTGAAAGAATATTTCCTTACACAAACAGTTGTTTGTATCATTTTTTGGAAGGCAGCTTTATTGACGATAGTTGCGAGCACCATATCTTTGCATAAATGATACGTTTTGTTCACCTGGTTCAGGAATGTGCCATTTTTGTGTTTCTATGTAAACATGCTAGCCAGACGTCTTTAACCATTGAGCTCTCATCTCGCATCTTTTGCATCATCAAGGAAAAAAAATCCTGTCATAACAGTAAACCCTCACGCTATAGATTCAGGCATGCTATGTTCATATTGCACACTGAGGGGCCTGGCAGAAAAACCTGAGAAATTGCTTATTCTCAAATAAAAATCTAGTCATTCATATTTAGAGAGATGCAGTAAGTGTGTCAGCAGGTCTCGCTCTGCTTAATTAATGTCCAAAAGTCTGGATTGTTCCATTGCAGAGAGAGAATACAACCTGCCTCTAGTCATAAAGTGAGGAACTGTCTCCTCTTTGTCCACTCTGAGGTGTCTCGCGAGCAGAATAAAGGTCTCAGTGCTCATTTAGTGACATTGTTATGGGCAGATGACTGTAAGAGCCGGTGCACTGTCTGCACATCTACGCTTCACGTCCCTCTGCCGCCATGGGAGGTAGATGCACAGACAGGTGGCCTAGATTAGATAAAGCTCTGAGTGTGTGTGTGTGTGTGATTGGGTGTGTGTGCACATGTGCGTTTGTCTTCCCAGTCTTAAACAAATCCGTTGTGCTGGGTAATATGGAGGCCGCTGTTTCTGGCTCGCAGCGATGGGAGGCGATGACCTTTTACTGTCAGTGTGCTGCGTGACAAACGAGCAGCGCGGCCCAAGCGTGTTTTCCAGGAGTGTGCGAGAGTTCAGCAGCTGGTCAGGGAGGCAGAGCACCCTGCACACCATTCCCAGCCTTTAACTAACAGATAATGGCTGCAGTAATGCGAGGAGACGTCGAGGGTTAAATATACCCATCCTGGAGGGGATGTGTGTTTGGATCGGTGTGGGGCAAGAAGTGGATCAAATTACAGTGCGGTGAGATCAGACGTCTGTGTCGGACCGAATATGAGCGCGCAGGCAGTTCAGAGTAGACCGTGATTTGACCCAGATTTTGACACTTGGAGACAAATGACATCATTTACCGCTACAGTCTTTGTGTGTGCATGCATATGTTTCAATGACTATGCACATAAGTGTGTCTGTGTGTATACTGTAACTCAGAAAGGACTATTTTTTAAGAATTTCATAGGTATTTGTTCATCTCATGAAACACTAGTAACACCATGTCTCCGCACGCGACAAAAAAACACATTATAATCAGTGATACTCGCTGCGTCTGAAATCACATACTGTATAGTAGGTGCTATTTGGTTTGAAACTGTGTATGTTCTATATGAAATTGTGTAGTATCAAATCCAGACTGTCATGTGACCCACCAGCATCAGTTGCTCGCTTCACTGCCATTCACAAATCCTCTCCCGTAGCCTCATGGGAAGTAAAGCGTCCATAGTATTCACACTTCAGAATCCCTGTCGGAAGTAGTAGGTCATCCGGGTACTTTTCACCTACTGTTTTATGAATACTATGAATTCAGACATACTACTTGGCTCACATACTGTTTTTTGTCTACTATATAGTATAGAAGTAGGCATATTCAGACGCAAAGCTTCAGTTTGCAAATTCGAGCTCTGTCAAACTTTGCTTTTATATCTAAAGTGACTAACATAGCATTCAATTTATCTACATTTGGTCACACTTTAGTTTAGTGTCCAATTCTCACTATTGACTAACTATGACTTTTCCCTCAATAAACTCCTAATTACTGCTTATTAATAGTTAGTAAGGCAGTTGTTAAGTTTAGGTGTTGGGTAGAATTTAGGGATGTAGAATATGGTCATGCAGAATAAGGCATTAATATGTGCTTTATAAGTACTAATAAACAGCCAATATCATTTGCATGCTATCATGCAAATGACTATTTATTTAGTTTAGTTCATGCATCCGCTGTGAATCATGACCTTGGCATTGAGCACCATGCTCTACTGTTTGAGCAGTATATATCTACTGACAAATATCTCAGCCGTTAATAAAGCTGTTCTACAATATAGTCACAATTCATGCAGTACAGTTCTTTATATACACTGAAAGAAATAACTTGTAGGATTTACTTGATAAAATCCTTGTAACAATTTGCACTAACACATTTTGAGTAAATTAATGCTCTGTACAAATTACCTGTTATTATCAAGTAAAATCTACTTACTATTGAACTTAACATTCATAAAGAAATTAAGTTAATATTACTTAAATATATGTATTTAATTTTACATATAGAATTAAGTCTACTTAACTAAGTTAAGTAAATTTAACAAAGAAAATAAGTAACTTTAGCTTGGGCAGTACAATTTTGTTGAGTAATTTCTGCTTAGTCAAAGTTTACTTGGCAATACTTTTTACTCAAACAATGTAGCACTGAATTAAACCTGCTTTTAAAGTTACTTAAAAACAAGTAAATAACACAATAGATATCATGCAGACACCATATAATACATAAGTAATGTGGCACTCATCTGAACATAGAGACTTCACACACAATAAACAATGATGGTAGCATTTGTGTCATTATGAGTAGAAAATGAACTCCAGATGTCACAAAATCACAAGTTACTAAACCTAACAACAAAAGCAATGATTAAACAGTGTAAATACAGCTGGAAAACAACAACAAAAATCAACATTATTAATTATTCATGCCCCAGTGCATGATGGGAACACCAGTATCAGAAAAGTTGGTTTTACTTAATTTTATATCATTACATTTTAATTTCTACCAGCTTGAACTGAGTACTAATATAGAATAGTGTTGTCAAAAGTACCGGTACTTCGGTACCAAGTCGGTACTGAAATTTTGAAAATGTGACGATACCAGCATTTCTGTAGTACCGGTAGTACCGAGAATCCGGGTATATTCGGTACCCACTAATAGGACTGTGGCAGTATTTACGTGAATATGACACGAGTGAAGCACAAAGCTTTGTTTACAGAAGAAATAATAGGTTAGCAATTAAATGTGACAGCCATGGAAACATTTTGGTTAATGCCGAATGAGAGAGACGTGAGTCCATACATTTAAGCTTTGTATTCGCGATCTGGTCACCTGATTAGCAGAGAATTTAACAATATTCCATTAGTTATTCCACATGGAATCTCTGTTTGTTTTCCCAAATCCTCACTCACGCAGGGGATTATAAACGTTTGTTTCTTTCGTTCGCATTTAGGCCTATGCTATTCGCATTCTTTACTGTGGTAAAGTTATCATCACCGTAAGGCAGAAACCTTTTTGCTTGCACGTCAATTTCTATTTAACACAGTTTGCGATCGTTATTAGACTTTATAAGGCGCGTCAAGTTTATTTGTACAGCGCGTTTCACAAATGCTGGTGATTTTTACTTTCGCTTTCTCTGGTAGCGCAAAATCAAACATAGCCTGAATGTCTGAAGATAAAACTCGCTCTTCAGACCTTTTACAACAAGTGTCAGTTGCTTGTAACATCAGGAGATAACATGAAGATATTATTAAAGAGAAATGGTCTCTTTCCTGCTCGTGTCCCAAATCCAAAGCGCAGAGCGGCTATATCAAAGACTATAATAACGGGACTTTGGCTATATGACGCATCTTTGTGTGGAAATAAAAAACGAATGCTTTTTGAAATAATAATTAGCTTTCTTATTATTTAGGTTACCATTATTTACTTATATTTATTTCATAGTTTTACAGGCTGTAGTGTGTTGTTTCACTGACGAAATAGCTAAAATAAACACGCACGTCTGTTACCCCTGTTGAAAAAACGAGCATATGCTGGTAAGGTAGGTTTTGAAGCTGGTATGGTCATTTGAGCTGGTTTATGCTGGTCCAGGACCAGCTTAGGACTAGCATGGACCAGCAGGACCAGCAGGACCAGTTTAGGACCAGCACTTGACCAGCATACAGCTTCAAAACCTACCTTACCAGCATATGCTGGTTTTTTCAACAGTACAAAATGGATGTTTGAGCATTTATTTATTTATTTATTTTATATTTCAAAATTTATTTCATTGAGGTAGCCTATAATATATATATATATATATATATACACACACACACACACACAAACACACACACACTCCAAATCATATTTAATGTTTTTAAAATAGGCTATATAAAATAGTAAAATAGATTTTGCTGTGGTACCGAAATTGGTACCGAGAACCGTAAAATTTTCATGGTATCGGTACCGACTACTGGAATTTTGGTACCGTGACAACACTAATATAGAATTTACTTTTTTTTTTTTTTTTTTAATTCTTGAACTAACTTTTTTCATGTAGAAATTACATTTGTTTTTTTCTGTGGTATTTATTTCCACACAGAATTATTTTGATCAGTGTATAGTTATATGGCGGTAACACTTTACAATAAGGTTCATTAAAATCTTGTTAACATTAGTTAATGCACTGTGAACTAACATGAGCAAACAATGAACAACTGTATTTTCATTTACTAACGTTAACAAAGATTAGTAAATACAGCAACAAATGTATCGCTCATGGTTAGTTCATGTTAGTTAATACATTAACTAATGTTTAACTAATTAACCTTATTGTAAAGTGTCACCTATATGGCATCTATGCTTCCATGAAAACATCCATATAACAATTCATTGCATAAAAGTTTCTTTTTAGTGGAAAAAGTTTATTTAAACTATTAAACTAAGGTGAAAAGGGGGTTATTTTTAAAACTGTTCACCAAAATGTTATTTATGGAACTTAAAGGTGCCCTAGAACTTCTTTTTAAAAGATGTAATATAAGTCTAAGGTGTCCCCTGAATGTGTCTGTGAAGTTTCAGCTCAAAATACCCCATAGATTTTTTTAATTCATTTTTTTTTAACTGCCTATTTTGGGGCATCATTAACTATGCACCGATATATAGGTTGCGGCCCCTTTAAATCTCGTGCTCCCCCGCCCTGGAGCTCACGCTTGCCTTGAACAGCATGAACACAGTTCACGCAGCTAATATAACCCTCAAAATGGATCTTTACAAGATGTCCGTCATGCATGCTGCATGTATGCATCGGATCATGTGAGTATAGTATTTATTTGGATGTTTACATTTGATTCTGAATGAGTTTGATAGTGCTCCGTGCCTAAAGCTAACAATACACACTGTTGGAGAGATTTATAAAGAATGAAGTTGTGTTTATGAATTATACAGACTGCAAGTGTTTAAAAAATGAAAATAACAACAGTCTTGTCTCTGTGAATACAGTAAGAAACAATGGTAACTTTAACCACATTTAACAGTACATTAGCAACATGCTAACGAAACATTAGAAAGACAATTTACAAATATCACTAAAAATATTATGTTATCATGGATCATGTCAGTTATTATTGCTCCATCTGCCATTTTTCGCTATTGTTCTTGCTTGCTTACCTAGTCTGATGATTCTGCTGTGCACATCCAGACGTTAATACTGGCTGCCCTTGTGTAATGCCTTGAACATGAGCTGGCATATGCAAACACCCCCGACTGTTACGTAACAGTCGGTGTTATGTTGAGATTCGCCTGTTCTTCAGAGGTCTTTTAAACAAATGAGATTTATATAAGAAGGAGGAAACAATGGAGTTTGAGACTCACTGTATGTCTTTTCCATGTACTGAACTCTTGTTATTCAACTATGCCAATATAAATTCAATATTTAATTCTAGGGCACCTTTAAAATAGTTCTTAATGGTGAAAACCCCTTTTATCTTTAAAAGAGCTGGACTACACTTAAAAATAAAGGTTCTTTATTGGCATTGATGGTTTAGAATCTTTAACATCCATGGAATCTTTCCATTGCACAAAAGGTTCTTTATAGTGGAAAATGTTTCTTTAGATTATTAAAATGTTCTTCACACTAAGAAAAAAAAGAAGGTTCTTTTAAGAACCGATCACTGAGAGGTTCTTTCTGGAACCAAAAATGGTTCTTCTATGGCATCGCTGAGAAAACCCAATTTTTAACCTGGATTTTTAAGAGTGTAGATGTGATGATGATGGCTTGGGATAGATGTGATGCGCAGACTGCTTGAATAAAATGACCGCTATGTACATATCAAAAAGAAAAAAGTGTGAATCAGACATGAATCAAAGAAAGTGTGACACAAAATGACTGCAGTTGTAGTTTCAGCAGCACTGGAGGCTGAGTGTGTGTTGAATGGGGAATGTGTGTTCGCCACTGTGTACAGAAACTCTGCTTCCACATAATTTGTCTGCTCTGACAAGAGAAGCGCACACACACACACACACACACACACACACAAGAGACATACATTTTGGCTCAGCAGGATTAAGCAGGAATTATTAACTGTGCAATGAGTTGAGTTGTGAGGAAATGTCATGTTGTATTGGTCAGGATAGACTTTCCTGAAACAACAAACTGACTCTTATTGTTGTCTTTTGTCAAATAGGCCAGATAAGTACACTGCAGGGACTCCTAAAACAGCTTACTGCTCATCTCTGCTTACAGCTCAATAGCCATCTACTGTATATCAATAAACATACTTCTTATTAACATGTCATAAGCAGTAAGTCAGGCTCATCAATAAGGGTATGTTGTTTTTTCTATCAACATTTTCACTGCCATGCCCCCTTCACATTTTATTATTAGCAGTTTTTAATTAATTTTATTGAGTTACATTAACTTTATTCAAATTTAAATGCATCAATATATTTATATATTTTTAATATTATTTCCTTACAGTGAAGTGTTTGTTTACAAAAAAGTTAATTTGATTTTTAGATTTAAAATAAGCTGAAAGTTATACAAGCAAATATAACCATGCAACTATTTCTTAGACAACAATAGCATCCAGTGTTTGTTTGATGCTCCAAGACAATCACAGTTCTCACTTTGCAATTTAGTAAAACTTTATCTATTTTATCCAACAAGATTGTATATTTGACATATTTAAACTGTAATAACATTGCTCAAGAGCCTACAATAACAAACAAAAAGGCGTTATTAGATGATCAGCAGTGATAACAAGTCGATCACTCAACTACTAGCCCAAAATACTCTCATTAGGTCATCTTTATTGCTGAGCCCTGAATAAGTTACAAGTAGCCATGTTTTTTGCATTGCTGGGCAAAACACGCACAATATATTTATAATAACCTACATCGCAGCCTCAATGACTTTATTTACAGCTGCGCAGCACAGCCATGAAGTAGTTTTACAGTTCATATCATACAGCGTTACAGTTAATATCAATTCGCCTCATTCTTTCTGAACTACAACAGATTAGTGTTAAGGAAGATATACATTTTAGAGGTTTGCTTTAATAATATTCATATCAAGACTTTATGCTGACAGTGTCATGATGATAATAACATATATTCTTTGAATAGACAGGGTATATGATTTAAACAGTATCATATCATAATGTATGTCGGTATTACAGACACTGAACTATGGTACTGTCACTGTATACTATATTTAGCCATTTGAAAATCCAAACATTTAATTGGCTCAAATCTGTTTACTGAGTGTGAACCAAGGACCTCCACATTAAAGCATATTAAACACATTATGGTAAATCTCTGGTTTCCCAGTAAGTGTCATTTCAGCGCAGTGTTGGCTGAGGAGAAGAGTTTAATCTGAAATCAAAAACTTCACTGTGAATACTGCACTCCATATATCCTAGCCTTGTAGAAGAGAGATGGGATGGTTAAGAGACCATTTCCTCATCATTCTTCTGCTTTACTTCACATATACACTCACTTTCTCCCTGGCAAATATTTGACAGTCATTTGCCTTGGGTTAAACGTACTTTACAGAACACAAATCATTCGAGGTTGAACTTGGGAATTATTTAGCCTACATGCATGTTTTCTTTTTAGGAGTAGTCTGGGAATGATCATTTTACATTCAGGCGTACAGTTTAACCTCCTATAACGATTTTGACCGGTTCTTTTTTAAAGAGTCGAACGTTCGTTCATTTATAAATCACTGGGTTCAAGGGGGTAAAACTGAGAGAAGAGTAACCTCTTGGATCCATAAGCATCACTACATGTGACACAAATAGTACAATAGGCAACATAAAGTGAAACAACAGTAATTAATAACAAAGAACGTCGCCTATTTACGACATGGCTGAAACGAAACGGTTCATTAAAACGAATGAATTGCTTCCCAGGCACAGTGAACTCACACATGATGACAGACTCCCCCAACTGGACGCACGTGGTACTGCAGCGCGCGCGCACGCAAGCACACACACACACGGTCTAAGAAAGTCTGAGAAACTGACCTTCTGATGTAAGTAAAGGCAAGAGCATGCCAGTCTTTGAGACTGTGTTCCTGCAAGTGTAATTATGTGTTGTGTATGTGAGAGCAATTATATGTATGTGTGTATGTGTGTGTGCTGATAGGGAAGGAATGTGAGCTATGGAATGGCAATGATGTAAAGCAGAAGAGCTAGAGAACTCAACTCTGATGGCAATAGAGATAAGAGAAAGAGAGGCTTGCTTCTGTGTGTTCAGTATTTATAGTCAATATGTAATTATGTATTTTATCTTTTAATACATTTTGTTGTAATTTAATACCATTGATGGTATCTCTGTAATTTATTCCTCTTTGTGACGTTAGTTGCTTATTCAAATGATAGTTAATGGTGAATTTTTCTTTGCAATTATTTCATTTTTTCATTTTCATTTATATTATTTTATTCTACCTATTCTCACTGCTTTAGAAACAGATTTTATCCTGAACATATGAACAGTAGTTGTTACAGCTGTTGTATTTTTATCTTATAATTTGTCTACCACACACAGACACATATTTACATTTGCTTTTATTAATTTAGCAGACACACAAATACGTGCGTATATACACACACACACACACACACACACACACATGCCAAAGATGAATCTCTTCATCAAAGGCAAAATAAACAAAGGGGTTGAGAGGAGGTGTGTGATGTGTGAGAGAGAAGAGAGCGTGAGAGGGGAATGAGTATGTGTGTGTGAATATGATTGCATGTGTGCCCAAGAGCAAAAGGAAGTGCAGCCCTTTGGCAGTGAGAGCAACAGGAAGTGAGCATCTATCATCACTCTGACCCTCTGATCTCGAACTACAGAGAGATTTCATCATTACTCTCTCACACACAGAAGAGTTGACGGACAATAACTGACCCATAAGGTAAAATGGCGGCTCTGGGCTGCACTATTATGATGGATTTTACACACACACAGAAACACACACACTCCCTTTGTAAGGAGACAGCTTGAGTCATGTACCATTTCCTTTATTAAGTATAAAATGTTCCAGCAACAATGAATCTTGCTGTTCAGTTTCTGTAGTGTAGTGTTTCTCTCTCTGCTTGCGCAGAATTATCGTGGATGCGAGGCAGACTAGATGTTTGTGAGAGTGTGTTTGAGAGATGATCACTGTCAGTTCCCGCTCAGGTCCTGAGATTTGTGGTAGGTGACGGTTCTGCATGCTTCATGAATATTGATTGGTATTGTTAGCAGCAATAAAGCAGCCATATGTCTTAATAACAGATACATATGCTGAACCAGAATGCACACACAGAGGAAGAGATAGACAGAGCTTTACTGGGCACTAAATAAATGTTTATAGTAAGATATCAGACAATGAAACTAAGGAAACCGATGGCTTAAATACACAGGGAGGGTAATCAACTAAACAGAAACAGGTGCGTGGAACTAATTAACAACCAAGGAAACTAAATAGGGAATACAGGCAGGCAAAAAAGGGACAGAACACAGTGAAAACGAAACCAAACTGAAGATACACGTAACACTACACCCCTCTCACGGAAGTAAGAAGTCCAGCAGAGAAGGGAAGGTGGGTGCTCTGGAGGAGGACTTGGAGCAGGTGATTGGGAGGAATCTGGAGCAGATGATGTGGGAGAGACCAAGGCGGCGATGACGGTGGGAGGAGCAAGGAGCAGGAGTAACATGCAAGGACCCAGATCCCAGCCAGAACAATGGCCCATGGTAGAGTTAAGAGAGGGAGGAGCCATGGTGGAGACCTGGTTGATGAAACAACGGGGGCAACGGACAGAGACGGAGCCAATGGAAGTAGAGACCCAGGCGAATACAAAGAGCTAATGGGATCATACAACACCAATGACTCTGGAGACTGCAGCGATGAACATCCGAGGTGGAGCCAGGGTGCCAGAGAACTGAGGTAGAGCCGGTGTGACTGAGGAACAAGGCGGAGCCGGAGGGAAGGCAGAGCCCGACTGAGCCGAAGGAATGGAGGGACGAATTACAGCTGAAGGCCCATATGTCCATGGCACAGGCAAAGCGACTTCTGACCAAGGCAGAGCCTGAGGAATGAGGGAGCCCCATGGAGTCGTAAGGATAATGGTCCCGGTCTGAAGCTGAGGGAAGGAGGAGCCAAGGTGGAGCCAACAAGTCGACGAGCCGAGGTGGAGTGATGGGCTCGGTGGCTGGAGGCAGAGCCAGGGGATTTACTTCCATGCTGGAGCTGGTGTCCTGAAGATCTGAGGAGCATCCACGCAGCATTGTGGAGTAGACAAAGAAGGAGCCGAGGAACTAAAGGGAACCAGTGGAGGCAGACACCACGGACTGGCAGGCTTTGGGAGAGGAGGCGGGAGAAGGAGGCTTGGTGGGATCTCTGGAGATGCAGGAGACTTGGAGCTAGGCAGAACCAACAGGGGGAGGAGATTCAGGTAAATATGTTCTTCCAATTCATCATAATACATAAATTCAGAGGCCAAACTCTGGACAGGGCTTTCATCCATGCCCTCGTACTCCACAAGCAGCCCCACGGGGACGGACGATGTTGCCGGCTTACACACCTGGTCAGACTCACTGTGATGCTCAGGCTCCGGGGTGGTGGTTGGCTCAGTTCTCTGACCTGGCTCTTTCATTGCAGCAGGCTCTGGCTCTCCATCTGTGGTGGGCTCTGGTGTTTGATCCGTGCAGAGTGGGGGGGGTGGCTGGCAGAGGTCTTGGTCTGGAGTGGGGCTGGTGACATCCTCTATGGGGCAGATGGTGAAAGCTGATCCACAGCTCACCTGCACCCACTCCACATACCCCACAAATGTCCCCGAGAACTAATACCGACATCTACCATGTGCCTCCGCATGCTCGTTCAAGTTGGCATGTAGAAAATGCACAGGGAGCGATCAGTGGAATTCTTGAGGCACACCAGTTATCAAAATCCTTGGATGTGGTCCTCAAGGGATTGCTGCTCCATGCAAAGCAGCCGGACAGTCGGCAAGTCGATCTTTATTCAGTTTAGGTCCAGTATTCTGTCAAGCTAATGCTGCAGTAATTGCACAATGCAGGATAATCCAAACAAACACTTCTTTATTAATCCACAAAGTAAAATACAGGAGATTGCAGGAGCAAACTAATGAACAACCACAAAAAGCAAAGACAATAACGGACAATGAAACAAAGGAAACTGATGGCATATGCTGCCTTCACATGCTATCAGAAATTTGATAATTCCTACTTCTGAAGTTGCGATTACAAGCTTATCGCATTCAAGTTTTGAATTGGGAGGGCATTCAATTTTTACCAAGGAAACTCATATTTATGTTCATTCTGAGAGCACAAAAAGGCAGCATTAAATACACAGGAAGGGTAATCAACTGAACAGAAACAGGTGTGTGCAACTAATTAACAACCAAGGAAAATAACTAGGGAACACAGGCAGGCAAAACAGAGACAGAACACAGTGAAAATGAAACCAAACTGAACATACACATAACAGTTGGTTCATCTCAATGGCACAGGTGTCCAAGAAGAGTAAATACAGGTGCAGATCTAATTATCACATTAACTATGAACATGATCGATAAATGTTTGACAGCCAGAAAGCATCCAAATACTGTTTGTCTTCATATTGAACACTTGGTTTTATATGTTATCTAATGCACCGAAATCCATACATTTCAAATAATATTTTGGGTCACTGTGTAATGCCAGTTTAGTCTTTTATAATACAGTAATGCAAGCTGGGTAAAGCTATACTATATTTCACTTTAGACAGAATATAAAACAGAGTCGGGGCATGTTCAGAAGTTCAAACTGAATGACAGTTTATTGGACCTGGATGTATTTAGATGAATATGTGTTTCTGCTCTCATACTTTGATGTTTGCTCTACTGACACAGCATCATTTGAACTGATAGTTCACTCAAAAATAAAACTTCGTTCATGTCATCGTTTACTCAACCTCATGTCGTTCCAAGAATTTTGTTAATCTTTGAAGCACAAATTAAGATGTTTTTAATGAAAGCAGAGAGGTTTCTATCGCTTCAATGAAAGTCCAGTTAACCAAAACATAGAAGATCCAAAAAAATTCATAAAGTCATCTTAAAATTAATCCGCATGAATCGAGTGGTTTATTCCAGGTCTTTTTAAGTGCACTCAAAAAAATGATTCTAGCTGCTTGTTCAGTTTATTTAAATAAATAAGCTGAACCAACACAAATCTTTAGTTTTTTAATTGGCATTTGCACTCAATTGTATTATGTTAAATGAAATTAAATTTGCAAAATGTTAGGTCAACCTAAACCATTTGTGTTGGGACTACATGAATCATTTATGTTGCATTGATTGAACCTGGGAAGTGGATTTCTAGTTCCCAGCATGCTTTGCGTAGGGAAAGATTGGGACAGTAAATGTTGAACTTAAGTGCTGTTTAATGTGTTTTTTAGTAAAGGGAAATACCTTTTAAAGTTTGATGTTCAGTTATATTTGACATTTAAAAGAGTTTATGTTATGTCGATTTTTTGAGGTTACCATTATGCTGAAGTGTAGACCTTGTGGTTAGGCTCTAGGTGGCTACGTAAAATAAATTTATATTGTTCTCAATGAGCATTAACTGTGCTAAAGCCAGTGATGAGAAGTTCTTTATCTGATCATTACTTGCATGCTATAAATGTTACTTAGCATATGAAAAAGTGTTATTTTAGTTTAGTTATTATAGAAATATAAATAAATTAGTTTGAGGGCCAGCACATAATTTACACAGTCTACATATGGTCATCAGCTTTTCCCCGCTCAATGGTCATGAAACATGTATGTCTGTGTACAACAGCTACTCAAAACCTAAGCACAAGCGCACATCTTCACCATGATGGTAACAAAAAAAAAAAAAAAAAAAAAGCACTGGTTGGATCAACAAGAATGAATTATGTTCAGGAAACATACACAGAATACGTCAAATGAAACTGGTGTGATCTCATTCAATTAGGATGAATTTCACTCATCAGTACAATTAACCTAGCTTAAGTTCAAATAAATCAGTTCAACTGTGTGGAAATAGGTGTCATAATTGAATTAAGTTAGACCAACAAGTTATTTTTTTGAGTGTGATATGATCACTTTATTTGATGAACATTTTTAATTTAAACTTTTATTTACATATAAACACACACACACAGTTCAAACATGCGTGATGCACAAGAACCAATGAATGAGGTTTGTTGTACCGTGTGACACACACTCAAGCTTTGTGTTTACCATATGTGATGCGCATGCAAATAAAAGCCTAAATTAAATCTGTTCATCATATAATGCGATCATATCTGTTCACAAGACTTGGATTAAACTGCTCGATTCATACAGAACTATCCATTATTATCTCAAACTGTGTCTGTCTGCATTTGCTGCACTATCACAACCCAATCTTAGTTTTCAGGGAAAATGAACGTGGATAACAGCTCAGGAAGAATTTGATGAGAAATATTTGAGTTAATTTGCGACTTGTAGACTCAATAAATCTGAGCACAGTTTGAGATATTGTTAAGATCTTTTTTGACACTCCAGAATAGACACATGAGAGACAATGTGAAGACGCAAATGTGAAGATCTCCATTTGCTCTGTGTTTAATCTCTTTGCTGTCAGCGAGAAACAACTGCGACATCTCATTTGTGATTTTTCTTTCCTATAGGTGACAAATGGTGGGGGTCTAGGGTTGGGGATTTGGACCAGGCACCGTGGCCACCTGCAGAGCAGCCTGAACTGTGTAATGAAAAGAGCACAGCCCTGCTGGGGACGGAGGGACGGGGGTGGGATTGATTGTTCTGGAAACTGATGAGGGTTCAGGCACAATTAAATTGTAGGGCAGAGCTGGGAGCTGTGTATGTGTGTGTGAGTTAGGTGCCTGCTTGTTGATTGATGGTAAAATCATAACTACAGTGTATTAACTACAGGGTTCAGCACAGGGTTAAGGTGGCCTGAAAAACACCTGCTCTTATTAGTTTGGGCAAAACAGGGTGAGAAACAAAAACACATTTATTACAGAATCTGCTGTTTCAAACTCGTCCGTTGAAGAATCCTTTAACCACAAGTTTCTCCACAACATTGTGTACATAATGTAGTCCAGTTCTTAAGAACCTGGATTATCAAGGAGCATATAATCCCAGTTATGGCTGATCAATATGAATGCCAATGGTTAAAAATGAGGGGTTTTAGGGAATAGTGCCTGTAGTACATGTGGTGCAGTAGTTGTGAGAGAGCCCAGCTCCATTAATATACCACAGGTCTGGTTTCCTAATGCTACACTATATTGCCAAAAGTATTGGGACACCCCTCCAAATCATTGAATTCAGGTGTTCCAATCAATTCCATGGCTACAGGTGTATAAAATCAAGCACCTAGGCATGCAGACTGCTTCTACAAACATTTCTGAAAGAATGGGTCGCTCTCAGGAGCTCAGTGAATTCAACTAAGATAGGTTGCCACCTGTGCAATAAGTCCATTCGTGAAATTTCCTCACAACTAAATATTCCACGGTCAACTGTTAGTGGAATCATAACAAAGTGGAAGCAGTTGGGAACAACAGCAACTCAGCCATGAAGTGGTAGGCCACGTAAAATCACAGAGCGGGGTCAGCGCATGCTGAGGCACACAGTGCGCAGAAGTCGCCAACTTTCTGCAGAGTCAATAGATACAGACCTCCAAACTTCATGGAATGGGTTTCCATGGCCGAGCAGCTGCATCCAAGCCTTACATCACCAAGTGCAATGCAAAGCGTCGGATGCAGTGGTGTAAAGCACACCGCCACTGGACTCTAGAGCAGTGGAGACGTGTCTCTGGAGTGACGAATCACGCTTCTCTGTCTGGCAATCCCATGGACGAGAGTGGGTTTGGCGGTTGCCAGGAGAACGGTACTTGCCTGACTGCATTGTGCCAAGTGTAAAGTTTGGTGGAAGGGGATTATGGTGTGGGGTTGTTTTTCAGGGGTTGGGCTTGACCTCTTAGTTCCAGTGAAAGGAACTCTTAATGCTTCAACATACCAAGACATTTTGGACAATTTCATGCTCCCAACTTTGTGGGAACAGTTTGGGGATGGCCCCTTCCTGTTCCAACATGACTGCGCACCAGTGCACAAAGCAAGGTCCATAAAGACCTGGATGAGCGAGTTTGGTGTGGAGGAACTTGACTGGCCTGCACAGAGTCCTGACCTCAACCCGACAGAACACCTTTGGGATGAATTAGAGTGGAGACTGTGAGCCAGGCCTTCTCACCAACATCACTGCCTGCCTGACCTCACAAATGTGCTTCTAGAAGAATGGTCAAAAATTCCCATAAACACACTCCTAAACCTTGTGGAACGCCTTCCCAGAAGAGTTGAAGCTGTTATAGCTGCAAAGGGTGGGCCAACTCCATATTAAACCCTATGGATTAAGAATGGCATGTCATTAAAGTTCATGTGCACGTGAAGTCAGTTGTCCCAAAATTTTTGACAATATAGTGTATTTTGGATTTTCTATTTTTTTTTTTTTTAATTGGGTGTGACAACAAGTGAATCTAAATATACATGCATTTCACAGTGTCTTGGTACAGTATTTATGCTACTATTTTATTTTATTTTATTTCTTTTTGACAGAAATTAGTATTTTTGTTCATGACAGTAAAGACATTTATCATGTTACAAAAGATGTCCATTTCAATTAAATGCTATTCTTTTGAACATTACATGCATCAAAGAATCCTGAAAAAATGTTTTCCACAAAAATATGAAGCAACTTTTCAGCATTGATAATAATCAGAAATGTTTCTTGATCATCAAATCATCATATCAGAATGATTTCTGAAGGATCATGTGACACTGAAGACTGGAGTAATGATGCTGAAAATTCAGCTTTGATCACAGGAATAAATTACTGTACATTTTAAAATATAATAAAACATTTATTTTAAATTGTAAAAAAAAAAAAAAAAAAAAAAAAAAGCACAATATCACTGGTTTACTGTATTTTTTATTGATAAATGCAGGCTTGGGGAGCATAAGAGATTTCTTTCAAAAATATTAAAAAATCTTACAGACCACAAACTTTTTTTATGACAGTAACACTCTGACATAAAGTTTGGGTAAAAAAAAAAAACCTGTCTTCTCCAGTATGTAAGAATGTGTGTGTGTGTGTGTGTGTGTGTGTGTGTGTGTGTGTGTGGTGTGTGTGTGTGTGTGTGTGTGTAAAGTTCTGCAGGTTGCAAAAGTTAAGTTTCTCATTACAGTAGGGTTTAAGCCACAGAGCAGTAAAGTCATGGATCAGGGGACACACTACTGAAAATTACAATTTACAACGACATATCCCTGAAAACTAGCCAATTAAGAGAGCTTTCCATCATCCGTAAAAGCCCTTCAGACTGGACACATGGGACAAACACACACTGATCCGAGCACAGATTTTCCCCCTACTGGACAGCAGCACAAATGGTAGACACATTGCCACAATGCTGATGTAGCACTAAAGCTATTTAGACAACTTTACAGCTCAAGTATTCAGCATTTACCATAAGGGTATTTACTGTAAATGTGTTCTGCATTTGTTCAGACACTCAAAATTATTGTCAGTATTAGAGGATTAGTTCACTTCAGAATGAAAGTGAACTAGGGAAAACATTCCAGGATTTTTCTCCATATAGTGGACTTCACTGGGGTTCAACGGATTGAAGGTCCAAATGTCAGTTTCGGTGCAGCTTCAAAGAGCTCTACATGATCCCAGACGAGGAATAAGGGTCTTATCTAGAGAAACAAAAAAAAAAAAAAAACACTTTTTGACCACAAATGCTTGTCTATGCACTGCTCTACGATGCGCCACGCATTTGGTAATCACGTTGGAAAGGTCACGCGTGACGTAGGCGAAAGTACCAATCTAATGTGTTTACAAAGTGAACGTGCAAAGACTAAGTCAAACTGCCTTTACAAAAAAAGGTAAAACAATGATATCGGATGATTTTGAAGTTGGAGGAGAAAATGAGTTTTTCGCCCTGCCGCGGTACTTCTGCATGACCTTTCCAACGTGATTACCAAATGCGTGAAGCATCACAGAGCAGTGCAAGATGAGCATTAGTTGTTGAAACGTATATCATTTTTATTTTATTTTTTTGGAAAATGGCCAATGGTTTCTCTAGATAAGACTCTTATTCCTCATCTGGGATCATGTAGAGCTCTTTGAAGCTGCACTGAAACGGGTTTGAACCCCAGTGACATCCACTATATGGAGAAAAATCTTGGAATGTTTTCCACAAAAACCTTAATTTCTTTCTGACTGAGGAAAGAAAGTCATAAACATCTTGGATGACATGGAGGTGAGTAAATGATCAGGAAATTTTCATTCTGAAGTGAACTAATCCTTTAATCCACAGCAGTTAATTCACAGGATGCAGTACATTAGATTTAAATTTAGCTGGAATATTCCTTAATGGACTCTTTTCACAGACTGTGATGAAAGTTTCCAGTTATCATCATTGCAAATCTGGTAAATTTTTCATATTTTCATTTTTTTTAAAAATGTAATACACATTTATAATGCTATATATATTGTATATATTATATTACCTTGTCAGTAAATGACAAAAAACAAATTATCGCTGCTGTGAGGGTGTTTCTAACACAACGACTGAGGGAGTGACTGCAAATTTGACATCTTTCTCTCTTCTGAACAATCAATCTCTCTATTTGTTTCCCTCTTTTGGAAAGTCATGGAAACTATATCACAGATTTTTCTTCACAAAAATTATATTTGCTGTCGTCTCCTGTTCACCGCTGTAGAAGTTTACCCAACTATGACGACTTTCGCTTCTGAGAACCCCAGAAAAGTGAAAAGGGTCCATTCCCATCACTCTGCATGTTAGTGGAACGGCTTAAAAATGACACAAAACAGGCACAAATGCTTGGCCATTGCAATACAAGTACTTAAAGGACCCAAAAATTAATGTTCTGTCATTATGTTGTGACAAACCTGTATGACTTTCCTCTGTGGAAGATATTTTGAAGAATGTTGGAAACCAAACATGACTTCAATGAACATCAGGGTGAATAAATGATGAAAGAATTTTCATTTTGGGGTGAGTTATCCCTTTAATTTCCATGATTGCGTCACTGTGGTAGACTTGTGTATCCAGAAATTTGAGAAACAGCATAAATCTGGTCCACTTCGCAGTGTGTTTTGACATTTTTATTTCACATAACTGAAAATATGAAACAACATTTATAGTTCTGCTCTTGGACATCCTGTTTAACTTACTACAAATTTTCTTAACCCAATGGCTTATAAAAACAACTTGCATGCAGACATTGGAAATCTGTTGGTAATTTTATCTTCATCTGAAGTACAATGGTGGAAAAAACCTCTGTAACTCACTTTATATAACTTTTTAAGCAAGATTCTCTTCAAACAGTTCTCCACAATGACGGCAGTCGACCTGAAAGAGAAAACTGACATAAAAAGACAGTTATAGTGCGCTACAGCAGCACTGAAAATACATTTTGGAACGCAGCCACACATTTACTAGAAGCATTTGTGCTCATGCATTTTCACAATGTATGTTTCAGGCCTTAGCGCAGACGTCTGGAGAGGGTTTGTGAAATGTTTAAGGATCTCTCTATCCTCCCCTTCATCACCTCTGATCCTTCAGCACTCCAGATACAGCAGCTGCCCTTCTGCCCTCTCGCATCCAGAGCCCACAGAGATAAGCAGCAGTGAAGAAGAGCGCCGCGCTCTCTCTCTCTCACATCAGCTGTCTGCTGCTGAGATCAAACACTGGACCTCTCTCTGAGAGTTACCATACACCTACAGACACACGCTGAAGCATGTGCGTCCAGGGGATTTGGACGCTGTACCGACTAACATGTCTTATTCATAAGCGATGAACTTATTATTTCCTTAAAGGCCCACTGAAGTGCCTTGGAACGCACAACATTATTCAATGTGTTGACGTAATTTCCACTGAAACAGGAAGACAGGGCGGGACATAGAGATCAGCTCCTCTCTTTTTTTAAAATAACGTGAATCATTCACCTCAATGGAAAGCATATTTACACTGTCTTAATCGCTCCCTATCCCCTATATAGTGCACTATGTGCCATTCACCATGTAGAAACTAGTAAATTTGTGAACGTGGCTGATTTCAGCCGCAGCTTCAGCTTCATTTATAATGTAGGGGGCGGGATGCTTTAGATTCTAGAGAGCATTTGATTGGACAGAAAATCTGATGGGAAGCTGAAGTGCAGTGTGATGTCATCAAAATCGTTGATCCATTTTAGCGGAAGTAAGAGACTGTAAGTTTTAAACGCTTATATCTTTTAAATACCAATTTTGTCACTGTTTTGGGGCACACTAGCTTATAGATAAAGAGTAAGGCTAATATATTCATACTAAAAGCTAAAAAAAAACTTCCATTTTGATATCATGGCAACTTAAAGTCAGCATGAAACGGAAGTTGTGACAGGCTTTTCTTCCCCATTGTGACAATTATCCAAGTTAAGCAGGTTCTGGAACAAGAACAAATGTAGGGCGGGGCTTGATTTTGTTCATGGGGAATTGATTGGATGGTTGTGGTTTGCTATTGGTGGATCTCATGTGAGTGACAGGTTGCCCCGCCCTCATCATCAGAGAAGAGAAAAGATGTCACTGCAAGAGGGAGGAGAAGTTATTATGATTAAAGATTATGAGGAACATGAATTAAAAAAATAATGATGTGCACAGATAAATCATTTATAATAAATACTGCAATATTCCATTAAAAAATAAAAAAATCGTCAATTTTGATTTCATGGTGACTTTAAGTTATATAATCTTGTATAAGGCATGTAAGATCTCCAATGTTAAAGTATTATCTAAATATCAAAAACTAGTGTGTGTTTGTGGCTTATGTTGAAAAGTGCTGGTGACGTTTCTTCACAAAAACACTTTCATTCTTCTTATTAACTAAAACACATTCCTACAGGAGAGGAGCTATTAAATAGCCATGATCATATCAAGCAACAGGGCATTTTTTCCGATTTTTTGTTTTTATATTTCCATTGTATTATGTTTTATAAATAATCAGAAGCATCATATTTGCTTGCAGAGTTTTTGGTCACTGGCCAACCCGTTTTAATATTTTATTTCTCTCTCTATATTGCAACAATTCTAATATTATGCATAAAATGTCCCATGCAAAAGGAAATTTTAGGTTTCCATTGAAAATGAAGCAGATGCAGAATGATTCACATATTAACAACTGCACATTTTCACTGTTGTATATATTGGACAGAGAAACACTTCTGGAGAGACTTTTTTGACTATTTATGATTTATTATTTCTCACTTTTACAAAGTATATTCATAGTTATAGTGATATTAAATTGCACTCTGTCTTTTCCATATTTCACATTCACTCCCAAGTTTTGTATTATATTTCATATTGTATTCTATATTGTATTGTAATCTCTATAAAACATATCTGTTTTGGGAGTGATTTACTATAACAAACACATTTCAGATCTATGGCTCTTACTGAATCTTCTTTAAAGTTTTATTAAAGTGTGTTATTAAACAGTAATATGCTATTACGTGTGTTATTAAATAGTAATGTAGTTTTATGAAATAATATGCTAATAATACACTGTTTGGCACAAAAGTTAAATAACACATTGATTCTGCATGCTCTGTAGTGACGCTCTTAGTGTGTGTGTGTGTGTGCGCGTGAGTGAGTGTGTGTTATCCAGCGTTCTGATGCCATTTGGGTGATGTTGACTCTGAATTTGTCTTCTCCTTTTGTACTCAACTAAAATCTGAGCACTGTTTGAGGCCAGCATGAATCCTGAACTTTGACCTGTCAGATGACCTCTGCTCTGCTAAGCAAGTTCATGGCAGGGTCAGAAAATCCTCCCTTCCTAAAACACACTCTCTCTCTCACACACACACACACACACACACACACACACACACACACACACACACACACGTTTTATGGGGACTTTCTATAGACATAATGATTTTTATACTGTACAAATTGTATATTCTCTCCTCTAACCCTAACCCTACCCATCACACAAAACTTTCTGCATTTTTACATTTTCAAAAAACATCACTTAGTATGATTTATAAGCCGTTTTCCTCATGGGGACCAAAATGTCCCCTCAAGGTCAAAAATTACCAGTATTACTATCCTTGAGGGGACATTTTGTCCCCATAACATAATGTTTACCAGGACCACACACACACACACACACACACACACACACACACACACACACACACACACGTCTCATCATTTGCTTCCAGCACAGAAGGTACTGCTTCTTCAACTTCATACTAAATATGGATAAATTATGGTGCTGAGTAAAACTGTTGAGCCAGTTTTAGCAAACTATAGAGTAAATCCCTGAATGAAATACTGATGACAAACTTTCCAGAGTGTCCAGTTAACATCACTGAAAGAAATCTATAATAGAAAGGCAATCCAACAAACTCATCATTTAACAGTGGCTATAGTAAATTAATAATTGTTGGATTCTTTTTAACCCTTGGTTAACATTATTTTTTTTATTAAGATTTTATATATTATATATATATATATATATATATATATAACCTTATGACCTTAACCCCGTAGAAAATCTATGGGGTATTGTGGGTACATGCCATATATATGCATTGTGAAACAACATTATTTAATGGTAAAGCTGTTTAACATCAGACAACCATAAACCATAATAATCATAAACTAAAATATTCATGAGCTTTTTACAGATGCAGAAACTTTCACTCGCTGCACCTTTCGGTTTCAAAACCTCAGGGAAAAGTTAATAAATCGAACAGTGACAGCAAAGTGATGAGAGTGATGGTTGCATACTTGTTGCATAATGGTTGCAAACTCAAGGTTTACAAATGTATAGTATATCTCAAAACCTGACTTCCCAGGGTTAATCCATGCTAAACAAGATATAACAAGGTGCCCAGGATTATGTTTCCCCCTTAAAAATGTGTCACGATCACCAGTCGGAGTGCTTTTGGTAGCCACCAGAGGGCACTCCAGCCCAGATCAATGCTGCTCTTTCATGGACTACATTTCCCACAATCCTCTGCCCAGACTCATCAGCACTCATTGTTTTCAGCTGTCTCTCATTAGCCTGTTTAGCTCACCCCAGAGCCATAGAGAGAGAGAGAGAGTTGCGACAACTCCATAGACTCCAATGGAACGGGTTTTTACAGCAATGGCGGCTCGTGGAGCCTCTCAATAGTTCCCGGAAGTAGCAGCCGCGCCGTAGAGTTACAGCAGAACAGACCGTTTGTGATGCACTTTTAAATAGTGATGGGCAGATCGAGGCTTCGTGAAACGCTGAAACAGTTGAAGCAAATGTGCCGTAATGATTCGAGGCTTCGAAACAATCTGACACCCGTCTCCACGGTGACCCCTAGTGGTCAGAACAGTGGAAATGCAACAAAACTCAGGCCAAACATGCATTAAAAATACCCTTTAACGAATGTATTGCAAAAGTTTTATTGAAAGTAAAATCAATCAAATGGAATTAACTAATCATCTAATAAGATTAAATATAGAGTGTCTGTATAATATGTGTTCTTTTATCAATTTTAAAGGCTTGTTTCTTTGTTCCATGGCTCAAGCTAAACAGGCCAATAAGAGATTAATAACTACCATTATTAATTTTAATTATTCTAATGTATAAAACTGATCAGAGATCAGGTAAAACCACAGGGTAAAGCCCTAGACACTTGTTCAATAGTTCTCAGTGAATCTGCATGATTCATGGGCTCACTTTATCATCGCCCTCTATCGGTGAACCATTGAAATTTCGAACTGTTTCGAAACAGTGATGACGTAACGAAGCCTCGTTTACTAAAATCACGTGACTTTAGCAGTTTGATACACGCTCCGAATCACTGATTCGAAACAAAAGATTCATGAAGCTTCGGAGCTTCATGAAGCAGTGTTTTGAAATCGGCCATCACTACTTTTAAAAGGTAAGCCGTTTAAATTATAAGATTTTATAGTATCAGTACATCTGAATCAATTTACTGTGTATTAAAGCATGCTAGCTGATATTGCTCACTAAATAAATAGTTCCAGGGGATGTTATCAGATAGTAGATTAGATAATAGATTAAAACAATTTATTTATCGTTGTGTAATTAGAGAAAAAGGTTTCTAAACGGGGTTAAATATAACTTTGGGGCTTTTGGTGGGTGAAAGTGGTAAAATGAGAATATACTTATTCCTTATTAAATGTACAACCCAGGTGAAAAAATACTATAGTAAATAGTATAGCATTTTTGAACCATACTATAGTAAATTGTAGTATACTATATTATAGTATTTACAACACGTTGTTAATGAATGCTACAGCATACTGCAATATAGTGAACTGATAAACTGTAATAAATACTGTAGTATACTTTAGTTTTGTACTACAGTATACTGTAGTGTATATTGTAGTATAATATACCCTAAAGTTGTAGAAAACTTAGTACAGTATTGGGTAACGTAATTTGTTTATATTACTATAGTTGTTCTATTATCACAGCAACTATAGAATTACCACAACAAATTAATTCAAGTACTTTACTATAGTATGGTTCAAAAACACTATGGTATTTACTATAAATTACTATAGTTTTTTTTTTTTTTTTTCACCTGGGAATAAAGGAAAAAAATCCTTATTTTAGAATTTATATTTGAGAATGTATTGTGATTCTGTTGACTGTCTATTATGTGTCAGCTCAGCTGATTTTTGGATTAATGGGAAGAGGGAAGGTTATAAGTGAGATTAAAAAAACAATGCTTAAAAGCAGCAAAAAAAAAAAAAAAATTATATAATTTATATATTACACACTAGGCTAAATGGGAAATCATACTAAATACCAAAACTGTATATTATATACTACTACTGTATTTAATTTCTCCCATTTTGTTTCCTTTTATCTTACTTTCAATACAAGCACAAAGGGGATTCAGATCCTGAAGACTCCATGCAATGATGCTGTCACCGCCATCTCTGCTCCTTGGATTTTGCAAGCTTTTCCTTGCTCCTTATTTTTAATAAACCTTTAATAAACATAAAAGTTCCCAGTGTTAGTTTTTGTGAAAAAAGGCAGATACACCTGTATATGATTAACACACAACTTGGCGCACAATCTTTAGTTCTATTTAGATTGCTCCTGCTGACTAGAACATAACTTTCTCCTTTCCGTGTCAGTGGGGAAACCATGCATTCATACTGCTTTCTCTGATCAACTGGATCATCCTCGTGCAGCACTGCAAACCATAGCGGAGACTACAAGAACATGTAGGAAAGGACAGACGAAATGCTTGACATGCAGTTTATTATAAATGTATAAATCCATTGCACTAAATCAGTGCAAAAGTCAATGTGTGTATAATCATGTTTTATTTTAGAATGAATATATTGTGTATGAATGTATGTAGTAATAAGTGAATGGGGAGAATTGTTAACATTAAGATTAATTAAATTTCATTTAATTAAATTTTACATTTCACTTATTTGCAATGGGTTTTTCAAGACAATCACCTGTCACCTGCAGGTCTCCTGTCCCTGTAAAACCATAGTGAACATGACATGATTGCCCTTAACTAACATACAAGTTTAAAAACATAAAAATACTTAAAAACAACTGCAACGCGATCTTTAAACAAGGTAATGTTAGCCAGAAATATGTTAACAAGGCAGGCAATGCTGGTTGACAACACTAATCCTCAAATTAGCAGGTTTTTATCTTTTAAAGGTCCCGTTCTTCGTGATCCCATGTTTCAAACTTTAGTTAGTGTGTAATGTTGTTGTTAGAGTATAAATAAAATCTGTAAAATTTTAAAGCTCAAAGTTCAATGCCAAGCGAGATATTTTATTTAACAGAAGTCGCCTACATCGAACGGCCAGTTTGGACTACATCCCTCTACTTCCTTCTTTAATGACGTTACTAAAACAGTTTTTTGACTAACCTCCGCCCACAGGAATACACAAAAAAGGGGGCGTGGTCTTGTTGCGCTCCCACGGAGAAGAGCAAGAGTTGCGTTTGTAGAGTGTGTTTGTCGCCATGTCGTCGAAACGCTGTTATTTTCATCCCGCAGTCCAATCACCTTTGTTTGGCCTTCCCAGGGACGCTGTACTTAGAGATCAATGGTTACAATTTATGTTTAACTCGGTTCCCGAAAATTATAATCCACATGTAAAACTATGTGCAGCACATTTTGCTGAGGACAGCTTCCTCAATCTCAATCAGTTTAATGCCGGATTCGCACAAAGATTATTCTTGAAAGATGGAGCAGTTCCCTCTTTGTCTGGAGAAGGCGTTGTTTATGGACCACAACCGGTTAGTGTATTTATTATTTAAGTTGGTGCGTTTAACAGTTTCTGTAACTTATCACACAAAGGGCAACGCTGTTTAGCTTTGTTTACTAGATTAATTGAAACTAATCCGACAAAATTTTTTAAAAAGTGTAGTAATTCAACCAGACACCATCGATTGTTGGTGTTTAATGATCAGTTTAAATTATTTGTTGATTATATCTGTGTTTACTGTTTAACCACATGCTGGTTTAGCTGCAGCCTGTCGAATCACAACACAGGAACCGCTGCACAATCAGAACTCGTTACGTATTTCTGAAGGAGGGACTTCATAGAACAAGGAAGTCATCAGCCCGTTTTTATGACAGTGGAAACAGCGGTATACAGATAAGTAAATTATGTGAAAAATACTGTGTTTTTTTACACGCGAAACATGAACACATGTTATATTGCACACTATAAACACAATCAAGCTTTAAAAAAAAACACGAAAAACGGGAACTTTAAAAACAACATTGCTGTAACTACATACACATACTACATTCACATGTCGGTGTATTACATAAATATTGTAAACCGATGCATTTATTGACTACAAATTACCAAAAATCACGGTTCTGTCTCTCAAACCCTATCATTTTGAATTGCCGCCGAAGCACTTCCTGGAACTATCTGAAGGCTACACGAATCACGTGACGATCAAGCGTTTTGAACTTCCGTTGTCGCAACTCTGTCTCTCTATGGCTCTGGCTCACCCTATATAAGCCTGGTTCATTCTGTTATTCTTTGCAAAGTCTTGTATGTGTCTACACTGCATTTCTAAGCATGCCGGTGTTTATCTGTTCCCTGGTTTTGCCTGTTCTCTGGATTTGCCCTGTTTCCCAATCTCTTGGTTTACTCCGTCTGCCTGAGTTCCTATCCTGGTATCTGTTTGGACTGTTTGCCGTGTTTGCCCTGTGGATTACCCTTCTAATAAATACTGTGTTTGGGTCAACATGACAACATGTAAAAAGTGTAAATCATGTAAATTCGTCAACTGAAAATTGAAATTGAAAATGGTCGTTTCTGATGTCTAATGGGTGAAAAGGCACAGTACGATATTACATGACATGTCCAGTGTGTTTTAGTGTGAGTGTTAATGATTGCTGTGATGTGGACAGGTTACAGTGTAGATAGAGACACGCGACAGCTACTGCCACTGAGCTAATGATCTCTCCACAAACAGCCGCCGCACACACTCCACAGGGGCAAGGCTTTAGGGAGGCGGTCTCCAATGAAAAATTAGCCTGTGTGTCCTCCACAGTACAGTGAGATGAGACGCTGACCTGCAGCTACTGTATCTGATGACAGCCAGCTCAATGACCGACACACAGGGCATATTCCTCTTTAAAACGACTCAATCACCCGTGACAGTCAGATGCTGATGACTGACATTACCAGCGTACAGTCTCGGCTCAGCTCAAATGGACGCTTGTTTCAAATAAAACGGTTTCACCTCAGTTGTGTGCACTTAGAGGTGTAATCTGAGACACTGCAGGAGTCAGGGAAAGAAAAGTCGTTTAAAGGTACATTAGTGTAGCGCTTCCCAAAAATGGGAAGCTGGTCAGCAAAGGGGACAATGCTTAATGTAAATAATAAAATGCAACTAAAAATATAGTTATAGTATAGTTAGGATAGCAAAACTATTAAATATTTCAATATGCATATAGTTCAGCCTGTGCTGATCAAGGTTATTTTAATATTTGTGTGTAATTTTGGGGATTTGTGTAATCATTTTGTGATACTGTGTTGTGATACAGTTAATGTCCGATTTAAAATCTGGTCCTGAAGCATTAGTGGACCTGCAGCGGATGTGTCATATTACACAAGGCGTTTTGTGTAAGTGCATGTGACCCTCACCTGAACCCAAAGATGAAAAATTCCCTCAGCTGAGGGTGTGTGTGTGTGTGTGTGTGTGTGTGTGTGTGTGTAAGAGAGAGAGAGAGAGAGAGAGAGAGTGAGAGTTGTGTGTGTGTGTGTGGTGTGTGTGAGCAGAAAGATTGATGTGAACAGTGAGACTCCTGAGTAATGATGTCAACAGCAATCTCAGCAGCGTACATTATAACACAACATCACAACAAAACACACACAACAAAACACACACACTCTCTCTCACACATACACACTCACAACAAAAACACCACACACACACACACACACACACACACACACATACACTCTCTCACTCTCTCTCTCACACACACTCACAATAAAGAAGTTAAGACTTGCTTGAATATAAAACAAAAGGGGGAAAGGGGAAAAATCCTTGACCAATGAATGCTCAGTAATTGGATCATGTGATTGTAAATCATGTGACTGTAATAATCAAGTATATCCTGAAGTCTGTTTTGTGGTTGAGGCAGGACAGTGCATGCCTGTCTGTTTCAAAGTGAAGAAAGAAAGAAAGAAAGAAAGAAAGAAAGAAGAAAGAAGAAAGAAAGAAAGAAAGAAAGAAAAGATTTGTCAGTGTATATGCAATTAGGTTTGTTTGTTTTTATGACAAAACCTACACAAATACAACCTCAACAATCTATAGTTATACTGTGTCAAAGTTAAACAGCATTGACCTGTTTGTCACACACACGTTTGACAGGAAACACTTATCCAGAAGCTCTCAGCGCTGATGTTTATGAGGGATCTGTGATGCTTTATTTATAATCCTCAAATCCTGTTTCCAGAGACTTTCACCATGTGACATCACATACACACAATATGCATATTTTAAAGTCTAATGATTTATATTTGAGCAAATATATAACAAAATAAAGGTACAAAATAAATGTTATATGTATGTGAACAGAGAAGCTCTGTGTATCTGTGCTCATGCTTTTGATTTTTTTTTTTCCAAGTCAATGTTTTAAGAGAGATTCAAAAGACTCCTATATATTAATTATAATATTATTATTAGTTTATTAATGACTTTATGAATGAGTAATCTTTGTCACTTTGCTGAAAAAAAAGTGAGGAGATTTTTGGAGTTACTTTGCCCCCTAGTGGAGAGAGTGAAGTGTGTGTGAGTGGGTCAGGATACACTGTGGGGAACAACAACAGGAATAGCAAAACATGAAATCAGCTACACTGGCCCCATGGGAAAACGGCTTAATGAACACACTAAATAATGCCTTAATGATGAATTAAAAATGCTAAACAGTTTGTGTGTGAGGGGAGAGAAAATTTCATTAGCTCGCATTCAAAAAATACAAGTCAGTGTGTGTGTGTGTGTGTGTGTGTGTGTGTGTGTCCAGATTTAATCCTCAAAAATGACCACCCATGACCTTCTCATCATTAGATATCACACCACTATGATTCAAGGATTGAACTCTAGGTGAATCTCAATGGCTATCACAGTAGGAGAATCCATTGCTGGACCTTTCGGCACTTAGTAAAATTTAACAAGCATATTTTAATGTTTATAGGGCTTCGGAACGGCAGGCAGGGTGTGTTTTTAGACCCATGAGCTCCATAACTCCTGACCTGAGAGGAGCGTGAGCGTTATAGCTGACACACACACCGATCAGCTCTATCTAAACCACTGAGATCAGGATTTCTGTGTGTTCTGTGGCAAGTGTTTATCAAAAATAGTTTATATTCACAAATCACCATTCACAAGTCAACGTTCACTTTCATACAAAGTAAGTGAATAGTAACTGAAGCTGTCAGTCTTCACCTTTTGTATTTCACAGAAGAAAGTACGTCATATTGGTTTGGAACGACGTGAGGGTGAGTAAATGATGACAGATTTAGGGTGAACTGTTCCTTTAAGAACACAAACTGCAAAACGGTAATGGTTTTTAAGACCTTGGTTTTGCTTAAACATGCATTCAGTGGGAAATCGTTTTTTTAAAAGAAGGCAAACAGTGTGATTTGTTGGCATATTATATTGGATCGTATCCACCTGCACACTGGGTTTAAACACCTGCTCAACATGCTGGAGAACTTTTAAGGACACTTCTCTCCTCATACGGAAAAAAAAAGTTGATTCAAGTGTGCTTTTAGTATACTTCTTTTAAACTAAAAATAAGTATACTTTGTCTATTTTTTATGTACTTCTCAGAAATATACTTTATGTACCTCACAAAAATGTACTTAAAAATTGCACTTAAAGGTGCCCTAGAACTTTTTTTTAAAAGATGTAATATAAGTCTAAGGTGTCCCCTGAATGTGTCTGTGAAGTTTCAGCTCAAAATACCCCATAGATTTTTTTTTAATTCATTTTTTTAACTGCCTATTTTGGGGCATCATTATAAATGCGCTGATTCAGGCTGCGGCCCCCTTTAAATGCTCGCGCTCCCCGCCCACGGAGCTCGCGCTTGCCTTAAATAACATAAAAAAAGTTCACACAGCTACTATAACCCTCAAAATGGATCTTTACAAAGTGTTTGTCATGCAGCATGTCTAATCACGTAAGTACAGTGTTTATTTGAATGTTTACATTTGGTTATGAATGAGTTTGATAGTGCTTCGTGGCTAACGGCTAATTCTACACTGTTGGAGAGATTTATAAAGAATGAAGTTGTGTTTATGAATTATACAGACTGCAAGTGTTTAAAAATGAAAATAGCGACGGCTCTTGTCTCCGTGAATACAGTAAGAAACGATGGTAACTTTAACCACATTTAACAGTACATTAGCAACATGGTAACGAAACATTTAGAAAGACAATTTACAAATATCACTAAAAATATCATGTTATCATGGATCATGTCAGTTATTATTGCTCCATCTGCCATTTTTCGCTATTGTCCTTGCTTGCTTACCTAGTCTGATGATTCAGCTGTGCACAGATCCAGACGTGTAATCCCTTTCATAATGTTGGGAACATGAGCTGGCATATGCAAATATTGGGGGCGTACATATTAATGATCCCGACTGTTACGTAACAGTCAGTGTTATGTTGAGATTCGCCTGTTCTTTGGAGGTCTTTTAAAAAAAATGAGATTTATATAAGAAGGAGGAAACAATGGAGTTTGAGACTCAATGTATGTCTTTTCCATGTACTTAACTCTTGTTATTTAACTATGCCAAGATAAATTCAATTTTTGAATCAAGGGCACCTTTAAGTATACTTGACTTATACTGACAGAAAAGTCTAAGTAGGCTATATTTGGATGAGATATATTTAAAAGTATAATGAGGTATTCTATGTATAATTGGCTTGTAGTTGTGTTTAATCTTTTGATTGACTAGATTAAACACAAACTAGTTGTGTTTTAGAAATTGTCTTATAAACTTACATTGTTTGAAAATATTGATTATTTTAAAAAAAAAAACAAAAAAACAGATATGTTCCTAATTCTGAGTATCTGAATTTTTGTGTAGGCTAGTTCACTGGTAGTGTAATTTAATTCAAATCTAGACTCTTTCACCGCCATTTATTCAATTTTCTGGTTATCCATGTTTTCACTGTTATACAGTAGGGGGCACTATTATGCATCTTCTAGTACAGAATCTCTGGATCAAAACACAGACGAAGAAGAGGCAGAAACAAGTGATATAAGACTGTGCATGCAAATGTAAAACAACGTGATCATCAAACATTAAAGGTGCCCTAGAATCAAAAATTGAATTTAGCTTGGCATAGTTGAATAACAAGAGTTCAGTACATGGAAAAGACATACATTGAGTTTTAAACACCATTGTTTCCTCCTTCTTATATAAATCTCATTTGTTTAAAAGACCTCCGAAGAACAGGCAAATCTCAACATAACACCGACTGTTACGTAACAGTCGGGATCATTAATATGTACGCCCCCAATATTTGCATATGCCAGCTCATGTTCAAGGCATTACACAAGGGCAGCCAGTATTAACGTCTGGATCTGTGCACAGCTGAATCATCAGACTAGGTAAGCAAGCAAGGACAATACCAAAAAATGGCAGATGGAGCAATAATAACTGACATGATCCATGATATCATGATATTTTTAGTGATATTTGTAAATTGTCTTTCTAAATGTTTCGTTAGCATGTTGCTAATGTACTGTTAAATGTGGTTAAAGTTACCATTGTTTCTTACTGTATTCACGGAGACGAGAGCCGTCGCTATTTTGATTTTTAAACACTTGCAGTCTGTATAATTCATAAACACAACTTCATTCTTTATAAATCTCTCCAACAGTGTGTATTGTTAGCTTTAGCCACGGAGCACTATCAAACTCATTCAGAATCAAATGTAAACATCCAAATAAATACTATACTCACATGATCCGAAGCATGCATGCAGCATGCATGACGAACATTTTGTAAAGATCCATTTGAGGGTTATATTAGCTGTGTGAACTTTGTTTATGCAATGTATTAGAGTCGAGAGTTCGGGGGCAGGGAGCGCGAGATTTAAAGGGGCCGCAGCCTGAATCGGCGCATAGTTAATGATGCCCCAAAATAGGCAGTTAAAAAAATTAATTTAAAAAAATCTATGGGGTATTTTGAGCTGAAACTTCAGACACATTCAGGGGACACCTTCGACTTATATTACATCTTGTGAAAAAACGTTCTAGGGCACCTTTAAACAGCAAATAAATCAAACCTGCCTGACTTTACTGAATGAAATGTAGACCTATGAGGAGGAAACGACTGTGAAGCTTTGGGGATGTTGATGGACTCGATCTACTCCATCTGTGTTTTGATCATCCGGACGTAGTCTTTGACAAAAATATGATTTTCTCAGCTTTTTGTTTAAAATGTTTTTTTAATGAAACCTACTCACATTCAAGTGTTGATAAAAAAGGATGCATTAAGCGAGAATAACATATTTTTAAAATGGAAAGAGTTAAAGGTATTTCAAGTATAAAAATGTAATACCTAAATAGGAACATAGTAGTATACTTAAAGTGCAAAAATAATATATAAATAGTAAACTATGTTGTGTGATGTTACGTTCACTTAAAGAAAACTTACAAGTATACTTGCAGTATAAAACTACCAGTTTACTGAGAGTACACCTCAAAGTGTGCTTTCATAAACTGAAAATGTACTGCAAGTATTAAAATAGTAAACTACTAGTATACTTATAAGTTCACTTGTAGTACAGATGCAGTACAAATGAGAAACGTAATTATGAACTAGTTGTGCACTTAAAGTTTACTACTGTTACACTTATAGTACACTTAAACATATACTTTTATATATTAAAAAGTGGGCCAATTTAGTCCCAAGCGCTATTGAAATAGTACACTTGTAAGTTTACTACTAGTACATTGATACTAGTATACTTACTTCATAAAGTATACTTAAAAATAATATACTTTAACATTACTTAAGTATTCTTCATAAAATGCACTTTAAGTCTACTATTCTTCTTTCTATATGGTCCTCCTTCTAATGCCAATTTCACACTGAAAATGTGGCACAGAAGCACTTCTGAAGTGGCATAATCCAAAATGAAGACTGCACCGGTTTGCTTTAGCATGCTACCAAACCGTACTATATTAGCATGCTACAGTATATTAGCATTCTACCAGACATTTGCCTACTATATTAGCATATTACCACACTACATTATTTCTGTAGTATACAGTATCAGGTGACCAGTGAAGCTTACAAAAAAGTGCCGTATCCACCTTATTTTTCAATGTGGAAGTAAGCTATTTCGTGTGAGACTTATGATTCATTAGCTGATTTAGGGAAATAACTGGAAGAATAGCAAAGTTCAGTAAATGGTAACACTATTTGTGCTACAAGTGTGTTTGTGATTACGATAATAACTGAAAATAGTATGATAACAAATACCAGTTTGTACAGCTGTTTTTAATTATGTTAAAATAACCTGATGCGAATGACACCAGAAGCCCCACACATTCAACTTAAAAATGGACGCACCCTCTCTTACATTAAAAATAAGGTGGATACGCAAGAACATCCCTGCTCTGAATACTATTGTATCCCACAATGCAATGCACTCAAATTGAATTGACCAGAATAGATATCAGCCGTGATGTTTTTACTCATTATTTGAATGAACTGCAGAAAAATTGGATTGGAAATTCAAAATAGCCAAATGTTTTTTTTTTTTTTTTTTTTTTTTTTTTCTTAAAAACAGCTGATTCGTATATATTTTTTAAAGGTCTTTTTTTTTTTTTTTTTCTTTTGCCTTTTGTAAAATGTAAAATTCTAATAAAAATACTATTTAAAAAAAAAAAAAAACAGCTGGACTGGCAGAGTATACTGCACAGTAAACAGTGTGCTAGTATTCCATGCTTAACACAGACACATTTTCTGGGTTACTGAGTGGATATTGGACAAATCAAACACCGGCATCTAACACGTTATATATCTGACTGCTGGTGGCCCCGCAGCGAAGGTGTGAAACATATATGTGAGCGAGTGTGTGTTGATTAATCTGACCTCTCACGCCAGCTTTAGAATTTGCTCTGGCAGAGAAATTGGACACAACCCACTTTACTCTCTCAGCCTGTGAATTCAGGAACTGGATCGGGCAACAAACACACACAGATGGACAGATAGAGGCACAGAAATCCCAAACGCGTGAAACCGCACACAGGTCGTGACTGGACCACACACACAGCACATGATGAACTGCAACAGGATGGACAGTCACTGACTGCTCACATGACTCAAACACAAATGGATGACAGACATGTTCAATTAATGATGTGAATAAAGTACTATTGGGAATGGAGTTTCATCATGCACACATATCTCCTTATGAGGACACATCAAGAGCAAAGTGTGGGTTTAAACAGCACGATGTGTCACTGTATTTCCTGAGGCATTCGACCAACAGCTGTTTCCTCCAGAACTTCACCTCCGTCTCTCTTTCTCCACCTGTAAAAGTGAGAGCTCCCTTCATCATCATATCTGGCTTCCTGTTCTCAGTTTTCTCATGCTGTCACGCTGTGCTGCTGACTGCTATCTATCTCTAGAAAACCACTGAAATGACTGTTGAAAAGTTTTCAGACCTCAGCCACTTTTTTACTTTGTATTACACCGTGAACACAATCCAGTTACTGTAACAGAGCCCAGAGGAGAATGTTATTGCTCACAGGAAGCTCAGAAAACTTAATGGAGTCTTAAATATGTTGCATTCAAGTAAACAAAGGTGCTGTGGCAGAACCATACGGGGTGACATTTACTGTTGTTTGGCAAATTTTTGCAGGAAAGATTTGGCAATTAGAATAGGAATCCATGCAATGCATACACTCTAAAAAACAATTGTGCTATATAGTACTAAAAGTGGTTCTTTGGCTCGTAATCATAGGGGAACCACTTTAAGTGCTGTATAGCACCAAATCTTGGTGTTTCAGTGTTCTTCACTGGTTCTTTGGGATGACTGAGGTGCTATATAGCACCGCTACCGTATACAGAACCTGTTAAGCCCCTGTATGGTTCTTCATTGGTTCTTTGGGGTGGTTAAGGTGCTATATAGCACCACTGCCATACAGAGAACCTGTTAAGCCCCTTTAAAGGTTCTTTACAAGCCAAAGAACCACTGTTGGTGCTGTTTAGCACCATTTTTGTTGAAGAAATACAATGCGATATGGCACCTCTTATGGGTTCTACATAGCACTATTTGACAAAGGTGCTGTAGAGCACCTTTAAAGGTGCCATCGAACGTTTTTTTACAAGATGTAATATAAGTCTAAGGTGTCCCCTGAATCTGTCTGTGAAGTTTCAGCTCAAAATACCCCATAGATTTTTTTTAATTAATTTTTTTAACTGCCTATTTTGGGGCATCATTAAATATGTGCAGATTCATGCTGTGCGGCCCCTTTAAATCTCGTGCTCCCCGCCCACGGAGCTTGCACTTGCCTTGAACAGCATAAACAAAGTTCACACAGCTAATATAACCCTCAAAATGGATCTTTACAAAGTGTTTGTCATGCAACATGTCTAATCGCGTAAGTATGGTATTTATTTGGATGTTTACATTTGATTCTGAATGAGTTTGATAGTGCTCCGTGGCTAAAGCTAACAATACACACTGTTGGAGAGATTTATAAAGAATGAAGTTGTGTTTATGAATTATACAGACTGCAAGTGTTTAATAATGAAAATAACGACGGCTCTTGTCTCCGTGAATACAGTAAGAAACGATGGTAACTTTAACTACATTTAACAGTACATTAGCAACATGCTAACGAAACTTTTAGAAAGACAATTTACAAATATCACTAAAAATATCATGATATCATGGATCATGTAAGTTATTATTGCTTCATCTGCCATTTTTCGCTGTTGTCCTTGCTTGCTTACCTGCATAAAGTCTGATGATTCAGCTGTGCACAGATCCAGACGTTAATACTGCCTTGTCTAATGTCTTGATTCTTGAACATGAGCTGGCATATGCAAATATCGGGGGCGTACATATTAATGACCTCTACTTTTACGTAACAGTCGGTGTTATGTTGAGATTCACCTGTTCTTCAGAGGACTTTTAAACAAATGAGATTTATATAAGAAGGAGGAAGCAATGGTTTGAGACTCACTGTATGTCATTTCCATGTACTGAACTCTTGTTATTCAACTATGCTGAGGTAAATTAAATTTTTAATTCTAGGGCACCTTTAAAGATAAAGTGGTTCTTTATCTCTTTATATTTAAGTGGTTCCCCTATGATTACGAGCCAAGAACACTTTTTCCATATCAGGTTTAAATTGGTCACAACATTTTGTTTCTGTTTTGTTTCTGTTGCCCTCATAGTTCACTGACAAGGTTTGTATTGTAAATATGATTGACTATTAAAGGATATTCTTTCCTATTGAAAGAGTGATCTGACATAACAGCTCACTATCAGCAGTTATTTTATCTATGGTTCGTAACATTTCTTACAGATTTCTGCTCGTTGTAAATCAGATAAAGAAAAAGTAGCACAGTACCAGTATGTAATGAGAGCGATTGCGTGTGAACTAGTCATACCGTCTCTCTATTAATTGTGAAGCTGTGGGTTGTAAATAGTTCCTTCAAAAGTAGAAAAATATATGCTATAGTTTTGAGTTTCTAAGCTACTTTAGTGATAAATCACAGGACAGCGCTGACAACTAGTTTCTGCATTCCTCTCTTCACGATCTTCACGTTTTGCGCAGCTACTGTTTGTATGAGTGTTCGTGCCACAATGCAGCTGCGCGAGCATGGTAGCTCGAAATAATAATACACATCTGATCATCTAAAATCACTTGAATGTCTAAACTGGCAAACCGAAAAACACATACAACTGACAAAGTTTAGTGAAGACGCAAGGCTCACCGCTCGCGCGTCGTCTCTGTGTGTTGACTTGGCGTTCACCTGCGTGTTGCTTTCATGCCACTGACTGGACGGGGCGGAGTCAGTATGTTTTTAAGGGGAAGTATTAACAGGATTAAAAAAATGAAATAATGGTGCGTTCAAGTCATGTCGGAAAGATTGTATTTACGAGCAGAACTGACATGAACGCCACCGCAATGTCGTAAATACCAGTGGGAAGCTCGTAATTTTCTTTAAGCTCCGATCTGTACGAGTTGGGGGCGTGTCAGTCAGAAACATAGCAAAATACCACAATACTTACAGGTATTTAGCAGTGACATTGTCAGGCTTTTCTATTTACAACGAAGTAAGCTGATTCCCAGCAAAAAATACGATAGCATCACAATATAAAAATGTAATATGTAACAATAAAGTTTACAATAGCTTCATAAATTAATTACAAAACATAAAAAAGCAACATACAACTAATGCACATTCTTTGCTCTACATTTTCTAGAAGCAGAAGTGTTGTTATTTTGTGTAATTAATTTAGAGAAGGCACACCGCCATCATACTCCGACGAAAGTAACTTGAACGCACCTACCGTCGTACACACGACTTCCCACCTCGTACATACGAACTTCCCAGGAGGACTTGAACGCACCATAACCGACATGGGAAAATTACGTCGGTTGCAGGAGCTGGCCAATAATGAGTCAGCATTCTGACGGAGAACCTGGAAGTGCTGGACGTAAACAACATATGAGAATGACACAGAAGAGAAGATATTGTTAAAGTTGTTATTTTTGTTTTTGAGCACAAAAAGTATTTCCGTCGCTTCATAACATTAAGGTTGAACCATTGCAGTCACGTCGACTATTTTAATGATGTCTTTAGTACCTTTCTGGACCTTGAAAGTGGTGATTATATTGCTGTCCATATACCTCTAGGATTTCATCAAAAATATCTTAATTTGTGTTCTGAAGATGAACGAAGGTCTTACAGGTGTGGAACGAGATGAGGGTGAGTAATTAATGACAGAATTTTCATTTTTGGGGTGAACTAACCCTTTAAGAAACTTTATTGAGATCTGTTTTTTGAAACTAGCAGATAGACACTTGATCTTGCAGGGTCTTTTTCTCAGGAAAAACATTTGAGAGTCTTCAGAAAGTCATAATTTGGTCTTACAATATATGTGAGAAACTATTGAGATATTAATGATTTTATTTTTCGAAGACAAACTCGTGTACAGCACATCTCAAGATCAGTGTTACTTTTACTCGTCTGACATACCAAGGATGATAACGATAAAGATAATTCTAAATATAAAAGAATAGCAGAGTCTACACCAAACCTATAACGATAACGGCACACAGAAACAATATTGTTGGAATCCCTTGATGTTTTTCCAGCTCATGAATGATAAAAAACATTGACAGCCAATCAGAATCCATCCTGCTTTACAGAGCTGGAGCATTTAAAGTGGCAGACGACAAAACTGCAGCATGTGCTTAGAATAAACAGAACAATATCGTCCACTGCTGTGGACGCTAATATACTTATCAACATAGTTATCGTTCTTGTGTGAACAAGCCTTAAGACCGAGTAGCTCGAGTCTAACTGTGTGGCCCAGCCTGAGACATCAGCACCCTTATTCAACAGCCTGACAAATATATACAGAGATCTGACGGTGAACTGACACCCCATTGGTCCGCCTGTCTGCACAAGAAGGAAGTAGTAAACTGAAGAAGGTCCCAGAGCAGGAAGTGCCTGTCCAGAGAGGCCAAATCTCACAGTGAAAACTCCCAAGCCGCAAACTACAGCCAAGTGAAACAATCCGAGTCCGCACTGGGGTTTCCTAATGACCTCACATCACTAAATCATACTCTCAAATAGACAAGAAGCAGCTCAGATCACTTCATCCTGCCCTGTGATTGCATCTCAGAAGAAAACGGATGGGGACTTGCAATTTTCAGATTGTACACTGTAAAACCTAAATCGCTAAAAGTTAATTTTACTTAAAATTTTTAAAAAGTTAATCCAACTTAACAAATATTTGTTATGTGAACTCAAAAACATTAAGCAGAACTCAATCCAAATAAGTTAATAGAAATAATATGCTATTTTAAACTCTAATGATTTAAGTTACAGAAATTAATTTAATCTAGTATACGCCAATGGCTGACCACAACATATTTAAAAGAAATTTGAACTTATTCTATGGTTTATAATTTCTTTTAAATAATATTTTCTGAGAAATTACATTTGTATAGCGTAGATTATGCTTTTATAGCTTTCATAACTAAAAGCTAATCAAATAAATACATAAACAATAATACATGAATCTCCTGTTCTGTCATAATTGCTTTGTACCAATGTTAGTTTTTGCTTGTTCTTATGTAACTTTATTACTTTGAGTTTGATGAACTTAAACCATTTAAGGCAATCGGTTTCCTCAAACCGTTTAAGTACCTATATGGTTGTTAAGACTTAGATTTGTTACCTGAATTCAAACTGAATGAGTGGTGTAAACTTAAAATCTTTAAGTTGAGTTTACTCTAATGATTGACTAATCCAATACTAAAATATAAGTGACTTCAACTTAATGTATATGAGTTTACAGTACTCAAATGGTTTGAGTTGCCATAACTTATCGGGTTTTACAGTGTATGAGTTTCTGAAACTCAGACGAAAGCGGTTTTGTTGTTTGATTAACAAACCCTTTTGAACAGATTATTTTTTTGCAGTCTTTTTCAACAAGTCTTCCATTGAAGCTGGGAATCAAACCCATGACCTTGGAGTTGCCAGCACCATGCTCTAGAAAACAAAGACATATACAGCAAATATACAATAAGCCCTCACAAACAGACGCACACACACAAACGGACACTGAGAAACACACACACAAGCTCACACAAGTAGTGTGGGACTGGCTGCCTGTGGCTCTGTTTATGTCGGGCTGTAAAACCAGGGCTGTAAAAGACCAGCAGAGAATGAGGCAGAGATCCGTCTAGACAGGACAATGCTTTCTGCAGAGGTGTAGTTCACCAGCATTCAGAACAACCCTAAACCCCCACTAGATACGCACACAACACCCCCGCTAACACTACCACCATGTGTGTCCGTGCCTTTATTCGGATCTTCACGGTGCGCAAAAGGTTAGGCTAATAATCGCTGCAGATTACACACTGGTGAATTAGACCCACCGCAGGGACAGAGCTCCTTCATTAATAACACAACCTGTGCCGTAAACATTACCTGCTGTCACCAGCCTACAGACCTCGATTATATCACACTGATCAGATACTCTACAGGGTGGATTTATTTTCAAAGCAAACATGTCGAGCAGTCAAACAGCCATCCGTCTTTCTGCCATCGCAGGGCCAGAGTCGGCGTAATAAATGCGAGCGTTGCAGTCACATAAAACAGGATAAATTCTCTCTTTTTTGGCATCTGTACTTATGACATTGTTATGGATTTCCTCATGCGGTCCCAGAGCAGAGGCCCTGGCCAGCCGTTTGATTGTTTGGGATGGAGGGGTGTGAAATACGGAGCAGGAGAGGAAGGAAGAGGTGCAGGCAGGCGAGAGAGAGGGAGGGAGGGAGGGAGGGATGAAAGAAGGGTGGAGGTCTCATTCTATTCTAGCTGATGGGTTTCACTGCCCCCCGCATTGTTCTGTCTCATTCCAGCCCCATCCCTTCGGAGAGCCCTACAGCAGTACACATCCTGTCATTTTACTGCAGATATAGCACGCACACACCACACACACACACACACGCATTACGAGCGGGCAAGCCATTATCTTTGTTTGGCCATGAGGAGTCTTCGGTTGCACAGAGAAATCATAAGAGTCCTTGTGGTGGTAGTTAAAGCAGACTTGGGTAACACGGAAACATAAAGCTGTAGGAGATTCCCAAGCTCGGATATATAAGGGCAGAATGTGTGAACACTGCAGGTTTACAGGAACACACACACACACACACCTCCCCCACCATCATCACTAAAACTCTTCACACAGCACCATCTAGTGGTCACTGACAGTCATTCACTCTGCAGTTACTGATGTGTGCTGGGTAAAGCTCTGTAAAAGGTCTTTGGTGTTTACAAAAGATAACTATGGTACACTCTAAAAATGCATGTTTGGATCTGGATCAAATGTGAACAAATTCAATCGTTGGGTTTAAAAATAAAATTAAAAAAAAAAAAAATAAGCCAGTGGTTCCAACCATTGGTTGAAACAACCCAGCATTTATTATAATTATATATTTTTGTACTGTTGCAATAACATGAAAAATGATATAAGATTGTAGTACCATGGTACTGAAATTATATAGTACTCCAAAGTACTTCCAAGTACACCACAGTAAAAATGGCAGTAACATGGTACTGTCTGCCGTTTTTTGTGAGTGGATATTTTTTTAATATGGTAACCAACATCTGCACAGTAATATTTGAATACATGAAAAAAATACAACTTACAAATCATAGTAATACCATGGTATGCCCTTATAGAGCCATTTAAATACCATAGTGTGTGAATATGGCAATTAAACAGCACCATAGTTAAGGGTTAGTTCCCTAAAAAAGAAATTCTGTCATTAATTACTCACCCTCATGTCGTTCCACACCTGTAAGACCTTCGTTCATCTTCAGAACACAAATTAAGATTTTGATCAAATCTTATGGCTCAGTGAGCCTCCATTGCAATTCAAGATAATTAACCTTTCAATGTCCAGAAAGCTACTAAGATATTAAAACAGTTCATGTGACTACAGTGTTCACCTTAATGTTATGAAGCGACGACGTTTGTGCACCAACAAAAAAACTTTTCAACAATATCTAGTGATGGGCGATTTCAAAAACACTGCTTCATGAAGCTTCGAAGCTTTACGAATTTTTGTCTCAGAATCAGTAGATTGCCAAAACACATGAGCTTTCACTTACATACGTCTGTTTTTGAACTTCAATAGTTCACGTGACTTTGGCAGTTTGATACGTGATCCGAACCACTGATTCGAAACAAAAGATTCGTAAAGCTTTGAAGCTTCATGAAGCAGTGTTTTGAAATCGCCCATCACGAATATTGTTGAATAAAGTCGCTATTTTTTTATTTTATTTAAGGTTGAACCACTGTAGTCACATGAACTGTTTTAAATATGTCTTTAGTAGCTTTCTGGGCATTAAAAGTGTTAATTGTCTTGCTGGAGATGGAGGCCTCACACTTTTGATTTTATCAAAAATATCTTAATTTGTGTTCTGAAGATGAATAAAGGTCTTACAGGTGTGGAATGACATGAGGGTGAGTAATTACTGACATAATTTTCATTTTTGGATGAACTAACCCTTTAAGATCCAACAATCAAGTTAGTGGAAGTCACTTTGGTCAATATGTTTTATCAAAGCCTTATCATAAAATCTCAAAACAGAAGTGTTTATCTTTACAGATCATGATGAAAATCACTGGTTTCCGTTGTTGCTGATTGACCTCAGCGAAATGTTTTCCATTTACAAAAAGAGTATGGTATGTTTATAAAATAAAAAAACATGACAATAACAATACCATGGTATTCTCTGAGGTATTATAAAATACACTTTAAAGACCATGGAATTTGACTCTTACAACTAAGTTGCAGTGCCATGGTACTTTGATATGCTGTAGGTTATAGCATGGTACTGAAATTCATGGTACGCCAAGAAAAAGAGCACATTACATGCCCAAAAACATGGCAGTACCACAGTAGCTTTGGCACATTTTTGTAAGCTTAGTACTTAGTACTAGCTTAGTTTAGCAGCTTAGTACTTTTTTGAATATGGTAACCGTAAGATGAAAAATATTTTCATGAAAATATACAATGAAAAAAATGATGGTAATGCCATGGTAATCTTTGAAGGACCTTATATTGTGTATGAATATAATCAAACAGCATATAATCAAACATCCATCAGTCAAAAGCCTTATCATAAAAAAAACCTCTCGATAGAAATTTTCATCGTTACAGAATATAATGAAACTGGTTTCTATTGCTGCTGAATGACCTCATGTAAATTTCCTGGAGTGAACGAAGAACCCTTTCTTTCCCCCTTCCTGCTCTTCCCATAGATTGGATTTCTTTGAGCTAATGATTTTGACGGACGGATACATGTGTTTATGGGTTCATGGCGAATTATCACATTAATATTGGATCCTGTGAGATTTAGCTCAGCTGACATAAGTGTGTTTCAGAGCACGTGTAATTAGCAGAACTGTGCCCTCTGGTGGAAGGGGAATAAATCATGTTATGTTTGCCAAGATGTCTGCGATTAAAAGGTAGATGTCATTATCAACTGAATCATTGCTCATAATTCTCCAAGACCAAATTTGGAATGGGCCATAATTTCCCATCTCTATACTCTACCTACTATAGAGGCACATAAGGCATCATATATTCATGCAATGTGGAAGTGCTATCCAAATGAAATTCCTCCTAAATTAAATGTCCAAAAACACGTAAAGGAAGACACTGTGTATTTCAAAGCTTACCGTGTTTAAGCTGACCACAAATCAGTAGCTGTTGGACTAATTCAGACACACACTGAGGTAAAAAACATCTCATAAATCATGACTCGCGGTGGGCTGCTGGCCTCCACAGCTTTCAGACGTGGAAAGAGATGCGTTATATGCGTGTGACGAAACCATTAAAGGTGTTCCTCACCTGAGCAAATCCCCGTCGCGGCCGAGACAGCGCGGAGGTCACGGCGCTCCCACACAGTGTGTAAACAGAGACCGTGATGAATGTGTGTACATCGTTCATTTCACTACATTAATTCAGAGAGAACTTCACCAGTGGCTGTAGCACACCGTCTGAAACTCAAACAGCGTTTGCAAACTCGCTCTCAGTGGGGAAACTGAAGGCGGACGCACTGTTTCAGGTAAGTTACTTTGAAAACGGACAGATTAAAAGTTCCGTGGTATTTTCACCAAACAAGCTAGTGTTTATGGACTCTATCATGATGCCAGTCACTGTATAAGAATAGCCCTTAGTATTTGTACACTCCCAAATACTGTGGCAGTACCAATTAACCATAGTTTTATAGTAAAACCATGTTTGTTTGTTTTTTGTTTTTCGTATTGATTACCATTTGTATAACCACACAAATACCATAGTTAAACTATGTTTTTTTTTAAAGCAAAACTATGGTTTATTTGTGTGTTACCATGGAATAACTACAATAAACATGTTTTTTGGTTTTATTCATAGTAAAACGATGGTTAATTTCCATAAGGGATGACATGGGTACTGCTAGATATTGTGTAGGTAAATAAAAATAATTAAATAAGACATTTGCAATAGCATTGTAATTTGAACATAATTCTGAGTTAGTCTTTGTAGTTTATCATGTGGTTTATCTGCACAGACCTACAGGTCTGATATCCCTCCCCATCATGCTTTGCATTTTTAATGGGTACTTTAAGCCAGACTAGATAGTGGAAGACCATTGTTTTAGCTTGAACAACATACTGTGGTAACTCCATTTTGGACACAATGATTACAAAAATCACTGTGGCAGTACCATGGTACAGTGATGACACACTGCCAGAGTATTGTAAAGATAAATACAATAATCCATTAATTATCTGCACAGGTCTGATATTCCTCTCTATCATGAGTCAAACTAGATGCAACTTACGAAATACATGCAAACAGCCAACATCGAAACTCCTTAAAGTATTAGTTCACTTCAGAATTCATATTTCCTGATCATTTACTCACCCCCATGTCATCCAAGGTGTTTATGTCTTTCTTTCTTCAGCCGAAAAGAAATTAAGGTTTTTGAGGAAAACATTCCAGGATTATTCTCCATATAGTGGACTTCACTGGGGTTTAACGGGTTGAAGGTCCAAATGTCAGTTTCAGTGCAGCTTCAAAGAGCTCTACATGATCCCAAACGAGGAATAAGAGTCTTATCTTGAGAAACCATTGCTCATTTTCTGAAATAAATGCAAATTTATATACTTTTTGAACACTAATGCTCATCTTGCACTGGCGTCCACGACTTCATGCATGACGTAATCACGTTGGAAAGATCACGCGTGACGTTGGCTGAAGTACAGCGGTAGGGCGAAAAACTCCATCTCATTTTCTCCTCCAACTTCGAAATCGTCCGATATCGTTTTACCTTTTTTTCTTTTTTCTTTGTAAATGCCGTTTGACTTAGTCTTTGCACGTTCACTTTGTAAACACTGGATTGGTACTTCTGCCTACGTCACGCGTGACCTTTCCAAGGTGATTACGTAATGCGTGGCGCATCATAGGCGAGCATTTGTGGGTGAAAAGTATATATTTTTTAAATGGCCGGTCATTTCCCTAGATAAGACTCTTATTCCTCGTCTGGGATCATGTAGAGCTCTTTGAAGCTGCACTGAAACTGACATTTGGACCTTCAACCCGTTGAACCCCAGTGAAGTCCTCAAAAACCTTAATTTCTTTGTTAATCTTTATTTCTTGAATAAAGAAAGACATAAACATCTTGGATGACATGAGGGTGAGTAAATTATCAGGAAATTTTAACTGTGAAGTGAACTAATCCTTTAAATAGCTAGAATTTAAAAAACACTCTGAAAATGTCACAATAATTTCTGTTATGTTTATTTGTTGCACGTAATGTTAATTAAAACAGATGTTATAAAAATAACTTTAAAATGATGAAAACATCTGTTTACCATTTTTAGTCACTGCATAATTCTCAAAGTTACATTTGTTTTATTTCATTGTTTTGATGACTTTACTGCTATACTAAATTGTGGGAAACAGTTAAAATCAAGACAGATTGGCTGTTAAACCACTCTCTGTATGTGTGGAGGCAGGTCAGTGCCATGTGCTTGAGCCTAATAATGCAGCATTTGAATGTACTAAAAGACATTAAAAGGCATTTATTGTAGGCAAGGAAAAGGTGAGTGAGGGAGTTTGTTACATGCATTTGCTTTTCATTAGTAAAGCGTTTTTATGTTTTTCATCACATACGGGCAGAAAAGCCTCTGTCATGAGGCCAACACATTAGCCTTCCACCCCCCACCTGCAGCTGTGTTCAACACACAGAAACAGACAGAGGGAGAGTGTTGTGTGTGAGAGCACATGACTGTGTGTGCCTATGTACATGACGATGGAAGTGTGTATGGAAGGTTTCACAGAAGGGGGTAAAGGAGGACTTCCTGTGAGAGGAACGGTGACCAGCGGGCTTGTTTGTGTGGACCTCTGTGAATGCAGGTTTTGTTCAGTGCATGTAAAGCTAATGAGGGCCAGCTAAACGCAACAAAACTGCAGTTATAGTCAACAAAAGTGTCAAGAAGGCTCCCAAATAAAGCCGAATCTGTAGCCAGTATTGTTGATTACAACGGGAGCATTCAAGATTAGCCATGTTGAATGCTTGAAAGTTATGTTTATGGTGTGAGAAGAAGCAACACAAAAAAACTACAACACTCCCATTTTAATCAAATCAAAGACACAGCTTTCTTGATCACTGCATGATCTGGTTTTGTCACTCTTCTTAAACATGAAATTGATTCAAATGTTTCCTTGTCTGCTGCCTCAGCTCAGGATAGTCTGAAGGCTTGTTTTGTGGTGCCATCAGCTAATCGCCTTCATGACGTAATTTCCTGTGGCTCCAGAGTGATTAGTCACATGGCACTTACAGCTCAGGTTATTGGCTCAAAACAACCTGGCAGCAGAACCAAGGACCCATGAGACATGATGGCAGATGTCAAATTACGTACTTCCACAGGTTTCTGCCAGCCAAGCAAGTGGCTTGGAGGTGAACGGGAATGCTGACAGAAAGCTCTCTCAATGTATTTTAGACCTAATTGGAGTGGTTTTGTTCACAAGAGCATACTAAGCATTAAATACTAACTTACTATTCTGGATACTAACTTATTTTTCTGACTTTTGATTTTTTTCATCGTTTTTTTTTTTTTCTTTTTCTTTTTTTCAGTCAGCCGTACCTGTGAATTTTAACATTACAAACAATTGGATTTTGATACTGTTATGTGATACTGATATGTGGTATATTGCACATTATTCAGTAGTGAGACAGTATTTATTTCGAACACAGCCCATACTGTACTTGAGGTGTTTGTATTAACCCTGTAAAGCCAAACTGAGCAAAATAAACAATTTGGTCCATTTGTTGTCATTTACATGGCCAAAAATTAAGATTAAATTTTGCTGGCTTGTACTGTCAATGAGATTTTTTTATCACTATAGCTTAAGCCACCTGAAGGCAAGCCTGCGACCTTAGCCGAAAAAAGTGTAATGCCTGCTAACAGGCAGGGTGACAAGGCCGTTTTTTTTTTTTTTTTTTTTTTTTGGAATGGATGTCAATGGAGGAGAGGCTTGTCAAGGGATTGGTTATCAAGGCACATGTGATTCAAGTTAGCCATTATGCTTTTTCCAATGGTAGAGCCACGGACCCTTGAATCTCCCAATAGTAAGACCATCTCTGCTATAGCAGACTATACTGATCAGCCGCAGCATTAAAACCACTGACTGGTGAAGTAAATAACATTGATTTTATCGTTACAATGGCACCTGTCAAGGGGTGGAATATATTAGGCAGCAAGTGAACAGTCTGTTTTGAAAGAGTTAGTTCACCCAAAAGTGAAAATTCTGTCATTTATTGCTCAACCTCATGTCGTTCCACACCCGTAAGACCTTCGTTCATCTTTGGAACACAAATTAAGATATTTTTGATGAAAACAAATTCAACAAAATTATTCAACAAAACCTCAAAAATATCTTAATTTCTGTTCCGGAGATGAACACAGGTCTCATGGGTGTGGACGACATGAGGATGAGTAATTAATGACAGAAATAAAATTTTTGGGGGAACTAACCATTTAAATCTCGTGTTGGATGCAGAAAAATTTGGCAAGCGAAAAGATCTGAATGACTTTGACAAAGGCTAAATAGTTATGACTAGACAACGGGGTCAGAGAATCCCCAAAATGGCAATTCTTGTGGGGTTCCTGGTATGCAATGGTTAGTACCTACCAAAAGTGGTGCAAGAAAGGACAACTGATGAACCTGTGTCAGAGTCATGGGTGCCAAAGGCTCATTGATGCACTGGCCCTTTTGGTCCAATCACACAGACGAGCTACTGTAGCTCAAATCGCTGAAAAACTCAATGCTGCCCATGATAGAAGGTGTCAGAATACACAGTGCATCACAGTTTGTTGCGTATGGGGCCACATAGCCGTAGACCAGTCAGAGTGCCTATGATGACCCTGTCCATGGCCGAAGTGCCTACAGTGAGCTTGTGAGCATCAGAATTGGACCACAGAGCAATGGGAGAAGGTTGCCTGATCTGATGAATCACGTTTTCTTTTAGATCAGGTGGGTGGCTGGGTACATGTGCATCGTTTACCTGGGAATGAGATGGCAGAAGGATGCACTATGGGTAGAAGGCAGGCCAGCAGAGGAAATGTGATGCTTTGGGCAATGTTCTGCTGAGAAACCTTGGGTCCTGCCATACTTTGACACGTATCACCTATGTAAACATTGTTGCAGACCACGTGCACCTCTTGGTGGCAATGGTGTTCCCTGGTAGCAATATCCTCTTTCGGCGGATAAGGCGAATCATTCAGGAATGGTTTGAGGAACATTTAGAGTTCAAGGTGTTGCCTTGGCCTCCAAAGTCCCCTCATCCCATTTGAGCATCTGTGGGATGTTCTGGACCAACAAATCTGATCCATCTGAAGCCCCACCTCGCAACTTACAGGACTTGAAGGAACTGCTGCTAATGTCTTGGTGCCAGATACCACAGGACAGTAGTAGTAGGGCCTAAATCTAACGTTTTGCCACACCTACCAATGGCTGGTGAATTAAGAAAAATTTCCAGCCATAAATATGTTTTACCAGCCATGAAACATAGATTAATCCTTATTAAAGTTACAAAAGTTATTCAGTCAGGAGCACTGAGTGATTGTTCTTTGTCTTTTTGTTGTATGATTAACATTAAAAACACAGACAGCAGCAGGAATATTAGGCTGCTGTCACTTTAAGTGCTAATGCACGGATCTAATACACTGTTACATATGCGTTTTATTTCTCAACTGTTTACGTTTAAGTTAAGACATGACTGTGTTTACAAGGATACTTGCCAAGTTGGGCACTTTGACAATTTTGTTTGAATATGTCTGTTCAAGCACAAGAAGACGTGAAAGAGTGCTCAATTCAGGATTCACGTGTTGTCTGAGATGTGGATTTCTGGTTAGTAGTGAATTGAGTTCCCTTTTGCGTCTTCTTGAGCTTGAATATTTAAATTGGAATTGAATATTTAGATTTATAAAAATGTTACCGGCTAACTGGCAATTGACACCATTTCATGTACTCGCCAACACAGATTATTATTATTATTATTACTTGCATTTGGTGCTTGGTGAGTGTTAATTTTAGGCCCGGAGTAGTAGTGTAGCAGACTACTAACATAAAATGCACATAAATATAAAGCATATAAAGCAAAAGGAGACAAACCAAATATCAAATGATTCTGAAAATCAGCTTTTCACTCAAATTTTTATGGTGATAATATAATTTTTGATGAAAACAAGAAGCATTTTCACTGGTGGTCTCAGACAAGCCCCACCCCTTGTATAAACAGGGCTAGAGAGTGTTTTTCCATATTATCATTACACAACAAATCCTCAAATGACAGTCATTTATAGACACTGACTCCATCTGAAGCTGTCTCCACATGGACCATCAAGTGTAAATGGGTTTGAAATGGAGCAGTGGTTAGCAGAAAACCTTCCAGATGATGGCATGACGTCTGTGAATGAGATGAACAGAACTCTGCGGTTCTGGAAAACGCTCACAGAATGTGACCAATTAAAATCACATTCGGTGGAGTTACGTAAAAAGCTAAATAAGCAACTTTACATTATTAGAATGGATTGTCTGGGATAGAAACTGTTCCAAAAGTTACAGGAAAACACTCCTATGCAGAAAGTGCTTTCAAACTTTTGGGCAATAAGGTTGTAGTGAATGAGTTTGCCCCATTTATTGATTGCATCTTTCTGAGTATTTTGGTCCACAACACTGCAGCATATGGAGGAGCTAAAAGAGCAGGATTGTGTGGTCTCCTCTGGGGCTCCAGACTCCAAACAATCCACCACGGAGAGAGGAAACATATTAAGCTAAACTGCAGGAACAATGCATCCAGTTTAAAAGTGTTTTACTCAACAATATAACAGGCCACTGGAGACAGGGATATGTGTTGGAGAGAGACAAGAGGAAGAGAGAAACTGAGAGAGGGAGAGAGAGTGAATGAAACAACTGATGATGATATGAGAAATGTTGGGATTTCTGTAATCTTAGCTGCATAGTAGCTCCCTGAACAATTAATGTTGTTGCAGAGAGAAAAGAACAGCTCTGATCTGAACACTAAACTACTGCAGTGCATCAATATAGGCAGAAATAATGATGCTGCCTGCTTTCATCATATGCGAACATGAGCTGCGTTCCAAAACCAAGTCTGTTGTCTCGCTGCCCACTGCATACTGTTACGAAACTGCTCTGAAGCACAGGTTGAAGATCAAAATGCAGCTTTTATTTATAAGGTAATCCACAGTCCGTAAGGATCAAAAACAAGGGCAAACAATACAAACATAAAACAAGGTCCGACAAACCCAAGTCAAGTCAACCTTGTGTTAAAGCAACTGGTATATGCTGCACAGAATCATTCATGTTGAATATCAAAGTAAGTCAGAACTGGCAAACAATACCTTGGATGTCGAATTAGGATTTATCATAAATAGGATTTGGTTCCATCCAGTTGAGGATCGTATTGCTGCAAAACTTTTATCCAAAGCATTTGAGGTGTAACACAAGACTTTGCAATGAATGATTGGACTGCTGTGTTCGAAATATTATGTTAAGCAATGATTCGGTTCGGCACGCAGTGATTATAACACAATGAAACATTTTTGTACAATCTGCTTCATTGACCTTCATGCAAATCATGTGATCAGAATGTAAAATAGTTATTTTTCTATCAGATCGCAGCCTCTGACTATTTGAGCCTAAAGCTGATTTAAAATTGCCAATTTTAAAGCCTTCAGGCTAAGGGCTGTAGATATAAAAGCCTCTAAACATATTGCGTTATCACAAACATGCATTGTTAGAATTCATGCAAATAAAATTACTGGCAAACTGGCAACATTTCATGTACTTGCGATTATGACATTTTGGTGCTTAGCCAGTGTTCAGTTTAGACTTAGATTATTTGAAAGTGAGGAGTTCAATAATACCTGAAAAAACATTGCGCCAGCATTCCCATTCATCCCAGTGGCAGCTGCTCATTTTATTTCATCAAAATACATGCCTATATTGGAATAGCCTTCAACGTAGAAAGATGTTTTTGCCACCGAACGGTGTAGTTACCACATCTAACAGTAGAGACTAAGTTCCCTGTTTCTTCTCCTTCTTCTCCTTTCATATATGGTCTTAAGGCACTGTTCCTATACTAAAAATGACTTTCTCATGTGTATTATAAATGCACCAAATTTGAATGGTGGAAGGAAAGATTTTCAGTGAAAAACAACCTTTGTTCTGTTGTTCACACAGAGCTATCATATGACTTCAGAAGACTTGGAATAAGCAACATTAAGTTAGTACAGTGACTGCAGGCCTTGTTTATCCATTTACTGAGCTGCCATGTTTCTTTTTTCCAGTTTTACTTTGTGTCTTATAATTGTTACTGCCCCAGCTGGAGGGCAGGAAGCTGATCCAAGACCAGCTGTTATAAGCGGATCTCCTCTCGGCGTACGTGTGTGAGTTGGACCGCTCCTCCAGCGCTCTGCGGGAGAGGGGGCGAGTAAGTGGACCCACAATTGTATTTTCTCTCTTGCCAGGGGGTCTCAATCTGGCAACCTGAGTGAGAGCTGTGTCTTCTGCCCAGCAGGGCGTTTATAGTGTTAGATTATAATTAATACAGGAATCTAATTCCACCTACTCTGTGTCAGAGTAAGATAATTATAGAGACGCTGATGGACGTCATCTGGCTCACAGTGGGCTGCAGAGAGAGAGAGGGTCGAATCTGTAGTGTGTGTGTGTGTGTGTGTGTGTGTGTGTGTGTGTGTGTGTGTGTGTGTGTGTGTGTGTGTGTGAAACAGGTGCAGGTAAGGAACAGAAAATAAATAAACGCTGAAACGCAAGCCTTATACTAAACGTGTGTATCCATGCATTCCTGCCAAGAGTGTGTCACACTAAAGCAGGGTTTGAACTAGACTTACAGCTTTGAGAACCACATACACAGCTATGAAGGACATTCTCCGGAAAAGGCGAAAGACTGAAAGTCTTGATTTTGATTTTGGGCTCTACTAGAATAGGTTTTCGTGCATGAATGTTCAAAAAACACTATTTTTTTCTCATAATTGATATTGTTGCAGCTCCTCTCTTCCCAGTTTTTCTGTAATGCTCAGGGGTGCGTTTCCCATACAATGACATAACTTGCTGCTTCACTACCATAGTACGATGCATCATTGAAGAAATCAACTGTCACGACTGTTTCCCGAAACTGCATTGTCGCAAATTTGTGATTCCAGATTCAATCATAGACTCGTTCTTAAGTACTAGAGCACATGTGCACTCTATTTGAAATAAAGATGTAGACTGTACTGAATGTCAGCTTGTTTATTTTGTTCAAGATAAGGATTTATTAAGTCCACCTATCATAAAATAAGAAATTATGAATCTAACCACAGCTCGAGAGCTGTCGTTCCAACAACATGACTTTGCGATGCTGTTTGTGAATGTTCGTTGGAACTATGAGCTGCATCTGAAATCAAATACTTCTCTACTATATAGTATGTGAAAAACAGTATGCAAACAAAGTAGTATGTCCAAAGTCATAGTATTCGAAAAACGGTATGCGAAAACCCTTCACACTTTCTGTAGTGTGCTGAACCAACGTCATTCATGGCAGACTACATGATTTTTGCATTGATTGTAGCTGAAGAAGTGGATGCGATTGAAATTCCCACCTTTTGAATATCAGATATTAATATCAAGATTGGTTAAATACAAGAACATGTCTAAGAAAAAACACACGTCCTTGTCATCACAGAATCTGACCAATGAGAATAAAGTGTGTCATCATCAAAGCTTTTTGAGCCGTTTTTGAGCAACTGCAGCTCCTGACCTAGGCGGCTGGTCTTGTTTTGCTCTCGTGGTACTTTGATGGCACATGTGATCATAAATTTTCTAACCAGAATGCATTGCTTTTGTCAGGTGGCAGACGAACTTTGCGGCACCGCATGAAGTCGAACAAGCTTCTTGTCTCTATGAAGCCCCTCCTTCAAAAAGCACAATGTGCTCTGATTGGCCGGCTGGATCAATGTGTTGTAATTGGTCAACCGCTACGTGTGTGTTACGGAAATATTACCAACCGTGTTAGATCCAGGGTGGAAAAAAACAGCTTCATGGACATGGTGCAACACACTACTAACGCAATATAATAAATCACACATAATAATTAAAGAATAATATGACATTTTTAACATGCTTTGTGCTAATGCTTTTACCTTCAAATTGTTACAGGTTTGAACGTTACAGGGTTGAAGTTCAGTGCAAAATGTCTAATAAGATCTTAACTAGAAAGTATCCTCTCAACATTAGTAAAAATAGGCCACAATGTACTACACAATTTTCGTATTTATTTTTTACAGGTGTTTTACTTGTATTTAGAATTTTGCACTTCATTGAGTTGTGTTTTAGGGTTAATGGAAATGTCCGTAAAATTACTGGATAATGTTCAGGTAATGAGCTGCCAGTATTTTTTCCATTATTTTATGGATTTTTTGCAGTGTACAGTCAATATTACTGTGCTTTGGGTCAAGAATTATTTCACGTAACAGGGTTGAACTATTGAAGTGATATTGATAAAGATCATAAAAAAAAAAAAAAAGTGGTAAAAAAATCTATTAATAAATATCATGTCAGAAGATCCAACCATTATGTTCAAAAGGAGGGAAATGTCACAAGATAACAGGGTTGAAGTGAAAGAAACACACACAATCATGTTTAATTCAATGTGCTACTTGCTGTCTCTTTGTAATTATGAAATTTTCAAAGTAAATCCTACATCATTTTTTCAGTGTAATTTAATTTCAGCAAATTTATGATACAGCTCGACTGAAATGTAAACGTAATGAATATGGGCTTATGAATTGTGTGATATCCCAATGAAATCAAACAGTTCAAAATAAAACTAATGCTTTGAATAAATCTGATTTCTTTACGTATTACATACTAAACAGAGTTGAGTCAAACAATATAGGTTCAGTATCCTGTTAATTATATCTGTAGCACAAAAATGGCAGTTTTTTGAAAAGCACGGGTATACGGGCTTGCAGGTGGGGTTACATATGACATTACACAGGTGTTCAGAACAGAGATACACAGGGGAAACAAGTACACCGGGCAATTTGGTCCTGGTGTTAAGATTTAGTCAAAGACCTGTGTGTGTTTCAGTTAAGTCAGATGCTCTCTAACCGCTAGCATTACATCAACACACACAGATAGGGACACTGAGCGAGAGGGAGGCTTGCGGATCATGATATATGTTGCATCTGTAAGAGTGAAGAACACACACACACATCAGCTTTCATTTCCTGAGCTGGGCTGAGTCCAGATGAAGCGCTGTCATACTCTCTCTCTCTCTGATGGGTGGTTTTATTAAGTCACTGTCTGATATGTGCTCTGTACTCGCTCTACTGTGCAGGTCAGTATATTGTCCAGACAGTGATGTTACTGTAAGACTGATGTGCAGAATATTTCACTGTTATGGTCTTTTATTGTCATCCATTTGTTAAAGTGACTGCCCATGGGATAATGCATCTGTCTATATCCATTCAGACAGACCTCAAATATTGCTTGATTTACTTTCAATATGAATTTGAAAGTAGCTTTCAATAACTGACTTAAATACATATAAACATTTAAATTTTGTGTTTACAGACACTTTTTGAAAATTATGAAAAGTGCAATGTCGTTGTTGCATTTCTTTAAATTATACTATTCCTTAATAAATTTCACAAAATCATTTGTTTCATTCTGTTTGATTATTCTAAAAGATTGTATTTTGTTTATTTGAGATGGATTAATAACACAGTTTTATGATTAAGTCTTGTTACTACACCATCACCTCAAATTCAGTGGGTTTTTGAATGGGTTTTTGGTTAAATGCCTAAAATAAGGTCTGTGGTTGAAAGCTTAATATATTTTCACATTTTATTCTATAATGTTACATATGAGGACTCTTATTTTGACAGCTTTTGCTCTTCTGTTTACGTCTTAACCCTCCCTTTGTTTCCTGTGTTTGTTTGTCACCATAGTAACTCATTAGTTCATCACCTGTATCTAATGGAGTTCATTAGGCCCCATATACACTAGTGTGTTTTTGTTTTAAAATGAAAGCGATCCTCTTCTACACTGGCGTTTCCACAGCGTTTCAGAAACAATCTCTGTCTACACTACACAAATGAAAACGTAAGTCACATGACCGCTCATGTACACTGGGCATGCGCGTACAAGTGTAAACAGATGCTTCTTGCACATGTAGGCAGCTGCAGTATTTAAAAAAATTCAGAGTTTAACTGCACACTGGCTGCTAAAATTTACAATAAAGCCAGCAAAGATTGCAGTTCAGTCTCAATGTTATTTTTTACACGGTCGTCAAGGATACGCAGAGCGAACATGGGCAGCCACGCTATCGTTTTCAAAAGTCTCCGTTTTTGTCTGTTTACACTGAAACGCAACCCCGGCATTTTCAAACTAAAACTCTGACTAAAACTCAAACTAAAGCTCTGCAGCATTTTCAAAAGTCTCTGTTTTAGAGGGTCGAAAACACCGGAGTGTTGTAAACGACAGGTGTAACCATAGCAAAAGTTATGCGTTTTAAAACAAAAACGCACTAGTGTAAACAGGGCCTTAGTTCCCTGTGTATTTATAGGCGACCCCTCTTAGAGTACGTGCGGTTACAAAAATCTGGCGATGCACGTACAGTACGCACATACTCTTCTGATGATGAAATTCGCTTCACTTGTACTGTAAGCTGACCCTCACGTACTTGTAAAAAGTGAAGTATACTTTGGGGTTCATTGTCAGGGCCTAAAACTAACTTTTTGCTGCACCTGCCAATGACCGGTGACTTCAGAATATGTATGGGCCATAATATGTTTACCGGCCATGAAACAGGCAGTAATGACACCAACTTTTGAGATACCAGTGAAAATTCACAATTCTCTATTCCAATTTCGATACCACAGCTAAAACTACTAGCCTAACTACAAATTCGATTCTAAAAAAGTTGGGACACTTTACAAATTGTGAATAAAATCAGAATGCAATGATGTGGAAGTTTCAAATTTCAATATTTTATTCAGAATACAACAGATGAAATATCAAATGTTTAAACTGAGAAAATGTATCATTTTAAGGGAAAAATAAGTGATTTTAAATTTCATGGCATCAACACATCTCAAAAAGTTGGGACAAGGCCATGTTTACCACTGTGTGGCATCCCCTCTTCTTTTTAAACAGTCTGCAAACGTCTGGGGACTGAGGAGACAAGTTGCTCAAGTGTAGGAATAGGAATGTTGTCCCATTCTTGTCTAATACAGGCTTCTAGTTGCTCAACTGTCTTAGGTCTTCTTTGTCGCATCTTCCTCTTTATGAGGCACCAAATGTTTTCTATGGGTGAAAGATCTGGACTGCAGGCTGGCCATTTCAGTACCCGGATCCTTCTTCTACGCAGCCATGTTTGTAATTGATGCAGTATGTGTCTGGCATTGTCATGTTGGAAAATGCAAGGTCTTCCCTGAAAGAGACGACGTCTGGATGGGAGCATATTTGTTCTAGAACTTGGATATACCTTTCAGCATTGATGGTGCCTTTCCAGATGTGTAAGCTGCCCATGCCACACGCACTCATGCAACCCCATACCATCAGAGATGCAGGCTTCTGAACTGAGCGCTGATAAAACTTGGGTTGTCCTTGTCTCTTTAGTCCGGATGACATGGCATCCCAGTTTTCCAAAAAGAACTTCAAATTTTGATTCGTCTGACCACAGAACAGTTTTCCACTTTGCCACAGTTCATTTTAAATGAGCCGTGGCCCAGAGAAAACGTCGCGCTTCTGGATCATGTTTAGATATGGCTTCTTTTTTGACCTATAGAGTTTTAGCCGGCAATGGCGAATGGCACGGTGGATTGTGTTCACCGACAATGTTTTCTGGAAGTATTCCTGAGCCCATGTTGTGATTTCCATTACAGTAGCATTCCTGTATGTGATGCAGTGCCGTCTAAGGGCCCGAAGATCACGGGCATCCAGTATGGTTTTCCGGCCTTGACCCTTACGCACAGAGATTGTTCCAGATTCTCTGAATCTTTGGATGATATTATGCACTGTAGATGATGATAACTTCAAACTCTTTACAATTTTTCTCTGAGAAACTCCTTTCTGATATTGCTCCACTATTTTTCGCCACAGCATTGGGGGAATTGGTGATCCTCTGCCCATCTTGACTTCTGAGAGACGCTGAGAATACGCCATCACTGCAGCGCTCTATTGTGGTGGTGTGTTTTACACAAGAAAACACTACTCACATTTCTCCTAGAAACTGTTATATACATGTGGATGATCATGTACTTTAGTGGTTTATAGTGATGTGAATAACAGTGTAATGGTGAAAATGAGAATCAGCATCTGTGTTCTATATAGGCTGAGAAATGTGTTGGCTCAGCTCTTCAGTGTGATCTGCACACATGGTATGAGCTCGCTGTAGAGGAGAATGATGTCATGCGCTGATAGATGTCATGTGTTTGAAGAGAGAACCTGCTGGGTCTCTCTCTCTCTCACACACACACAGTCCTTATCTTTTATTTGCAGTGTCCTTTGTTCAGTTGTCCGGAGGATTTCAGCCAATCCTATACTTGATCTCTGAAGATGCATTTAATATACTACATTAACTATCTATATATATATATATATATATATATATATATATATATATAATATATATATATATATATATATATATACTTCCACACTAAACTGTTTAAAGGTAAAGCAGCTCACATATTCAGAGTAAAGAGAGGAAGCAGATGCAGGTAATGCTCTGAGGACTGTTTTCAACCTTGATGATTCATGAATCTAGAGTTTTAATTACTGTAAGATTCGCTTATAAGCAAATTTAACACTTAACATCAACAGCAAAAGCAAGCTTAATTATGTGCTCACACAAATATCTGCCTCCACCGCTACAGGCTGCTTTTATACTCGCTAAGAGAGGCTTCAGAAAAATCCCAACAGCAAATATAAATTCTCAACATGTTTTTAATGCCTGCGGCTGTTGTATGATTTTTATATTAATGGCACGTGTGGGATTTAAATCTGTTCATCACAGAACATTTCAAAATAAACTAAGTCTAAGAAAATCACAGTAAAGTATTTTAAGGAATTATTGTAATTAAATGCTCATAAAATATGAAAAACGCTAGAGAAATATCCATAATTGTGTGCGTGTGTGTTTAAGACGTGATTGTAACTGGTTCTGTATAATAGATTTTATAGGGTATTTTTTGTCTATTTTCTGATTTTATGTTTTTTTTTATGCTTTACATGATTTTATATTATTATTTGAAGGATGTGTTTTGTTTCTGTACAGCATCATCCAAGATACTTTTCCTTTTCGACATGCTTCTTTCTGATTCTGATTTACCCTGGAAACAGTATTGCTGATAAAACTACTTGTGATCGTCCTCATTAGTCGCTTTGAATAAAAGTGTTTGAAAGCTGATTAAATGTAAATGTAAAACATTTCTGGTGGTGTAACTTGTAATAATCACTCTGTATACATGTAACTATAGGGCAACAAAACCCAAACAGGACAGAGTGAAAAGTCACAAACGGAGCCTCTTTTAGCTCAGTGCAGATGAAGTCCATTTGTCTGATTTGATCCTGTGGTGTGCTTTGATGTGTGTGTCCTGGTCTTCCTCATTTGCTCCTCATAAGGACAAGCTAATTTCCTTTCATGTGAGTGACTGTAATCTGTCACATGCACACTGAGTGAGTACTGATAGATGGCCTTAAAGCTCAGTGTCACAGACAAAGGCAAGGCACTGTATGAGAGTTTGTGCGATTGTGTGTTTGAGTAGACTATAACGGTTTAATTTGTGGTACTTGCTAAGGCAAAATCACCATTACTATTGCTCATACTTAAAGGGTCAAACATCTACACATGTGCACTTGGTGGGTCCAACACTCACAGGGCCTTTGCTTTTACATTGTAAAAAATATTATTTTCATTTTTATTTATTATTATAATTTTTTTTTTTTTGAAGTTGTAAATAAAAGATTAGAGTATGCTTTTCAATAGCATACTATTTCAGTTTTTGTACTTCAAAATTTCATGTTTAATACGTTTTTTTTTTTTTTTTATTATTATTATTATTTTGAAATTTACTAGCAATTTCTGTGAAAACAGTTCCTACACATTTTCTTCCCCCCAGTGTAACAAATACTCAAAGAAGAAGTTGGAAAATACCATTTAAAAACAACACACAATTGATATAAAGGTAAACTATCATTCAAAAGTTTGGGGTTGGAAAAATTTTTAAATATTTTTTTTAATCTCTTCTGCACACCAATATTGCATTAATTTGATCAAAAATACAGTAAAAACTGTGATATTGTGAATATTATTACAATTTAAAGTGTCCCTATTATGCTATTAAAGGTTCATAATTTGAGGTCTCCTACAAAAAGTTTACATGCATTATGCATACATGCATTATTGTTAATATGTAATTCATTTTTCTAGAGCTCATTGCTTCTACCTTCATGCTGCTGTTGGTATCCATGCTTAAAATTGTAATGTTGACATGCATTCTCTGTAAAGCTGCTTTGAAACGATATGCATTGTGAAAAGCGCTATACAAATAAATGTGAATTTAATTATTTTCTTATAATATACACTGCAAATCACCTAATTTCTCCAAAGGGTCTCAGTTCATGCAAAGGTTCAAGTCTCTCTAAACCCCTCCTTTCTGAGAACTTGCTCTGCTCTGATTGGTCAGATTACCCAGTCTGTTGTGATTGGTCGACCGCTTACAGCTCGTGTCATAAACAAAACACCAGTTACCATGTCTGAATTTCAGCTCCGGATCTTCCTCATCTCTTGATACACAGTGATACGAACAGTAACACTGGCTTCGGTTTTACCGTATCAATCTCATCAAAGTGGATTTGCTTTGGCAGCAGAAAACAGCGTCTTCTCGACATGAACAACACGAACCAAACTCTTCCAGTCTCAGCTACAACTACAGCGTTTGAGGGTCAAGGTTCACCAGCAGCCAATGAAGACCATAGACTGGCATTATGCAAATGTATTACATTGTTACATAGGTTTGTAACGGGAAGTGAGACTGGAATTGCTGACGACTGCAGTTCAGAATCGATTCTTTCTTTTGGGAGACAAAAACATCGACCACTTTGATCTTTGAAACGTTGCAGACCTTTTACCTTCACAAACAGCAATATTACACACTACATGAAAGGTAATATTGGAAAAAGCATAATAGGGGCACTTTAAAATAAATGTTTTCTGTTTTAAAATGTAATTTATTCCTGTGATGACAAATCTGTCTTGGGAGTATCATAGATCAAGTAAACAACTTTTAATATAATCATTGTGACAAGTTAAATAGAAACAAAGATTTTAGCGCATGATGAACATATACAGTATGGCAGATTTATTATGTGCACAGTTCAAACACAACAATGCACAAATTCATGAGAAGCAACAACTGACTGACTATGAACACCCACACTCACACCGTCTCTCTCAGTGGTGGGCCTTGTGTTAACGACTGTTTCTCTTTCAGTAAGTCTGCCGCCCGCAGGCCCCTGAAACGCTTCATTATTCTCTTCTCTTCTGTTTCCTGTTATTGATACTCTAGATTTCTCCGCTCCATTGATCCCATGCAGCTCTCAGATTAAACGAAACAACAATTTGTGATGAGAACAAACCAAGAGCTGCCTGAGGACCTCGCCAACTAAATCAACACGATCAAACCATCTATTCAAATCTATAAATAAAAGGGCTTATGGGCAAGAAGTTGATTTAGTGTACTTCTGCCAATACTGAGAGAAAAAAGCGACAGGCCAACGGGATCGTGCATATCTTCTGGATCACACTGCATTCGGGCTGAATTCTGATGCGGTCCTTGGCGGTCATTGCCAGCTCATTTGTAGAGATGGCATCAACATTAGCCATTAGTCGTGCCCCATGGCAGGACAACAGAAGCACCATTTTCAGAACGAGCATCTCGCGGCCTCTCGGCTCTGTTCCTTCATAATGAGGATTCAGAGGTTTAGGTTAATGAAGGCCTTGGCTGGCAAAACTGAAGCCCTGAAGCTCAGCACTGCTGTTTAAAAACCTGCTCACATGATCGGAGAACTCTTTCGCAAAGTAGTATCACTGTTCTTCTCAATCCCCATCTCCTCTTGTTACACTTTTATTTATCTCACACTGAGTCTTGCTTACAGTAGCAATATTACCTGACAAAACTAGAGAGTTTATAGGGGCTTTCACACTGAACAGTTCTAGGAACTCAGTTATAGGAACTAGTAAACTAGAAACTATTTCCTCATGTTCCTGGTTGCAATTGCACCGGGAATAGGAACTCTGAAGCAGCTGACAGCGGCGTCTTTATGCGCTGCATTTACAAACGTTAAAAAACTGGTGGATGGAGGATGCCATGATCGGAGCTGTGTTTGTTGAGTGCCGTGGGTTTAGTGATAACGGAGATGGAATGTAAACGCATAATTTACACTACTGAAAAAGCAAAAAGTGGGGCTAAGAGACGAAATCTCCTATGACAACTTTCAGTATTGCATATCATCAAGGCGGGGAAAAGAACACAACGCTGCAGACAACAGGTAAATGCTGTTATCGCTCTGTTCCATGTTCGTGAAGTAAATTTGTTTACATGACTTTTTAAAAATGCCGGGTGTCGGTGTTTGACATGCGTTTGACCAGTCAAAGTACACTTAATTCAATACATATCATTTCAAAGCAGCTTTACAGAGAATGCATGTCAACATTACAATTTAAAGAATGCAGTTAGCTAATAATGTAATAATTTAGGCAATTAATTTACAATCACTGTTAGCAGGTTAACTGAAGGTAGAAGCAATGAGCTCCTGGAAAAATGAATTACACATTAACAATAATTAGGATATATAGAAAATTTGGGAATGTGCATGTTGATCCAGATGATTGTGTCTTCTGAAGTCCTCGCAGGAGTTGGCGTCGTCTCTTCACAGGTGTTGGTCATCTGAGGTCTTCTTAGGAGGCTGGATCCAAACTGAAGCTGATGTACTCTCTAGTCAAAACAGAAAAGCAAATGGAGAATAATTAGCGTAGCTGCTGTTCATAACATTAAGCAAAGATAGTCATGTGCAATTGATCTGGTATGAGATGCATTATGTAAATGCTTGGCTAAAGAGATGCGTCTTTAATCTAGATTTAAACTGGGTGAGCGAGTCTGAGCCCCTAACATTATCAGGAAGGCTATTCCAGAGTTTCGGAGCCAAATGTGAAAACGCTCTCCCTCCTTTAGTGGACTTAGATATCCTAGGTATAACCTGAAGTCCAGAGTTTTGTGATCTTAAAGAGCGTGAAGGATTGTAGGGCGATAGAAGATTGGTTAAGTACACAGGAGCTAAACCATTTAGAGCCTTAGGTCATTAGCAATACTTTATAATCGATACGAACCAGTTACATCACTGATAGTTCCTATAGTGCTGGTTTAGACCCTACTCTGAAGTAGAAGCTAATTTAGTTCCTCCAAAAGGAGTTCCTAGAACTAAAATTTCGTTCCTAGTTCCTGCACTGCGCACACGGCAAAATCCGGGTACTTCAGCCAATAGTTCTAGGAACTATGAAAAGGTTCCTCCAATTATGTTATCAACTAAGCTGTCTGCAGGGATGGGCTACTTTGGTCCTGGAGGGCCACTGTCCTGCAGAGTTTAGTTCCAACCCTGATAAAAACAATTGCAGCAAGTATATATCACACAATTCTGACTTTATAACTTGCATTTGCAAGTTTATATCTTGCAATTCTGAAAACTGTGGGATATAAATTCACTAGGGCTGTAACTAACAATTATTTTGTCAATCGATTAATCTATCGATTATTTTTCCAAATAATCGAATAACGGTTATGCCTGCCATCACTGTGAACATAAATAGCATGATGAATCGATGCAGTCCACGCAAACCAACTAATTTACCTAATCGATTACGTTGACACGTCAACGTAAAGCCCTAAAACTCACAACTGCGAGAAAAGGTCAGAATTGTTACTTTATTTCTCAGAATAGTTAATATCTCGTAATTCACATTTTTCTTGCAATTGTGAGTTTATATCTCACAATTCTACCTTTTTTATTTATTTTTAGTTCTATCTTGCAATTTTGAGAAAAAAGTTATAATTGCGAGATAAAAAGTCACAATTACTTTTATTTATTTATTCCATGGTGGAAACGAGCTTCCATAACCGCCTCTTTGATCAGAATCAGAAGCTCAATTGGATCAATTGAGATGTTTGCATGAAGAATTTTCAGTCCAACTGAGCCATCAATCCGATTATAAATGGGTTATTTTGGTGTATGTAGCTAGTGTAGCATGCTACATACTCATTCTGCATGTGTTTATCATGTCCAGCAAAATCATAGGGCCTGAAGCAAAGGGTGGGAATCCTCTTCCACAGTCCCAGTGAGTTGTCTACAGCACAGAGGATCTTAGTGGGCCCCTCAACCCTGAGTCTGCGTAAGGCTAATGTTTCAGTTGTTCTCCCCCAGATGATGGCCCTGGTGTGGAGTAAGCACATTTTCTGTATGCGTGGAATATCTGGATGATCTACTGCTTTGCCAAATGTGCGGTATAAAACAGAGCACATTGCACAGAATGCTGCGTACCACAATGCATTGCGCTCAAATTGACGAATGAACAGGAAGTAATATCAACCAACATTTTTTCTGCTTCTTCTGATTCTTTGAAAAAAAAAATGTATTGAAAAATGCATTTGCAATGTACTTGAGATCTTTATATATACATATAATATATATATATTATATGAAGCAAACAGTTCTTGTACATACGTAATTTCATATTAATAAAATAAAAGGTAACTTAAGTGTTTCTCTCAGTTTCACAGTCAAGGCTTAAAGGTTAAGGCTTAAAGATTAGTTCACTTTAAAATGAAAATTTCCCCAAGCTTTACTCACCTTCAAGCCATCCTAGGTATATATGACTTTCTTCTTTCTGATGAACACAATCAGAGTTATATTAATATGGATGCTTCCATCCACATCCATCCATCATAAACATACTCCACATGGCTCCGGGGGGTTAATAAAGGCCTTCTGAAGTGAAGCGATGCGTTTAAAATATATAAAATTCCATATTAAAGTAAAATATCCAGCTTCCGCCAGACCACCTTCAGTATTCAACTTATTAAGAAAGTGTAATGCCTCTCACACTTACACTACATCCTACGCCTTCCCTATTCAACTTACGGAAAAAAAGCGTAACTGGCACTTTTTTCTTAAGTTGAATACAGAAGGCGGTCTGGCTGAAGCTACATATTTTACATTTTAACTTGTTAAATATGGATATTTTTCTTATACAAACACATCGCTTCGCTTCACTGCCATTGTAAAGCTTGGACGCGTAAGGATATTTATTAATATAACTCTGATTGTGTTCATCAGAAAGAAGAAAGTCATATACACCTAGGATGGCTTGAGGGTGAGTAAAGCTTGGGCTAATTTTCATTTTAAAGTGAACTAATCCTTTAAGCCTAGTCCTAACATGCATGTTTAAAATGCATGTTTGAGCTGTTTTGACTGAAAGCTACTTGCGCTGATATATCTTAAAATATGTCAGTGGCATTGTTTTGTCTCAAGATAATGTGTTTTTTCTAAGACACATATATAAAAGCTACTTAAATGTCCTGATTGAACTAAGGCCTAATCCTGTCTTTTGTCATGCACACTTTTTCTAATATGTCGACTAAGATACTGAAGCACTTATAAAGAACTTGATCATAATTTTAACTGTAGTGTGTTATTCGATATTATTTTTAAAGTTAATATATTTTAAATGTACTAAAATGCAACTTCATCATTATAAATGTGTAATTAGAATACACATACATGACACACATTTCAATAGAAATGACATTAAAGTAGATTTTAGTTTTTCATAAATGCTTATCAGTACATTCAGCAGTAACTTTAACCATATTTTAAAAACAATCAAAGTAATTATGAAATGACATATAAAAATGTATTCAAGTCCTACTTAAGTGGGTCAAAAAGCACTCTAAAGTTTAACTAATTGCATTTAATATAAATTTAAACTATAATACATTTAATTTAATTGCAAATGACATGCAATTAAGCGTCGGAAAATATTACATTCAGTTCACATTTAAGTGTGTTCTTTTAAAGTATCTTATTTATGTCAGAAGTACTCTTTAAAATTATGCTAAAGTCTACTTGTTTTTCACAAGGGATTCTGCTTCTTGACTCGCTATTTGATCAGAAAGTTTAAACATATTTACTATGTCTGGAAGGAGTCAAAATAACAGTGCACAGAAATCTGTTCTACTGTCAAATTTGTCAGGCAGTATAAAGTGTGAACAGTACAGTCTTGTGTGAGTATTGTGTGAGTGTTAATGATCTTGGACATGTGAATAAGACCCTTAAAAATGAGTGTTACTTCATACAAAGCAATACAATCTGCATAAATTACACAGTGTGTGTGTGCATGTGTGTGTGTGTTTTGGCAGGAGAGGTATCTTATGCAAATAAGGCTGTTGGTTTTATCTTGTAAATTATGGGTTTGGTCTTCTAGTTTCCTTGCTTACATAAATCCCAGAGTGGTAAATCAATGACCAAACACCAAGGTAGCGCAGAGGAGCTCATTAGAATTTGGAAAACGTGATAGTAATCAACATTTTTTTGTTGTTGTTTTCATCTTGCAGTGCTTTTATTGTATCTTGTTTACATTTTGCAAACAGTTTGAGAAATGCAGACTCATCACATACAACTGTTTATTGAAAACAGAATAATTCACACATTCACACACATCTGACATGTGCAGAAAACGTGAACCATAGAGCAACAGGGTGTGAGAGAGAGAGAGAGAGAGAGCGCTTTCGTATCGATATATGTTTCAGCTGGCTGGAATTCCCAGCTGCAGCCAATCAAAACAAGCAAATCATTCCAGCCCAGAGCAGCTTTACATCACACATAAATCATGTGCTGCATCCCATAAGGCCCTGGCACATCTCCAGCCCCAATCACCTCAAAGTTACAGTCGAACACATAGCTGCTCTTCACACGTTATCGTTGGGTTTGTGTACAAGGATTTCCTCTTGCTCCTCTGTGATTATTACTACAGTTTTATGAATGTGTTTGAGAGAAAAGTGTGAGAAAAAAGAGGTGATGGAAGGCTGTATTTATATTATTAGCATTCTATAATAAATATAATGTTAAATTCACCACTGAATACATGACGTTATCTAAGCATAACATATACAGTATTGTAGCTGTATATCACATTCATCTTTGCAATAATAATTTCTGTAAAGCTGCTTTAAAACAATATGTATTGTGGAAAGTGCTATACAAATAAACTTTAATTGAAATATGAATAAAATGCATTTTTCCTCTTCACTCACCGTCCATTTTATTAGGTGTTCGTTAATGCAAATGTCTAATCAGCCAATCACATGGCAGCAACTCATACATTTAATCATGTAGACATGATCAAGATGATCTGCTGAAGTTCAAAGTGAGCACCAGAATGGTGAATAAAGGTGATTTAAGTGACTTTGAACATGGTTGTTGGTGCCAGACGGGCTGATCTGAGTGTTTCAGAAACAGATGATCTACTGGGATTTTCAAGCACAACCATCTCTAGGGTTTACAGAGAATGGTTTGAAAAAGAGAAAATATCCAGTGAGCGGCAGATCTGTGGATGAAAATGCCTTGTTGATGTCAGAGGAGAATGACCAGACTCATAGAAAGACGACAGTAACTCAAATAAACACTCGTCTCAACAGAGGTCTGCAGAAGAGCATCTCTGAACACGTCCAACCTTGAAGCAGATGATCTCCAGCAGCAGAAGACACACCGGTGACTCTCCTGTCAGCTGACAACAGCAAACTGAGGATACAATTCACACCGACTCACCAAGATTGGAAAAACGTTGCCTGGTCTGATGAGTCTTGATTTCTGCTGAGACATTCAGATGGCAGAGTTAGAATTTGGTGTAAACTACATGAAAGCATGGATCATCCTGCCTTGTATCAACGGTTCAGACTGCTGCTGGTGTAATGGTGTGTTATATATTTTCTTGGCAAACTTTGAGCACTTTAGTACAAATCTAGCATTGTTTAAACACCACAGCCTACCTGAGTATTGTTGCTGACCATGTCCATGCCTTTATGATCACAGTGTACCATCTTCTGATGAATACTTCCAGCAGGATAACACACCATATCACAAAGCTCAAATAATCTCAAACTGGTTTCTTGAACATGACAATGAGCTCATGATACTCAAATGGCCTCCACAGCAGTGTTAATTTTGTACAACATTTTTTCACAGACGAAAACGAGACGATTACTAAATAAAAACCAGCTTTGAATGATAAAAAAAATAAAAAATAAATAAATCTATTGACACTTTCATCAACGAATAAAAACTAGATGAAAAATGTTAGGGAGGGACGATTTAAAGGGGAGTATCACACACAGTTTCTGCCAATCTCATGTTAATCTTGAGTATATATAGAGTAGTATCTCACATCTCCAAAAAGTCTTTAGTTTTGTCATATTTATAAAAGATAGAGACACTAAACCGAGTCTTCTGTCAGGACCACTATCGTCAAATATGATTGATAATTGCATAGAGTTTTGTATTGGCGGTATGGTTCCCTGCACATTCATGCAGCCTAGCATGGATAAGAGCAGGGAGAGCAGCAATAACCCCCCCTAGGGTAAACAGAACAGGACCAACATAATGTCTATAATTTAACATGTACACATATTTCAAGAATTAGTTTGATTCATGGGAATCATAAGGCCAATCTTGACTGAAGAGAGGAGGAGCTGGGGATGGAGGAGGGTAATTTGCTCCTGAGAAATGCAATAGCTGCTGATAATACCGAGGAGCTTATATATAGATGCCGTAAGTCACCTGGGAGTCAGCTGATGCGAGCTTGACTGACGTGATCTGCCAGAACTGAAGCTAACGCTGGATTTTCAGAAAAAATCCGAGCTCCTGGAGGCGTGTCTGATGTCAGTGCCATGGGCGGAGCTAAAGAGTCACGAGCACATGCAGCTTTTGCGTAGAGATCGTCTGCTAGCTGCGACATCATTATAAAAAAGGGGACAAAAATGTTTGTGTTGTTTACATTATATGCACTAGTGCGCCGATTGCCAACAAAACACAGACATCTGATGCAGCTTTACTCACCACCCCCAATCTGCAAATCCAAAAACTGGGACTTGTTTACAAAGCATTCATCACTGAAATCCCAGGAACAAACAAACATACGTGCACAACTCCGTTGCTGTCCCAGAAAAACAAACTTCATCCACTGTGCCTCGATGATGTATGCAGCCTTCAAAGGGTGCAGCCCCTGAATTGGGACACAGCCACTGTTGAAAAATATCTTGGCTTCTGTATCCTGAACGAAACACGTTGATGGGCGTGCTCTTGCTCTTGCTCTGGGTGATGTGTGTGTGCACGCTTATCAGGGAGAAGTGCCTATATAAGGAATTCCTCCCTTTATGGCGTGATACATGCCATACTCGAAAAAAAATCTGTGAAACATGTCCACAACCGGAAGTAGCGTATTTGGCACAGAAATACTCTGTCATAAGTCCAACTCGTGTTTTGAAACTTTGGCCATGTTTAGCATGAGAATGCAACTCTTTAACAGTGTAAATATGTCAGAATACATGAAATAGCATTACACATCCCCCCCCCCCCCTTTAAGGAGAGATCCAGTCAGAATTATGTCTTGTGTGGTAGAAGATGCGTGCATTTGAATTGTGATGTGCTGATCTACCCACAGGACATAAGTTGGCATACACTTGTTACATGTCTCATAAAATGTTCAAATATGTAAGAAAGAGAAGAGAAAGAGAAGAGTAGACATATAAATCTGAAAAAGCACAAAAGAAAGTATGTTTTTTTTGTGCACACACCCGAAGCGTGCAGCCGCGTACACAGAAAGCCGCCTCTCAGACAGCGCACGAGTACTGAATTGAGCTCTCTTTCATGTCTTTTCACACCTGAACGGACAAATACATACAACATTATGTCAAAATGTCCATTTTGGAGAGAAAACATAAACAGAGAATATTGGATGTCCATCAGCGTATTGGATCCGTTCATTCGGTCTTAAAGTGATAGCAGCCTAATAAAGCTGCTGCCGTCTGTGCCCTTAATATTAATCAAACAACAAGAGACAGAGAAAATCACTCACTGCTCTTTAATAGCTTTAAAGGTGCAATATGCAGAATTTCCTGTCCGCTAGAGGTCGCTAGAGGTCTATTCAAAACAAAGGCGTAGCTTGATGACGCCAAGTTTGAGAGTGGAATCTTGGGACATGTGGTCTTTCGCTCACAGCCAGTGGAAATAAATCGGGATTGGACTCGGGCAGAAATCATGTTCATGGATGCGATTATTAACGTTACTGTAGTATGAAGCAGAGCAGGACCGAGTGTTGTGGAGCTGAACGAGGAGCTGGAGCGATTGATCAACACACGCCTCACGAGCAGCTGGACTTTTATTATGACACAGTCGCCGGCGCCGCTTCCGCTTTTCCGGTCATGAGAATGAGGTAACACAGCTCTGTTTATCATATTAGATACATTTGAGTGTGTTGAAAATTATAATGTTACTCTGTGCGTTCGCTCGGCGGCTGCTGTGAGACACTGTTACACACTGCAGTAAGATTTTAGAATATCATATTAAATATTGGATGTCTTGTGTTGATAAAAGGCATGCAATTAATTTTAAAACATATTGTATGATGGAGAAAATTCTGTATTACTGTTACTAAAAATAAAGCTGCAGGTGATTATGCTATGTTAGCTACTTGACAAAATAGTGTTTTTCTCTGAGGCATGGTAAGCATGGTACTCACAAAAAAAAATCAAGAAAATTAGATTTAAACAATAAGACTAAACATGTTGAGCTATATAACAACAATTAGTTTTCTGTCTATAAATATATCAAAACAGATGTTCCCTTGTCTATTAAAATGTGTAAATATATTAAAGCGTCTTTGGTGTTTCCATGGTTTCTACAAAATAAACCGGAAATCGAGGGTAACGCGGGTATGACGAAATTGACAGGCGACTCCTCACACGTCCCGGAGCCTTGATTAAAATTGCAATTTTCTCATGATTTACAAATAGTTGGAAACATTTGGGATATTGTAAGTACTCAAGTGAACAAAATATATAACACTGGCCTAGTGGTTTTTGGATATTTTACTGCAAAAATATTACATATTGCACCTTTAATAAGAATTAGTTATATTTAATTTATACAAATAAATATGTCTGCTTGAAAGAATAATGTTGTATGCAAGTTTATAAAGAATGCATATCATTCATTGAAAAGAAAACCATGTGTTCTTCTTTAGGAGAAGTGGTTTTATTTAATTTTAAGATAATGTTATATGTCACAGCAGTTAAATCTGTGTCTGTATTGCATGTTCAAATTTTAATATAATTTATATGAACAGGTTAATAGATGTTTTCTCCAGGAGTATATGGGTTTGGAAATTTCAAAAAATGAATGCATTACCATTTAAGTAAACCCATTAGATTTTAGTTGAAAAAATCTACTGTATATACTAAACTAGACTAAAGCATTTTAGTCAAAAGACTATGACTAAAACTAAATCAAATTAAATTAACACTGACTCCACAGTCTCCAGATCTCAATCCATTAGAGCACTTTTGGGATGTGGTGGAACGTCACATTATGGACAAATCTGCAGCAACTGTGTGATGCTGTCATGACAATATGGAGCAAAATCTCTGAGGAATGTTTCCAGCACCTTGTTGAATCAATGCCATGAAGATCTAAGTCAGTTCTGAAGATAAAACGGGGTCCAACCTGGTACTAGCAAGGTGTACCTAATAAAGTGGCTGGTGAGTGTATCAAAAAATATTTGTTTAATCATTTTTTTCTTGAGTAACATACAGGGTTGAATGCGTTCTTTATGATGGATTAATTGCCTGCAGCAATATCTCTCGGTAATCTTGAATTATCCCGCCACATCAGCATACAGTCCATACAAACAGGACGCCTCTCATTCTAAACAACGGGCCACAGCAAATACACAGCCTTGATTAAACACGGGAAACACAACATACCACAGCATTAGAGCAGAGGAACACGTACACATTACACACGCAAAGATCCCCGCGTGTGCGGAGAGGACAGAGGTCAATGACTTCAGTCTGCTGCTACACACATGCCCAAGAGTGTGTTTTACTTTTGTTTGTTTTTCCTGGATTTGGTCCAGTTGTATCAGATGTAATTCTTGCGATTAGTGTCGGAATAAAACAGTTCTGCGTTTGTTATTCTTAGCTGAGCTGTATCAAATAGCTTGGAGTATTATCAAAGTGTTCTGTTATTAAAACATCAGCTTAAGGCTGTGAATATCTGGCAGATGTGAAGACTCTCTTCAAAATGAATACTGGCTGTATAATATTTGTGCTGAAAGCATATCGGATCATCACGAACAACTGACAACAATTCAGCAAAAGACGTAGCAAATAACCTAAAACATGCCGTATTTCTCTCCGGCGGCCCCTCAAACTACAGAGAGTTTATGGAAGCTGCTCTTATCAAATTGTTAAGGTCTTTAATATAACATTCAATATCCTGGGTGAATTATTTTAATAGAATAAGTCATATTTCAGGTAGCCCGGCTTTCAGATGCTATCACAAGCACACATTTGTCACCTGTCAAATTATTATCCACTGTCTGTCGCGTTCATTTGTCAAAAGGAAGCCGCTCGGAGACACCGACTATTTGAACCCAGCAAAATCAGATTTGAATTTTGATTCAAATTTGGACTTCATATTTATGGTGATGTTAAGCTAATAAAACGCTGCAATCGTGATGCCCATTTATTTACAACTAGGAGTGTATGAAATGCCCACATTTCTCTAAATGGGTCTGGTCAAAATAAAAGTAATGCTACTAACATACTGCATACTATATAGTGTAGTGTATACTGTTTCCCAGACTAAAAAAAAAAAAAAGCTTTTCACACTATAATGTGATTTTCAGTTTAATCAGCACTCTTGAAATTGATGTTGGATGCATTGAATTGTAGGATACAGTGTTTCAGAAAGTGTGTTCTGGTTGCATACTGCACATTTTCAGGTACAGGTAATTTAAACAGAAAAAAAAAACCTTGTTAATTGGTTAACAGTTAAGTTTCCTTACTCTATGCAGTGAGAAACTGTACTAGGGTCAATGACATTACAGGTCTTTTTTTTTTTTTGTCCAAAGGCCTAAATAGTCCAAAGTATGTAAGGTAGTACAACTAGATCTCTTTTATTGAATCCAAAAGGTTTTAATTATATTTTGCACATATAAAGGTATTTTAAAGATTTTGAAGTGTCAAAAGGTCATTCGTTTAACCGTCCAAAGGCCAATACAGCCATTTCATTTGATTAAAATATCTAAAATGTATAATTTTTTATTCTGGCATGATTTTATAACACCATATATCAACATTTACATTAAAATTACATGTAGAAGTCGTTGCTTTGTTATGAGAAAGAATGTCCGGAGAAATGAATTTCATTGATGTCATTCGGAGTAACCAATATAAAGGGACCATTTTGGATCAAGTCATGCGGTCAATATCATGTGACAGGATGTGACATCATTCAGACACCTGCAAATGACCACATGGTCATGCAAAGTAACTAACTCTTTTTAAACTATTTGAAAAATTCATGTTTTCACTTGATCATACGCATGTCCCGAAACATCAGGTCATTCGGTACAACCGCTTTAAAACATGGAAAATGTTGTAATATTTTAAAAACTTGTACTAAATATAAAATGTTTGATTTTTCTTTCATTAGCTAGCTAGATATCAGTGTGTTAGCATTGTTTGAAAATATTGTCATTCGGTAAAACCGAAATGTTGGTTAAACCAAATTACTTTTAAAAACTTATTCGTCAATGACCCAACAGATCTAATGAGATATTTCATGCAATTTTACAGTAAAATTACAGTGCAAAATGATTGATGATTTTTACAGTACAGTGCAAAATCATAATGTGGCAGATCACATTTGATGGTTTTTCAACTAAATAACTCAGTTGTAAATCAGTTGTATCAGGAGTTTATATTACATCTTACTGTATGTTGTTAAATTGTTTAATGCATTATTTCCATGATGGTTCTATATATTAGTATTTATATCAACTTTCTCTTTACTACCTGTGATTTTAAAGGTGGTTAGTATATTTTAACAGTAAAAACAGATTTTGGTAATTTGGTATATTAACATTTTTGTTCAGTTAATGGGAAATATTAATTTTTTATGTAAATTTCATTTCATCTGTTTAATTTAATACTGTATTTTTTACTGTAAAGTCGTGGCAACCACCACAGCTGGGTTTTTACATTAAATTTAATTATTTTATTCATTTATTTCTTTATTTTTTACAGTGTAGGTTATCTGAGAATTCCATTTATATAGAAAATTAGTGATAGAAAAAGTATAGAAAATTCATATAGAAAAAGTGCATATTGTGCACACAGTATACATACTAAATACAGTGCTATTCCAAACTTAGACACACGCACATGTATTTTCACTTCAATCTCATATTTTATGAATTGAAGTGTATATGAAGCAGATTTCAGTAGCAGACATTATTCCTGGAGAATTTAACCTGACAGGCCTCATAAAACAAGCAGAACTTGGCCAAGACCCAAAGACAGAGAGAGAGAGAGAGAGAGAGAGAGAGAGAGAGAGTTACTGCAGGCATTTACCAGGTTTTTAACACACTAATATTTCTGTGGTTCCCCCTGATCAATGTGGGAGAAAAGCATTTCTTATAATTCTTCCTACTACTTAGAGGGGGCCGGGAGAGTAACGGCAGACATTAATTCCACCTGTCTGATGGCTTTATGGAGCTCATTATCTGCCTGACACTCAGACTGAGCGCTGTGTGCCACAAACTTTACAACGCTGAGCAAACAGAGAGCGAGCGAGAGAAAGACATAGATAAAAGGAGAAGAGAAAGAAAGAGAAGGATGGCGTGCTTGAGTGTCGGAGCAGATTCATCCTATAGGTGTTGGGCATGAGGACGCTGGATGGGAATAATTGTTGGAAATAAGAGTGAGTGACTTTTCAGAATGGAACAATCTGCAGCATACTTATCTACTATTTTTAAAATAGCTTCAGGAAAGTATTATGCAACAATAAACATTTAAATTATGCTATATTATTGTCATTCCTTGCATTAGTAAAAACAACTGTTATTTTGCATATTATTTTTTGTAAGAATGAGGAACAAAGTACACTTATTTTATATATTGGTATTGACTAAGTAGACTAAGAAGTATTTGATTAGAATTTCAAGTTGTTTGTATGACATTTAAAGTTTATGTATTATTAAATAGTAACTTCATTGTTACAAATGTGTAATCACAAATATATTGAAATACATGACATATAAGTTTCAATAGAAATGACATTAAAGTATATTTTGGTTTAAGCCATAAATGCTTGTTAGTACATTCAGCAGGACACTTCAACCATATTTCAAAGATAATAGAAGTAATTATGGAAATACATATAAAGATGTCCCACTTAAGAGGGTCAAAAAACACTCTAAAATTCGGCTAATTGCATTGTAAATAATGTGCTTTTTTACTTAGTGTAAATATAACCTCTGCCTAAGTGTATTCTTTTAAAGAATTATTTCTGTAATAAGCACTCCTTTTTAAAAAAAAAAAATATGCTGATATAGTGTACTTCTTTTTCACAAGGGGTTGCATATTGCACATTTTTGGCTAAAAAGTCATCAGGCTACTCTATTTAAATATTCACACACTGTGCACAGTATACCCTACATACACGTACTGCAGAAATACAGTATGGTAGAACATTATGTGTTTGTGTGAAGCAATGATCAGGTCCCAGGACCCTCATGTGAGTCCGTTCATTATAAGTGTGTTAATGGGTTGCAGATGTGTGTGTTGTTGTGTGTGTGTGGAGGCTCTCTGCAGGGTGAGCAGTGTCTAGTTGGGGGAGGGGTAATTGTGAAGTGGGCGTGTCCGAGTGGATCAGGTCCAGGCTCTGATTGGTGCATTTTCTCACTGGGGAGCAAAGAAGCTGATTTACAAGCCTGCAGATCACTGAACATATGACTCTCTCTGCTCACTCAGCACACACACACACACACACACACACAGCTAATGCCACACTGACATTCACAGCCGTAATAGTGCTTACTTCTACACTTCCAACCGGATACAATGTCTCCCCTGCGCACTCACCAGTGTTGTGATATTGTGCTTTAGGAGATTAGTAGTGACTGACTCTGCACTGAGTCTAGGTTTAGATTTACTTCAGTTGACAGATTGATTGATTGATTGATTGATTTACACTATCCCCAAACAGTATTTGGACAATTCAGTTGCACTTACAAAATGTCTGAATGCCGTTAAATTACATAACAAAATATCCAAACATGTATCTGTTTCTGGGCTTAAATGCTGCAGGGACTTTTTACTACTTTTCACACTGTTTTTAACATATTTGCTGAGTGACTTTTAATCATCCGGCAAAGATTTTAGTGGATATAAAAAGTCAGATCCCCTCAAGTTCACACAGGTGTCATATTTTGTCTCGTAAAACCTTTTGTTTTGCTTGAAAAGTTACTTTCTTGAAAGTAACAAACAACTGGATTGATATTCACAATGAAATGCATGTGTTTGGTGTTAATTATGAAATTTTATTTTAAATGACAAGTAACCAAACATATTTGCTTTTAATATTAACTTTTAAAAAGAGTACTTATTATGTAATAATATACTTTAAAAGAATATACTTAAGTGTGATGTAATGTTTTCTAACACTTAATTGCATGTTAATTGCAATTAAATGAAAATGTATTATAGTTTAAATTATTATATTGAATTAGATGCCATTAGCTGAACCGTTTTGACCCACTTAAGTAGAACTTCAAAACATATTTATATGTAATTTCATAATTACTTCTATTGTCTGTGAAATATGGTTAAAGTTACTGCTGAATGTACTGACAAGCATTTATGAAAAACTAAAATATACTTTAATGTAATATATTTGTAATTACCCATTTGTAATGAAGTTGCAATTGAGTACATTTAAAAAATATATATTTCCTCTAAATGTAATATCGAATATCACATTACAGTTAAAATTATAATCAAGCACTTTACATGTGCTTTATATGTAAGTCGACACATCAAAATAAGTGTACTTTACAACATGACAAAAGATAGTTAAAATAATGATTTAAAATGTACTTTTAAGTAAAACTTTTAATTAGACATTATTACAAAGTGCACTTTTTAAAAGAAAGCATGCTTAAGTGTGTTAAAAAACAGTCATGAAAGTGTCTCTCTTTAAGTACACTTAAGTGGCCTTTGTATATTATGCAAGTACAGTTTTTATATATATATATATATATATATATATATATATATATATATATAGAGAGAGAGAGAGAGAGAGAGAGAGCTACTTTTAAGATTTTAAGTACACTAAAAGTGCACATTCAATACAATGAATCACACTTCTTTTTCACAAGGGGTTCTTTTAGTGATCTTTTAGTACAACAGTGCCACTGCCAAACAAAGCTGTAATTTTTCAAATACTAGTAAAGTATGTGTGAAGGGTTTTATTATTATTTAATTAGGTAAAATTTGGCATCTTAAACGTCTGTTTTACAGGAGGTGCTGGTGATCGGCCCATCCTCCAGGCAACATACAGAGGTGTTCAGAGGGCCGTCACGAGCCTGGGGCCAAGAGATGGTCTATAAAAAACGAGTAAATCACAACTTCTGACGGGAGAGCATCATCTACACTGAGTGAGAGACATGCTGCAACAAACTCCTGTTCATTGAAATGGAGTAAATATAGGAGCAAATAATCTGTTTTTTTTCTACAAGGACACTTTCTAGAGGTCTGATTTAAAATGTACTTTAATTTAATACTGTTAATTTGTCATTATGCACCTTAAATTAGACTTTTAAAACTGTACTTGTGTGTGTTAAGAAACTTAGTCATGAAAGTGTACTCTCTTTAAGCACACTTAAGTGGCTTTTTATTACATAAATATTATTGTATGCATATCAGTATATTACTGTATATTATATATCCGATTTAAAGACACATTCAGTTCTGTTGTTAAGTGCACTTCTTTTTCACAAGGGGTTATTTTAGGATTGAGTCATGCTGATCACACACTTACTCAGAGCAGGTTTCCTGTCCCGCTCTGTTTTTGCATCCAAATGGAGTGTTTGTGTCAAAGAGTGACTCGTCTACCTCTGTGCGCTGTGACCTCACTTCCTCCTCCTGCAAATGTAACACATACACTCACAATCTCTGCTGTAGAACATCCATCTCATTAGACTAAATGAAATTCATCTAGGTTGAGAGACATGTTGCAATAGCGTTATTGCTCTAAATTGTTAAAAGTAAAAAATGTGTAGGTCCGAATGCGTCTTCTGCGCCTGGGCAATCTTCAGTCATCCAGAACCCTGCCGAGAGGCATTAAAGAGATAAATTGGTGACTTCCCTTTGCTGACAGAGTCCTCATGTGTCTTTGCTTGCGTCCATTGATCAGAGTTTATTGTATTTGTGTTGTTGGATTAGTACAGTAATACATATGAAGTTAAAAGGAAATGCAACAAAGCCACAAAGGAAATTGGCATCAATTTCATTTATACGTTCTCTGACACATATAGTCTCTTTTTCAAGTAATCGATGACATTTAGTTATTAAAATAAAAATGTTGTTCTTGCATTAGTACTATGGGTTGCAGATTGAAGTGAGAGATCAAACTGCCATGATTATGCTCTGAATCTGATGTTGAGATGTATTTTTGAGGAACTGGCTGAAGATGGAGACATGTGGCTGGTGTATGGCTCTTTTGTTGCTCATAGCTCATGTCTCAGACAGCTCTGGGACAGCTATAGAGTCGATTACAGGTGCACCTGTGTGATGAGTTCCCAAACTTTCAGTATCGTTACCTGACTGACCTCAAAAACACAGCTGTTGAGATCTGCAGACGCACACATGGATCCTCTAGATGTCTTCCAAATAGAGGTGAAACTGTATGAAATTTTCATATCACAATTGTAGTAACCAAAATTATCACGGTAATCAATATTATCATGGTATTGTTGATCGAAACCCAACAAACAACAAATAAAATTAGCAGCACTGTGCTTTTTTGTGTGTTTGCCAAGTTCAAAAATGATTAAAGACGATAAGTGAACAGTCGGTGATAAAATAATAACAAATAAAAAACTGCAAGCAATAGCACAAATAAATACAATAGGACAAAGATGAAATAAAGAGTGCTGTAAGTATTTTCAGGTGTCTAACAGCAGTGTTCAGTTACAGAAATTGAATCGAATGTAAAATAACACTGCATCATCACTGTATAAATTAAATATACAGCAATCCTTGTTAAAGCAATAAAAGATCTTTAGCCAAGACACATTAATGACACAGACAGCAGCAGGTTTATTATGCTGCCGTCACTTTAAGACCGGATGCATGGATCCAATATGTGACCGCACCTGTGAAAACCCAGCTAGTCATTTTTTTGTGATTCACTGTTTTCTACATAATGTAAAGAATATTCTGTGAAAATATAACCTTGATATCTTTAATATTGACTGAGTAAGACCATGTCAACAATTTGCTGAATTTTGGGCTTAGAAAATCATGTTTTTGAGAAACTCCAATGTAAAAACAAGCTTATTTTTAAAACTGCATTATGTGCCATATACCACATTAAAGCTGAGATTCTCCCATTTTCAGTGATATATGACACATTCATGGGAAAATTCTTAACATTTTGTAAAACAAGAAACATTGAAACGAACAGGAGTACCACAAGAGCTTGATTTATGAAATCAGTTCACTGTAATGATATATATATATATATATATATATATATATATATATATATATAAATTTCAGTGATGACACAAAGAAATACACAGAAATCAGAACCAGCTTAAGTCACAGTTTGCTTGCCTTTCCTGGCGCTGACCTGATTGCTGCTCACATGGATTGATTCATGGTCTGTTTATATTTTCTAATGGTGGAACAGAAGTTTCCACACCGAATGATACAAGAATCGGCAGGTGTTTTTTGCGCCGAAAGAAAACCCAGAGACAAATGAAATCAATGTTTAGGAAGCTAATTTCTGTTTTTTTTTTTTTTTTTTTGCACAAAGTAATAATACGTAGTGTCAATAAAATCATTATTATCAGTATTTATCATGTTATAAATGTAAATGTGAGTACTGTATCTCTATCATTTACAGCAATAAACACAAATTACATATTTTAATCTTTTTTATGACTGTGACTACTTAATCTCATTATTGAATTATGTGACTTTAGCTGGGGTTTCACAGGCGGGGTCAAATATAATGATACACAACCGAATCATCCAATTTCTATATCTCAACTGTTTATGTTCAAGACATAACCAACAGTGTTTACCAGGACATTCGCCAAGACAAGCATTTTGACATAATTTTGTGTGTGTTTGTGCAAAAAGAAACAAAAGAGATCTCAATTCTGTGTTCTGTGTCTCTCTGTGTGCACACAGAAAACAGCGCACAAGTACTGAATTGAGATCTCTTTCATGTCTTGTTGCGCTTGAACGTTTAAACAGGTAAGACAAGCAAATAAACTTTGATGATGACGCAGTGGCAGCACTGGCCTGATCGATTCTGTCAGCTGTCCCGAGCAGTTACCTTCAGACATACATTCATTCATTCATTCATTCATTCATTCATTCATTCATTATTCTCATTCTTTTCATATAATTTCCTAAGCACTCTTGTAAAACATCCCACTACTTTCCACCATGTTTTCACACAAAACAAAACCTATGCTGCGCCTGCGTGAGACTGTTGTTAACTTGCTTAATCAAGGACAGTATTCATTTTGAGTTTTTGAAATTGTGGTGATCAAATATGGTTTTAATGATAATTAGAATATGAAATGGTAATAACCGTCAGGGTTTATCATCGAGCTGGTAAGCTTTTCATCAATATTTCCAAATCCAAATAATTATGAAATTACATATAAAGATGTACAGTCCTACTTAAGTGGGTCAAAAACACTGAAGTTCAACTAATTACATTTAATATTAATTTAAACTATGATACATTTTCATTTAATTGTTATTAACATGCAGTCATAAAACATTACATTCAGTATATACTTTTAGTGTTTTAATTGCGTAATAAGTACTTATTTTTTAAGTATGCTAAAGAGTACTTCTTTTCATAAGGTTTTGCATTCGATGTGTGGTGCCTTAGTAAAATATCCAACGAAATCAAAATTATTGTTGCCATACTAAATGATAACTGTCAAAATTAACATTGAATTTATACATTGAAAATACAATCTTCTCTTTCAGAAAAAGAAGACAAAATAATAATATTTTTGTCTCATTCACTCAGAGGTGTACATAAACACATACATAAACAGATTAAACAGCTGCAGAAATAAAACATGTCATAAGGGCCGGTATGTCTGTCTAACAAGCAGCTCACTGGGTTTTGGAACAAAGTTGTGTCTGAATGAAAGCCGGTGTTTATGGAGGTAAGACATTAAACTAATTAGAGGGGTCTGAATTCTAATTAATGTCAGTATAAGTCCAATGCAATATGCATAAAGAATCTGAAAGATTAAAAAGAGACTATTGCGACTGGTACTGGCTATATTTTTATAATGAGAGGTGCTCAGCGCTGGTTTGACTGTGATCAAATTAATTGCATTGGGTTTATAATTATTGGGTCATTAATTTAAAGGTTTCCTCAACAAAAAGATCAATATTATCTGAAATCTCGAGCCATTAAATGTTTGAGCTCAAGGTGGGTTTCGATTACATTGTGGAGAGCTGCCAAACAGCCCTGTGGAAAGAAGCTACACAAACAGGAAGTGACCCAAACATCCTCAATTTCCATGTTCAAGTGCTTCTTTTTCGGCCTACGGTGTTGTACATGTAGAGAGAGCATTTACGCAATGCTATCTGTTCCTCCAAAACACACACACACACTTAGCTGACTGCTTCTCTGGAGGCTTCTGGAATGCTGCCGTTCTTGCATAGAGGTGATTTGCTCTCTTGGGATCAAACCGTACCATTTGCAGTACATAAATTTGAGCCTACCGGCTAGTAAAGGTTGTCCTTTCTTTTCTGCATTCAGCAGGGAATTGATGTAAGCACATATCACTGATCAATGCACACACACAGAAAGTGATATAGTCTGGATATGATATTATTCACCAAATTGACAGTGTAATACTGACTGTTCATATCAATGAAAAAACTGTATTACAGTATATTCATGTCTACTGGTTAGACTTCAGTATAGTTATTTTTACTGTAGTAATTACAATTATGAAAGCTGTGTACATTGATTTCACAGTGAACTGGAACAGGACTGCTGTAGAATCAGTGATTAACTGTGTCTACATTACAGTAAATCTAGATAATGTGTTACAGTGTGATCCACAGTATTACGCTCACAACCTAAGCCTAAACCATCACAGGAACCTAATGTAATTTTAACATTCATATATATAATATATATATATATATATATATATATATAGATTTTTAAAACATTTTAAAAATGTGTCTTAAGTTTCTTATAAACAACAAGTAAAGAACACACAAAGTCTAAGATTCCGTATCTTTCGTCTTCTGAGCCCCACAAAGTAAAAAATAGTGTATATATATATATATATATATATAGAGAGAGAGAGAGAGAGAGAGAGAGAGAGAGAGAGAGATAGATATATATATAGATATATATAGATATGACCCTGGACCACAAAACCAGTCATAAGAAAATCTGGAATCTGAGAGTGGAAAAAAATCAAAATATTGAGAAAATTGCCTTTAAAGTTGTCCAAATGAAGTCCTTAGCAATGCATATCCACCATAAAAAATACATTTTTGATATATTTACAGTAGGAAATTTATATATATATATATATATATATATATGCTCAAACCATCACCATGATGGAAACTCTCCAAAAACCCACATTAATAGAAACTCTTCTAAATTAGCATAACAAAACATTAATCACTACTAAATCTCCCACTTAACATTAATCTTGCACACACACACACACACACACACACACACACACACACACACAAAATCAAAAAACAAACAAAAAAAAAACATATGACACTTAATTTTAGTATTTACTCTCCAAGTGCCATGGTAAAAGCATTCTGGGAATATAGAAATCTCAGCCCAGTTTGAGTTAAACTTAAGTTTGTCTAAATTAAAAGAAATAAGTTATTAAAACTCAAAACAAAGAAACAGTTCAGTTTACTTAAAATATATCAGTTCTGTGAAACTGAAAGAAAGACAAAGTGCTAAATACTCAAATAAGTTAGTTTGACTGAACAAATATGTTTAATTTAAGTTTGTCCTACTCAAACCAATTAATTATTTTGAGCAATAGGGTTTACAGTAAAATAAAATTAATAATTTAATTCAGCAAGGATGCATTAATTAGATTTTATTGACAATATTGTCATTTAAGATGTTACAAAATGTTTCAAATAAATGCTGCTCTTCTGAACTTTCTATTCATCAAAGAATCCTGAATAATTACATTTTAAAAAACATTAACTGTTTTCAGTATTAATAATAAGAAGAAATATTGAAAATTCAGCACAATTCAGTTACTCACAGAAATAAATTACATTAAAAAATCTATTTAAAAAAAAGTTATTTCACAATATTTCTGCTTTTTCTGTATTTTGGATCAAATAAATTCAGCCTGTATTTTTGATATTAAAAAATACAATACATTACATTTGAAAAAATAACACTTTTACTAAATTCTGTTCTATTGCATACAGTATTGACACATATAGCATAAAAAGCCAATTAAATTGAGTCAGTCACTAAACCAAATAACACAAAGGGAGCGGCTGCAATGGAATCCGCTGTATGCTTACAGTAAGATTAAAATATTAATCAGATTCAGTGAATTACCATATTATTACACAAATGTATTCTTTTGGGAAGACGCTTCACTCAAGGTGACATTGCGATGTGAACATTAGGCTATGACACTATGCAGAATATGACTTTATGAGATTCATTCAACCTGCCGTTTATCAGACGGGTTAAATAAACAGGTGCATTCAAGCAGGACAAGCGTTCGACGTGTCAACAGAAGCCGGGTCTCTCCTTAGCATATTTCCCCATTCCTCTCGGCCTCCACAGGAGATGATATTTGCATAAGTAGCTGCTTACTTTTGTCCGCTGACCTCTGAGAGGTTATTTATGACCCAAAGCGCATCTTTTAATTCCAGATCTGTATTTTTGGTGATTTGAGAGCCCTGACATGCTAATGCACTGCTTTAGCCCCTGGCTATTTTTCACTGCGACGTTGAATATTCAAAAGATGTGCTTAAGAAAAGAGAGAGCGAGATAGAGTCGGGGTACCAGAGGAGGGGGTAGAGAGAGTTAACATTAATTAATATTCCACGCAGTAAAAATGAAAGCGAGACCAAGGCTAATTTTATGGGACAATTAATCATGGCTCTCAGTAATTACACCCGGGAGTTTACAAATGATTTTTTAGGGGCCGATAGTAGAAGAAAGAGAGATAATACACAGCCATCAGACGCTCCGAACTCCCCCGAACTCACCAATTAAAGGCGTCTGCAGCTGCTGCGATTGTGCGTCGAGGGAAAGGCCATGAGAGGCAGAGAGAATGAAGATGACAGGGTTTAAAGAAACACCTGAGGGTTCTGCGCAGTGGAGGGAAGGCAGGCTGGAGCAGGTCTGGGGCCCGTCCAGGTGCACGCCGGGTAAAAATAACAGGCCTCACAACACAGCACTGCTTCAATGGGAATGTGTCACATGACGATGCAGGCATCTAGAGCAGCCCTGCTTCCTGCTGCAGTGGCACAACAAACACACACACACACACACACACACACACACAGCTGAGACAAGCCGGTCCCGTTGAGGTACCAGTCTCAGATATGAGAACAGGAGAAAAATCACATTTAACCAGGTCAACCAGGTCGCTCTTATTATAAAACATTAATACAAGCTTACCATTGTGAATCGGGCTAAGACAAGGAGATAGTTTTGAACACTGGCTGATTATGTACTCGCTCAAAAATTGATTTTGGATAATTTTTAACCAAAAAAACTGCAGCTTTAATAAATCGTTATCTTGAGCAAAATAAGCAAGCTGACATTAAGTACAATCTATGTCTTTTATTTCAAATATATACAAATGTCATTTATGCACTGTAAAAAAGAGCTGTTGGTTTAACTTAAAAAAGTTACCTGGTTGCCTTAAAATTTTGAGTTCATTGAAATTAAAAATTTGAGTTAATACAATGAAGGTGATTGATTTAATCAACAGAAACTCAAAATATTATGTTATCTGAACCACATTAATTATCTAAGTTGATTTGACAAAAGAAATGTTCTGATAAATCATGAAAATAATTTTTTACAGTGTGTCTTTTAGTTTGTCAAGAGATTTAAAGCACCGTTTTTGTGCGTACGTGCTCTAGTACGTAAGAACAAGACTATGGTTGAATCTGGAAATAAAGCAAAATAACTGAGAAAAATTAGTCCTCTCAGAAGAATTAGTCCTCAGATGTCAAGTCCGTAATTTATAGCAAAAAATCTTGGTTTTAATTTGATCTCAAACAGATTTATTAAAAGAAGTTATTACTCATCTGCATGACATCATTAACCAACGTGGTTGAACGACAAATTTGCGACAATACGACAAAACAGTTGTGACTAGCTAGTTGGTTTGTTCAACGATGCATCGTATGGTAGTGAAGCAGTGAGTTACGTCGTTGTACAGGAAACGCACCCCTGGACTGTTTCCCAAAACCATATTGTCGCAAATTTGTTGTTCAAGCATGTTGGTTAATGATGTCACACAGGTGGTAGAGTAACAAATTCCTTTAATGAATCCACTTGAGATCGAATTAATATCAGATTTATTTATATAAATTATGGACATGGCATCTGAGGACTAATTCTCCTTTTTTCTCAGTTATTTTGCTTTATTTCCAGATTCAATCATAGGCTTGCTCGTTCTTATACCAGAGCACGTACGCACATGCGCACTCTTCAAAAACTGTGCTTTAAATCTCTGGACAAACTAAAATATGCAAATGACATATGCACATAATCAAAATAAAAGATTTACATTGTACTTATTGTAAGCTTGCTTATTTTGCTCAAGATAAGGATTTATTAAGTCCACGTCATAAAAACCAAGAAACTATGCTTCTAACCACAGGTCAAACACGGAAACACGGTCTTGTTTAACTATGCTGATAATGAGGGAACTTACCATAGTTGGCTAACGATGCTTTTGGGAAACAAACCCCTGATTGGCTGACTTTAAGCAAGGCTTTTTTCACCTGGAATCATGCTTTCAGTGTGTGAGCCAATGCACTGGAATTTGTGTACTTGTTTGTTTTGAAGACACTGATTCAGAACTCTTTTTCTGTCCCCGTCAATATTTGATATGTGTTATAGAGTGCTGCAGTGATTATGTATTTTTGTAGGTCAGTCTGTTGACCATCAAGTTTTCATTACCCTGGTCATTACCCAAGTTTTCATTACACAGAAATGCATAGTATTTTTCCATTGGCTTTTGGATTATTACAGAAAATAATCTCTGTGACCAACAATTCTTACATGTTTTGTTCATCACAATCTTCACATATTAACAAAATAGTGTTGTCAAAAGTACTGACTTCGGTACCAAATCGGTACTGAAATTTTAAAAATGTGACTTTGAGCACTGTTGAGTGGATTTGTAAACACCTCTGATTGGCCATTGTGTTCACATGCTCATCAGATATGTCAATGATTAACACACGGGAGCGTTTGAACCGGTCCGCTGATAGACGTCTGCTTTCAAACACTCCCGTGTGTATCTGTGTAAGCACACCATGAAGAGCGTCATTGATGTCTATTTACAACATGTTTTTGAAGCGTTGATCATTGTAGCCAATCACAGACATATACGATGAGTGCGTGAACACAATGGCCAATCAGAGGTGTTTACGAATCTGCTCAACAGCGCTCAAGAGTCACATTTTAAAATATCAGTACAGACTTGGTATCGAAGTCAGTACTTTTGACAACACTAGAACACAACTTTATGTTTTTGAAGTAAACTAGAAGTAAAAAAGCTACATGTAAACTATATAAACGAAATACATGACTTCAGCTTCACCACCATTAATCTTCCAGCAACTCTAAATCTTTATTTAAAACCTACAAGTTGGACATTTTGAGTTAGAATAGTTTGCAAGAGCGTGATATAAACTTCACTGGGCACACAACTAACAATTTCAACTCCATCCAAGCAGTAAACAGCAAAGTTACTATGCCTTGTTGGATACTAAAATAAGAAAGCATCGCATGTATACTTTGTGGATAACCCTTGTGAAAAATAAGTGTGCTTAAAGGGTTAGTTCACCCAAAAATAAAAATTCTGTCATTTATTACTCACCCTCATGCCGTTTCACACCCGTAAGACCTTCGTTCATCTTCAGAACACAAATTAAGATATTTTAGTTGAAATCCGATGGCTCAGTGAGGCCTGCATAGCCAGCAATGACATTTCCTCTCTCAAGATCCATTAATGTACTAAAAACATATTTAAATCAGTTCATGTGAGTACAGTGGTTCAATATTAATATTATAAAGCGGCGAGAATATTTTTGGTGCGCCAAAAAAAAAAAAAATAGCGACTTATATAGTGATGGCCGATTTCAAAACACTGCTTCATGAAGATTCGGAGTGTTTATGAATCAGCGTGTCGAATCAGAGGTTTGGAGTGCCAAAGTCACATGATTTCAGCAGTTTGCCGGTTTGACACGTGATCTGAATCATGATTCGACACGCTGATTCATTTGTGCTCCAAAGCTTCCTGAAGCAGTGTTTTGAAATCGGCCATCACTAAATAAGTCGTTATTTTCTTTTTTTTTGGAGCACCAAAAATATTCCCGTTGCTTTAATATTATGTTGAACCACTGTACTCACATGAACTGATTTAAATATGTTTTTAGTACCTTAATGGATCTTGAGAGAGGAAATGTCATTGCTGGCTATGCAGGCATCACTGAGCCATCGGATTTCAACTAAAATATCTTAATTTGTGTTCTGAAGATGAACGAAGGTCTGACAGGTGTGGAACGACATGAGGGTGAGTAATAAATGACATTATTTTCATTTTTGGGTAAACTAACCCTTTAATTGATATTGAATGTGCACTTTTAGTGTACTTCAACCTTAAAAGTATATTTTCATAAAATTACTTGCTGATATTAATGAAATATAAGCTACTAAAGTGTACTTAAAGATAGTGCACTTAATAACTGTTTCTTAACACAATTAAGTAGTAAGTGCACTTTGTAATAATGTCAAATTAAAACTTTTACTTTAAAGTGCATTTTAAATCATCAAGTAATCTTTTGTCGTGCTTTAATGAAGTACACTTATTTTGATGTGTTGACTATCACACTAAAGCACATGTACTTGATTATAATTTTAACTGTAGTAGTTTGATATAACATTTAAAGTTAATACCTTTAAATTGCAACTACATCTTTACAAATGTGTAATTACAAATATATTTAAATACAGTTTTTCAATAGAAATGACATTAAAGTATATTTTAGTTTACCATAAATGTTTGTCAGTATATTTGGCAGTGCACTTTAAGCATAAGTAAAATAGAATATAAATAATTATGATGAACACAACGATGCTGTGAAAGAGGACTAGTGAGTAGATGAGTTTACCTGTTCAGCTGATGATGTTTACTGTTTATGAAAAACCTCTGTATAGTCCCATTTAGACACTTTTTTAGACAACCGCCTTTTTCAAGACAAGTAAAAGCTTTTAAAAATCACAACAGGGTGTTACTGATGTGTTTTATGCCATAGAATATGCCATGTGAAAATACCATGTGAAAATACATGTGAAAACTTGATTCTTAAAAACATTGACGATTCGTTTCTAGGTTTAGACCTACAAAAATGCATGATCCCATGTACTAACCTCATGGATATTTGTAGTTGCGTTGATGTTTGTACTACAAATTGAGGTTTAGTCTCAGTTCTTGACATGTATCCTCAGCTAATTGTCTCAGATGTATTGATGTATTGCACCTGCAGCAGAAGCTTGAGTTGGATCGCTGTGGGAAACATGCTGCGCTCTCCTATAGGGTCGCATGAAGAGGTTGATTATTTGGTCCCTTCCTTTTCCTTGCCCTGTTTATTTTGATGAGATTATGTGTGTATGTCTAACCTAACCCAGTTTACGGCCACTGTAGCCACCAGAAGTCATGCAGTGAAGCTGAGTTTGTCTTTGCTAACACAATCACACCGGTTGACCTTCCTCCATTCGGAATGGATGCAGGCTCAGATAGCAGATGATTGGCAACAGGAGTAAATGCAAGGGGCGCCCAGCATCTCAGAGAGTAAATGCACCGCGCCAACTCTGACATAACCTGATCCTGCCCTGACGAGACTCACACACAGTCATACATCAGTGCCAGACAGCCGGCACAACCGTACACCACACACACACACACACACACACACACCGGAGCATTGAGGGTGAACACAATTGAAACAGCTTTGATACTTATAACAACTAACAGCTGCTGAAATAATGTATTATAGTCTATCTATCTATCTATCTCTATCTATCTATCTATCTATCTATCTATCTATCATAAATTCTATGTGTGTTTGTTATGTGTCATGTTGAGAAAGACAATGTAAAGAGATCTAAGGTGCAAAAGCATTGTAATATCAGTATATTAATGTAATCTTCTCTGCATACATAATAATGGCTTTCCAAAGTGTGTAATGAGTTTGAGACTGGCTTTTGATTCATTACACGATCAAAGACGAGTCAGGTTACTGAGTTTGTTGTTTTTAATAATGAAAGTTATAATGCTCTCTCATAATAATATTAGTAGATGAAGAAATGAAAATATCTCAAACATAATGAAGCCTACTGCTGTCATCTTTGTCATCACAAAAACAAATGGTATAATACCATTACAACAATCAGATGAATCATATTTTATTCTCAGATTGCTGGGCTTGAGTACAATGCATTTCAATGAATGGAAACGATTTGCATCTTTACGTTTCCGTTTGTAGGAATGTGACGATATCAAGAGCCAATCCGCATAGAACAATCCATTACAATGACATGTTTCTGAGGTCACTTAAAATTACTTTTTCATAGGATTGAATTTTGTTTTGCATATTGTTTGTCTAGCGCAGTCAAGGGCAAACTAATTCATTCTGTGATTGGTCTTGCATGTGTCTGAATGTGTGCACATTCATGAGTTTGACCTACCTTGTCACAGTTCAACTAAACACCAGGAAAACACATTTGAATCACATTACCAGATGAAAGTCGAGACAAGGCTTCTCTAAGAGAGTCAGCTGCTCCAAACCCTGGTGGTGATCTGCCCCCCTAGACAGAGTTTTCTGTTAGCATTAACCACCAGCTGGCATGTGTCCAGTGAGCACTATTGATCTGGTGAGGAAGGGCCATATAAACGTTTTTAATAGCATGAGAAGACCTCATTATGCCCACATAATGGTGTAGTTACAGCATCTTCCTGCAGGGACGAACTGCTAAAGCTAGCCAGCCAAACTTTGACTTCACTGGGCACAAAACTAACAATTTTAACTCCATCCAAGAAGTAGACAGCAAAGTTACGCTGCCTTGTTAGATACTAAAATAAGAAAGCATCGCATGTGTACTTTGTGGATAACCCTTGTGAAAAAGAAATGTGCTTAATTGGTATTGAATGTGCACTTGTAGTGTACTTCAACCTTAAAAGTTCACTTATTTTGATGTGTTGACTAAGATACTAAAGCACATGTACTTGATTATAATTTTAACTGTAGTAGTTCGATATAACATTTAAAGTTAATACATTTTAAATGTACTAAATTGCAACTACATCTTTACAAATGTGTAATTACAAATATATTTAAATACAATTTTCAATAGAAATTACATTAAAGTATATTTTAGTTTACCATAAATGCTTGTCAGTATATTTGGCAGTGCACTTTAAGCATACATAAAATAGAATATAAATAATTATGAAATTACATATAAAGATGTACTTAAATCCTACTTAAGGGGGTCAAAAAGCACTCTAAACTTCAGCTAATATCATTCAATATAAATTTAAACTACATTTTAATTGATTTGCATGTGACGGTGTGAAAATATTACATTCATTTCACACTTAAAGGATTAGTCCACTTTTAAATAAACTTTTCCTGATAATTTACTCACCCCCAGGTCATCCAGATGTCCATGTCTTTCTTTCTTCAGTCGAAAAAAATTAAAGTTTTTGATTAAAGCATTCCAGGATTTTTTTTCCCATATAGTGGACTTCAATGGGCACCAAACAGTTGAAGGTCAAAATTAGTTTCACTGCAGCTTCAAATTGTTCTACACGATCCCAGACGAGAAATAAGGGTCTTATCTAGCGAAACCATCGCTCAATTTCTAAAAAAATAAATAAAATTTTATACATTTTACCAGAAATGCTCATCTTGAACTTGAACATCTTGAGCAGTAATACGCTTAGCAGCGTCTACACTGCCGAATTCTAATAGAGAAGAAGAAGAGCTAGTTCAGATGAGCATTTTATGGTTAAAATGTATAAAAATTTTATTTATTTTTTAGAAAATGAGCGATGGTTTTCGCTAGATAAGACCCTTATTCTCGTCTGGGATCGTGTAGAACAATTTGAAGCTGCAGTGAAACTAATTTTGACCTTCAACTGTTTGGTGCCCATTGAAGTCCACTATATGGGAAAAAAAAATCCTGGAATGCTTTAATCAAAAACTTTAATTTCTTTTGACTGAAGAAAGAAAGACATGGACATCTTGGATGACATGGGGGTGAGTAAATTATCAGGAAAAGTTTATTTAAAAGTGGACTAATCCTTTAAGTAGATTCAGTTACACTGAATTTCGATGGTCCACATTAGACCATATAACTAACTAGTAACTGCAACTACATGCCAATGTTAGAGAGTTAGAGTTAGAGTATTAGTAGACTGTTAGGTTAAGGTTAGTAGAACAAGTTGACATGTAATGTCTGTTGGGGAGCATCAAAATAAAGTGTTAGCAGATATTAAGCAGACGGTCTACTAATGATCTAATGAGAGTTAGTTGACATTTAGGTGCAAACTGGACCATATAAATAATGTTACCGTATAATCTTTTTAAAGTGTATTACTTCTGTAATAAGTACATGTTTTAAAGGTATGCTGAAATGTACTTTTTTCCCTCAAGGGAAAGCAATCCTAAAATGCACTGTGACAACATTTTCTAATAAAATGGTGGAAGGAGTCAAAGAGAAATGTAGAAAAGCTGTTTATTTAAGATGATACTAGCTGAATGTGTAGTAATATATGATTCAAGCTGGAGAGAGATTCACAGGCCTCTGGCGGTGAACATGACATCTTTATAAGTGAAGTAATTTAATTGTGACACCATAAATCACACTGTTGCTCTCTTTGTTTTAGTCCTCCGTAATACTGCAATCCAATTAAACTAATTGCAAGTTCTGTGTTTTTATTTTATTCTGTAATTGGACATTAGAACCTGGGAGCATATATCTTGGAGTGTAATTATTCATTTGAAACACCTCTTAATATGCTAATGTCTTAAATTAAACTGCTGTCGCCGTGGCAGAAACTGGAACAATAAAGAATATTGATTTAGAGAGATTCTTGTCCAATCTAGGATATTATATATCCTGGTGTGGATATCGATCATTGAACAGGGAGGGAAGGACATCAGACCAAAGGGGCTTTTCACTACGGGTAGTTATAGGAACTAGCCACTGGGACGGTCAGGGGCGTCAGTTCACCAAAAGCCAAGGTATCAGACTCTGATGACGCAATCCAATCTTACTCCCTCGACGTGACAGTCCCACAACTTTTTCCAGCACTTCAAAGCTCAAAGGTCTGAAGTTTCTCGATGTAGGGAAACTAACACTTGAAAAAAAAAAAAAAAACTTTCATTTTGAAATCTAAAAAGGCATTAAATTAACACTATAGCCAGCAGAATAATCACTATCATAACATTTAAAAATCTGTTTTTGTCTATTTTGGTCAATTTTTGTACTGAAGTATGTAGGAAAAGTCACAAAGTCTCATGAAAAACCAAAACTTCTTCAAATTGCGAATGAAATAAAGAGCTCTTCCTAATCACTGAACCTGTCAGTAAGTTGTACGTATTGTACGTAACTCATTGAGTGTGAAACTCCTGTTTTAATCAATGAATCTGTCAAAACTGCACAATAAATCTCTTTTTTACATCATATCTCCGCTTTGTTTATAATAATGAGAGGATTTGTGCATGTGCAAAACTAGAAAACCTGTGCTAAATTAAAACTCATTCAGCATTTTGAGAGAAACTGAGCGGATTCTCACTACCAGGTAACTTGATCACCTCTGATTGGTCATTATTAAAATATATTACTTGCATTGCTCTGACCAGGCAGCCAAGGTTTGGCTGCCACCACACCCTGCCACACACTGGGGATGGTCCCCTGAGGACAAGATTTTCCCCTAGGGCCATTTTCCTGGTTGCATTTGCACCGCCAGTTGGAACTCTGAAGTGACGTAAGCCGTCACGTACGTCATGTACTCTGGTTAGCAGTTCATTTTTATGTCCATTTTTAACACAATTTGGTTTATTTTTAACCCAGCATTTTTTTAGAGTGAAGTAGGAGCTAATTCAGTTCTCCCAAAAGGTGTTCCTATAATTAAAATCATTCCTGGTTTCTGCAGTGCAAACACACCAAAAAGCGGGTACTTCAGCCAAGTTATAGGAACTCTGAAAGTGTTCGTCCAGTGCCTCAAGAGAAGAAATAAACTACAACTGAAAAATGCTGTGCTGGTACCATGGTACTGTGATGGTATCAGATGATGGTATACTTTGACATAAGCCATGGTACCATAGTCACATACAAAAATTGTATAACACTTTTGCTGTCTACTCAGATAACAAGTCAAAAGATAGTGATCATAGCTGTAAATATCAAACTTCAAGAAATCAAAATCACAGCTTCAAACGCCACAAGGTAATGGAAGCAGGATGTAATGTGGCGTACAGAATTGCACACAGCTCTATGCACATTTTGCAAATGTAGTTGGTTGTTCTGGATATTTGGTAGCAATAGTGAGAGTAGTATGCTATCCCATAATAATACCAATCCTCTCTTTGCTAAATTGGCTCTCAGTGCTCCCCAAAATGTCAAATACACGAACATTAAAACATACACAAGAATTCAAAACCCATCCCTGCTCCGATCATTAAACTCCCTCCTGGAACTGAAGAGTTGCCATGGTAACATCTATCCAATTATGTGAGGTCAGCAAGCATTGTCTGTCTTTCCAGAGAGAGAGAGAGATTAGGAGAGAGAGACATGAGTATGACAAATACAAACCTAGATTATTTTTGTGTGAATTTCTCACTTGTATGTGCTTCATGTTCTTTAAAGGTTATGTTTTGTGTAAACCGTCAGTAAGCTACTCAAGTACTGAACTTCACATTAGCATTGCCACAGAGACGCCAGACGGAATTAGCTATTGATTAGCACAACAATGTGAGATAGAAAAGGAGAGAGAGAAGAGAAAGGCTGGCGCCAAAAAGGAGGAAATGTTCCAGCGCTGCGATTTACTGCTGGAGGATCTCAACCGCCTACAATCCCCACTGGAGCCAATTTACACACGCACAGGACACACACACAGTGTCTGCAACAGTCAATAATGGAAATTGGATGCCCCTACATCGCCATGGCGACACCCCCAACTCCTCATTAAAGCACCTTGAAAGTTTTAGGCCAATCCATGATCCTGATAGATTTCCAATGGTGCCGAGATCCTCACATTGCCAAGGCAGAATTTTAGACAGGTTACCTGTGTTTCAGAATTAAAGTCACAACAGAATTAAAAGACACTTTTTTTTAAAAAAAAGGCCAATTATTGCACTCAAAAATTATTAAAAAGGTCCAAAGACACTTGCATGTTTGACCTGAATAATGTGTGTATGTACGGGAGACACAAAGTTCAATGCTTTAGAGCAGGGGTGCCCAATCCTGTTCCTGGAGATCTACCTTCATGCAAAGTTCAGCTCTAAACCTAATCAAACACACCTGAACCAGGGAATTAAGATCTTCAGTAACACTTGATAATAGCATACGTGTTGGGATGGGTTGATTGGTCACCATTACGATAATCAGTGTTTGCTTCAGTTGTGCAGTTTGACTCTTGACATTTAAATGTTATTTTTTCTCTTGCTGCTGTAACTGTATTTGTTATGGAAATAACATCAAGAGAAAATGTGATCAGATGATATTGGATACTTGTTGATGATAAAGACATATAATCATCATGTAGTGGTCTGATCAACTGATCTCATCCAGACTATGTTATTAATTTCATATCTTTGATTGTTGTAATGTGTTCCTACAGCATGAGATCCAGCAGTGTTTTAATCCGATAATCTGTAGAACTTTAAAAACACATTGTGCACTACTGAACCACTTAGACACCCACACACATCAAGAAATAATGTGAAATTAATACAATAGTATAGACAGAGTGAAATCAGATTATCAGACCACTATGTGATGATAATGTCTTTATCATTAACAAATAGCTAACATCATCTTATCATTTTCTCTTGCTGATCTTGTCATAACAGTTAATGCAGCCAAAGAAAAACTAACATTAAAAAGGCAAGAGTCAAACTGCCCAACTAAAGAAAACACTGATCACCATAATGGTGATGTCAAACCAAACTATTACTTTCAAATAGACATCAACTTCTAAACCTGTTTTTTCTAGATCTGGGTAGACTATCTGCGTTTAGATCTTCACATGTATGGAACCTGGGAGTTCTGCTAGATGGGTCTTTGACAAACACATCTCTTATGAAATCGCCTCTAGTTTTTATCAACTTTGTCTGTTGTCTAAAATCAAACCTTTCCTAAATCATAAAACTCTAGAGATGGCTGTTCATGCTTTTATTACCTCACGTTTAGACTACTGCAATTCACTTTACTGCGGTATTTCAAAGTCTCAAATTGCTCGTGTTCAATTAGTTCAAAACGCTGCTGCAAGATTCCTTGTAAAAGAGCTCATATCACTCCAATTTTGAGGACCCTTCATTGGCTGCCTATCAAATTCAGAATTGATTTTAAAATCCTTTTATTTGTTTATAAATCCCTACATGATTTAGCCCCCATTTATTTATCTGAACTGCAGCAACCTTATACTCCTTCCAGAAGTTTGAGATCCAGTGACCAGAACCTTCTTTTAGTCCCACATTCCAGACTCAAACGCAGAGGGGATTGAGCGTTTTCTGTGGTTGGGCTGCGGCTGTGGAATAATCTGCCTCTAGAAATTAGGTTAGCCCCTTCCCTGACCACTTTTAAGTCTCTACTAAAAACGCACTTGTTTTCCATGGCTTATAATTAATTTTCTTTTATGGTTCTTGTTGTGCTTTTATGTTTTTATTGTTTTTACCTTGTTGTCTTTGGTCTTATTCTACATATTTATTTAGTTTTGTATAAATTTGGGGTCTGACTTTGTTTTATTGTGTTTTAGTTGTGTTTATCGTATATTTTTTTCCCTTATATCTTTTCTCTGATCCTTTGTACAGCACTTTGGTCAGTCGTGTGGCTGTTTTATAAGTGCTATATAAATAAAAGGAACTTGAACTTTATCTCAATAAGAACTTTTATACAGATATAACAGAAATAAAATAAACCTTGTTTTGTTATAAGTGAAGCTGTTACTGCTGTTTTTTGAAGCTTGTTAATGACGTTGGAGCTTGACGTCAAACAAATGTTGGGTTTAGACATCAACCTGATTTTCATTTTTGACCTAAATTTGATGTATAAGCGACATTGGAGTCCACGTCCATTGTCCACTGGGAAACTTCCAGGTAAAGACTTTATAAGAATGTTAGGGGATAATGTTCTAACAATGCTATCACTATACATTTAGAATGTTTTTAAATAATATTATCCTACCTTTTCAGAGAATATTCTGGGAGCAAAAATAAAACTTAATGAAAACATTACCAGAACATAGCATAATGTTATCAGAACATTCTTAGAACAATAACATTTGCTGGGAATTTTACAGTTTATGTCAAGTTTAGGCTTACAACTACAATTAGGTGCTTCTACATCAGTGTTATTCACCTATCATTCCTCGGATTTTAGGGATAAATTATGGGTAGTGTTAGGTTTAAGGGTTGGACGAGAGTGTTGTTCCAAGATAAACAAAATATGTTGAACTTGTCTTACATGGCAAAATCACAGTGACCCTGAAGGAATGCAGGTTAAGGTATTTATATTCTAGGCAAAATCAAGGTAATAGGCAAAAATCTGTGTAAGTCAGATTATGTTTAAGCCGTTTATGACATTACTTTAATAAAGAAAATGGGTTAATGCATTTACATGACCACGCGCATTGTCGGTTTGGTTGTTCTGTCTTTGGTGAGAAAGGCCTCTGTTCCCATGAGACGTCACTGTCCCAAAGACACAAGCGCACACTCCTTCATGCTTTTAAAAACAAGAAATCAAAGTTTTACTATTATTTTATAAAGCCCAATGCCCAATTTGTACAATTTTTCAGTGCTTTATTTTAAAGAAAGAAAAATGTTTTGTTTAGGAAAAATATCATTAATGCTATCATCATATTGAAGATTAGGGATCTGAATACAGGGAATCTGTACAGCATTCTTGAATGATACCTCATATCATGCAGTTGAGATGATGCGTGTTGTTACTTTTCTAAGTAATCAGACTATTCTCAAGCAAGTCGAGGAAAAATAATATTAACCCGTTATATAACTGTTCAAAGGTTGAGATATGTATCATTTTTTATTACTTTTGAAAGTTTCTTATGGTTACCAAGGTACTTTTATTTGATCAGAAATACAGTAAAACAGTAATATATTTTTTGAAATATTATTACAATTTAAAACATCTGTTTTCTATGTGAATATATTGTAAAGTGTAATTTATTCCTGCGATCAAAGCTGAATTTTCAGCATCATTACTCCAGTCTTCAGTGTCACATGATCCTTCAGAATTTGATGATCAAGAAAAATTTATGATTATTATCAATGTTGAAAAACAGTTGCTTTATATTTTTTTGATTAACAGAAAGTTCAAAATAACAGCATTTATCGAAATAGAAATCTTTTGCAATATAGTAAATATCTTTACTGTCAATCAGTTTAATGCATCATTGCTGAATAAAAGTAGTAATTTCTTTCAATAACAACAACAAAACGTAGTGACTCCAAACTTTTGCCGTATGTCATACCCATATCATATTACAGAATACTACAAAAGAACAAACAAATCATTCTAATTTATTACTAATACTAATATGTTGTCAATAAATTTGCCTACTCAACATTTACATGGTTAATAAAACCATAAAAATAACGGTTGAATGTTCATCGTAAACCAGTCCAGCAGGGCTTTCTGAGTTCCTCTGAACCCTCCTCCTCCCCAGCACCACTTGTCTAGATCTGCGATAATGAACTTGTGAAGCATGCATAGCAGATCTATTACGTCATATCCATTAACATGCAAAAAACTATTGCGAGAGTTGCCATGACTGAATTGTTTGTATATGAATATTCTGAAATGAATTAAAAATACAGTGTTTGTATGTACTGACTATAAATCAGTAGTGTTATATTCATTGTACCATCATTTTTATTAAATTACGTGTTTTGCAATGCTTCATGGGATGTTCCTGAATTCCACAATAAAATATGTTAAGTACACTGTCTTGTAACATTGCCTTTTCCCCCGATTTTCAAATCCAGCGAATCCAATGGATCTGGTTGATTTAGCTCATGCTTTCCAATCTTTATTGAAGATTATTGAGAAATTGAATGGGAAAAATGCTTCTGTAACCAAGAATGCTGAAGAAGCAGGTGGTCACTTTTGAAACTCTTTTTTTGGTGCCGCTAATGGCGCAGAAATACACTGCACCTTTAAAAACCTAATGAACAAAACTAGAACAGATACAGGATACAGTAGTGGCACGCTCAAACGTGGAGCCGAAATCATCCACGGCAGGCGGTGTGAGCACTGATGCCATCAAATACAAGCATTACTGCTAAATTATGGCTCCATCATCAGTGGCGCAGTGACAGCTTCATAAACTTTGATTTAATCAGATGGGGGAAATTGAAGCATTATATGAGATAATGTACGGCTGAGTGGTGATATATCTGCAGGACTGGCCACCCACGACTCCTATCAGAATTCATTATGTCCTCTCACTGGACACCGCAGCAGCATTTAACACCTAAACATGAACTTCATCCAAGAAACACTGAAAGAAGCGGGAGACAAAGAGAGCGATCGACACTGAAGAGAGAAAGACAAAGTGTGTGCGTGTGTGTGTGTGTGTGTGCGTGAATGTGTGTGTGTGCATTAATTAATTCAGGTTGAGAGCAGTCTGTGCAAATTGGAGCGTGATGGAGACACTGGCCCCTGTGCTGCTGGGGTCAATGTCATCCCTTTGTTTTTGTCTTCTAATGCAATCAATGAAGTTCTTCCACTATCTATTGAAAGTCAAAGTGGACGTATCTGCCGAGCGGCTGAGGGCTCTGTCAGATAGGAGAATCAAGCCCATATTTCTTACAGTCATGTTGTGCCCGCGCTCAGTCTCGTCTGTGTGCGCTCGCTCCTAATATACAAAAGGATCTATTGAAATATGCATGAGGGCCATGATGGCAGCTCTAAAAATACTCTCAGATGGGGAATACATCGACAGCCCTGTCATTGAGCTCTCCTTGAGATACAGCATCACACCTGATCCAGCGAGACTGATCTTTCTCCCTTATTCCCAGCACTCTCTCTGTCAGAAACACTCTGTCGTACATGAATGCATAGGGTCCACACAAACACACACATGAACACACAGTGGCTCTGTTCTAAATACTTCTGAGCTGCGTCACCGTTTGCTGTCCATGTAGGCAGCTGTCTTCGAAACAGCCTTATAAAATGACTGAAACATTATTTAATAGGCAGCAACTCTTAGCAGTCACACACACACACACAGCCATAAAACTCGACTAACACTTAAGTATAAGGACTTAAGTACATCTTCATATGTAATTTCATAATTACTTCTATTGTCTTTGAAATATTGTTAAAGTGTACTGCTGAATGAACTGAATTAAAATATATTTTAACTTAATTTCTATTGCTTGTTTGTTAAATATATTTGTAATAATTACACATTTGTAATGATGAAGTTGCAATTGAGTACTTTTAAAATATATTAACTCACTATAGTTCAAGTACTTTACATGTGCTTTATTTGGTAGTCAAGACATCACAATATGTGTATTTTAAAGCATGACAAAAGACTATTAAAATATGATTTAAAATGTACTTTGTTTGACATTTTTACAAAGTGCACTTTTTAAAGGTGTACTTAAATGTATTAAGTAACATAGACTTGAAAGTGTACTTAATTTAAGTGCACTTGAGTGGCCTGTCATTTACTTAAAGGGATAGTTCACCCAAAAATGAAAATTTGATGTTTATCTGCTTACCCCCAGCGCATCCAAGATGTAGGTGACTTTGTTTCTTCAGTAGAACACAAATTATGATGTTTAACTCCAACCGTTGCCGTCTGTCAGTCAAATAATAAGAGTGAATGGTCACACAATCTATAAGAGTCAATAAACATGCACAGATGAATCCAAATTAAACCCTGCGGCTCGTGACGACACACTGATGTCCTAAGACACGAAACGATAGGTTTGTGCGAGAAAACGAACAGTATTTATATCATTTTTTACCTCTAAAACACCACTATGTCCAACTGCATTCCGCACTCGGTTGGTGATGTCTGATCGCGCTCTGACAACAGAAGTGATGTCTCGCGCATATAGAGGGTATGCACGTGACGTCACCGTTGACCGTTACGACTGCGGTCACGTCCATTGAGTGGCAAAAGACTGAGCGGCAACATTTGGTTTCAGCGTGAATGTCGCGAAAAATGCACAAAACACTTCCAAAATGGGAAAGAGCTTTTTGATTGACTGTACAAACAGCTTTGACACAAAACTTGAGGTATATATTTAAAAACTGCAGAAAGCAACAGAAAAATAAGCAAATGGATCACTGCAATTCACAGAAACAACTGGACTCCAGCAGAGAAACATAGATTTGCAGTTATCATTTTGTGTCAAATTGTTGGATTTTGAGGTAAAATCATACCGTATATATTGTATTGTTATATATTATGTTGACAACTCATCAATTAAATATTTGCCATCTTATATTCTGCACAATTTGGTGATTTTTAAATAAACAACACTGACAAAAACTATACTATAAAACTATATATGTTTTAAGGCTGGACAATATGACGATATAACATTGATATAAGTGATTACGCGGAATTAAACCTACCGATATTGGAGTTATATAAAATATTCACAGGCAGATTTGCTTTATGTATTTCCCCACCATCGAAATCAGGCACATATAAATGTCAGGAAACACGATTCCTGGCTGCATGTCAATATCCATGGAATAGGTTTATTTGACATGTTATAAGGAACACTTTCGAGTCCAACCTTTAGTGTAATTCGTTAGTTTTAGTCGCGTTTTCGCAGTTTCCTCTATTAAATCCAGTCATGCAGCAGGATCTTTTGCCACTCAATCCAACTGAGGGAGCGCGTTTTCGGCGGGAAAGTGACGTCGTTGCATACCCTCTATACTTCAATGAGTGCGACACATCACTTCCGTTGTCAGAGCGCGATCAGACATCACCAAGCGAATGCTGAATGCAGTTGGACATAGTGGTGTTTTGAGGTAAAAAATGATATAAATACTGTTCGGTTTCTCGCACAAACCAATCGTTTCATGTCTTAGGACATCAATGTGTCGTCACGAGCCGCAGGGTTTAATTTGGATTTGTCTGTGCGTGTTTATTGACTCTTATAAATTGTGTGACCATTGACTCGCATTATAAGACTGACAGACGGCAGCGGTTGGAGTTAAACATCATCATTTGTGTTCTACTGAAGAAACGAAGTCACCTACATCTTGGCATCGCTGGGGGTAAGCAAATAAACATCAAATTTTCATTTTTGGGTGAACTATCCCTTTAATATTATCTTTTCTAAAAATATATATATACTTTTAAGATTTGAAGTACACTACAAGTGCAAATTCAGTACAATTAATTGCACTTCATTTTGACAAGGGATTGGATGGAAAAGTTTACTGAGCTTGTCGCAGTTGCAGGGATTCAAGGATTCAGTTCAGGGATCTAAGATAATCATACACAGGGCAACTTTTTGAGCAATGTTGCCGGGCAATTTTGCTGAGCGATGTTGCTTGGGCACTTTCCCATTGAAAATGGACAACTATATCTGGATACTTTGGACCGAAATTCCATTCTCAATGAGAAAGTTCCCAAGCAACATCGCTTGGCAAAATTGCCTGGCAACATTGCTCAAAAAGTTGTCCCATGTATCATCACCTTAAGATAATGTCATGTTGTAAGGACTTTGTATATATGAAATTCATATACACGTGCGTACCACCACAATGTTGCAATTTCCAGTGGGAAAATTCATTGAGCCCCAACTTTCCGACTTTTCATGAGAAAAGCTAATTGCAACACAATAATTTATCATTAGTGATTCAAGTGTGTAGCACTGAAATTCATTGTAATTGTTAAAATTTCCAAGGATCAGCGTTCTCACCTAAAAGTGATTGAAAATACCAAATCATAGGACATAGAGACTTGAAACCTTCAGGGCTGGTAGTACTCACACCGTCTACAATGACAGCAAGGCTTGATGGGGGCGTTACCTCAGTGAAAAGTAAGTAATCGCTCATAACTCCTAAACCGAGTTTAGGATTGTTGACCTGTTGACCACAGGAAAAATGGTCGGCACGCCCGGCACATGGTCTGAAAGTGTTGTCCCTATTCTCTTAATGAGTAATGGGTGTTTTCTTTGAGCAAAACATGCAATAAACCTATCAGAGTCTCATCTCCCATTCCCTTTAAAAGCCAGTTATGCTCGCGCCATGACAGATTCGCTATTTACATGGTGGAATTTGCGAGCGGAAAAACTGAACGCTTCTTTAGCAAGGAAACAGATCTGCTCGTGTGTGAGGCCGACAATGCACCTGAACACGCCTCGTTTTCAGACCAGCAAGCCCATGAGCGCACAAATGGGTGCAAATGTATTTGCTACTTAAACAACATGGTGCAGGATGTGAAAATGATAACTGTGTCGGGCTGAAACTAGCAAAAAATACTTGTGCCGGGTGTATGATAGGGCCCCAAGTGTCTTATTTTGTTGGAATCCTTGGCTCAAGACGTGCATGGTTTTTGGCCCGATCGGAACCAAACCAGTGCAGCAAGATTCTCTGAGTCTGATTGTCAATAATTTATCAAAAAAAAAAAAAATATATGTTCAAAGTGGACGGAGCCACTTTTACTAAAATGGCTATAACTTGTGTACGGAAGATATATTTTCACCAAAATCAGCACACCTATGTAAGAGCTCATTCTGTGGTTGTGTGACGGCCTTAACGTTTGTCATGTGCAAAAGGGACTGTATATCACGAGATTTTTTGCACATGCCCATGACTATGAGTAACTTTGCCTCTAGGACCGCCTCTGTCCATCGAATCATTTGTTAAATATTGGAGATTATTTAAAAAAACAACTTTGTTGAACTAGGCTGAGTTTTGGCTCAACATCGAAAATTGTTAAAAAACCATTATAAACCATAAATTTCCTATGGTAAATTGCCTGTATTGGCTGTATTTATTTTTTTTCATCTATGATCGAGATAGTTACAGGCTTTCTAATTAAATTATACATTTTTACACATGTGCTTAAAGGCCTTAAAGCACTTAAACCCCGCTAATTGCTGCTTACAGCTATATTTTATAGTTGAATTTACTTTGCAATCATCATGTAGCCTACTGTTAATGAAGAATTGTAGTAAAGCTTGCCAATAAATACAACTCATTTAGTTTATGAGGTGACAGGTTAACATTTCTCTTCATTTTCTGCAGCAGCGGAATATAATAAATAACTCTAATAATAATATATAATAATAATAATAAATGATATTGATGCTGCTTTAGATTTTGCCCAAAATTATGGGTTTTATAAGGCATCTTAACAGCCGTCAGGAGCAGCTCAGTACTGTTTGAGCCACTCATTCTCATACAGACACACTCCAGTCCCCCGTCAGATGGACTCTGTTAAAGGTGAGTGGCGCTGCAAGCTCCCCTACAGCGCAGGCTGGGTTTCGGCTCCGGTAACACCTCTGTAATTGGGCTGATTTTTCCGGAACCGGTGTGAAATATGCCTGTGTGAGTTTAATAAGTTCCAGAGTGTGTGTCTGTATGCAGCTATTCCCCTGGTGAAACTGAGAGTTCACCAACATTTATCACCTCTGTATCCAGCAACACTCAGCTTAAAGCAGACTAATGCCTTCCTGCTCCTGTGGCCCCTCAGTTGCCCGCACATCCAGGCCAACAAATAGGCCTCTTAATAGTTATCTATGGAGCTCCAAATATGCCTCTAATAGTTATCTATGGACCCCCTCGCACCCAATGAAAAGTCACATTCATTTCGTTGCTCTATCCAGTTCAGGGCAAGAGGATCAATTGAGGCAGACTACAAATTCAGCAGGTTTACACAAACTATCAGCTGTAAAGTTGAGCTTGAGTGATTATCTTGGATCTATTCGCTCTTGCTTTGCCTGACGTCACTCTGAACTCATTACAGTACCTGTACTGGAAAACACAACCTTGGCACATGACTATGCGTGCTAATGGCCCTCAGATTGATTTTTAATTAGTAACACTTTTAGATCAAGGCCAATCACATTGGCCTGTTTTGCATAACTAATCTGCAGGAGAGTGGTTATTCGTGGGAAGAGGAGGGAAGCTGAAAGTTTAAGTCTGAACTCATCTTCAAGAGACAATATGACCATTTTCACCTTCAGGCCGAATCTGGACCTGATCCAGTGAGGAAAGAAGAGAATTAATGCTCCTCCGGCCCAGCTCATTTAAAGGACAGGAGATCCGAGAGATGTTTCTACATTATTGTGACATGGTTTGTACATTAAGATACTGGAAATGTCAGGTTGACAGGTAGTACCCTCTTGAAAAGAGAATCAAGACACTCTTGAGAAAAAGAAGTTTCACTACCTCAGCTTTAAGAGTCAGTTTCTCTGAAGGGGCACTAGTGAAATTTGAGAGGTGTAGTTTGTTTCTCGGGAGGCTGAGAGTCTCTTTGAGAAGATCAGGTTATCAATAAAGGAAGGAGACTAAGTAACACTCATTTATTACAGTAATGAAGTAACAAATCCAATTATTCTTACATGGCAACTTAGAGATGCTTCACACTATGATGCTGGAGCAATAGGCTACTACAATGTGGCACTCAGTAGTGTGCTACAATAAACGGCCCAGTTTTGCCAGCTTTAGCTACATCGTGCTTGTTTAGCCTTTAGCTACTACTATATACTTTAGCTAACTCTTATTGTAATATATCCACCTTTAGGATTAAATAAATATTTAAAATGATTAAAATATATATAATTTGATAGTTCCTTTATGCTTTCAAAAGAGTGTAGGTGTTGAATGCAATTAACTACTTTAACAGTTAAGTAGTTTTGCAAGCTACAGTCTCAAAGTGGCTTCAACAAGCATTTCTTATTACCCATGCACCTTTGAGGTCGCACAAGCAAAATCATTGTATGAGGAGCGATGCAATCACATTGTTATTTGTTGGATTTAAACATTTGGATTTGATATTTATAGATTTTACATGTGTATTTAGCATTAAGACATAAATATTAAGAACTAAATATTTACCTCACATGCAAATTAGTGATGCCTCTGGGCAACATCAACAAATGGCAAATAGTTTCAAACCAAATGAGATGAGCCTGTGTAAATGGCAGACATTAACTCAATTCAGAATGGCATGCTTCCACCTGCAATTTGTGTTTTATTACCAGCACAATCAGATGTAAGATGTAATTATGTGTAACGAGATCAATCACAAATCTTAAGCACATATTGTTACATAACAAGATATTTAGGCTACTCACTGATTTTGTTTGTTTGTTTTGTTTTTTGTACAAGTATTTCAAGTTTGTTGTGTAACATTCAGTTGCTGTAATTATGATGTGCTTGACAAAGGAAATGATTAGAAATTAACAGTCTTCATACACTGGAGAATAACAACCACGTTAAACACAAATGATAATCGACAAAGGACTAAACTGAACAAGGAGTGTATATGCAGGGGATAATCAGGAACTAAATAAGATACAGCTGGTGATAATTAATCACAGGAACAATAGGAATATAACTGAAACTAAACAGCAGGAAAACATGAACTAAAGGAAACAGAACAGAATATCAAAATAAGAGTCCATAATATAATTTAATAATAATGATAATTTGTTACATCTATATAGCGCTTTACTGGGTACTCAAAATGCTTTACATATTACAGGGAGAATCTCCTTAACCAAAAATGTGCAGCATCCACTTGGATGATGCAATGGCAGCCATATTGCGCCCGAATGCCCACCACACACAGGCTTATTGGCGGAGAGGAGACAGAGTGATGAAGCCAATCAGTAGATATATGGGGATGATGAGGAGGCCATGATGGACAGATGCCAGTGGGCAAATTTTTTATGACCACAGAGAGTCAGGACCTCAGTTTAACGTCTCATCGAAGGTCTGTGCTTTTTGACAGTATAGTGTCCCCATCACTATACTGGGGCGTTAGGACCCACACAGACCACAGGGTGAGCGCCCACTGCTGGCCTCACTAACAGCAGCAACCTAGTTTTCCCAGGTAGTCTCCCATCCAGATACTGACCAGGCTCAACCTACTTAGCTTCAGTGGGCAACCAGTCTTGGGCTACAGGGTGATAACTGCTGGTGATCACCCTGAAAACCGTAACAATACTCCCCCCCGGAAGGCACGTCCTCGCACCATAACCGATAGTTTGAGTGAGGAGGAAGGGGGTTTTGGAGGAGGTTGTGGAACTGGTGATTGACAAGGATGAGGAGGATTCAGTGGGGAGAGACACCACAGTGGAGCCGATGGCAGGAGGAGCCAGGGTGTAGCTTTGGCTGAATGCCCAGGTGAAACACGGAGACTGACTGATGGAGGCGGAACCCAAGGTTCGTGGAGTATCTTGCAGAGCAGAGAGGCCGATGAACCAGGGTGACATCCACGGCCTGGAAGCCCAAGGTGGAGCTTTTGGCTCACGGAACCAAGGCCAAAACAGGAGATCGGCAGACCTGGGCGATGACGGAGGAAGTGAGGACAACGGGGAGGCCAGAGGGAAGGAGAAGCAGGGTGGAGCCGAAGGGGTGGAGGGTTGAAGCGCGGCTGGAGACACGGAAGTCTGTGGCAGAGGCGGAGCGACAGTTGACTGAGGCTGAGCTGGAGGGATGAGGAAGCCCAGAAGATTCCTAGGGCTGACGGACCACGGTGAATCTGAGGTGGGCCTGGAGGCTTGAGTTGGTGAATGCGCATCCCCATGCTGAGCTGGTGATCGGGAAGCCCGAGGCGAATCCGATGAGCCACACAGGATTAGCAGCGGGGGCAGAGCTGAGGAGCAGGACGACACCAGTGGAGCCGACAGATCCAGGGGACTGGACATAACCAGCGGAGGAGATGGAGCCAGAAAGTTGGGAACATTGGAGGAGGAAGATTTCCAGAAAGCTGGTTGGGAACAGCTATGAAGGCTCTGGGATGGACTGAGCAGAGGGTCTGTTATTCTGAAAGGACTAAACTGAACAAGGAAGTATATATAAAGGGGATAATCAGGAAGTAAATAAGATACAGCTGATGATGATTAATCACAGGAACAAACAGGAAAATAACTGAAACTAAACAAGAAATAAAGGAAACAGAACAGAATATCAAAATAAGAGTCCATAACCGTGACATGTTGATTCTATTGTAATATTGTTTCTTTCCTTTTCTGTAGCTTTTTATTTAGTAAGTTTTATTTTAAATTTAACTAGCTGTATTCATCTTTCTTTATTATTTTTTTTTCCTTTTTTCATTTCAGGAAATTACTCCTTTAAGTTTTTTTGTTGTTGTTTGGGTTTTTGTTATTGTTGTTGTTTTGTTTTTTTGGCACACCACATGATGATTACGTTCTGTTATGTGGACTTTTATTCTGACATTCTGTTCTGGTTTCTTTAGTTCCTGTTTCTCCGCTCTGTTTGGCTTCTGTTACCTAGGTAACTGATTATGTCCCTGTTAGTTGTATTTAGGGTATGTTTACACAACAACAATGTATTAAAATCTTTTTTTCATTTGCTTTTTTCGTGTACAGACAAGAACATTGTCAAAAACTTGCACACATTTTCAAAAGCTTGCATTTTCAGGCCCCCAAAACATCATTGTCGTGTAAATGAACGACCAAAACACATAACACGTTTTTAGTTTGAAACCATGTCATGTAAACAGACTCTTATAGCGCTGTGATTTCTGTGTTTGTCGGTTGTCATTGACCCATAACGTGCTTTTCTGTTCTGCTTTGTGCTCCAGTGTGTTCCAAAATGATTTTGTTGATAAATAAAGTATTATTGTCGAGTCGCGCTCACACAAACCATCAGAATTGTGTGTTTGTGATTCAATAACAGAAACGGTGTCTCAGATCAACTATAAAGAGAAAGAGGTCAGTTCAGAGCAGGACGGCACAAGGTCCCTCATGAGTGACTCTTGTCAGAGTATAAGAACACAGCTCAGATTAATCCTAATGGTCGATAAGGTGCTGATACCCTGTTTCCACGGGGTAATGATCGGGAGTAATAAATGTGCTCCCTGATTCCTCTTCAGTGTCTCCTCACAAAGGCCCGAGCGGTTTTAATTTAAAGGGAGTGGGAGGACGTAGGGACAGACAGAGCAGATAGAGATAGATTCTGAAGTGTCACAGTGAATGTACCGGGAGAGAGTAGAGCTATTCTATCCATCACATCTGAATACATTCAATTAACTCCCACTAAACGTACAGTAGCAGGTTTCTCCTCTTTGCACAGGTCTTCACCGTCTCCCTTGCTCGCTCCACTGCTCTCTCACTTCAATAAAAATGCAAATATGGACAGTCAGGAGGAGAAGAGGAGAAACGATCAATGGCAAAGAAACATTTTATAGCCCCACTGTCAGACTAATGACCGCTGGGCAATTTTCTTCAGAAAACAGTGAAAGACATTAGCATATAATCTCCTGAGATTATGAATGTGTGAATCTAATGATGTCCATGAGGTGAAATTTACCCTAAATGAGACATTTGGATTAATCATCTGTATAAAGTTTTATATTTGGAGCTGAAAATGAAGTTGAATCTAGAAATGAAATGAAATGAACCTTATATAGGTTTATATTTTTCCAAAACCATGTAGGCTACTAAATTCTAGAAAACTACCCCTTACAAAAATGACTGTGGTGGTTTGGTAATGATGTCATAATAATTTAATATATAACATAGCACTGTATTCATGTTTTTGTATTCCTTGTTCCTTTATCTTTAAATGTTAAAAATAACAAAGGTATACTTTTGTAAATTATATGCCTATTAATACTTTTATTCAGCAAGGATGCATTACATTGATCGAAAGTGACAGTAAAAACATTTATAACATTTAACATTTTAAATAAATGCTGTTCTTTTGAACTTTCGGTCACTCTTTAGTTTTTCCAATTCTCACTATTAACTATTAACTACGACTTTTGTCTCAATAAACTCCTAATTACTGCTTATTAATAGTAAGGTAGTTGTTAAGATTAAGTAGGGATGTAGAATATGGTCATGCAGAATAAGGTATTAATATGTGCTTAATAAGAACTAAAAAAAAACAGCCAATACCCTAATATGCATGCTAATAAACAACTAGTTAATACTGAGAATTGGACCCTAAATTAAAGTGTTGCCAAATTTTCCATAGCAACGCATTTATATTCTTTATATTTTGTTTACTATTGTTTAAAATAAAACACTAACAGATATTTTGTTCTTCATGTACTAGTAGAAACTGAGACATTGGAGATGCAGTAAAAATCCCACCATGTGGTGGATCTCTACGCTGCAAAACCCTTAATGTTGGAACACCTGGGCTGAGGTCATGTGACTGTGTTGCCAGGGCAATGAGAACAATGAGAGTTCACCCTTAGCCCATTTGTTATAAAGCGTTGATTCTCACCCTTAGTTGGGCCAGCGTCCCCTGAGTGTCGTTATCGGGCGGTGAGCCATTGACCTCTGATGACTACTGGAAAACCTTAGTCTTAAGCAGAGTAATCAAGGTAGAGTCATTGATTGGCTGTGTTCCCCAAGTGGGCATCTCGCCAAACGACTGCTGATTATTCAACTCATCAAATCTTTATTAGTACACAAAGCACAGTCACATCGCCAATCTTTAATTATTCAGCACAAGAGTATTTATCCATTTTGTAACTATCACCATGTGGTGTTTATGGAAATAGTGGCTTATAGTGAAAACAGAGCTTCTCGTCTTCCCAGCCACTCCAAACGTACAGCACAATATGTCACGATCCAACAATAACCCTAACCCCAATCAGCCAGAAATCTTGGTTTACTTTGTTTACTGTTTTTGATGACCAGCTGACCACATTGCAATGGCATGGACATTCAGGTTTGCATTACACAACAGCAGGAAGATTAGGCCCTTCCTAACTGAGCATGCAGCACAACTTCTCATCCTTCTCATTTCTAGACTGAACAATTGCAATACTTTTCTGGCTGGACTTCCAATCAAACCTCTATAAATGATACAGAATGCAACAGCATGAATGTGTGCAGTGCCCCATGTTGCTCATTTGTAAGTCGCTTTGGATAAATTGTCTGATAAAATTAATAAGTGTAATGTATTGTGCAATATATAAGTATCGTAATAAGTAATAAGTATTGTATAAGTGCAATGTTTCATTATGTTTCAAAATCTCAGTTTCATTACAGGGTCTGAATCAGGAATGTGAGAACCAGACCCATCTTGGGGGGTTTTCACACTAGGCATGTTTGCTGCATGGGGTCCGAATCAGAGTGCCATTAATCCTGGAGGCCCTGGCAGTGTTTGTCTGGACTCAGATTTACTTCATTGTATCGAACCCCAGTGCATTTGTGTTCATCTTACACCACCATAAATGTGCGCAGCACACACGATAGAAAACACAACATGGGTCAATATATGAACGACACTTGGGTCTAAGGCAGAAGGACCCAATCCTGATCCAACACACCTAAACCAGCTAATTAAGACCTTCAGGAGCACTTGATAATTACAGACAATTGGATCAGGGTTGGATCTGTACTCTGCAGGACTGGGCACCCATGGTTTACTGTATACACTGCATGAAGGTTGCTTTCTGATGCTTGCATTCAGACTCTAATGAAGAGACACCTGACTGCAAGCCATTCTGTTTGCACTCACTCTTTATGATGTTACTGCAAGCTCACTCCTGCTCCTGCTCGTATCCAAGGTAGTCATCACCACTGTCATCCCCTACATGTGTTTCGTTGAACTAATGACATCATCATCGACTAAAATGTTACTTTACTTCCTGAACAAGTGTGCACTGAGTCGAATTTGCTTTCATATTCAAGCAAATTGCACCACAGTTCCAGTCCAACAGAACTCAGATCACCTCCAGTTAGTCTTGGTGCCAAGATGCACTCTTCAGTCTGCATGACAGCTTTCACATCACCAATTTTTCATGCAAACTGTGCTCTGTTTCTAACTAAACTGCCAGTGTGACAGCACCCTTAATGCCAGAACCAAGAGTTGCTGGGTTTTTTGTCTGCTCTCCAGTCAGCTGCTCTTTGCTTGTCCTAAATGTGTCATCAGTTGCAGTTGCACAAGTTTGGCTTCATTATTTTCATACCAACTTTGAACCACACCCGGAGTCCACATGAACCATACCTCAGTCCAAAGAGGTCTGTAGTACCTGGAGAGAACTAAGCAGTGGCATCCCCATTCATCTCAATGGTTGTTGCTAGGCTGGCACAGGACGCCCAAAATTATGTGGCCCACATCATGCCATTTAAGCTCATGGGCACTCCATTCACCTGATCCAGGTATGCTATGAGACTAATCACTCTGAAATCTTAGGGAAAAGATATCCTGACAAGCTAACAATGCTGATTAGCTAGAACAGTGGTTTGCAATCCTGGTCCAGGGGACCCACTGCTTTACACATTCCCCCACACTCCTATCTGACACACTCGGTTCAGTTCATTGAGCCAATGCCACTTGAAGGCAAGTCTACAACCTTTGCCGAAAAAAGCGTAATGCCTGCTAACACTGCGGTATGCAGGGAAGGAGACAAGAGGTAATTTTTTTTAAATGGATGTCAATAGGGAGAGGCTTCACTATGCTGAATAAACCACTTTTGTGAGGAAATCTTTTAATGAATCGACAGCTCATTGACTAATCTTTAACAAGTTTGCTCTTAAACATTAGTTTTGGATTGATCTATTTTTTTGGAGTTTACACCAAAAAAAATGCTGTTTTATAAGAGAAGTCACAGATAATTGCACAACAGGTATGATTCAGTTTACAGAATTTCTCATTCATTTCTGTGGTATCCGCAAACAGTGACTGACTGTCGCACAATTCTGAACGAAATTCAATGATGTCAAGGCTGTAATGTGGTTGGTTATCAAGGCACACGTGATCCAAATTAGCTGTTATACATTCTCCAAAAGTAGAGCCACAGACCCTCTCGAATCTCCCAATAATAATACCGGTGCTGCTCCAATTTGCATACTTTCTGTCCTAAATATCTGTCCTCGAAATTAGAATTAGTTTGTCCCAAGTTATAATATGTTGAAATGAGTGTTCCAAAGATACCCAGATAGTCTTTATTTTCCAGCTAGAATTGATGCACTCTTCATTAGGCCACTGGGCTAATATTGGCCGCAACCCATTGCCAGTTGGATGAGGATTACTACAAACAGGAGTAAAATGTGTTAAAAAATTACAAATATGACGGGTATCCGAGTCCGACAGTTAAGTAGAGAGGTTTAGATAAAGGGGTTTGAGTGATTAATAATCACCATCTAACCTGACGAAAATATATTTTTTCAATGTTACATTATATTTCATCTGCAACAGCATTTTGCAACTTTTGCAATGATAAGTTTGGTCATTAACCTTTAAATGCATCATTATACAAACATGAGGAGAGTTCTCCGCATGAAAGACCCACCACTGGCAGATCAATGTGCAACTACATTTCTCTCCGAAATGGTAGGAAATTAAATTAAATTGAATGTGGAGGAGTTCAAATGTGACAAGATGATTGACGCCTTGTCAATCATCTTGTCACATTTGAACTTCTTAAACGGTGACAGGATGCATGTAACTAAGCGACAGAGCTGACCGTTAAAGACGCAATTATGACGAAGTAGTTTGTCCTAAAGATTGCATACTCTTCTGCTACACACTCAAAAGTATGTACTTTTTTCTTCACAAAAACAGTACATTCTTTTAGGGCATAGTATAAGTAGGCGAACTGGGATGCAGCACATCTCTGATGGAGCTCTCCCCTAATGAACAGATGATCTGAATCAGGTCTGGTAAATATGGGAGACATACAAAATGTGCAGAGCGTTGGGTCCCCAGGACCAGGATTGAAAACCTTTGGGCTAGAAGACCAGACTTTACTAGCGTCTATTACAGGGCTTCTCAACTCTGGCCCTCGAGATCCACTTTCCTGCAGAGTTTAGTTCCAACCCTAATCAAACACACCTGAACATGCTAATCAAGGTCTTCAGGATTAGTAGAAAGCTACAGGCACGTGAGTTTGATCAAAGTTGGAGCTAAACTCTGCAGGAAAGTGAGTTGAGAACCCCTGGTCCATCATAAGTTTTCACACTTTTAAAAGCTCTTCAAAAACCTGGACTCTAGTAAAATGTCATCTACTAACATGACAATATAGTTGTGTTGAATATTTGTGTTGTCAGAATACATTGTCAAAAGATGCTTTTTGTCCCCACACCTGTAGATGTGACATCTACCAACAGCTAAACCTTGTTCTCTTTGCCCCATAAGGCTTTTTGAACGTAGTTGAGTTCACACCAACCAAATGCAACCAGTCTGTGATGGGAAACCGACTGAAGTCCATACCAAATGCTCTAGTGTGAAAGTGGCCTAAAAACAACAAGTAAGTCGATCCAAACAGGTTCTTTCAAAGCCTTCGCTGATTTCCTTGCGAGTGTATATGATTACTCTACAGCATCTGTCTGCGTCCGTGCACGAAATCAATCTGGCTGCTTGCCTTATTTGATGATGAAATAACCTCTTCCCCTTTACTTGATTGCATGTGGTTATTGGAAGTTGAAAATATAGCACAAGTAATTACAAACCTCATCCATAATACACTTAAACCGCATCACTGCAGGCCGAGAGCTGAGTCTATCCCGGATCTCTGAGCGGCGATGATGAGTGATTGTGTGTTTTAACCCTCTGAATTTCTTAGGGAGCTGCGCTACGGCTGCACTTATTGAAAGCAGAACGAGTAGACGAGTAATTAAAGCCCTGCAAACGGCAACGAGGATGAGCCCCAACCGCTCGACTGAGGCCACAGCATGAAAAATTGCCCCTCCACTATTTCAATTAATCAGTTGTATTTGGCGTAATGCTGTTTGACGTTGGCAGGGGAAATGTCCTCCGGGAGGGCCTGTCCTCCGACCGGCCGTTCTCATTGGATTGCGTGCGCATGTGCGTGACTGCGCCGATCGCGTCAATGACCATGCGTGTGTGTGTGATATTAAGCATATGTAAGTGCCAAAACTGACAATCTCTTTTGCTTCATCAAGGCTCTCTCGTTCGGCCGAGTTGATTATGAAGGCCACACAGCACAGCACCAGGACCTGATTAACCTTCTAGTGACTCTCCGGCGTACGACGGTGGACACAAACACCCCCCTCACCCCCTTCCCGTCTCCCCGTGATAAATGAAACAATGGAGGAATCCAATGGCCCAGCAATTACCAAACACCTTGGACACACTCACATTTTTCAGCTCTGTCAGGGGCTTGTCTTGTGCGGTGGGTTTTCGTCCGATCTCCGGCGGCTCTTCGCTCTTCCTAACTTTGTTTTTTCTGATGTAGATTAGATCTGCCACCCCATTACAGATTCATTTTCCTAATTTTTCATGTCTGCACCGCGCCCCATCTGTGGCTGGCTGATAATTGTAAGGACCAGCCCTGGTGATTAGCATCAGCAGAATTAATTACAGCCGCCATTAAGGCTGCAGGTTGCACTCGGTGATCAAGAGAAATGAACTTCCTCCCAAGCCTCTAAATCATCTCACCTTTGGCCCCTCTGACAGAGGCACGCCCCACTCTCACCTCCTAAACACAACATGAAACGCACACAAACATACACACAGGACCTCACACTTGGCGCATCCATGGCAAGCACGTCAGCTAAATGCTACACACGCGAGTGCGCTCGCACCCGGAGCTCATTAGAGGTGTCCTCGTGTGTATTAGCTCCATCGCGGTGCGTTCAGGGTGAGCCGAGCGAGGGTTTGAGTTTGGGCCCCTCTACAAGTTGGGAGCAGGGCCCTGTTGTCATGGACACAGAAGGCATGGGAGATGATGATGGCTGTATTGATGAACCAGCCACCAAAACACACCAGCACTTAGAATGTTAATGATAAAATACAGCTAGCTTGAAATAACACTATGGGGCATATTGTCACAGTTCACTTCCATTCTTTTGGGGTAAATAAAAAAAGTTTACACTGTATTAATGAAACAAGGCTTCATATTTATACTAGATGTGTGAACTTAATATGGGAAAATACTTTTCACACATTTTTAAGGTGTTTTTAACTACTATTTACTTCCATTATGTACAATGAATTGATGTTGTATTATAAAAACACTTGTGATGCTATTTAGGTGGATACGGGTAAGGTTAGGACAGGTTTGGTGGGATGGGTTGGTTTAAGGGTGGGTTAAGGGGTAAAAGAAGGTCAACAGTGTCATTATAGCTACAAGCTGCAAACACTGACAACACAACCAAATACAGAAATGCGCTGCAAAAGTTCACAACGCAACCAAATACAGAAATGCGCTGTAAGTACTCACAACGCAACCAAATACAGAAACGTGCTGCAAATACTCACAACGCAACCAAATACAGAAACGTGCTGCAAATACTCACAATGCAACCAAATACAGAAACGCACTGCAAATACTCACAATGCAACCAAATACAGAAATGCACTGCAAATACTCACAGCACAACCAAATACAGAAATGCGCTGCAAATACTCACAACACAACCAAATACAGAAACGCACTGCAAGTACTCACAACGCAACCAAATACAGAAATACACTGCAAATACTCACAATGCAACCAAATACAGAAATGCGCTGAAAAGTTCACAACGCAACCAAATACAGAAATGCGCTGCAAATACTCACAACACAACCAAATACAGAAACACTGCAAATACTCACAATGCAACCAAATACAGAAACGTGCTGCAAATACTCACAATGCAACCAAATACAGAAACGCACTGCAAATACTCAATGCAACCAAATACAGAAATGCACTGCAAATACTCACAACACAACCAAATACAGAACACGCTGCAAGTACTCACAACACAACCAAATACAGAAATACACTGCAAATACACAATGCAACCAAATACAGAAACGCACTGCAAATACTCACAGGCAACGCGCTGCAAATACTCACACACAACCAAATACAGAAACGCGCTGCAAATACTCACAACGCAACCAAATACAGAAATGCACTGCAAATACTCACAATGCAACCAAATACAGAAATGCGCTGCAAATACTCACAACACAACCAAATACAGAAAGCACTGCAAATACTCACAATGCAACCAAATACAGAAATGCGCTGCAAATACCACAACACAACCAAAATACAGAAAGGCGCTGCAAATACTCACAACGCAACCAAATACAGAAACACACTGCAAATACTCACATGCAACCAGAATGCGCTGCAAATACTCACAAGAACCAAATACAGAAATACACTGCAAACACTCACAATGCAACCAAATACAGAAATACACTGCAAACACTCACAACACAACCAAATACAGAAAGGCACTGCAAATACTCACAACACAACCAAATACAGAAAGGCACTGCAAATACAACCAAATACAGAAACACACTGCAAATACTCACCAATGCAATCAAATACAGAAATGCGCTACAAATACTAACAATGCAAACCAGATACAGAAATGCGCTGCAAACACTCACAATGCAACCAAATACAGAAACGAGTTGCAAATACTCACAACACAACCAAACACAGAAACTCACTGCAAATACTCACAACGCAGCCAAATACAGAAACGCGCTGCAAATACTCACAATGCAATCAAATACAGAAACAAGTTGCAAATACTCACAACACAACCAAATACAGAAACGCGCTGCAAATACTCACAATGCAACCAAATTCAGAAATGCTCTGCAAATACTCACAACGCAACCAAATACAGAAATGCGCTGCAAATACTCACAATGCAACCAAATACAGAAAAAATGAAATGCGCTGCAAGTACTCACAACACACATATGATTAGGATTTTAAAATAAACAAAAAAACTCACCTTTCAGGTCATCGACAACACCACTGATGAGTAGAGACTGAAGAATAAGCATGTCCCAGCCAGGTTTGTCACTTGTTGTGGTCCACTTGATACATTTCTGTTGTAGTTTGTGGTTTGCAGCGCACTTCTGTATTTGGTTGCATTGTGAACTTTTGCAGTGGATTTCTGTATTTGATTGCATCGTAAAGTAATTTCCTGGTGTTTTTTATATATATTTTGCATTTGTTTTGTCCAGTTGCAAAGTATTTTTCCCACATTGATTTCACAAATCTAGTATAAATATGAGGCCTTGTTTCATTAATACAGGGTATACCTTTTTTATTTACCCCATTAAAATGTTTTACACTGTTCTTTGAAGAAAAATCTTTACTTTGAATTATTAGAAAGTGCACTTTTTACACAATTGATGTAGGTCACATGACAATGACAACATGGGAGATGTAGTACGTCCAGATTTCATTCATACTACAGTACACATATACTGTACTTATAGAACATACCTTTTTAATGGTCACAAAGTTAATTCTTCAACAAATGTATTACCTACTCAGACAGTACCCAATTATGTATATAGCTGTTGGCCTAACATTAGGCTGTTTGATTGCCAAAGCATCAAGTGCATACAATTATGCACAGACACAGTTTATCAGTTTATGGTTATACAGTATATCAGCTATTTCCAATGACTTCAAATGTGACTCATTCAATAAGAATTAAACATGGAAGTATAAGTTTTATTATAAGGACCCAAAAACTGAAGTAAAAGCATTAAGAATTGATTACTTAATTTATTTTTATTTGTTGTTTAATCTGTTGAATTCACAGTGACATTCATTCAAATGATAAATGAATCTAAATGACGTAGCGGCTGTAATAGAGTGTTGCAGAATCTGTAAGGTGCGGTGTGTAACTCTGTGTGTGTGTGAGAGAGTGATGTATTTGTAAGTGATGTTAATGGCACGGCCCTTGGGCCCCGCTGAGAGCTCTGTGGAGCCGGTGTGGAGTAAGATAAGCAAATTGCGGCTGGATCACACTGACTTGTCAAGGTTAAGCAGAGAGAAACAGCAGCAGCTGCAACTCTGATTACTGAATTACACACACAGACTCATTCTCTGGCCTTCTTCTCACACACACACTGACAGAGAACGGTTGAGCACAGCAATCCACAGGAGCCTAATCGTCACTGGTGGGTGTTATCATTAAAATGAATGTGATTTAGTTGTTCAGAATGTGACGGGGTGCTGAGCGTCTCTAAAATCTCTGCCAGTGTATTGAGAGAGAAGTACAATAAAACACACATGTGTGATTAGTGTCAGCCAAGGACTTTATAAAGCTGCATCACACATTTCATGATACACAGAGAGTGAGAAAGAGAGAAGAGAATTAAACCAATGCCAGTATTACACTGCATGAACAAGGCTGAGAAAATAATAGAAACACATAAAAATAAGGCTGAATAAATTTAGAATTTGCTCAAATTGGCCACTGTAATATAAAATAATATAATATAATATCAAACTATAGTACGTTGAGTTTAAATGCATTAATTTTGTCTTTTCTCTTCTGAGCATTTGTTGTCTTTGTCATACCAGCTCAGAACTGTGCATTATGGGATACTAAACCTACTTCAACAAGAAAATTAAATTTCATCAAACTGCTTCCTTTGAGTATCAATAATGCAATGTTATCTAAATTGCATATATTCATATGAGTCAGTCATATGTTGAGCTGTTTTTCGCCTCACCTTAGATCCCATCAAAGCTATTACACACACTTTGTGAATCAGTTTGACTGAATTATTTAAAAGAAACATTTCCAAAGAATGATTTGTTCACCGACTGGCCATTACTACTGTGGAGGGCTTATTTCTTTGTCACGAAACTCTACTTTAATTTGTTCAGCAGACTGTAAGGAGGAATAATCGTCATGTAAGCGCCTCATTCTGTGAAGTGGCCGCATATTCCCCAGCCATTCTGACCATGTGGAGCAATCATCAAACCAAATGACTCTCATAAGAAAGCTGACAATTGTAAGAATTTCCAGCAGAATTGTTGATGGAATAATCCATTATTGCTGATTTACAATTCCTCAACAAATCCTTTTTTTTTCCAGTTTACAATTCCTCGACAAATCTGATCTGTTCCTTTCCTTTTCCTTCCTACATAACATCCAAATCAGTCAAATCATGTTACATGATTGTCGTAATATACAGTCTCCTGCTCCTGAGTTAAAAGCTTATTGAGCTGCGAAAGAGATGCTGTTCCCCAGGCGGCTTTCTTTGTGCATGATCCGAGACGGAGCAACACACAGGCAAGTATAGGCTACTTTGTGCTTAAACAGACAAAAAAAATTCAAAATGCCTGTCTTGACGAGTTTAACGCAGTCATACTCTAAAAAATGCTGGGTTAAAAACAACCCAAGTTGGGTTGAAAATGGACAAACCCAGCGATTGGGTTGTTTAACCCAGCAGTTGGGTTAAATGTTTGCCCAACCTGCTGGGTAGTTTTACTTAACTCAACTATTGTTTAAAAATTACAGTATTGCTTACTTAAAATGAACCCAAAATATCTTGAAAATTAACATTTATTAATATGTTTAATAAATGAACATTTTAATTTCATTTTAGATTCATTTTAAGCCAGCCATATAGTCATTTTTAAACAATAGTTGAGTTAAATAAAATACCCAGCAGGTTGGTCAAACATTTAACCCAACCGCTGGGTTAAAACAACCCAATCACTGGGTTTGTCCATTTTCAACCTAACTTGGGTTGTTTTAACCCAGGATTTTTAGAGTGTACACCTTCTTTGAATGGAAAAGAGCAGTACGAACGTTCTCTCTACTCTTTTCACATACAGAAGAAAGTCAGATGGGTTTGCAACAACATAGCCGAGTAAATGATGACAACATTTTCATTTTTAGGTGTACTACATTTTTATTCTTTTAAGCAGACATTAAGAGGATTAAAGACTTTCTGTGCAACTAAGAAAAAATACAAATGATACTATATGACAACTCTATGTGCATGGCATGCTCTGTTTTTTCCCCTCTCTCTCTTCCTCACTCTCTCACTGGTGTTATCAGTCTCCTCTCCAGCAGCACAGCTGTGTGCTGATTTAAAAGGTTAACAGACTAGTCAGCAATTACACTGCACTGTGCAGTAAAACACAATTACATTACAGCTCAGGACAAATGCCAGGCACTCCATTCAGAAGAGAGAGAGAGAGAGAGAGAGAGAGAGAAGACACATACACAGTCTACAGAGCCACTACACCACAGTGCTCTTTTGTATTTCTGTGAGGACTCGACCATTTGCGTATACATATAAGTGTGTGTGTCATTGAGGAAGAGAGAATATAACCACTCATTTGGTTACAGAATCAGTTTTCCAAAACCGTGGATCTCAGTTTCCGGCTGAAAACATCTTAAACCAGCTTAAGGTGGTTCACTGATCAGTCTGATCAACCCTTGTGAAAAAGAAGTGCACTTACTTGTATTGAATGTTAACTTGTGTACTTCAAATCATATATATTTATTAAAAAAAAAAAAAAAAAAAAAAAAAAAAAAAAACTGTACTTGCAAATAATATATTAATGAAATAAAAGGCCTTATGTGTACTTAAAGAGACACTTTCTTGACTTTTTCTTAACACACTTAAGTACAAAGTGCACTTTTTAATAATGTAAAATGAACAGTTTCCCTTTAATAATCACTATAATCCTTTATAACACTTATTTTGATATTTGAGTAACACACTAAAGCACATGTAAACTTGTTGTTTATAATTTTAACTGTAGTTTGTTTTTCAATATTACATTTAGTTGCAACTTCAGTAAAAATTTAAATATATTTTAGTTTACCATAAATGCTTGTCAGTACATTCGGCAGTAACCATATTTCAAAAATAACACAGTTATAAAATTGCATACAAAGATGTACTTAATTCTGACTTAAGTGAGTGAAAAAACACTCTAAAGTTCAGCTAATTGCATTTCATATAAATTTAAACTATTTAATTGCAATTAAATGTCAGAAAACCACCTAAGGCTGATTTAAGTTGTATTTTTCAGAAATATTGCAGAATGTTTGCAACACGTTTTTCACTGTAAAAAATTATTTTCATGATTTGTTATCACAACATTTTTTCTTTTGTCAAATCAACTTAGATAATTAATGTGGTTCAGATAACAATATTTTGAGTTCCTGTCGATTAAATCAATCGCCTTCATTGTATTAAAAATTTTAAAGCAACCAGTTAACTTAAAAAAGTAAGTTAAACCAACAAATATTTTTTACAATGTATTCTGACTGGATTGCGGATTCAACATTTATTAATACATTGTTGCATACAATCTTGCATAATTATCAACTTGCTACTGTGTTTGTTGACACTTGAAGTCCAATAAAATATCTAGGTCCTGAAGCAAAACTGATATAAAGCACGTCACACACACACAGCATTCACATTTAACCACCAACACGCAACAAATCTCAACTCAGACAAGCAGCTTCAGAACTTCAGAGTCCCGAGCGTGTTCAGCGTTGCGTTCAAGCGCATGTCATTTCCCAGACCAGTGGGCACCAGGACTGAACAAGCGTGGTACGGCGGTCTGGAGTGTGTCTGCAGGACTGCAGAGGGTCTGTGTGGTTTCAAAGATCTTTCATGAAAGAGCAGAGCGGCTGTTCATTAGGGAATCCTTCCTGTGTGAGAGCTGCGGTCTGAGCGGCTGATTTATGATTCGCCGCGGCTCTGCTCATGCTACGCTAACAATGCTCATTAAAAAGAGGATGTCATCACTCTGCGACACCGCGGGAGTCATATGTGTCACATGCATCCTCAATACAGCGAACTGCTGACCAATACCGTCCACAGCATCCTGTAAATCTGTCATCACGGCCTCGGCCGCGGAAACACACCCACACACACTATTACTGCAGTGAGAGAGGATCAGAGGTTAATGTGGAGCTGTTTGCTGGTGTTTAGTGTAGAATTAGAGGATTTTACGGGTCCACAGCGATTTGTGTGTGTGTGCCTGCATTAATGTTTTTGGTGTTTTAACTGTGTGTGGCAAGAATGTGATCCAATATTCAAGATTAAAAGGACCAAATGTAAAAATTAAAGGGATAGTTCACCCAAAAAATTAAATTCTGTCATCATTCACTCACCCTCATGTCATTTCCAAACCTTCTTTTTCTTATGGGGGAAATAAATTTAAACATTCTTCAAAATATGTTCTTTTGTGTTCCACAGAAGAAAGAAAGTCATACAGGTTTACAACGACATGAGGGTGAGAAATAATGACGAAAAAGACGATGAAGTAGCATACTTTTATGTATGAGTACTTATATGGAAAAATATACTGTTACACTTTATTTTAAGGTGATGTTATAGTGTAATTAAACAAATGAGTACTGAGTAATATTAATTACATGTACTTACTATAGAGTTAAGGTTAGGGTTAGTTGTAATTATGCATAATTTACTGTTATTACAATAGTTAGTACATGTAACATGTATGTCACTTTAAAATAAACTGTTACCAAATGTACTTACTGTTTTCTGGCATTTTATTGCATGTTAAATAAAATGCAAATGTATAATATTTCAAATTTATATTAAATGCTATTAGAGTGATTTAAGTAGGACTTTAAAGGTCCGGTTTCACAGACAAGGCTTAGATTAAGCCAGGATTAGGCCTTAGTTCAATTAGGATATTTAAGTAGCTTTTATAAATGTGCCTAGAAAAACATTACTGCTGTGCATCTTGAGACAAAACAATGGTAATAACATATTTTAAGATCTGTCAGTACAAGTTTCTTTCAGTTAAAACAGCTCAAACATGCATTTTTAGTCTAGGACTAGCTTAAGCCTTGTCTGTGAGCATTTCTGGTAAACTAGAATGTATGTTAATGTCATTTCTATTGAAATTTGTATGTCATGTATTTGTAATTACACATTTGTAATGATGAAGCTGCAATTTATTTAAAAGGCACCTATAATGCCCCTTTTTACAAGATGTAATGTAAGTCTCTTGTGTCCCCAGAATGTGTCTGTGAAGTTTCAGCTCAAAATACCCCACAGATCGTTTATTATAGCTTGTCAAATTTTCCCCTATTTGGATGTAAGCAAAAACACGCCGTTTTTGTGTGTGTCCCTTTAAATGCAAATGAGCTGCTGCTCCAGAAGAGGGCGGAGCTTTAACGGCTCATGCTTCGGTTGCTCAACAACAACAAAGCTGGAGAATCTCACGCAGCCAAAATGAGGATTGTCAGTAACGGTGTTCAGCCTTACATTGTTCAAACCGGAGTCCCGGAGTTCAAACCGTGTGCTGTCCTTTGCAAATAAACATAGCATTTTTAATGTCTTTACTGAAAATTTACACAGTTTTCAAGACAATCACCTTTTACACTGTTCTTTACAAACATGTGGTTATACAGTATATAAACAAGGTTTAAAATAGACAACAGACATATGATCTCTAAGACAACAATAGCTTTAGCCGCATTTGTTGTGGAACTGGCTAACAGGCACATCGACTGAAATGGCGATTTGCTCAAAAATCATAAAAAATAAACAGTGTGGCACTTACTTCTTCTGAAGGTGAAGCTGGAACATGAACAGTTGTACAGATCCATTCTTGAGTACCAACTTTTTAGCAAAGCCTTCCTTGTATTGCCCTTCGTTCACAAAGCAGTCTGGAGTGAAATGATCTGCGCATACATTAACAAATTTAGGTATATTTCTGGGTGCATTACCTTCAAAAAAATGAAATTAATCCACTGTATCCTCAGTGGCTCAGATGTTGGGAGAAAATGAGGACTCTTATGTTCAGTCTTACATCCAACAACAGAACACCGAGTCGTTGTCGGTAAAGCTTGCTCGATCGCGGAGAAAATGGTGGACAGCGTCGAACTCACTGAGGGTGGAAATTATGGTAACGCAGGACTGTCAGTCAGCAGTCGTGGGCGGGGCCTGAGCAGTGTGACGTCACAGTGCTCAGAGAATCAAACGGCACATCTGATGAGATTGCTTTGGTTTAATGGGGATTAAAAAAAGGAGTAGGTGGATTTTCATCATTATACGGTGGTTGTGTTCACACTGCCAACACACATTTATGTCCAAACACCATGTAATAGTGGATTTTGCATAATAGGTGCCCTTTAAAATAACTTTAAAGGTGCCCTAGAATCAAAAATTTTATTTACTTTGGCATAGTTGAATAACAAGAGTTCAGTACATGGAAAAGACATACATTGAGTTTCAAACTCCATTGCTTCCTCCTTCTTATATAAATCTCATTTGTTTAAAAGACCTCCGGAAAACAGGCGAATCTCAACATAACACCGACTGTTACGTAACAGTCGGATCATTAATGTACGCCCCCAATATTTGCATATGCCAGCCCATGTTCAAGGCATTACACAGGGCAGGCAGTATTAATGTCTGGATCTGTGCACAGCTGAATCATCAGACTAGGTAAGCAAGCAAGAACAACAGCGAAAAATGGCAGATGGAGCAATAATAACTGACATGATCCATGATTACATGATATTTTTAGTGATATTGTAAATTGTCTTTCTAAATGTTTCGTTAGCATGTTGCTAATGTACTGTTAAATGTGGTTAAAGTTACCATCGTTTATTACTGTATTCACGGAGACGAGAGCCGTCGCTATTTTCATTTTTAAACACTTGCAGTCTGTATAATTCATAAACACAACTTCATTCTTTATAAATCTCTCCAACAGTGTGTAATGTTAGCTTTAGCCACGGAGCACCATCAAACTCATTCAGAATCAAATGTAAACATCCAAATAAATACTATACTCACAGCGCGTGATTTAAAGGGGCTGCGCAGCCTGAATCGGCGCATAGTTAATGATGCCTCAAAATAGGCATTAAAAAATTAATAAAAAAAAATCTATGGGGTATTTTGAGCTGAAACTTCACAGACACATTCAGGGGACACCTTAGACTTATATTACATCTTTTAAAAAGACGTTCTACGGCACCTTTAAATGTAATATCACATAACACACTAAATCAAGTACTTTACATGTGCTTTAGTATGATAGTCAACACATCAAACTAAGTGTACTTCTTTAAAGCATGACAAAAAACTTTTTTCAATTAAAACTTTTTATTTCACATTATAACAATGTGCACTTTTTAAAAGTCTACTTACGTGTGTTAAGAAAACAGAAACAGTCATGAAATTGTAGTACTCTTCAATTTTTTTATTAATATTATCACAAGTGCACATTCAAGCGCACTTCTTTTTCACGAGGGTATCCCTTTAAGAAATCGCTCAATCTGTCGAAACACATATTAATGGATTACTGCGTGCTCTAAATATTGTCTAGTTTTGGGGACAATATAGCAGCAGTGTTAGAGTGTGGCTTTGTTTTTAATAAGTAATTCAAATGTTAGGTGTTTTTTGAAAAGCCTAGACGTCTATGCCCTCAACTAAGTGATTGAGTGTCTGACTTTCTCTCTTGTTCCTGGTTGGAGGTTTGGGCTCTGGGATCTGAGCAGACCTGCTGCTGTACACTGAACAGATAAGCAGCACAGGACAAGATAAGAGAGCACTGCCAACCCAGTCACACACACACACACTCTCACACACACTCTCACACATACGACAGACAGACAGGACAAAACCCTCTGCTTCTTCAAGAACTGGTCTATAATCCTACAAACAGGCTCATCGTCTGGTTGAAATCAACTCCACTATCCAAGGCCACTAATATTCATGTTTTTCATATAAAAATATGAATATTAGAGGGTGTATGTCTGTGCTGGAGATACACTGTAAGAAAAGAAAAAAAAAAAAAACTATTTTTCTGCCAGGACATTATCTGATAAGATTTAGGGACATTTTCTTCAACCATAAAAGATAAAACAATGCAATGCATATAATACCAGTGAAAAATCAATACAGAAAATTCCTTCATATTAACACATTTTGACAGACTTTAGAGTGGCACTAACAACATGTGATCATTAAAAGACATTTAAACTGTTATGCAGTCAGGTTCATGTCATTCAAACGTATTATTTTATATAACATATCAAGCTGCTCTTTTCTATACAGTATGGAGGTGAACTTTCACCTATTCAAACTGTTGCAATCATGTGACAAAACGAGATCCACACCGATCCAGTCCTGCGGATCATCTTCAGTCATATGCATGTGTCCGATCAGAAAAATACTGCTTTTATGGCACTGTTGATCCTCTGATTGTATGCAAAGAAGGTTGCAGATTTGAAAGTGAGTAAATGTTGACAGAATATTAATTTGTGGGTGAACTATCAGAATTCCCTGCACCAGAACTCCTGAATTAGGCTACTCCACATGCAGAGTGCATATTACTGCAAACCACAGGATAACTGAAGCTATAAATTATAATGTACACAAACAAGGTCTTAAAAAAAGAATAACAGAATAAATAACCAGGGACACTCTTTTTTGCATACCAATGACAAGCATTGGCTTTTGTTTCTTTTTTCCTTTTCTTTTTTAACCTGCACTTCTTCTTTCTTGGGAATCCAGAAAGAAAGCCAGAGAAAGTTGAGCGTGCCCCAGCCACATGTGTTGTGTGCTGGATGAGAATTAGGGGGGGAAATCAATTCAGATGCTAATGAGAGCCTCTCTAATTTATTAGCTGCTGAGGAATGCGTGTTACATTAATTTCAACTGTAAACAATTATTTCACCTGAAGATTTATGAGTATGTGGGGCGGCGGCGATGCACACACAAAGCAGCTTTTCATAACGCCTTCAAAGCGTGTTACTTTTAGATAAGATTAGCTTCCCGTTTTCAATAAGCCTCAAAGGTTTTTGAGCGTAATATTGGAGTCCATCTATTACTGTCAGACACGACGAGTCCGTTCAAACCGATGTGTATTTCCTCGTGTCTACTATTGCAGGCGAACCTCTGAGGTACAATAAGACTTTCATGAATGAAAAATTGATTCTTAATTTCATGTGCAATGGTAAACTTGTGGAACGGTAGAGATGCACTCTCTCTTCATGCATGCTCAGGCCACCCGTGTTCTGTGGAGGCGGTGTGATCACGCTGCCCTCTACTGTTTACCGCAGGAACTGCACTTCCACAAAACACGCGCCATTTTGATCGCTATCAGCTTTCAGGATTATAATTAGCCTACGGCTTAATCTTTTTCATATTATCGCATTCAATTATCATATTTAAAACTCGCGTGACATGCAGTCTCTATATCCATAGACCCACAGAGAGTGATTACTGAAGACGAAGGGCAAGTTGTCACAAAGAGTGAATTTTACATTTCTCCTCATATATTTACAGTATTTTTGAAATTCAATACCTGTATAGGCACATAGCTTAAATTCTTTGTTATAAAAGCGTTTTTGGGAAATAAAAAAGCTTCATCGAACACATGTTGACCTTTTGTGCCAACATGCCCCAACATACCTTCTTTTAAATTAATGATAATTACATTATAATTAATAACTCCATTTCATCAACTTGTTTCAGAGTAACTGGAATCAGTTATAAACAAACACATTACTCAAATTAATATTATAACACACATTAACTAAATTCTGATTAAATTCATTTTTCTTAACTTTCTGAATGTTATTATTTCATGTAATTACTATTAATATTGAACAACAAACTGGTTTCTTAGCATTTTCTTTAAACAAAGCCCAAATTCAGTGCATTTTCCTGCCCCCTTTTAAATTAACAGGATATATCAGATATAGGATATATAATTTAAACTATCGTCCGAAAGCATGAAAATTTGCTTTTCTGTGGATAATTTTCATGATTTCCACAGAAGATAATAATTTCTGATACCGATTATAGGCCGACATATCGGTGCATCTAATATATCTAGGCTATATATATACACACATATATATATATATATATATATATATATACAGCCTATAAACTATTTAAAGGGTTAGTTCACCCAAAAATGAAAATAATGTCATTTATTACTCACCCTCATGTCGTTCCACACCCGTAAGACCTTCGTTCATCTTCAGAACACAAATTAAGATATTTTTGTTGAAATCCGATGGCTCAGTGAGGCCTGCATAGGGAGCAATGACATTTCCTCTCTTAAGATCCATTAATGTACTAAAAACATATTTAAATCAGTTCATGGTTAAATCAGGGTGAGTAATAAATGACATTATTTTCATTTTTGGGTGAACTAACCCTTTAAGAGCTTTTCAGACAAATTTAAACACAATTATAAAACAAAATACAGTTAAATACTCAGTAATTCGAACAGTGTTTTGAACTAGATCTCACAGATTTGCGGCATATAGCAGCTGGAGAGATGATCTTTCTGAATGCGATGCGGGTGACTAATGAAGTTTGTTTAGGTGAAACATGGTGAGTCAGTGAGTGTCAGAGGGATGGTGTTAAACGGCTTGTGTAATGTGTGGATTTTAGGAATCGGAGAGGAGGCAGGTGTTTCTGCTTTATAAAGAAGCTGCTTTGCTGAAGAGGCTGTTTGCGCCGCGTGACACGGTGGGTCCACAGAGCCATTTCCTAAACCAACCCGTCTCCTTCCCTTTACTGCCCTCATCAGTCCTGCACAGGCACGAGGCTGCAGCCTCCCCTGCCGACGCTAAAAGATGAATGTCTGTTATTGTTTGTGTGATGACGGAGTGTTTCAATCAGGTCCTGTGCAGAGCTAGAGCGCTGAGTCAGTTCCTCTTCCATCGATCCATCACATGGCCTGCAGCCGGCAGGTGTACTTGCTTTCTCCCTGGGGACGCAGGAAACACCTGCCCTGCCCAGCTCTCCTCTCCTCGCCGCAACACGTCTCCAGAACGCTGCGCTCCTGGTTCAACAGCCACAATCTGTCAGGACAGCACTTTCCTGCTCGTTTGTTGTGCTTGTACAGGTATTAAGGGAGCGAGGTGGGATCAGGTAATTTCAGGCTGAGCCTGGGGAGCCTCAGTCTGACTCTGCCAGCTTTTATAGGAGTCCTTCCTATTAGCAGTACCTCTGAACTCAATTCACAAAATGAATATGTTTGTGTTGCAATTGTGCTGCAAGAAATAATGGTACACATTTAATCAAATTCTTCTAATTTTATCAAACAAGCTAGAATGTTTAAAGGTGAGTGAACTCAAAAATATATTAATACTTAATATATGATGTAATATTTTAGTGATACTGTTTTCCCACTGAAATTATGTAATTTCCTGGAGGATGATGTCATAGAGTGCTGCAGGGATTACATATTTTTCTATGCCAAAACCTGTTTTGTTTTGTTTTTTTTTTTTTTTTGTCATTTTTGCACATTTTTTATTTGTTTTGAAAAAGGCGGGACAACAGAGGTTGTCGGCGACATTAAATGCATCCTTCAAATGCCGTATTTGAAGGTCAGTTGCGTCACTGTGGCGCCACAAAGGCTGTCCAAAATCAAAGGCTCCTACAAATGCAGCCTTCTTTTCGCAAGCAATGAAGAATACAACAGATGGACCCTTCGCGGCCTCCTGTACCCCAGAATTCATTATGCAGAGATGACAACAGGATTTTTTGAGAGAAATTGGTTTCCACCTGTGCAATAAGTCCATTCGTGAAATTTCCTCACTACTAAATATTCCACGGTCAACTGTTAGTGGAATCATAACAAAGTGGAAGCAATTGGAAACAACAGCAACTCAGCCATGAAGTGGTAGGCCACGTAAAATCACAGAGCGGGGTCAGCGCATGCTGAGGAGCACAGTGCGCAGAAGTCACCAACTTTCTGCAGAGTCAATAGCTACAAACATCTTGTGGCCTTCAGATTAGCTCAAGACTAGACTCTAGAGCAGTGGAGACGTGTTCCCTGGAGTGACGAATCACGCTTCTCTGTCTGGCAATCTGATGGACGAGTCTGGGTTTGGCGGTTGCCAGGAGAACAGTACTTGCCTGACTGCATTGTGCCAAGTGTAAAGTTTGGTGGAGGGGGATTATGGTGTGGGGTTGTTTTTTCAGGGGTTGGGCTTGACCCCTTAGTTCCAGTGAAAGGAACTCTTAATGCTTCAGCATACCAAGACATTTTGGACATTTCATGCTCCCAACTTTGTGGGAACAGTTTGGGGATGGCCCCTTCCTGTTCCAACATGACTGCGCACCAGTGCACAAAGCAAGGTCCATAAAGACATGGAAGAAAGAGTTTGGTGTGGAGGAACTTGACTGTCCTGCACAGAGTCCTGACCTCAACCCGACAGAACACCTTTGGGATGAATTAGAGCGGAGACTGCAAGCCAGGCTTCCGTCCAACATCAGTGTCTGACCTCATGAATGCGCTTCTATAAGAATGGTCAAAAATTCCCAAAAACCCTCCTAAACCTTGTGGAAAGCCTTCCCAGAAAAGTTGAAGCTGTTATAGCTGCAAAGGGTGGGCAACTCCTATTAAACCCTACGGATTAAGAATGGGATGTCATTAAAGTTCATGTGCACGTAAGGCAGGCGCCCAAAACTTTTGGCAATATAGTGTAAGTATTGGGTTCTACTTACTTGAAAAATCAATTAATCTAATGGTACAAATAAAAACAAGCGTTCAAATGTTGGCATATCTTACCAGATGTGATTTTATATCGTTTATATACTGTTTATTATGCACATAAATGAACCAAGGTGAACATATTTAGACAGTTTTGTGACCCCTGGTTTTTTTCATGCAGTTAATATAAAAACGTTACTGCTAGCGACAAGAACTGTCCTCCATAGCTAGACCGTCCATTTGACAATGCTCAGCCAACCTTCGATTCAGCCTCTGAATGAGACACAGCATAAACACCCCCACGTAATCTTCATAAGGATTTTCCGCTCAACCTCACTTCTCTCTCCTGCTCCTCTCAGTGCGTGAATATTTGAATAAAGTAAAGTGTGTCATCTTCAAAACCAAATTTCATTCCGTGATGTTAGGGAATGCGACTCATTTGTTTTCATATAATATATTTAGTGTTTTTCATGTTTCCTCCTCAGTATCTCTTTCTATCCTTGTTAGTTTTTTTTTTTTTTTTTTTTTTTTGTTAAATTAAGAAACTAATAATAACTACACTCTAAAAAAATGCTGAGTTAAAACCAACTCATGTTGGGTTGAAAATGGACAAAACCCAGTGATTTGGTTGTTGTAATCCAGCGGTTGGGTTAAATGTTGCCCAACATGTTGGTAGTTTTATTTAACTCAACTATTGTTGAAAAATTACTGTATTGCTTGTTTAAAATTAAACCAAAATATGATGGAAATGAACATTTATTAATAAGTTTTATGAATAATAATTAAACAATACACATTTATTAAATTGCTTATTAATAAATGTTCACCTTTTGATTATTATTATTGCCTCTAGTAATTATGTGTCTGATTTTTATTTCCAACATATTTTTGGGTTCATTTTAAGCCAGACATATAGTCATATTAAACAATAGTTGAGTTAAATAAAAACCCAGCAGGTTGGTCAAACATTTAACCCAACCGCTGGGTTAAAACAACCCAATCACTGGGTTTGTCCATTTTTAAAGGGGCTCTATGTAATAATGACACCCAGTGTTCAAAATAGGTACTGCAGTCCAAATTCAAAATATTGTTTGCCCCGCCCCCTCGTTCAAAGACGCGGGTTGCCAGCAACAATAGGGAGTGCAATTGACAATGAAAGCTGAGGAGACTTACACACTGTAAGCTGATGAGTTAATTATCTGTTTTAATATGCTGTTGTTCATAGAGATATTTAGATGGATTCAGAGGCTTTTAGGTCAGGTAGAATCTGCGATTCTCTGACCCAGTTTGTTTGCTGGTTTCCATGGTTGCAATATGCGCTGTTTTCCGCCAACTGGCAACCTGTGATGTTGAAATACTATTGGATAAACTGTTTCGCACAGACCAAAACAAAGACAGACATTCCGACAGGGAACACACATTTAAGTAGAATATCTGGCTGTAGCATTGATTTTCAGAGAAACAAGTAGGTGAACTTAGCGTGTTTCCTAAATATCTGCAAACATATCGGGGTATTTTTATGCTTTATTAAAGTAAAAATCTTACATAGAGCCCCTTTAACCTAACTTGGGTTGTTTTTAACCCAGCATTTTTAGAGTGTATGTGTATGCAGCTATTGTATATTTGGCAGGGTTTTTTGTGAGAAGTTTTCTGGTGCGTAAAAGCACAAATAATAACCCGCTATTATTGTTATTTGAGAATGAGACTCAGTATTGGCATAAAAACATGTTTATTTAAAATCTGATTAGAGAGGTGAGGAAGAAACACTTGGGATATTTCTTAATAGGCCTAAATTAGTATTTTCACTTTAGAAGCCATAGTGCGCAGGGAACATGGCAAAAATTGTAATGAAATTACAATCCACCCCAAATTTGCTTAATTTTGATTAAAGAAAACAAACTAATATGATTTCTTTTTGTTAAGATTGAGTGTTTAATATTTTATCCATGAGCACATACTATGGGGACATAGTTTTGAATGACCCATAACACCCCGGAGATTAACACACACAACCCTGCTCGCTTATCACAGTCAGAGATGGTTTTACTTGACAATGACTTCCTAAATGAATAGCCAAGCAAGGTAATCACATCTGAGAGCAGGGACGAGGAGCGCGATGGAAGGGTGCGTGTGCGGACCGGGGGGCGAGGAGATGCGACTGAGGCTCCCTGCAGTCAACAGAGCTTTATTACAGTGCAGTATTGATGTCCCCTTCACAAACATCAATAGTGCCGCTCCATCTCCACACGCCGCTATCTTCAACAACAAACTGTGTGCGGCCTGCCTTTAAAAAGGACGGCCCTCTAGCTATGACTAAATTATCATTTTTAGACATTTCTGTTTGTGCAACATTTTCTTCTCCAGTTATTAATCACGTCTTCGTCAGTCTGCGAGAGGCCTGTAGCATTTATGAGTCCCAGAGCTCTGATGGGAAGAGCTTCTGCTGTTGTGCATCTCTGTGTTCACGGCCCGTGGCGCGAGCTCATTATCTGCCACCGTCACTGAGAAGGCTTCAAGGCGTCAATACACTCCAAAACCACAACAGAGTGTATAAAATCAGCTTGGTTTGCATTATGAATTGTGTCATTCCTCTTGACAGTGAATCTATAAGGCTATTGTTTTTTAAGCATGATGCCTCATTTTGGCAAAAGTCCTTTTTTCAAAACAATCATTTAATTTGGTGGCCATAATTGCAGCACCTCCGGGCAACTATCTGGGGCAGCCATGACCAAATCCTTTCTACATGATTGATAAAATCCTGAAATGTCATACTTCCCAAACTCACATTCAAAAAACATATTTCAAACCAGCAACAAAATCTGACTTGAACTATCCCATAAATGTTGTTTCTTATGTACAAAGTTTGACAAGGACCAAATTGTGATGGCTAGACGACTGGGTCAGAGCATCACCAAAACTGCAGCTCTTGTGGGATGTTCCCGGTCTGCAGTGGTCAGTATCTATCAAAAGTGGTCCCAGGAAGGAACAGTGATGAACCAGCGACAGGGTCATGGGCAGCCAAGGCTCATTGATGGCTGGCCTGTGTGATTCGATCCAACAGACGAGCTACTGTAGCTCAAACTGCTCAAGAAGTTAATGCTGGTTCTGATAGAAAGGTGTCAGAATACACAGTATAGACTTGTGCTGATATTCGGTAATGCGATATATCGCGATAATGAATATGCACGATATTGTTATTGTGGGCACTTCAAAATATCATAACTAAAAATTTATTACCAAATATTCACATTTTTAGAATGCATTTAAGAATACTTTCTGCTGTATGCGCAAAGGGACACGCGCTCAGATGTAAACAAGCCCAACGTGGCGGAACGAGTGAAGGAGAGCTGAATGAGCACGTTATTCACAGCAGAGGGCGCTGATGGAACAGCAGAAATGCAGCGGTTACCCCGGAAACCCCATAAACAAAGCAACTGCCCTGGTGAAGTTTGTAGTGAAGACAGCCACTCATTTTTTGTAATCTCAATGTTGTTCATCACAGCACCAAATACTCAATCGCACAATCTTAGTTAATGCATAAATAATGAGACCTTATTGTAAAGTGTTACATTTTGTTCTTTATTGCCTAATTCTTTTGCATTTTAATCTGTTGAAAATTTTATTTTATATATTTTTTTGTATATTGTATTTAAACATTCAGAGTTATTTTGTTATTACAAAAAGAGTTCTTAAACCTTATACTATGACAACACTTTTTTTTTTTTTTTTGCAACTTATTTCAACATCGTGATAATACCGTATACCGTGATAAAAGCTTATGCAATTAATTGCAACATGAAAATTTGATACGTATGGAGCTGCATAGCCGCAGACCAGTCAGGGTGCCCACGCTGACCCCTGTCCACCACCGAAAGCACCAACAGTGAGCACATGAGCATCAGAACTGGACCACAGAGCAATGGAAGAAGGTGTCCTGGTCTGATGAATCACGTTTTCTTTCACATCACGTGGATGGCCGGGTGCATGTGCGTCTCTTACCTGGGGAACACATGGCATCAGGATGCACTATGGGAAGAAGGCAAGCCGGCGGAGGCAGTGTGATGCTTTGGGCAATGTTCTGCTGGGAAAACTTGGGTCCTGCCATCCATGTGGATGTTACTTTGACACGTACCACCTACCTAAGCATTGATGCAGACCATGTACAGCCTTTCATGGAAACGGTATTCCCTGGTGGCTGTGGCCTCTTTCAGCAGGAAGGCAAGGCAAAAATGGTTCAGGAATGATTTGAGGAACACAACAATCCATAGCAATCCAAGAATGCATTGTGAAGGGCTATGTGAATTTTTTATCCAAGATGGCAGAGACAGAATGTAGACTTAATATAGTTTTAAGTCATGAATATAGTTCATGCTAATTAAAAAGTGTGTGATATATTTTTGTGCTTTTAAATGAAGTATCACATGTTAGCTTAACAAAGTGCTAACATCAAACTTTATTGGAATTAACTGTGAGCCGAGTCTCTTGAGTCTCTTTTGTGAAGTCAGGAAAGCTATTTACGTGCCGTGAGGAGTTACTGCCTGTACAGCACATCAGTCACTTATGAGGTGTCATTTCGGTTATGGTGCCTCTTTTGAAGGCAGATACCATAGACAAGGCAGCTCACTGGGCTTTTGAACCGAACTCATCTGTGAGCAAGAAGTCCAGTGTTTAGTTCCTTCATACTAAACACTCTCCACACTGCGATTAACACCAGCAGCTGAAGGATTCGTGTGGAGCTCATCGCTGTGGGGATCTTGGCCTTGGAGAAACAGCATGCAGAGCTGTTTATGAGATTCTGGGACCAAGATCGTGCTGCAGTTTGAATTTCCATAAAGTCTCCAAGCTATTCAGATGTGTGATTTAATACCCACTGTTTAGCCAGATGGCACTGGACATATTTCAACGCATAATTCACATTTTATTTGTATCAATAGAATATAGGCTAATATGAATTTGGTTGCAGCCAAGCAGTAGTTTTCGACAGATTACATGACAGGCTTCTCTTGCTGTGCAACAGTTTCATCTCATTGAATAGGAAAAATAAGCAAACAAATATTGAATAACATGATTTGCAAAAGCCGGTGTGAGATAATATAGGAAAGACTGGAGCTAGTCACTCAGGAAAGTCGGCACAAGATCTATATTTAGGAGGGAACGCATGTAATATATGGTGGTTTCAAACACAAAACTCTCATATATTAGGATGAGTCAAATTCCAATATCATAATGTTTTTGTAATAGCATTTGTTTAACATGTGAACACAATAAAACCACAATGACATGCATTACAGTCATTGATGAAGGAATACTGTGTTCTCAAGATCATTTCTGACATATCCAGACATTGGGAATGTCAGATTGGAGCATGCTGTAATTTTATGCCTTTACAGTTTCTGTTTAGAAATTGATATTTTTGCATATTATGTTGTCCATTGTGATGAATTGTTTTGTTTAATAATTTCTTCATTTAGCCTGAACTTTGCTGAAAAGCCATTAAAACTATATTTAATAATTTAAATATGTGTGGGAGATGGCATTTATTTATTTACTTACTTTACTTATTTACTTGTTTAAAAAGGTATTCTTGTCAAAAAAGTGTCAATAAGTTATTATTGTGACAACTTACCCCGTAGTGTCCAGCCATGGAGGAAATGTAACTACCTTTTTTGTGCAATAAAGTTTAAATAGTTTTCTTGTTGTTACTATAAGAATATAGGCCTATAGTATATAGCCTACACACACATTTATATCTATTATATATATATATATATATATATAATATTATACCCTAGTGAAAAAAGTATGCTAATTATACTTACACAAGACTAATTATTAGTATATTTCAAGTGTGTTAATGATTAGTTAACTTAAAGTGTGCTATTTTGAAACAACTAATTTTGTACTAAGTATATTTTAGTTGTAATTAAGTTGTATTAAAACACAACTTTAAGTATGTTTAGTGTACTTTTGTGTGCTAAATTGGAACAACTATAAGTACAAGTAACTAACAAGTATACTTAGTACACTTTAAGTATATGCCTGTGTAGGGACTAATTACATGCTTGATTAGTGATATTAAAGTGTACTTTTTTTTGTTATAAGCATACTTTATTTGTGTTATAAGTATACTTTATTTCTGTATGAGTACACTTTGTGTTATAAGTACACTTTATTTGTGATTTAAGTACATTACAAAATAATTACGAGTGTCTTTCAAAAACACAAGGAATATACAATAATTATTTTACAGGTAATAGTATATACTGTATGCTCAGTACCTTTGGCTTATTCCAAATACTAAAAATTACACACTTTGCAGTCAATAACAATACACTTTGTTATTACTTATACTTTGTTTAATATAGTCAACATGTAAAGTGGATCAAAAATCATTTCATCAAAGTTGTCCTAATACCTTCTTCTTTGACAACTTTGCTGAACTTTTTTGATCCACTTCAAAAGTTTACTATGTACTTTGAATTACATAATCTCACACAATACAGTTGTGCTACTATTTAAATACAGTTTAACACATTTTCCCAAAGTTGAATGCATTTGTTTTCAAGGCCATTAAAATAAATAAAATGAAACAACATCACTAATGAAGAGACATATTTCATTGACAAATCCAATGGTTTTTATTTAAACTTAACATAGATTCAGCAAAACTACCATATTTTTCATTAAAGAAAAGAATTATTGGACCAATGGTGAGCATCATACACAAATACAAATTACACATTATATTCCATGTTCTGATGAGCTTCTCATTATGTGTCTGATGGCCGGTTACACAGTCAGTGACTGCAGAAACTCGTGAAGAACAGCATCTGTTAACAGAATATACAAAAGATATAAGACAGCATGTTCAACTTTTTATTCACATTTACAATAGTCTAAATCCTACATTGAACCAATATTTCTGAACAGTACATGAGAATTAGCAGCAGGGAACTGTATCCGTATGGCATGTCGATATTGTTTTCGGTACATAGTCAAGCATAAAACACTTTATGAATTAATATCGTACAGAATATGGGCCGATTTGATCAATCATATGAATGTTTTGGTGCTGCATACAAACATGTGCCATAAACCACCACACAAAAACTCAAAAGGAGATATCAGCCGAAATCTCGCTCTCCGTTTGTTAAGCAAAAAAAAAAAAAAAAGTTTGTTAATGGTAGACACAACTTACCTCCAAATAGCAGCACTTTCTCCGATTCTTTCAGGATCGCGTAGGCCATTAAATTCCTAGCCGGCTGTTGTCGTCATCAAGGTCAGGCTGCGATGTCACTTGATTGAACTGGTCAGAATTCCCAAGATCGAGTGATGTATTGTGCTTTCAGTGTTTTATTAAAGGTGCCCTAGAACCAGTTTTTTACAAGATGTATATAAGTCTAAGGTGTCCCCTGAATATGTCTGTGACGTTTTCAGCTCAAAATACCCCATAGATTTTTTTTTATTAAATTTTTTAACTGCCTATTTTGGGACAATATGTGCCGATTCAGGCTGCGGCTCCTTTAAATCTCGTGCCCCTGCCCCCCGAGCTCTCGACTATAATACAGTGCATAAACAAAGTTTACACAGCTAATATAACCCTCAAATGGATCTTTACAAGATGTTCATCATGCATGCTGGATGCATGCGTCGGATCATGTAAGTATAGTATTTATTTGGATGTTTACATTTGATTCTGAATGAGTTTGATAGTGCTCCGTGGCTAAAGCTAACATTACACACTGTTGGAGAGATTTATAAAGAATGAAGTGTTTATGAATTATACAGACTGCAAGTGTTTAAAAATGAAAATAGCGACGCTCTTGTCTCCACGAATACGTAATAAACATGTAACTTTAACCACATTTAACAGTACATTAGCAACATGCTAACGAAACATTTAGAAAGACATTCACAAATATCACTAAAACATCATGTAATCATGGATCATGTCAGTTATTATCGCTCCAGCTGCCATTTTGTTCGTATTGTCCTTGCTTGCTTACCTAGTCTGATGATTCAGCTGTGCACAGATCCAGATGTTTAATACTGGCTTGTGTAATGCCTTGAACATGAGCTGGCATATGCAAATATTGGGGGCGTACATATTAATGATCCCGACTGTTACGTAACAGTCGGTGTTATGTGAGATTCGCCTGTTTTTCCGGAGGTCTTTTAAACAAATGAGATTTACATAGAAGGGGAAACAATGGAGTTTGAAACTCAATGTATAGGTGCGTCCCAATTTGCGTACTATGCACTATTCTAGATGACGTTTTTAAGTATAAATAGTGCAAGTAAGTGCATTCACACTGAAAGTTCCAAAAGAAAAAGTACACTTTAAAATACCCGGATGATGCACTAAATTAATGGAAAAACTAAGTGTGGGAATGTTGGGACACCTTCGTGCACTCAACTGTTCGCAGCTTTACTTACGTAGCGGAGGGGAAGGGAGGATCGACTCCATGTTAAATGACAAAATACCTTATACAATTCACGCACTACATGGATGAGTGCATAGTGCACAAGTACATAGTGTATAAGTGCATAGTGTATAGTGCGTCATTGGGACGCGTCTTTTCCATGTACTGAACCTCTTGGTATTCAACTATGCCAAGGTAAATTCAATTTTGATTCTAGGGCAGCTTAAATAATTATACATTGCGACAATATATTCACCTGAGTGACTGAGCAAGGGGGATCAGCCGAGTACCCGTGACGTCAGCAGCTCTGATTGGCTGAAGCAGTGAGCAACCAAAATCTGATTGGTCCCAGACCAAGTTGAAGAGACATTTGGATTCCGAACCAAGTCTCAGTTCAACCACTCAACATTTTTTTTCGCATGTAACGTTACTTTGTGCTGCTAGTGTGTTGTTTATATAGATTTGTGTGTACGATTGTGAAATGATTCTGCCATTGTAACTTAATAAACATATTTACTCATATTTGGAAATTATAGCTACACTGCATATTTAATGGGCTTTTAATGCATTAGTCATACTGAAATAAATAAGCGCAAGTAATAATGATTCCAAGGATGAATACTAAATTAAAATACTCAAATTTAAACTTTATATACACCACAACTCAGGATATTAATAATGTATTTTTTAAATATTCTTCAGTGAATTGTTACAATGATCATTTTCAGCACAGTTAAAATATACCTCAAATATATTTTTATAAAGTGCAAATAAATACACTTTTAAAAAATAAACTGAACTTACACTTCAAGTATATTTTTCTCAAATATATTTTTTCTAAAATATATAAAGTACAATTATTTTACAGTGTGTTAAAAGTGTATTGTGATATACTTTTTTATATTTAAAGATAGTAGCTACTTTTTTTAGTATATTTGCAATGTAATATAGAAAAAGAAAATATATTTAAAATACAATAAAGTATACTTTTTTCACTAGGGTATATATATCTGAAGAGTGACATGCAGCCTCGTTATTTATTTCAGAAAGCATAGGTATGCCTGTTGAAGGTATGCCAATATAAACTTGTGCCAGGCATGGAAAAAATAAGTCCAAGCCTCCTAGATCATTCTGAATAACAGTCCTGATTCTATTTTTGTTGGGTGTGATTTACGTCCAGCTTCCTCTATGTGCTGTCTGAGGAAACAGATGCGCGGGATTGTGCTTTTCCTCAATTCCTGGGAGAGAGATTCTGGCCCAGACCGATTCAGGCTCCGGACTCTCTGCTCTCGTGAGAGAGGGTGGTAAACGCTACTTATATTGGCTCTTTGGTTCCCTTCACTGCAATTCTCCGTTTCCTTCTGCTTTCCACTTGCGTATGTCCGTGTGGGCCGGTCGGGCTTCCCCCCGATCAGCGCGGAACCTCCGCAGTCATTTCCCGGGGCAAGGTCAACTCTCAATGCTCGGCTCCAACGCGCGCCCGATGACGTCAGCAGTGAACGCTACCTAGGGCACTACACACATATGGAATGAATAGGCGACGATTTCGAACACACGCGGGGTGTTCGGTTCACCCGCCGGACACAGCGGCCCTTTGATTAGGGGTCTGCCGGGTCAAGCGGCATTGTGATCACTCCTCCAAATGCTTATCATTCACTGCGCTAATGAGCTGTGAGGAGACGACTCGAGATTGTGTGGTCTGAAAACCAGTCGTGCTATAACCTGAAACATTGTGGAAAGATGGCGGATTAGGGGTCAATATGACGCTGTTTTCTGAAATATGTAGCCTATTTTTATATAGAATAAAAAGTACAATTATGCTTAAATTCTTAAAGAAATAATTTATAAGAAACAGGCTGTATTTAGTTATTATCAATTATTCATTCTTTTGTATTTAAAGGGTTAGTTCACCCAAAAATTAAAAAAAAAAAAAAAAAAATCATTTATTACTCACCCTTATGCCGTTCACACCCTTCGTTAACACAAATTAGATATTTTGATGAAATCCGATGCTCCGTGAGGCCTGCAGCCAGCAATGACATTTCCTCTCTCAAGATCCATTAATGTACTAAAAACATATTAAATCAGTTGTGAGTACAGTGGTTCAATATAATATTATAAAGCGACGAGAATATTTTGGTGCACGTGACTTTGGCGCTCTGAACCGCTGATTCGACACACTGATTCATAACGCTCCGATGCTTCCTGAAGCGTGTTTTGAAATCGGCCATCACTAAATAAGTCGTTTTTTTTTTGGCGCTCCAAAATATCTCGTCGCTTTATAATATTAATATTGAACCACTGTACTCACATGAACCGAATTAAATATGTTTTTAGTACATTAATGGATCTTGAGAGAGGAAATGTCATTGCTGGCTATGCAGGCCTCACTGAGCCATCGGATTTCAACAAAAATATCTTAATTTGTGTTCTGAAGATTAACGAAGGTCTTACGGGTGTGGAACGGCATGAGGATGAGTAATAAATGACAATTTTCATTTTTGGGTGAACTAACCCTTTAAGGTATGCCTATAATAGGCCTACACTTTTTAAATAATGTCTTTATGTTTGTTTTCTTATGTGTCAATGGACCACGGTGAAGTTCTGTTTTATCAGACTGTCTGACACCAATATAGCTAATCTTGAGATTTTTAATGGGCTTAGGATATTGAGTTTAGAGTAAAGTTGGAAGTGGAAACTGTTATCTTAAATAACAGGGAAAGTGAATGGGAAAAAAGGGAAGTGAATGAATACATGTCGTCAATAAAGATGATTCACTGACAGCTGATGCATTATTGTTGTGTCATAAATAAATGCTCAATGATTCTTCATGATGCATGGAGCATTCGGTGGATAAGAGCGCCATCTACGGGCTGTTTTAAAAATGCAACACACTGCGGATGCATGCGCAAAAATGAAAGGATGTGAGGTATATCAATATGATATTAGATTTTCATTCAATTATTCTTCGTCTTGCAATAACTTTTAACATGATTTGTAATGAATTATTTTAGAATGTTGGAAAACCTTATACAAGCACCAGAGGTGTTGCAATTTACCTCCTTTATAGGCCTATTGATTTAACCTATACCTTATGCAATATAAAGTCATGACATTTGATGCCTCTGAGATAAATGATAAGAGATAAACTATTAAGTTTAGGGAAGAAATTTGCTTACTGAATTTATTGGAACAATAGCTACACTTTATTTAATATGCATGTAGTTACATATTCATACAGAGACTTTTTAGTATAGATTTTCAAAATATTAAAGGAATCTTTAAACCATATTATTCAATTTCTTGGTACAAACATAAAGTTCATATGGTTTATATCTTCAGACAGCGCTTATAATGAGCTCTTCAGAACTTCTTTCTGCAGCAGTGAAGGGAAAGAATCATTGTGAACCTCTTCCAGGAACATAACCACCTTATTTTTGGATCATGGTTGCACATTATGCTCAATCAAGACCAAAGGTGCAGTTTTTTCAGTAAAATTGCTGACTATCAGATGAGCTCGGCCTACAGGTCATAATGAGAGTTTATCTGTTCGGTAGAGAGAGATCTTTTGAGCTGGTGACTCTTTCTCTGCCTTTTTGCTCTATAAGCCTCTCTTCATTTATGCACTTTAACATATGCAAGTGATCAATGCTGGACAGCACATAATTTGGGTAACTGTTGATTCAGAGATGACTGTAAGAGGGTTTTGGTGCTAACACAACACAATCCATGCATCTAATGGTGGTGGCTAGATGTAGGATTTTTAAGCTACAAAATGAATGTCATTGTTTTGTCATTGTCATTGTCAAAACGTTTTTTACCATATACTGCATTACCATTTAATGTTTATATATATAGAGAGAGAGAGAGAGAGATCAGTGTCACATGATCCTTCAGAAATCATTCTAACATGATGATTTGATGCTCATTGTTGAAAATATTTGTGCTATTGAAAGTTTTTGTGGAAATTATGCTACATTTTTCATGATTCTTTGATGAACAAAACATTGAAAAGAACAGATGAATTTAATGTATGCTTGCTGAATAAAACTATTAATTTCTTTGGGGGAAAAACATACTGACTCCCAACTTTTGAAAAGTAGTATAAATATGGGTGAACTAGAACAGGCATAAATGCTGATGGTTTCAGTTGCTTCATTGAAAAACAAGGAAAGCTGTTTAATTCTCCTGTCACTCTTGTTATTTTTTATTTTATACTGGAGAATGACTGAAGAATGCATTTACTGGGAATCAGCAATTTTTACACAAAGCACTTCACTTTTTCTCTAAAACAGGTTGTGATAATGTGCCAAAATAAAAAAATGAAGATGTTCACTGCATGGGTTTTCAGGTCTGCGGCGGAAAGCGTTCAGTCCATCATCAGACGCATCCTCCTCCCTGCAAAAAGAGTCTGAAGATTTATTTAGAAGACTTGCTGACCGCAGCTGCTGCCACACAGAGCCGGCTTACATAATTCATTTATTTTTTAAGAGGATATAAAACTTTGGTTAATTATTGCCTTAAGTGCTGTCCTAAAACCCAGAGAAGATCACGCACTGTCTGTCTGAGCCGTGAGTGACGTCATGAGACGACAGGTCGGGCCTGTAATCATTCATCTGAACCCTGTCAGTGTTTTTATGCCTTTTCATTTATCGATTTTTTTTCCTAGTTGTATTCAGATTGCAAAAATACACCTGCAGGATGTGGTTTTATTGTGATTATTTCAGCATAAATGTTATGAAAAGCGAATCATCTATACTGAATGGCTGCAACTGTGAAATGATTGTTAAAGCCCCTCTTTCAGTTTACAGGGTCCTCGTTCAGGCACTTATTTCACCAGTTACAAAACACATTCAGTCAGCAGATCAGTGCCTTTGAGACCTGAAGCATGTGATGAGGCTATGAAGCAGTCAGCCTTATGATGGTGTGTGTGTGTGTGTGTGTGTGTGTGTGTGTGTGTACGCGTGGGATTTGATACATCCATTGTCAGGCGACTGTCAGCTCTAAACTCTAACAGAAAGGTGTATGATCAACAGCTGAGTGGAAGATCTGACAAAGTGTGCCAGCAAGAAGTCACACTGAAGACATCAATCATACTACATCTGCACAGCTCAGATACTGAACAACACACACCTTCCCTATATGAGCAGCCCACAGACAGAGTTGCCAGTGTGTGTGTGTGTGTGTGTGTGTGTGTGTGGGGAGATCTCAAAAGACCCAATGGATCAACGTCACGACACACTCAGGAGTAAAGGGAGAGGCAAAAGAACATAACAGCTAAAGAATAACAGTAATAAAGTGCCAGAGGGTCACATCATGTCTGGTTTGTCCTTTCTGGAGATGAAAAAGTTCTTGATGAGGTTCTTTAGATCGTGGAATATTGCAGTATTTATTATAAATGAATTATCCGTATCTTTTAAAATTCATGTGCCTCATAATCTTGAATCAGAATAACTTCCCCTCCCTCTTGCAGTGACATCTCATCTCTTCTCTGATGATGATGAGGGCGGGGCAACCTGTCACTCACATGAGATCCACCAATAGCAAACCACAACCATCCAATCAATTCCCCATGAACAAAATCAAGCCCCGCCCTACATTTGTTCTTGTTCCAGAAGCCATTTCACTCAGATATACGTCTCAACAGGGAAGAAAATACTAGCGCAATTTCCGTTATTAAAGTTATTCAACTCTGTGCTAGCTACATGAAACTGTATTGTTTGTTTTTCATTTATGTTCAGATTATTCTCACATTAGGACATTAAAAATAGTAAATTATATGAATTATTAAACAAAAATATTACGAAGTGACTGCTTAACTATATTTTCAATGCTGAAGCCACTGCCATTTTGAGTATTTCCACATGACGTTGCAGTGGTCAGGTCGTATGAGTCCGAGTTGTAATTACGAGTGTCTGAATATGCCTACTTCTATACTATATATGTAAAAAAAATATGTGAGGCGAGTAGTGTCCGAATTCATAGTATTCATAAAACAGTAGGTGAAAAGCCCCCAAATGACCTATTACTTCCGGTGAGATTCTGAAGTGTGCATTCAATGGATGCTTTAATATCCCATGAGGCCACAGGAGAGGATTTGTGAATGGCATTGAAGTTACCCTTCTGATATTATTATATTTTGAAAATCTTATAAGATTTGATCTTATAAAAATCTTTTAGTGTGCCTCTGACTTGGGGTGGGATATATTAGGCAGCAAGTGAACATTTTGTCCTTAAAGTTGATGTGTTAGAAGCAGGAAAAATGGGCAAGCGTAAGGATTTAAGTGAGTTTGACGAGGGCCAAATTGTGATGCTAGACGACTGGATCAGAGCATCTCCAAAACTGCAGCTCTTGTGGGGTGTTCCCGGTCTGCAGTGGTCAGTATCTATCAAAAGTGGTCCAATGAAGGAACAGTGGTGAACCGGCGACAGGGTCATGGGCGGCCAAGACTCACTGATGCACGTGGGGAGTGAAGGCTGGCCCGTGTGGTCCGATCCAACAGACAAGCTACTGTAGCTCAAATTGCTCAAGAAGTTAATGCTGGTTCTGATAGAAAGGTGTCAGAATACACAGTGCATCAGTTTGTTGCGTATGGAGCTGCATAGCCACAGACCAGTCAGGGCGCCCATGCTGACCCCTGTCCACCGCCAAAGAGCCAACAGTGGACACGTGAGCATCAGAACTGGACCACGGAGCAATGGAAGAAGGTGTCCTGATCTGATGAATCACGCTTTCTTTTACATCACGTGGATGGCCGGGTGCATGTACGTCTCTTACCTGGGGAACACATGGCACCAGGATGCATTATGGGAAGAAGGCAAGCCAGCGGAGGCAGTGTGATGCTTTGGGCAATGTTCTGCTGGGAAAACTTGGGTCCTGCCATCCATGTGGATGTTACTTTGACACGTACCACCTACCATTGTTGCAGACCATGTACACCCTTTCATGGAAACGGTATTCCCTGGTGGCTGTGGCCTCTTTCAGCACATAATGCTCCTGCCACAAAGCAAAAATGGTTCAGGAATGGTTTGAGGAGCACAACAACGAGTTTGAGGTGTTGATTTGGCCTCCAAATTCCCCAGATCTCATCCAGTCGAGCATCTGTGGATGTGCTGAACAAACAAGTCCGATCCATGGAGGCTCCACCTCACAACTTACAGGACTTAAAGGATCTGCTGCTAACATCTTGGTGTCAGATACCACAGCACACCTTCAGGGGTCTATAGGTCCATGCCTTGACGGGTCAGGGCTGTTTAAGCAGCAAAAGAGGGACCAACACAATATTAGGAAGGTGGTCATAATGTTATACCTGATTGGTGTATGAATATATATAACAGTATGATATGTGATTTGAAACATATAGTGGACGTCTTGACAGAATGTTGCCTTCTGATAAACCGTGTGTCCAAGCACAAAGCTTTGTGCGAGAAGTCTAGAGGTTTGGCTTTATGTGTTCACAACGGGATACAGGTGTTATTCCTGGAGAACCGGAGACCTGACTGACTGTGTCAAACACACTGCATTTCTCTCTGCTTGAGTGACACTGACACTTTAATGGACTGTTTACAATCAGAATAAATCAGATTATCACCCACAGACATTAGATAAAACGATCCAAGAGAGTCATTAAAGGTCGCAGCGTTCAGCAGAACATAATGCCACCCTGTCCAAGAGCTTTTAGCTGTTTAATTAAGAAACAAATGAGCTGGAACTAACATGCGTTTACCAGACCAGAGTTTCACTGAGGAGAGATAAAGAGAGAGAAAACCTTCTTTTCGTCTCCTCTTTTAACTATAACAAAATAGGCCTATGCTGGTCTAATAAATCTGAAGGAGACATCTGCCAATAAATAAAAGTGCTCTAATATTGGAAGTGAGAGTGGCTGTTTTATTATGCTAGTATTTCATCTGTCACATTGTGGTAATGATGATACACATTATAACCATCTCATAAAACTGCTGTAAATCATCATCATACACCCCTGCATTCACGCTTCTGCCAGATAGCTTTTGGCCAAGGCCATTTACATCGATTTATTCAACTATTACAAGTAGGATGCTGCTTACATGTTAATTTTATTAATGACTTTTGTCATATTCGTTCGTCATAGGCTGCATTTACAACAAACATTGCTGATTTGATTTGAAGCGCATGTATGGCCAGCAGGTGGCGCACTCTACTCTATTTTAATGTATTGCTCCCAATTAACCTCTGTGAAAACCAGTCTGACTGCATCTTTCCTGTGTTCTGTGAGCACAGATCCCTTACAGCTTTATGAATTAATCTCCACACAACAGCTGCAAACTGATTCTTTGATTGGGGGATGATGTCATGGAAATATCTGAGTGATTGTGGATAATTGCATATGAATGTAGGCTCTCACTTTCTCATTTCTAAGAGTAATTACAACATCAAATTACATACTATTTCCTACATGAACACAATGGAATAGTGTGAACATGTACAGAGATATTGCTTTCAAGAGAAAGTCTCAATATCAAACATCAAACTAAGTGGCTTTTATCTTAAAGAAAGCTATCAGACACAACCTTTCACAAGATGAGGCTTTTTATATTTTTAAAATGATATAAAATAGATTTAAAAAATGGAAACGGGGAGTATTGTGACACTTTGTGTTTGTGAAACATTGGTGGATAGTTGTGTAATTAATATTATGAATAGAACTCTTAGTGAACTTGAAGAAAACAATATAAAATCACCTCAAGACCAGTTGGATGGTGAAATGAAATGAGTGAGAGCTTGGTATATAAGGAATTCTTTGTTTTCACTGTATTTACAGTAATTTTTTAAACCATGGCTATGAGTCACAGTGTTGGTACACAAACACTTCCACACAATGACACTGGACCTGTTTACAGTCACAACTGCAATTTTGCAGGCGTTTATGTTGCATCACCTCATTATAGTGCAGTTATGTTGTCATCAAGAAGATAAGACAGTGTCCAAACAGAAGATGAGATAAATTGTACAGTATACACTGCCTGAGATTTTTTTCTTTTAAAAAATAATTTCATGTTAATAATACTATTAGAACTTTTTTTAATTTGTACGTGATGCCTTTTTACAAACAGGAAATTGACATGAGTACATCTGATCACATTCCAGGTATTCCAAAAATGTTCACTATCCAGCCTTTCTAGAACAAGATGACTGCATTTAACCTAACTGACTTAGATTAATGGCTTTGATTGTCCGGAAAAAAAAAAAAAATTGTTTTAATTTCGCAATGAACCTGAAGGCCTCCAAATCAATCAATCAATCAATACACCCATCCATCAACCAACCAATCCATCCATCCATCCATCCATCCATCCATCCATTCACCAACCATCCATCCATCCACCCAACCAATCAATCAATACACCCACCCACCCATCCATCCATCCATCCATCCATCCATCCATCATCCATTCCATCCATCATCAACCAATCCATCCATCCATCCATCCATCCATCATCCAATCAATCCATCCATCCATCCATCCATCAATCCACCATCCATCCATCCATCCATCCATCCATCCATCCATCATCAATCATCCATCAATCACAATCATCCATCCATCAATCCAATCAATCAATCAATCAATCAATCAATCAATCAATCAATCAATCATCATCATCATCAATCCATCATCCATTCCATCATCACCAGCCAATCAATACAATCCATCATCCATCCATTCAACCAATCAATCCATCATCATCATACAACCCATCCTCTCAACCACCAATCCATCCATCCATCCATCCATTCACAACCAACCCAACCAATCAATCAATACACCAATCCATCCATCCATCTACCATCATCCATCTACCAACCAATCAATCAATCATCATCATCAATCAATCAATCAATCAATCCAATCCATTCATCAACCAGCCAACCAATCAATACACCAATCCATCCATCCATCCATTCATCAACCAATCAAACAATCAATCAAGTCCATCCAGTCACATCCATCCATCCATCTACCAAGTCCATTCATCAACCAACCAATCCATCCATCATCCATCCATCCATTCATCACAACAACCAACCAACCAATCAATACACCAATCCATCCATCCACCATGATTTTCACCATGATTTTGCCAAGTAAGACATGTTCAACATATTTTGTTGATCCTGGAACAACATTCCTGTCCGAAAATTTAGTCCTAACCATATCCCTACCCCTAAACCTACCCATAACTTATCCCTAAAATCAGAGGGAAATGATAGGTGAATAACACTGATGTAGATGCACCTATTATAGTAAGCCTAAACTTGACATAAACAGTAAACGTCCCTCAAATCTGACAGCTTGATTGGAATGTTGTTCCAAAGATGTTGATCCAGGAACATGTTGTACTTGGGGAAATCACGTTCACCGTCAGGGTGACACAGAGCACAACAAGCACAGATGATCCAACATTTATCACTTTCCTGCAAATAAAACAAGTCTGTCTTCTAAAGAACAGGTTTTGTGCATCGCCGTCTGGTTTGTCACCTTCATCTGTTATCTCAAATTGCAGGCGAGTCTTACAACTCACCTGTATAAAACTTACAACTGCCTGTAAATGTCTGAAATATCTGTCAAACAATATATCTGCCTTAAATGACATTTGGCCTCAAATAGTTATTTGTGGGTTAACTGACTAATTGTTTCAAGATATATTTAGGGATTCAGAGTAGTGTAGTTCAAACCAATAAAACAAGTCAAATTCTTCATAATTGCAAACTTACCTTGGCTAAAACTATTCTGATCCTAAGGCCAAGTGCACACTACTGCTTCTTGGTACTAGTGTCTGTATCATATTATCAATGTCCACTGCCTTAGATAATATGTTCATTATATTCTGTAAAGTCAACAGTGTATGGAAGTATTTTTATATATATATATTATATATATATATATATATAATATATATATATATATATATATATATATATATATATTGGGATTAACACATAAATTGAAGCAACAAAAATGGTAATACATTACAAAAAAGTCTCATTTGTTAAGATTAGTAGCATTAACCTTTGTTAAACGTACATTATGTAACGTTTTTTGTCAAAATGTACAAAACTAAGCGTGCACATCATGAATCCATCTTCCAAACCAAGTTTTTGTCTTATCCTGAATCACTAAGTGTTATAATCAATAAGTGTTTATATTTGGGACTATTTCAGACCCACCGCTGCGGAGTAGCTCAGTACCTGCGTGACTCGCCGTATACATAAACAGAGAGAAGTAGGTCCGGCTACAATATTCTTCCGCTAGACGCACGCAGTTTTGTTTATTAACCGTTACGGAAGTGTCCGGCAGCGCCTCCAATGATCGAAGCGTGACATTACAGCGCTTTTCTCCGCGTGGCGTGCAGACCGAAAGGGCGCAAAAGCTGCAGCATGGAGGTACCAATTTATTAATATTCCTGCTATTATATGGAGTTTGTGTCAGCAGAATTAATAATGATACATATTTTATGTCAGTGGCTTGGTGCATTTAGCTGTCATGTTGAAGCAGCCGTGCGTCTGTGACCGGCAGCAGAGCACATACTGTTAAGGCGTATATACTAGGCCTACTGTTTTCAAACTACATATGAGACTCTTGGCGTTACTCTCTTAAACACCAAATGCATGCCAGGCACGAGCTCATTGTTCAATTTTGAACGTGCTGCTAATGTTTTGGGTAAGCAGGGGCTGTTGACTAGCGTTAACAAAATATCGAGCCTGTTATTTTGAAAACACGACGGTATAAAATACAGATAGAGGAATTTAAGGTCTTAATTTGACTATTATCTGTAACAATATGGAGGAAACACGAAAAAAGAAATCTAAAATGGCGCGTGAACTCGTGTGGAATGTTCTAGACGCTCCTCAGCCGCTGGTTTATTTCCAACCGTCTCCTCCTGAGTTTAGTCTTTATCTTGGAAGAATTTACTTGTAATCTTTGTAAACTTCGTTTACACACACAGCCACTCTATTCCTATGTAGATGTAATACCATAAACCTACTGCCACCGGCTGAAATACGAACCTTACTATGGCGGAGGTTAGCTAATGAATATTAATAAGGTTACGCTGACGTTGCGCCAATCACGCACGCTAATTAATATTCATAACTGTATCCTTCGCCTTAGTAGGATACGTTAGTAGAGCGCAACAGTGCCCGCCCCCTTTTCAGTGACGCTGGTTCCGGAATTTTTTTTTTATTTCATTCATTTTTCCCCATATAGGGATTTTAAAATAACCATGAACCAAGCCAATCAGCTACGAGGTGAATCACAACACTACAAACCTTGATTTGAAGCAAAAAAAGTTTTTGAAAATCGGACAAAAAGACAAAGGTACAAAAACTGTGAATGGCCTTTAGTGAGGGAAAGAACTACAATCCCATGAAGCATTGCGAACAAGCATAGTCGAATTAAAAACCATGGAGAAATATAAAACTATTCCTTTACAAATGTTGATTATATGTATAAAAACAATATATTTTAAGTTTATTGCAAAATACGCCTATACAAACATTTCAGTATTTTAACAGCGTAGAGAGATCGACTCGATTACGTTATTCGCAGTGCATCATTGGAGTGGGCGGAGCTTAGAGCTATTTTGGAGCATGTTGCTTATTTCGACCACGTCTCTAGTGGACTTCAGTGGCCTCCAAACGGTTGAAGGTCAAAATTACAGTTTCAGTGCAGCTTCAAAGGGCTTTAAACAGTACCAGACGAGGAATAAGGGTCTTATCTAGAGAAACGATCGGTCATTTTCTTAAAAAATACAACTGTATATGCTTTATAAACACAAATGATCGCCTTGCACATGCTTGCGCTTTCCGTATTCTTCAAAAAACTTATGCTGTGCGTCCTACGCCTTCCCTATTCTACTTACGGAAAAAAACAGAACTGGTGCCACGTTCGTTCCGTAAGTTGAATAGGGAAGGTTCGTTTTTGTGATCAGTTTGATTTTAGCTAGCAATTTGATGCTATAGAAACGGGGCGTGTCGTTATGATTGATAGTTGTGATTGACAGATTCTCTGAGGACTGTCGGAGCTTCGAGGGGAGTTTGAAGATATATAACTATTAATTTTCGATTTCTGTGTTATTTCACACCGACAAAAGGAGTTGTTCAGCAGTAAACTGTACTGACCGACCTACAGGATCTGACGCATCAATGAACTTTGTTTCGGTAAGGTTAAAAGTGGGCTTTATAAGCTAATTAATAAATGTTATTAGCTTTTAAGATAAGATAACACGCCCAACGTTAGTCATGACGGGAAAAAGCAGGTGATCGTTATCTGGCAGTTAGTCTACAAATTATTTTTATTTTATTTATTTATTTTATTTTACCTTTATTTAACCAGGAAGTCTCATTGAGATTTAAAATCTTTTACAAGAGAGACCTGGCCAAGGTAACAGCCAAACAGTAAGACAATTTTAAAATACAACAAGTACACATTACAACAATATTTAAACGCATCCTCTCAACAAAAACAATCACAAGCTTCCAATACCACTCCCTTTGTAATGCATTTAAATTCACCAGTAGACACAAATTTATCTAGTTTTAGATCTTTTTGCAAATTATTCCATGCTCAGGGTGCATAATATGAAAAGGCACTTTTCCCCAGTTCTGTACAAACTCGAGGTATGTTAAAAAGCAAACACTTGGAAGAGCATAGCTGGTAATTGCCAGAACAAAGACAAAGAAGAGTATATTTTATGGGTATAAAATAATAATTAGCAGGACAAACTAATGTTAGCCTACTGTAATGAATTATAGAGCACTGTCTACAGCAGTCGATCTCCTGTAACATTAGCTGAACTTGATTTAAAATGGCAGGACCGTTTCTGACATTTTAGAGTTGTTTCTAGTGGCATATTATATTGAGTTTATCTACTGAATTTGCTGTTTCAAAAAAACAAATGATTGCTCTAGAAACAGAATATTATTTTACAGGTAGAATCAAATTGTATATAATTTATATATTTAAAATGCATCAATCACGATATGTTGTTTTGACCTATTATCACTAGTAATTTATTTGAAAACAAACAACGTACATTAATAAACATTCAAATAAATGTAAATTCCGCTTTGCCAGATGTTATTAAGCCAAATGAAAAAAAGGAAGGAGGAAAAGAAAAATGTAATAAACAACAGATAATAAAACGATTAGGTGATCTGATCTTGATGACGCAGTCGTCTGGGCAGAAGTTTGATACCACGACTCCGCCTCCGGCTCCACTGACGATTCCTTCTGCACATGCCCAGGCTCCAAACTGACGTTTTTGCATAACATGTCAATCCACATCATCGAATGTTTTATGTTTAGTTCATTACAATGGAAGGAAGCGACGTCGCGTCGTCCATCTTTTTTACAGTCTATGATTTCGACTCTTTGTCTTTCAGACAGTTAGGAGGGATCGGCCGGGTCATGCCACCCAATCTAATGAATATTAAAGGAGCATTCATTCACCTAATTTGGCAAAGGCATGGCCTGATGTAATCCATGCTCTGCCAAGCAGAAACACCCACACCGAGAAACCAGCTCTGCGGTTAGAGTGGAGCGATCAATGAACACGTGTCATTATCAGCTATAAACAATTATCTCAATAACTTTATAGCATTTACAGCCTACAGGCCCAGTTTTATCAGTCTAATGATGCAGATTTCTAAAAAGGCAAAGTCTGATTTTTAACTGTGTGTTTTATGTGAACAGGGTCGAGTCAGTAAAGAGCCGGAGCAGCTCAGGAAGCTGTTTATTGGTGGACTCAGTTTTGAGACCACAGAGGACAGTTTACGAGCTCACTTTGAGCAATGGGGTAAACTCACAGACTGCGTGGTGAGTGGCCATCAGATCACACTCTTCTCAGTTGTGCTTTACTGACTAATTGTATTCACTTTGCAGCAGAAACGGATAGATAAAAGCCATCCATATTTCTTCCATTACAATTAAAAAAGTACCAGGTTAAGCTCTGGTGTATGAATATGGTAATCATTCACTGAATTAGTATAATACCAATTCATACTATCACTAGCTATGTTTCCATCCAAAGTTGTGAAATTAATGTGCGCAAAATTGGAATATCACATGAAACATTTGCGCTTAAAGCACTGTTTCCATCCCATGTGTTCAAGAGAACAAAATCATCACTTCCTAGGAAACTGCTGCAAAATATCTAATAAAAATGAAAGGTGCTGCAGTCGGAAGAAACGGTGGCTCTTTTCTCCTCCATCATGAATAACACTCATCGCAGAGCTAGGGGACACTGACACGTCGACAGACAAGTCAGAGCAGGTTACTTTTGATGAAGTCTCAGCGTTCAAATTTCATTTAAGAAATTTGGCTATATATTTGGTCAGATCGTCTGTCAATCAAACTCCCAGTGAAGGGTGAACTGAGCACATAGATTTTTTTTAATGCACATTTTTAGAATTTATATACATATTCTAAGCATTTTTATACAGCGTTTTTATTTTATTTTTTATACAATATCCCAAAATGTGCATAAAAATAGGTGGATGGAAACATGGCTCCTGTAACTTGTATGGTACCACCACAGAGTTTTTTTCTTTTTCAAAAATAAGTATTAATTAATAATGGACCATTGAATTACTGAAAATCACAGCCATGCTGATATTCACAATAGCTGCATACAAACCTTCTAACCTGCTTAATCTACAACATAAAATGTATGTCAGCCATTTTTTTTATTCCATTTTTTTAACGTCTCGTCCTTCGGATGAGACGTTAAACCGAGGTCCTGACTCTCTGTGGTCATTAAAGATTCCATGGCGCTTCTCGTAAAAGAGTAGGTGTAACCCCGGTGTCCTGGCCAGATTCCCTCCATAGGCCCTTACCAATCACAGCCTCCTAATAATCCCCATTCATTGAATTGGCTCTTTCACTCTCTCTCCTCTCCACCTACAACTGATGTGTGGTGAGCGCACTGGCGCCGTTGTACTGTGGCTGCCGTCGCATCATCCAAGTGGATGCTGCACACTGGTGGTGGATGAGGAGAGACCCCTGATATGATTGTAAAGCGCTTTGGGTGTACAGTTGTACATAGGAAAGCGCTATATAAATGCCTCCATTCATTCATTCATTCATTCATTCATTCATTCATTCATTCATTCATTCAGCCAATCAGAATCAAGCATCCAACAGTTCCAGGGTATGAGTTGTTAATGCATATAGAAATAATAATAGTAACAGTAATAAAACCACTGTTATTATCAATGATCATCTTTCCGCAGGTAATGAGAGATCCAGCAAACAAACGCTCGCGAGGTTTCGGCTTTGTGACGTATTCCTGTGTCTCGGAGGTTGACGCTGCTATGGCAGCACGGCCACACAAAGTGGACGGTCGAGTCGTTGAGCCCAAACGGGCCGTCTCCAGAGAGGTACGGTTACATCCACTTAAACCATAACGCTGCACATGGGAATTTGACATGGAGAATCAACTAGTAATTGAAGTGACTTTATTTCTCTCAGTTATGAGTTTGTTTCACAATTATGAGTTAATATCTTGCAATTCAGACTTTCTTTCTCAGAGTTGTGTGTTTCGAATACAATTCGACTTTATTTCTCGCACTTCAGAGTTAATCTCTTGTGATTTTGAATTAGGATCCTGCAATTCTGACTTTTTTCTCAGAATTGTGACTCGTTTATATCTCACAGTTCAGGCTTTATTTCTCCCTGTCACGGGTTTAACTCAGAATTCAATTGCAAGATGTTAACTCAAAATCGATCTCAAAAGATTGTGAAAAATTAAACCAGAATTGTATGTTAGAATCTCACAATTCTGAGCAATAAAGTCTGAACTGCACTGTAAAAAATCTCAACTCATCTTATATTTTGTTTCTCTTTTGAGTTTTACTTGCTCCCAAAAGTTAAGATAGAGATTTTTTTTTTTTTTTCAATTCAAATTCATTGGACAAATCAATTGAAAAAGTATTACAATTGTGAGAAAGAAAGTCACTAAAGTGAAGATAGTCACTTGCAATTCTGAGAAATTTCACTGTTGCCTTTTTTTGTTGTTGTTTTTATTCTGTGGTAGAAATGGGCCTCATACAGATTTGTACTCCATTTACTCTGAAATTAAAGGGGCCATATAATACTATTTTAAGGGTGTGTTCACACTTGTAGTTCGGTTCGTTTGGTTCATTTGTTCCGGACCAAAGAAGAAAAAACAACATTTAGCCCTGGTCCGATTAGCTTTCAGATCACCGAACCAAAAGATACCGAACCTAAAGGCATAGGGATACATTCACAACATGATTGGTCGGATTTTATGACGTATTGCCTATTTTGAGAAGGAACTTACCGAACATCCAAAACAACGCTGTTTGCTGAGGTAAATGCACTCGTTGTGTGTTCATAGCCTGCATGTGATGGTATTTTGGCCAGCTGGGAACTTGTGAAGAGCTTATAAAATGTGTAAAGTAGTCAAAACAGCGGCGGGAATCCATCCGTCACACACAAACAATCTGCTGCGTGGAGACACGCGTCTGATGCCTGTCATGGGCAAACTCACGACTATGACAAGAAAAACCGACATGCGTGAGGATTCTGTCCTTTTTAGGGTCTCGTCTTCCTGTTTTTGGTTCGGTTACATGTCTTTGTTCCGTGTTGCGTTCATATATCATTCGAACCGCACCAGAGTTCATTTGGAAGTGGACCGAGACCCATCTTTTCAGCGGTCTCGGTCCGCTTGTTTGGTGCGCACCAGGGTTCGGATGGCAGCGTTCACACATGTTCAAATGAACCGCACTAACAGAGCAATCGCACCAGGTTTAATTTGATTATTGGGTGTAACAGAACAGGTTATCATGCTTTAATGTTCAAAAAACACATTATTTTTCACATACTGTACATTAGTGCAGCACCTCTATTCCCAGTCTGTCTAAAACGCACTGATTTCTACAAAGCGCCTCCTTCTGAACAGCTCAGAGTGCTCTGATTGGCCAGCTGACAGTGCGTTGTGATTGGCCAGACAGCTCAAGCGTGTGTCGGAAATGTAACGGCCCCTTACTATAATCGTAAGCTTCAGATTCCAAGGCTTCTAAAGAAACTGTAAACTCACAGTTGATACTAATGTCGTCGGTTTTACTGAATCAGATCAACCCCAGGTCAGAAAATGCGGATGAATCGCAAACAACTTTGCAAACACGACTTGAGTCATAGTGGTCCGTAGTCTTTGTATATATCTGTCGTTGTACTCTCCCAGGCTCAGGAAACCATCCTCTGTAAAATACACTGTGCACAAGCAAACTTTTGGGTTGTTCTGCTCAAGAACAGCTTTATTAATAAATCTTAACCTCTGATTCATCTGGTTTTGGAAAGCTAAACTAAGCAGTTTTGCTTTCGCATCCAAACAGCGTCTCTGCAACATGATGACAACACTACAATTTACTGAAACATCGTCTTCTTTCTCTGCGTATGCCTTTGGGAGGCACTATGCTAATATTTCACATTGTGACATGGACGATTGTAGAAGTAAAATCTGGACTACAGTTGAGGTGTTTTAGCCATGTCTGGATCAGTGTTCCCTGTTAGATGGAATAAATCTCTTTGTGGGAGACTTTGCTGATCGTATACATGCACATATAGACACATTACACACTAAAGGAAAAGGAAAACTTTAAAAAGCATCATATGACCACTCTAACATACCTTTAATCAAGATGTAAATTCATTTACTTTCCTTATCCAGGACTCTAATAAACCTGGAGCCCATCTGACAGTGAAGAAGATCTTTGTGGGTGGAATCAAGGAAGACACAGATGAGTATCACATCCGAGAGTACTTTGAGCCGTATGGGAAGATTGAGACCGTCGATATCATGGAGGAGCGTTCGACTGGGAAAAAGAGAGGATTCTGCTTCGTCACCTTTGATGATCATGATACTGTGGATAAAATTGTTGGTGAGTTTAGATGGAAACCATTTTACTTTCATCTGCTAGTCACACAACACTGACTGACTGATTGGATAAATTGTTTAAGGGTAAATGACTCTTAAAAAAAACTATTATAACTGCATCTTTTTTTAATTATTATGCATGCAGCTTTTATGAAGTGCCATTAATTGATATATTACATGGAATATTTGTACTTCAATTTAAATATAAAAATGTTTGCAAAATACTATTTAAGTGATTGCAAAAAAGTGATTAGAACTCAATAATATACTAAAATAAACATGTTCCCTTATAAATTGTTATATATATTTATTTTTGGCCAGGCTGTCATGAAAAGAAATTATGAACACATGCAAAAAATGAGAGAATCAATGAAATATTAATAACTGATTATGTTGTAGTCAGTGTATGCTTTTTCCTGTGAGCTTTTTTTGTTTTTCTATGCATTTGTTATTGTTTTGCATAGTAAAATAAAACCTGTAGTTGATGTTTGTTTCGGCAAATAATTTTGTCAGATAAATACCTAACCAAGTTTAGTGTTTTGTTCTTCCCTCATATTTAAATTATTTAAAAAGTCTAAAATATTTTCTTGTGGGGTCATTAAAAACAAATATTATTTTTTGCCACAACTGTATAAAAGTTAGCAAACATGCTGTGTCAACTTACTACCCATATTATGTCAAGAAATACTTTTCTTTCAGTAGCTGAACAAACAGATCTCTGTTTTTATAAAATAATTTTTCCTTTTTCATCAGCACAAAAATATCACACGATCAACTCACATAACTGTGAAGTAAGAAAAGCACTTCCAAAGCAGGAGATGCAAGCTGTTTCTAATCAGAGATGTAAGTAGCATGTTTTATGTCTAACTGCTTCTCCTGATTCTCAAATACACATTTACATTTCATAATAAATTGTTACTGTAATATTCAAAACTTTGCATTTGGCTATTGTTAATAATATATAAGGTACTGTTTCAGATCATCATGTGCTTTTCGTTCTCAGATCGCGGTGGAGGTGGAGGTGGGGATAATTTCATGGGAAGAGGAGGAAACTTCGGAGGTGACAACTTTGGCAGAGGTAAGATGACATGTGATACTGTACACCTGATCCTGTGTGTCAGTTTGTACTGTAGCACCTCGGGTGTAAATAACACTGTGGTAAACACACTGAATCCCGTGTCTTTTACAGGAGGGTACGGAGGAGGCCGGGGTGGCTACGGAGGAGATGGATACAACGGATTCGGTGGGGACAATATCATGATACTAACATGATCAATTAGCAAAAATCAGACTCTTTCATAAAACATGTAACAAACAGGCAGGCAGAAGCTAGTGGCTTAAAGTGCAAGGGTTTTAATAAGTGAAGAGCAAAACAAAAAGCCTGGAAACGGGTAACTTAAAACAAAAATCACACATTTTATGTAATTAATCAGTTCACTTAAGTACGTATTTAGTAAAAAAATTGACTGAAAAGGTTTTAGAATTTTTATAATGTTAACTTAAAAAATCTTGTATAGTATTACTTGCTTGGTTTTTATTTTATTTATGTGATATTTGTATTTTTGTAAGTTTTGGCCATGAAAATAGCCTCAGATGCTGACATGGCATTAAATAAAATTATACTATACTATATCTGTAATTAGTCTCTCATTAATCGCACCTAACATTAGCTTTAAATATATTTTTATATTGTAACATTTAATCACCAAATTAATGTAGAGACAACATTTGACAGTATATTTTAAATATTTGATTAGGTAGGAAATACAGAAATTGAAAAGTTATCAAACACTTCACAGTCTTCACTGCATAATTTATAAATTAAATATAGATTAATTTTTATTAATGCTACAAAAGTTATTCAGTCAAGAAAAGTGAGTGATTTTTTTTTTTTTTTTTTTTTTTTTTTTTTTTGATTAACATTAATGACAGACAGCAGCAGTTTATTAGGCTGCTGTCACTTTAAGCCCTGACATCCCAGTTCCTCTTAACGCTCATTTAAGACTTTATTTAACTCATTTAAGACTGTGCTTACGAGGATACTCAATAAAACTGCATAATTTTCAGTTTTTGCCTGTTCAAGTGCGAAAGAGGACTCAATGTGGCCGGCGAGCCAGTTTTGTGTTATTCAAATGCGTTTGAATAATTTAATAGCGCTTGAATGAATGATAGCATTTTCATATAATGTAACACTAGCTAAAGGATGACGGGGAAAAAAACGGATGCTGCGTTAATTGCATTAAATATTTTTATGACGTTAAACTGAAAAAAATATTTGCATGCATTAACGCATTAATTTTGACAGCCCTAATCGCAACGTTTCAACCAAACCAGGTCTTCACTGGTAATAAGAACAAGTATCAAGGGATTTTATATTCACATAACAAACCCTCACACCTGATCAAAGCAAACTAACCAATAAGTTAGAAGACATCAAAAAACTGCTAAAAAGGAAGATATCCAACAACAACAACAAAAAAAAAAAAACAACCCAAACAATAAGCACCCAAGAAGTGGTGCAAATTGAGTCCAAATGAAGTGCTGACCCATCACAGTCAACCAATCAGTCACATCCCTTGAAGGCCAGACTGAAATGATTAGCACTGAAGTAGATGTTTGTGCTTGTGTTTGGGGGCAGGGGGTAACTGTGGTGGGGGTCCTGGCTATGGAGGGGGCCGTGGAGGGTACGGTGGAGGTCCTGGATTCGGTAACCAAGGCGGAGGAGGCTTCGGAGGATATGACAACTACAATGATGGCAGGAATTTTGGAGGTACATTATTGTTTAAGCCAATACAGAAACTTGACAGGTGGTTAAGGGGGAGGGGCTTAACAAGAGGGTCTCAGTGATGTCATCCAAAAATGGTCATTGTAACAGCTGTATAAATCACACAACGATGGATAATCCAAAAAGAACTATCTTTAATAGCAAATACTTAGGAATATTCAGGAGACAGAAATCATAAAGCTCAACCACGTAAACTCAAACGAGACTGAACAATGAACAGAGGAAATTAACGGCTTAAATTCACAGGGTAAGATAATTAGCTGAAACAGAAACAGGTGCGTAACTAATCAGAAACAAGCAAAGGGAACATAGGGAAATCAGGAGCAGGGAAAATGAAACCAAAGCAATGAAACTAAACAGACTCTTAACAGTCATGTGGTACAAGTCGGAGCTCTCTGAAAATTCCACGTTTGCAAGTTGTAATTACGAGTTCTATGAGGACGTGAACGCTTTTTACAAGTCAATCTCGTAATTGTGGTTATTCCGACATGGAGTGAAATCGTCTTCAGTGTCACATGATCCTTCAGGAATCATTCTAATATGCTGATTTGCTGCTCAAGAAACATTTCTGATTATTATCAGTGCTGAAAACTTGTGCTGCTTCAGATATATTTGTGGAAACTGGTACTTTTTTCACGTTCCTTTTGATGAATAGAAAGTTAACAGCATTTATGCGAAATAGTTTTTTTCTTTGTAATAATGTCTTTACTGTCACTTTTGATCAATTTAATGCATCTTTGCTGAATAAAATTATAAATTTATTTAAAAAATAAAATATTATACAGTAGTAGAAACAATAGAAAGAAAAATGTGTATTGAAATCATCTGCATTGTGGCTTATTTAGAGGAGTTGTGCTGTTAACCTGAATTTGTACCTGCACCGCAGGTAACTTTGGTGGTGGTAGTGGAGGCGGTGGAGGAGGAGGAAATTACAATGATTTCGGGAATTACGGTGGACAACAGTCCAACTACGGCCCCATGAAGGGAAATAACTTTGGAGGAGGAAGGAATTCAGGACCTTACGGAGGTAAAGAAAGGCCAGCACACAGCATGCCACATCAGAGGTGAATCCACTGCACATAACCTGATCCTGTGCATTGTTATATTTAGGTGGATATGGCTCAGGTGGCGGAGGAGGGGGGGTTATAACTCCAGGAGATATTAACTGATTAGTTCGTCAGTGGTAAGTTCAGCACAGACACATGCTGCGTCCGAAATCACATACTGTATAGTAGGTGCTACATTTGGTTTGACACTTACTTTGCATCCCTCTACACACACCTTGGCAATAGATTCGCCATTGGCTAGTAATTTTTTTTAGTTTACTTGCCAGACTAATAGACTATTTTATACACACATTTTATTATATATATATATATATATATAATTCCGCTAAAGTTGTCAAAAGTACTGACTTTGGAACCAATCGGTACTGAAATTTAAAAAAAACGATGTTGAGCGATTCATAAACCCCTCTGATTGGCCTTTGTGTTCACGCGCTCAACAGATATGTCTGTGATTGGCTACAATGATCAATGCACGAGAGAGTTTGAAAGCACGCAGAAGTGTTTGAATTTGAAAGCATGCTTTCAAATGCGCCTATGTGTATCTGTGTAAGCGCTCGGTGAACATTTTTGAAGCGTCGATCATTGTAGCCAATCACAGACATATCTGTTGAGTGCTTGAACACAATGGCCAATCAGAGGTGTTTAAGAATCCACTCAAAATCGCTCAAAGCATCACATTTTTAAAATGACTTGGTACCGAAGTCAGTACTTTTGACAACTCAGAATTCATGTAAAATGGCTCCCCCTTTTTTTTTTTTTTTTTTTTTTTTAAATATCTGAACGTACACTATTAACATCAGTCAATCAAGCATTATATTATATTATGATAATCAAGCACTATTTAATGATAGAACTTAAACTTGTCAACCATGTATGAATGCATATTTGTCATTTTAACGTAGGACTGGTGTTGGTGCTTAAGATATTTATGCTAATTCAGTGTTTCTGTAAAAAATAGATAATAGTAATTAGATCCGGGTACTGTTTTTCAAATACCTACTATGTATATGGACACACTACTCTGTTGGCGCCTACTGTATAGTATGGAAGTAGGCATGTTCGGACGCAGCGACAGACTCCACAGAGGTGTAACAAGGGATGATGACTTGTGATGTTTTACCGTGTGTGTGTTCAACAGGCTTCAGATCCAGAGTTAGATGGTGATGAGGAGAGATGAGAGGATTGGGAAGGAAAGGAAAGATTACTGAGAAAGAGTGGCAGGGGCCAAGATCTGCCAGTTATAGCTCTTACCGCAGCAGACACTCGCAGTCTTTAACGTTAGCCGCGCAAGAGCAGTGTGTGTTAGTTAGCGTATGTACATTCCTTACTGCTGCATTTCACTCGCTCAAATTTTCTTTGTACTTTTCACTCCCCCTCAAACCCCTGTGATTTTTGTGAGCGTTTTTGAGAGTGAAAAAATATTATGTTTTCAAAACACTGTAGTCAGAGTAGTTCAAAAAAATATGTTGTGAGTATGCAATGTATGTTGTGTGGCCTTAAGTATATTATTTGGAGGACTTTTTATTTTTTGATTTTGAAGACAGTGTCACATGTATTTTTATAAATTGTGAGTATACAGTACATGTGTTGTTTGATAAACAGAGTAGACTTTATCAGATCTGAGGGCATGTAACATGTTAAACCTGTAAAGACAGAAGTCTAGATTGTGACAATTGAAAAAAAAAAAGAAACCAGTTGAAATAAAGTTGTGTTACTCGTAACTTGCCTAATGAAGTTTAGTGCGTCATTGAGTCTGAAAGCGAGTGCAGCGGTCCTGAGCGCGTGTTGTTGTGCATGAGAGTAGAAAGGCCTCCAGGCCTAGACAGACGAACTGACGACAGGACAGCCTCGACTGGACCAGGCAGCCAGTGTGTCTCCAGAAAGCTAGCGTCTGTTTTGGAAAGGAGCAAGGCTAGCCAATGGAGAGCCAATGCTAGCGTGAGACCCAGCAGTGAGTATGAGGGTTTGAGGCAGACAGAAGACGAGGAAGAAAGAGTCATAGGAGCAGGTAAGAGTAACTCTTCTGCTTAATTTACAGATGGGAAAAGCAGCGCCCGATCTACAGTAAGTGGCTGAAAGTCTTTTCAGCGATGGTTCTGGATGGGTAAGATTAATATGTGCAAGATATACATGTGGATTTGTTAAAGATATCCTCCCGTAGTCACGCAGAGAGATTCAGAAACTACATTTGGCTCAATTGTAGCTCATGGTGTGTGGCTGAATCTCACGAAACCTGATATGTCCGGGTCTTGTTTCACCTTACGATCGAAAGAAAAAAAATATTATTTGATATTATATATATCAAGTTATATTTTGAATAAAGAACCGTTTACTTCACTTCTGAATGAATCATTCATTTGAATGAATTAAATGAATGACTTAAAGGATTAGTTCACTTTGAAATGAAAATTAGCCCAAGCTTTATTCACCCTCAAGACATCCTAGGTGTATATGACTTTCTTCTTCTCTGATGGACATAATCGCAGAAATATTAATAAATATCCTGATGCATACGAGCTTTATAATGGCAATGAACAGGATCAACGAATATGAGCTGAAGAAAGTGCTTTCATCCACATCCATCCATTATAATATGTGCTCCACACAGCTCCGGGGGGTTAATGAAGGCCTTCTGAAGCGAAGAGATGCGTTTGTGTAAAAAACAAAATCCATATTTAAACAAGTTAAGAAGTAAAATATCTAGCTTCCGCACGAGCCACCTTCCGTATTCAAGTTATGAAGAATGTGTAAAACTCTCGCAGTTCAAAAAGCTTACGCCTGTTTCACACTGCAAGCGTGAGCGTCGCGTGAGCAGCACGTGAGCGTAACTACACCGTCACTGCAGCTGCAGAGGCGCGCGAGTATTCACACTGCAAGCGTTTGTACTGCGTCACAGCAGCGGCTCCAAGCTACATATAAAGTAAGCATTTCTTTACAAAGGCAGCTATAAATTTGTTTTTATAAGTTGGTCATTTATAAACTTGAGAGTCTTTAAAGTTTGTTAACATGGGGAGGTGTACAACATTCTCATATAAACGTAGTAAATACAAATAAATAAATAAAAGCCTCCTGTCATCCATTGCTGCACACGAATGAGGTAAGCTTTGTGTTTGACATCATCTGCCGCGTGCACATGTTTACAAGACAGCAAACTCGGCGAAAATAGCCAGCAAACTCGGGTTTGATTTGAGTATGCTTCAGTCTGTGTAATAACTAAAATAATGTTTATACATCATATTTTCTGGCTGGTTTACTTTAGTTTTTTTATAATACACCATACTTTAACCCAAACTGAATAATTAAAAACAAGTTTATATGGGTAAGTCTTCTATAATTATTTTTGGTTCTTAATTTTCTCTTCTGTCATACTCAAATTATTGTTAAAGCACATTAGACATGCCTATTCTGTGCATTTTGAACACTTTGTGTGTGAAATTATATTTATTTTGTCCATCAAAAGTGTGCTTTCACTTTACTTGAGCGTCAGCAGCGCAGCAAAAAATAGACTCGGCGCCGAAACCCCCGCTTCACTGCTGCTTACGCGACGCTCCTGCTTTACGCTTACGCGCTGCTCCTGCTGCATGTGTGAATGCATCCGTTGGTTAACATGGACGCCGAAAAAAATACGCGCTGCTCACGCGCTGCTTACGCTTGCAGTGTTTACGCTGCGTCCTACGCCTTCCCTATTCAACTTACGGAAAAAGTGTAACTGACGCGATGCCAGTTTACATTTTCTTCATAACATCAATACTGAAGGCGGCGGTCTGGCGGAAGCTGCATATTTTACTTCATAACTTGCTTAAATATGTATATTTTTTCCACAAACGAATCACTTCGCTTCAGAAGGTCTTTATTAACCCCCCGGAGCCGTGTGGAGCACATATTTATAACGGATGGATGTGGATGGAAGCACTTTCTTCAGCTCATGCTCGTTGATCCTGTTCACTGCCATTATAAAGCTGGATGTGTCAGGATATTGACTAATATTTCTCTGATTATGTTCATCAGAAAGAAGAAAGTCAAATACACCTAGGATGTCTTGAGGGTGAGTAAAGGATTAGTTCACTTTGAAATGAAAATTAGCCCAAGCTTTAAACATTAAGACATTTACCGCCACCTACTGGCAGTTATAGTTTCTTATTTAGAGTCTAATTTTATTTAAAAGTTTTCATATTTCCATATTAATAAAGGTATGGTTCAAATCATTTACTCATACTCATGGTCCAAAAGTTCATGTGTAAATAAATTCTGTGTTGAATCAAATAAAATATTTCTTTTTGAAGCTACTTTTTGTAATGTCTATTTGATGCTTTACACAATAATGACATCTTTTGGAGATAATTTCTCAACCAAAATTGATGTGCGATTAATTTTATTTATTAATTGCCACGTGTAATTAATTAGATTAAAAATTTTAATCGTTTGACAGCCCTAATTTATTTACATGTCATGTTGTGATGCCATTAATTATCTACACTATTACTAGTATAATATTCTGTTAAGGTGCGGTCACATTTACCATTGTTCAGCGAGTGTTTGTGGGTGAAATCCAGTCATGTCAGTAGGAATCCACACCATTGGGAGTTTCAGTTGATGGCGAAACATTCCCCCACGCAGATTTCGCAACAGGTTGAAGTTGTTCACATGGATTCATTGCGATGCCCAAGAGAAATCTGCTTTGTTTGAAAGTGACTTCTGTGTGAGCTGTGCTTTATACATTGCTGCTTAGACAATGGACTCTTTTGTCTACAAAATTTTGCAAATGTGGCAAAATTTCTTGTGCGTTGTCAATAGTGTAGCAATGCACGACTGCATTTTGTCTGTGGAATTTCACCATACAAGGGTGTAAATGTGACCGCAGTACTGAAAATTTAATTAAAAATTGATTTAAAAAAAAAAAAAATAATAATCTAAAATATTAAGAAATTCAAAAATGCCATGTCTGACTGGCAGATTGTTTAGGGTGGAATGTGACCCAGACTAGTTTTAGTGAGATTCATTCACTAGTGTGCAAGTGAGGACATTTTTGCTGAATATTCATTCACCTGCTTTGGATTTCAATCACTTGACAGGAACTTCCATGAACTGAACATTTTTGAAGTATTTTGGCAATTAATATTATTACACACTGGCACTGGATGTCTATAACATGACCGTATACTCCATTTTATTGTGGGAGGATGTTTTGTAATTCAGGGTAAATCCATATACAGTTGTGCTCAAAATGATTTCTACCCTTGGTAAATATGAACAAAGAAGGCTGTAAAAATAAATCTGAACTGTTAATCCTTTTGATCTTTTATTTAAAAATTACAAAAATCTAAACTTCCATTGGAGAATAAGAAAATCTATTCTGAAATAAATGTTTTTCTATAATACACATTGGTCACAATTAATCATACCCTTTTATTCAAAACATTTTGCAATGTCCTTTTCCAGCTATAACAGCTAAGATAACAGCTCTGACTTGTCTTCTATAATGCCTGATGAGTTTGGAGAACACCTGAGGAGAGATCAGAGACCATTCCTTCATACTAAATCTCTGCTTCATACTGAATCTCTCTCTTCTATAAGATTTCCAGCAGAAGCGGTCAGGTTTTGTTTTTGTTTTTTTTTTATCTGTTGGTTTTTGATAGAATCCATGTTACCATGTATCTGAACAAGATGTCCAGGATCTCCAGCAGAAAAATAGGCCCACAGCATTAAAGATCCAGCAGTATATTTAACCGTGGGCATGGGGTACTTTTTCATGCATGTGTGCACCAAACCCATCTGGTGGGTTTGCTGCCAAAAAGCCGGTCCTGTTTGAAGTTCCAGTTGTGTCTGACAACTAAATATGCTGGAGATTGTTTATGGATAAGTGAGGAGGATTTTTCTTGAAACCCTACCAAACAACTTGTGGTGATATAGGTGCTGTTTGATCATTTTTTAGGCTTTCTGATTTGAAGACTCAACTAATCTCTGCAATTCTCCAGCTGTGATTCTCGGAGAGTCTTTGTCCACTCAAACTCTCCTCCTTACTGTGCATTAGGACAGTATAGACACGTCCTCTTCCAGGCAGATTTGTAACATTTTTTAGTTGATTGGAACTTCTTAATTATTGCCCTGATGATGGAAAATTGGAATTTTCAATGCGTTAGCTATTTTCTCACTGCCACTTTCTATTCTGTGAAGCTCAACAATCTTTTGCTGCATATCAGAAATATTTTCTTTGGTCTTTCTCATTGTGATGGATGTTTAAAGGGGACCTGTAATGCCCCTTCAACAAGATGTAAGTCTCTGGTGTCTCCAGAATGTGCCTGTGAATTAACAGCTCAAAATACCCCACAGATCATTTATTATAGCTTGTCAAATTTGACCCTATTTGGGTGTGTGTCCCTTTAAATGCAAATGAGCTGCTGCTCCCGGCCCCCTTTCCAGAAGAGGGCAGAGCTTTAACAGCTCATGCTTCGGTTGCTCAACAACAACAAAGGTGGAGAATCTCACGCAGCCAAAATGAGGATTGTCAGTTAGGGATGTCCAGATCCGATCACGCGATCGGAAATCGGGCCCGATCACGTGGTTTCAGACTCGATCGGAATCGGACGTTACCTCCCGATCAGGACTCGGATATATATGTATTAGGGGTGCAACGGTTCTCGGTAATAAATCGAACCGTACGGTTCTCCACTTACGGTTCGGTACGCACTTGCACCGCGGTCCATCTTGAATGACGACGCATCTATTGGTTAATATGGTTTGTTTAAAATAGCAACGTGGAAAACAGACAGAGTTCAGATAATGTATGTTTCAGTCGATGGATGCGCAAAACGTTACAACAACGATAATCAGAAAGCGTGGATAAAACAATCACTCTTTGTAAACTGTTAACTGCGAGTGCCGTCTGCTCTAATGTCCAGTCATTTACGCCGTCATCACACGGGTGTTGATAGCGCGCGAGCGCAGGTGAGACCTGAACAGCACACGTTGCTATCTGTGTTTAAACTAAACTCATTTAAGACTTTCTGATTTAAACCTTCAAGAACAAGACGCGAAAGAGAACTCGCGCGCTGTGAGAAGATTTGTGTGCGCTCATCCGAAGCGCGCACACGCTTATTTCAGTCAGCGCGCAAATACTGAGTTCTCTTTCAAGTCTTGCGCTTCAGCGGACAAATTCATACAAAAACTATGTCAACATGCCCGTTTTAGCGAGTATCCTAGCAAACATAGTCGGTTATGTCTTAAGTGAACGTATATTAGTCGAGAAAGACAGCGCATGTGTAACAGTACAGTATATGTACTGGATCGTGCATGTCTTATAGGGAAAAAAACTATTCCTGCTGCCTTTTTTAATGTTAAATCAAACAACAAATAACAAAGAAATCACTCACTGCTCTTGACTGAATAGTTTTTGTAACTTCAATAATGATTAATCATTATTCGTTTTATACCGTAAATATAATATGCAGTGATATTTTATATTTGATTACTTTATCCATTTTCTGTACGTGAAAACGACTGTTAGATACCTGAAAAACCTGAAAAGCACTGTTCCTGGATCCTGGATCTGTTTTTTTTCGCTCTTCTTTATTCTTTTTTATGTATTATAGAAGTATCGGATCGGGACTCGGTATCGGTAGATACTCAAAATCAAATGACTCGGACTCGGACTCGAGGGCAAAAAATCCTGATCGGGACATCCCTATTGTCAGTAACGGTGTTCAGCCTTACATTGTTCAAACCGGAGTCGACACTGATGGAGAGACTCAGGAAGAAGTTACAACTTTTAGAATGAAACTGGACGTTTCTGAATGGTTAGTGGATAAATTTATGTAGTTGCTGTGGACTTGATTCAACTCATCCACTAGCATGTGCCGTCATGTTCATCTTTTGTTCAAATCCAGCGTTGAATTGACCCTCGTTTGTGAAGCAGTCCGGCGTAAAATGACGGCATGATAACAACACTCTACTACAACAACTCTTCCTCTTCTCTAAAGCAGCCCAACATGGCCCCGCCCCCTTTGTTGTGTGTTCTCGGGGGCGGGGTTTATGTAAATTTTAGGGTTAGTGATGTCACCAACCTGGGAAGAAGCTTGTTGTAGTCCCTACCAGCCATTTGTTGTAGTCCTTAAACAGCGATTTCTGTAAAAGAAAATCTCTCCCATTGCATTTAACTTTGAGCGTCGTAAATTTGCAGATGTTGTTTATGATCAAACAGCAACATTACACACTAACTAAAGTTTAAAAAGTGAAATCATAATCAGCCACACCTTCAAGGGAATTTGGCCTTTGTGTTTCCTCATATTTATACTCCTTTGAAACAGGTGAAGTCATGGCTAGACAATTTCATGTTCATGTTCACCCTGGTGTGCTACAAAATGTAAAAATGAAATATGAGTAAAATATCTCAAGTATATTCCCATATAAGAATTTCTGGAGGTACCAATAATTGTGGCCATTGTGTAAAATATTTATTTCATAATGTGATCCCGCCCCCCCCAACATTCAAATTCATTCATTTTGAATGAAAGATCAAATGGATAAACAATGCAGATTTATTTTCACAGCCTTCTTTGATCATATTTTCCAAGGGTATGAATAATTTTAAACACAACTATACATTCACACAAGATTTTCCTAAGTTTTATAGTCTTAAAACATCACTGATAATGTCGTAATGAATATGTGTATATTGCATTGCCAAACGTTGACTGTTTAATAAAAACATTTGAAACGGCCTGAGAATGTTTAATTTTCTGTGTTGTTTTTGTGTGAGCGCAGTGCCTTTTCTTCTCACGCGATGCTTATCTTACTCCAAAACCTGTCATGGGGACTTTGTTCCCCTCAGCCCGAATCAAGGTCATGACCATGGGTAAATGGGTAAGATACAGTTGTGCTACATAAGTCACATGCTCTCACTCTGATGGCTTAAAACTAAAGAAATGTAACATTTAATAAACAACCAGATTTTAAAAATGTATAATTTAATGTACCATATAACCCATGGGATCTAGTCTGAGTCTGCTGACATAAGAAAGCATGGCAGTTTAATGCTGTCATAAGAGGTAAAATGTCATTAGAACAAAGGAAGCATTCAGTGAATCATTTATCACCTGCTTTTCTTTTCTTTTTTTAAATCATGCATTAAGATGTATATAATGAAAAGATCCTACATTGTGATGTGTAAATGCGGGTCTTTGAACAGGTTGGCCCTGTTTGTGTAGCGTGACTTGCTGACAATGGAGAACCACTGTAGTGTGCAAAGGAGAGGGTTTGGTGTGTACAAAGGTGGTGTGTGTGGGTGAAAGTGCCTGGCAGTGCAAACAACTGCTCTTTACTGGTGCACTTTGTCCAGCAGGGCTTTGAGGAAGGCATGTCTATCGTGGGACGCTGCCAAACAATCCAGCTCTGTTGCATAACACTAGGAGATTGGGGCTGTTCGGCTGAGGGAAATTCAGTTGAAACTCAAGCCTTTTCTACCTCAAAGGCTTATGGTTTTGTTAAACCAAGAATTGTGGTAGATGTTGTGAGTATGTATGTTGTGTTCTACGGTGTTGGTGATGAGGCAAAATGGAAAAACTGTTATCAAGAAAATTAACAATTTGAGCTCTAAATCCTTAAATACACTGTAAACCCAAATAAGTTGAGCTAACTCAAAAAATGTGAGGTAATCAGTTACTTCAAATTTTGAGTTATGATGTTCCAAATTTTAAGTAAGCAGAACTATTAAGTTTTGAGTTTGTAGTACTCATGCGTGTAAATTGCTCCTAACTTGAAGTACTGAGTTAGCTAACTTATTTTGATAGCAATTCATATTTGGTTAATCAACTTTTTTATTTTGAATTCTTGCAAATCAGTGAGTTATTTACTTCACTGTAAACCCTAATAAGTTGTCAGAACTAAAAAAAGTTGAATGAGAATTTTAGTTAAGAAACTCAAAGTTTAGGATTTTTATTTTGTACTCACATTTTTGTTCTTAAATTTAAATTTTTGAGTATTTATACATTTAACTTAAAATTATCAGGTTATCTCAACGTAAATATTTTGCTAGCTATAACAAACTAATTCAGAAAATGCTAATTTGTTAACAATAGCATGGTATATCACTGAATGAGTGCAGCAACTTAAAACATGTAACTTACTATGAAACTTTAATCATTACTAAATCTCACACACAAAAAAAAAAAAACATAATTTTAGCATTTGTTCTCCTTTTCAAGTGCCATGGGCAAAGCTTGCTGGGAAATAAAAATAAAAAAATCCCAGCCCAGTTTCAGTTAAACTTAAGTTTGTCTAAATTAAAAGAAATTAGTTCAAACAACTCAAAACAATGAAACAGTTTAGTTTACTTGAAATAAGTCAGTGCCGTGAACTCAAAAGAAAAGGAGTGCTAAATACTCATAACAGTTCATTTAACTGAACAAATTTGCTTAAGTTTGTCCTACTCAAACCAATTAAGTATTTTGAACTTTAGGGTTTACAGTGTAATGAACAACCTTCTCCTGATGGATTATGATGCCATGGCAAATGATAAACAGCAGACTCAAAAAGTATTTGGACTCTTAAGCTACACTTAAACTGGATTAATGTCTGCATCTGATAAAACCAAGTGGTATTCACAAACATATTTCCCACCTTTACATCATCATATCTTCTTGATCAAAGTAATCCAAAGTGTCACAATACTTTTCCGTCTTAATTTTGAATAGCATTACTTTTGTAGTAGACATGTTGTGCCATCATTCTCTAAAATATAGGCCACCTCTTTTGATAATTTATATGTAATGAAAGTTTTGCTTAAGCGATTTTGACTCTGCATCCTTATTTCTAATGCCCACTTCCTCTTTCCTTCCATTTGCTGACCTTACTCTGTCATCAAACCAACTGTGTCATCACAAACCAACTTCCTTTCAAAACTGCGTCAGACTTCACTGGTTTAAATATTTATTTAATATAAAGCCATAAAGTCAAGAGATAAAATAGCAATAGAATAGTAAATTAAGATATAAAAACTGACATAAGTGCAGACTTAAAATGATCACAACCATTTTTAGCATACTAAAAGGTGATCTATTTATATATACAGTATCAAAGTATCTCAGAGAAAATATAAAGGAGTACAAAATCCAACAGAGATTATGAATATTAGGAAAGTAGAATACGCAAAACGTATATAATAGTTCTGCCATTTCAACAGTTGATGTATAAGCAAAATACGCTCCTATTTAATTGTTTCTTTTGCGTAAAACTTACACCGTGTCCTAACCAGTTGCGTAATAAGTGACGATGTTCTTGACACTACATGCAACATAACTGAACCAAATCAGAACATAGTTGATGTTTAATGTGCGGCAAAAAATTTGGACCAATGAGATTTCATTGTGGATGATTAAACTATCCAAAATGAAACTATCCTGTGGATGGTTAGGACACTGACGTGGCAGAGCCTTTGTCTCTTTATTGCGTCGTGCCTGGTTAGGACACTGTGTTAGCAAGAGAAAAGCAGTACCAAAAAACAGAAGCAAGTGTGGAAGGAGAGAGAAGAAGGAACAGAGCTAGTTATTCTTAACGAGAGTCTTTTTAAGGCGAGGAACGAGGAAAACGGTGCCGTCCGCAGTGTGCTGAAGGGAGTATTCATTGGGTGAGAAGGGCTTGCCCTGCTCGTCTCGAAGCATACCGAAGACTTCTTGATACAGGGTACTCAACTGCTGTTTCATCTCTCTCAGACTGGTGCTACGTTCGCTCTTCTCCTTCTTCAGTCGCTCCTTCTCCTCCTTCAACGAGTCCAGCTCGTACTCCAGGCCCACGATGTTCTCCAACTTCCGCTTGCGGCAATTCTGCGCAGCGACCTTGTTCTTGCCCCGACGGCGGATGTCTCTGACGAGGGCGAGCTGGGCCTCGTTGAGCTGGTGTTTGGACATCATCTCGTTGAAGTCATCCACAGGCAGATTGATGATCATGTCCACGGTAAACGGGATCTGCAATGCTTTTGCTCTCTGTTCATCACGGGAGAGCCGGGCCTCGGAGCGTTTCTTCTGCTTGTCTTTGGTGAAGGGAGGTTTGGAGTAGCCACTGGCCTCCACCGGCTCTGTCTTTGGGTTCTTTCCTTTCCTCTCCTGCTGCTCTGCGGAGGATTTATCTGAGAGAGATGACTGAGCTCCATCATTAAGGTAAACCAGCGGGAATATCTCGGTATAATCGGACTCCGTGCCTCCCGGACTACCGTCCATCTCTTCCGAGTCAGAGTCGCTAAAACCGAATGATCCATCTCCGTTCAAGGACTTCCCCGGAGAGCTCATGTGAGGACTGGAGTCTAGCGACAAGCCAGAATCAGAATCTGGGAATTCCACATTGGGTTCTGGTTTTCCTGAGCTGAAGTTTCCAGGTGAGAAGCTTTGCAGATCCATGGGGTTTACAGGAGAATCGCTGGCAGTCTCGGCCATATTTCCTCCGTCGGATGTGAGAGGGCCACTGTTCACTTTTGCCTCCATCTCAGGATAAAACAGCTCATTAAATTCTTCAGGTCTGAACTCGGCTCCCACATCTGGGACGTTCAGACTCATCTGGCTGAGGTTGGGCGACACCATATTGTTGAAGGATCCGTCATAGGTGTTGATGTATTCAGGAGGACACACCTCTGTCTGGACGGACGAGAGATGGTCCATCCCGGGCAGATATTGACTGTAGCTTGGGTTCTGTGCTTCTCCGGAAGGTTTCATAAATCCATCCATATTCAATGTCTCCTGCATCTGCATGTTGAGGCACTGCTAAAAATACAAAAGAGCAGCGTATGAACACCATAATCCAATGTGAAGACTCATATGAGGCAAACGGGTTACAGTATGAGTTGGGATCAGAGAATTGTTACACTCTTTCACATTGTCTGGCAAGCTGGCAAAGTTCCAGTTGCTTGAACTTTGAGTGTTTCTACGCTTGACCTGCTTTGTAACATTGTAGCCGGATGCTTCACTCTGTAGAATTCAACGTGTTGGGGAATGTTGATGTGAGTCATATAAAAGGACGTAAAAGGGTTAGTTCACCCAAAAATGAAAATTATCCCATGATTTACTCACCCTCAAGCCATCCTAGGTGTATATGCCTTTCTTCTTTCAGACGAACACAATCGGAGTTAAAAAATATCCTGCCTCTTCCAAGCTTTATAATGGGAGTGAATGGTACCCTAGATTTTGAAGCCTAAAAAAGTGCATCCATCCATCATAAAAGAAATATATACAGCTCCAGGGGGAAGCGTTTGTTTTTGCAAGCAAAATATCCATATTTAAAACATTATAAACGAATAACTGGCGTTCACGAGAGAGTCGAGTTCCGGCGTATGACGTAGGATGTAGGAGTAGCGTAAGCTTAGGTGAGAGTAGACGCCTCTAGGGCTTCAAAATCTCGGTTACTGTTCACTCCCTCTATAAAGATTTTAATATAACTCTGATTGTGTTCGTCTGAAAGAAGTGTCATATACACCTAGGATGGCTTGAGGGTGAGTAAATCATGGGATCATTTTTATTTTTTACTTTAAATTTAAACTTTTTTTTTTCCAGTTATGAGCTATCCGGTGTATTTTGGTGTACAAGTGGTTAAGTTCAAACATAAATGAAGTATACATCCCAAGCTGCGTGTGAAACCACAGCGTGAGCTCAGAGAGGGTCATTTGGTTGTTGCTCAGCAACAGGATTGTTTGTGCCTTTCTAAACCACAGGTGATATAAACCAGAGTACACAAAGAAATACCTCACAGCCTCTCTCCGAAAATGAGGATGAAGGGATAGTTCACCAAAAAATAAAAATTCTGTCATCATTTACTCACCCTCATATCATTCCAGTAAGACTTTAGTTCATCTCCGAAAACCAAATGAAGATATTTTTTAATGAAACCTGAGATTTCTGTCTCTCCACTGAAAGTTGATGGAACCAAAACTTTTCAAAAGTCTATAAAAGACATTGTAAAAGTGTGAGCATGGTTGAGCATATTTGATGTGCTCTGTGTAAGTGCATTGATCAAGGTTTAGCCTAAAATTAAATTAAATTAAATTAAATCTGTTCATCATTAGTGTCAAACGTTTGGTGAAAGGAACTTTAAATGGAGGGAAAGAAATCTCTCAGGTTTCATTAAAAATATATTTGTGTTTCGAAGATGAACCAAAGTTCATCTTGAGTTTTACGACACAAGGATGAGTAAATGATGGCATAATTTTCATTATGTGGTGAATTATCCCTTTCATATTGCACAGTAAGGTTTTTATATAAGTTGTTATAAGGTGTTTATAGAGCAGCTGGTGGCATCTTATCTGACCAGAATCCAAAAATAACACCATAAGCACCAAATGCAAGAATAAATTGGTTTGGGCATGTTAATAAACCTTTCCTGTTGGCCGGAATCTTTATTTGATACTAATATATATTATATGCTTTAAATGGCAATGTATAAGCGAACATTTAGTGACTTGCTATGCAAAGACGTACCAACTATTTACTAATACTATTTACTTTATATTTTCCAAGTTAATTTTGTCATGTAAGGTGAGGTCTGGTTTAAGGTTCATACCTGCAACTCTGGGAGTGAGAGCAACTCCATCCAGGCTTGATCCAGAGAGCCTGGCAGCAAAGGATTCTGGGTGAAGGCTGGGATGTCTGCGGGCATCATAAGATCTGTGGTAGGTGGAACGGAAACATCCAGGCAAGGTGGAGCTGACTGTACAGACCACAGAGAAGAGAGACAATTAGACTGAAGTGCAGAGACATGTATAGGTGTTGTGTTGCCGTGAGGTGTTATATGTGTGATATATATATCCTATAATTACCTCAGCTGGCTCATCTAGTGGAAAAGTCTCAGCCAGGAGCTGCATGCATTCATCGAATGACAGGGCATCACCTTCTTGTGCTGCGAAAGCCCCATTCTGCAGGTACACAGTCAAATATATCCCAATAAAACCATTGTATCTACAGTACACACACCGCAGGAGACGTACAAGTAAATGCAGCTTCTTTGACTGGATTAGTTCTCTAAACTTTGAGGTACAATTATTAACAAGGAACATATATTATCTCTGGTTACTGGTAAAGTGGAAGTGTTCATTGTGTAGATGTGGATGCATTAATTCAAGGCTTAATCATTGGTAATACTGTTCGATCGATGTTACGATGTGATGTGGATTCTGAATCACTTTTGTTGAAAACATTGAATACAAAACTGAAATGTAATGTCATCAACATACAACAATGTACCCAGAGTTAATGCTGAAACAATATTTCAACTACACTTCAGTGGAACATCATCAAATTCCTGACCATTTCAAAATTTGGGGGGAAAAATCGTTTAAAATAAAAATGACATTTGTCCAGCAGTTGAGTCACTTTTTTGTTTTATTATTTAATGGTTTAACACAATCAATGACAAAAAGATACAGAAGATCATTCTTAAAAAAAGTAAAAGTGGCACAAAAATGACAAAAACACTATAAACTTTAAAAATATAAATAGTTTCAGAAGTCTGATGTCATTATAACTACAGGTGGTCCAACGGTTCAGGTTTTAAAAATCTGGCTTACATCAGACTACTGCCTCTTCCTTTGGCTTCTCTGAAATCTGAAAAAGAAAGCATGACGTTACTTAAGAACAAGTCAATTCAGCTGTCAACATAGTCAACATTCACTATCTTATATCGCTATTTAAATACAATAAAGCGATAGTTCACCCAAAAATGAAAATTTGATGTTTATCTTCTTACCCTCAGGGCATCCAAGATGTAGGTGACTTTGTTTCTTTAGTAGAACACAAATGATGATTTTTAACTCCAACCGTTGCCATCTGTCAGCCGTATAATGCATGTCAATGGGAACACCATCTATAAGAGTCAAAAAAACATGCACAGACAAATCCAAATTAAACCCTGCGGCTCGTGACGACACATTGATGTCCTAAGACACGAAACGATCGGTTTGTGCAAGAAACCAAACAGTATTTATATCATTTTTACCTCTAATACATCACTATGTCCAGCTGCCTTGAGCATCTGGTGTGTGAGGTCTGATCGCGCTCTAACAATGGAAGTGATCTCTCGCACTCATTGAAGCAAAGCACGAGAGATCACTTCCATCATCAGAACGTGTTTTCTGACCTCACCAGCCGGATGTGGAGGGAAGTTGGACATAGAGGTGTTTTAGAGGTAAAAAATTATATACTGTTCGGTTTCTCGCACAAACCGATCGTTTCGTGTCTTAGGACATCAATGTGTCGTCACAAACTGCAAGGTTTAATTTGGATTTGTCTGTGCATGTTTTTTTGACTCTTATAGATGGAGTTTCCAATGACATGCATTATACGACTGACAGACGGCAACGGTTGGAGTTAAAAATCATCATTTGTGTTCCCTGGGGGTAAGCAGATAAACATCAAATTTTCATTTTTGGGTGAACTATCGCTTTAATGCTTCAATATCAATGCAGTTTCTACAATTAACATTTACAAATGGAAGCGCTATGACGGGGTGTCCAATCCTTCCAGCCCAGATCTCCAGCCCTAATTAAACACACCTGAAGCAGCTAATCAAGGTCATTAGGATCAATGAAAACTTCCAGGCAGGTGTGTTGCAGCTAAACTCTGCATGAAGAGGGATTAAACACCTCTGAGCTTAAGGATGGGACTGAAACATTAGTAAAAGAAATCCATGAAACTGCATAGTATTCAAGTTTTTAAAGTTCTTGTAGAATAAAACAGCTTAGACTTTTCCATACATTCTTCACATTTAATAGTGATTCAGGAAAATGAATGATTACCTGATGAAGCAGGAGAGGGTCCGAGGTCAGGTGATTGTGCTGTCGACTACAACTCAGTGTATAATCAATGTCAGCATTATCAGGAGGGCACTTCTCATTTCTTTAACTGTTCGTCCTCATCTGCCTTCACTCCTACTAAAGGCAAGAACGCAAGGTGCTGTGCAAGCATAGAGTAACTGCTGTAAGACATGAGTCTGCGTCTGAAATCACACTGAGTATGTACTTCACGACCACTAAAAAGGCACATTCTATATAGAATGTGTGTAGTGTCAATGAAATTCGGACGTGCTTCATCCACCAGGTTGGCATTGTCATGTGACCAACGGCGTCAGTTGCGTCGCTTCACTGCAATCCCTAAATCCTCTCCCGTGGCCTCATGGGATAGTAAAGTGTCCAGCAAATGCACACCTCAGAATCTCGCCGGAATTAGTAGGTCATCCGGGGACTTTTCGCCTACTGTTTTTCGAATACTATGCATTTGGACATACTACTCTGTTGGCATACTGTTTACCGCATACTATATAGTAGGGAAGTATTCGATTTCAAATGCAATGGGACATTGTAAAGTGTGACTTGCTTATGTTTGTGTCAAAAAAAGAAATCTGCTAAATGTTGTTGGAACTTTAATCAGGAAATTTAAATAACATTTAATGAATGTATGGTTTATTCAAATATTTTTAAATTAATGACACATGCCTAATAACAGTCAGTAACGATACAAACCAAACACAAAAAAACAAGCACGAAAAACAAAACAGAGAAATAATGAAGTAGATGCACCATTGTTTGAAATTGTGCCAGAGAAGTGGTGTAAATATGTCAGGTAGTTCAATAAACAAGACGAACGCACCTGTGTTTTCTGTCTAATGAGGAAGCATCAGTTAGACTACTGAGAAGTGCACATGCAGAACCAAAATGGGTGTTTCTTAGGAGCCGTTTACATGACACCATTTTCAACTAAAAAAAAATGCGTTTTGGGGGCCTGAAAACGCAAACTTTTGAAAAAATGGTTTCAAAGTGCAAGTTTTTGAAAGCGATACTGTTATTGTCTCTATGTAAACAACAAAAACATGAATTTGTGAACACAGTGACGTCATGTGCATGAGTATTATGTGTTCAGTCTATAGGCACGTAGTGTTTCTTTACAAAGTGACATCTCCAACTACTGGCCTGGCAGCAAAATGCAGCGGTTTTTTTGTCATTTTCGTGGTTCAACTGCTTTACCCAAAGGCCTACCCCTAAACCAACCCCACTGGATTAAAACAAATCGAGTAAACTGGTTGAAAATGCCCATTGTAGTTTGAAAACGCCCCATTGATTGGGCAACACCACTAGCATTCTGTAGAGATATACTTTCATGATCTTGTGATCAAAAACAACAAATCAACAGGTGTGTTCGACTTGAAGCGGCTGTGCTGTGACTGATCGATATATGACATCAAAGCACCGCAAGAGTGATTCAAGTCGAACACACCTGGCCAATCAGAGACATATATGTTGAGGGCGTGAACACAGTGGCCAATCAGAGACATGTATGTTGAGCGTGTGAATACAGTGGCCAATCAGAGACATGTATGTTGAGGGCGTGAACACAATGACCAATCAGAGACCAACACAGTGGAGACATGTATGTTGAACACAATGACCAATCAGAGACATGTGAACACAATGTCGTCACCAATCAGAGACATGTATGTTGAGGGCGTGAACACAATGACCAATCAGAGACATATATGTTGAGGGCGTGAACACAGTGGCCAATCAGAGACATGTATGTTGAGGGCGTGAACACAATGACCAATCAGAGACATGTATGTTGAGGGCGTGAACACAATGACCAATCAGAGACATGTTTGTGAGGGCGTGAGTGGCCAATCAGAGACATGTATGTTGAGGGCGTGAACACAATGACCAATCAGAGACATGTATGTTGAGGGCGTGAACACCAATCAATCAGTCAGAGACATGTATGTTGAGGGCGTGAACGACCAATCAGAGACATGTATGTTGAGCAATCAGAGACCGTGAAATGGGCCAATCAGAGACATATATGTTGAGCGTGTGAACACAATGGCCAATCAGAGACACGTGTGAACACAATGGCAATCAGAGACATGTTGAACACAATGGCCAATCAGAGACATATATGTTGAAATCAATCAGAGACATATATGTTTAGCGCGTGAACCCAGTGGCCAATCAGAGACATATATGTTGAGGGCGTGAACATGGGCCAATCAGAGACATATATGTTGAGCGTGTGAACACAATGGCCAATCAGAGACATATACAAACCAAACACAAAAAAAACAAGCACGAAAAACAAAACAGAGAAATAATAAAGTAGATGCACCATTGTTTGAAATTGTGCCAGAGAAGTGGTGTAAATATGTCAGGTAGTTCAATAAACAAGACGGACGCACCCGTGTTTTCTGTCTAATGAGGAAGCATCAGTTAGACTACTGAAAAATGCACATGCAGAACCAAAATGGGTGTTTCTTAGGAGCCGTTTCCATGACACCATTTTCAACTAAAAAAAAAACTGCGTTTTGGGGGCCTGAAAACGCAAACTTTTGAAAAAATGGTTTCAAAGTGACCAATCAGAGGTGTTTAAGAATCTGCTCAACAGCACTCAAAATGCTAGAGGGAAATGCTGGTATTGTCACATTTTAAAATTTCAGTACTGACTTGGTACCGAAGTCGGTACTTTTGACAACCCTAGTCCACGCCAAAGAACAATAACATTCTGTTTATTATAACTGTCGTCTGCCACTTTAAATGCTTGAGTTCTTTAATGTCAGGTGGATTCTTATTGGCTGTCAATGTTTTTATCATTCATCAGCTGGAAAAAAAAAAACATTCTGAAAGTAATTCCATCAATATTGTTCCACTGTGCCGTAATCGTTATAGTTGTGGTGTGGACTTTTCAGACTTTTTTCATTATTCTCATAGAATTAGAATGATTTTCAAAATGTTATAGTTATCATCACTGGTGTGAATGAAAAATAGTAGGTAGTTTGCTCCATACTTTAATGCCAAGGTTATGCAAGGAAAACTCTTCCACTTCGTACAAGATTGAAATCACGTAGCACATCTGCGAAACACAAGTTTGCCTAACATCCTCAGGGAAAAGTAGGTCTTTAGAGTCCTATCCATGTCATGTTGCGATTGTTTGCGAGTGTATTTGCTTTCCATTTCGTAGAATTGACTTTACGCAGAAGCCTTCCCGAGTTCCATTAATTATACCATAGTGGCAGTTACCAAGCAACTAGGCAGCTGCACCCTGTAATATGAGGGGAGGGTGAGGCCTGTTGAGCACCTATGTGTGTGTGTGTGTCTATGATAGATCACACGAGATGGATTTGTGCATGCGTACCTGTGCGATTTCTCCATTTGTTGTGTTGGTCTGCGTCAGCGTGCCGCTGGCCGGAAGGCTTCGAGGCACAAACTCTCCGGTCTCCTCGTCCAGCTGGAGTTGTGCGAGTAAAGCTTTCTCCTGCTCCCGCAAATGCTGCTGCCGCTTCTCCTCCTCCTGCTCACGCTGGCGACGCAACTCCACCTCCTTCTGTCTGTAGCTGAAATCAAACACTTCCCTCCCTGCACCCAGGTCCACGTCCTGCCTCCACAGGATATCTATCAGCTCCATATCCTAGAGAGGAATAAGAGAGACGGCATGAGAGGAGCTGTGGGGATGCAGCAGCACAAGCTCCTGACCACACCCGGCCTGTCGAGGAGGGATTAGGAGCCCAGCCCTCCTCAGATAAGCACACGCACAATGTCAGTGTAACGACAAGACAATATGAATAATACATGCTTCTTCTCCTTTTTCATCCCATTTCTGGGAACTACCAAATCACACACCCACACAAACACATACACTGTGAGTGTTACTATAAATGTTAGTAGCAGATTTAAAGGTCAGCTCAAAACTCAAAAGCAAGGCCGCTGGAAAAAATGATTCATATTTCTGACTTTCTACTTCAACTAAAAAACACTTGTGGACTGTATGTGGGAAGTTGACATGTCCTGTGTGACAGGATATATCTAAAACTATTTTAAACAGTATTTTTTCTAATTACTTAATCATTATTATGCATGCTCAGATTATTTGACAGACTATATGGGATATTTTTTCTTTGAAAAATGTATTTGTCACACTGAAAGACCATTTAAAATGCAAAAATATGTTTAAAAAGAAACAAAAATGGTGACCAGTTAAAGCACTTTTTGTTTTATTATAAAAAGACATTTGTGGTCATGTTTTACATCAAATACCATTTATATTATATTAAACTATTTCTGGTGACCACATTTCTTTTTAACTGCACACCACAATCTGGAATTTTATATTTTGTGGTGAAACATGGCATGTTTTTAACCACTTTCTAGAGAAGTGTGTGCTACAGAGATATGGAGGAGTGTACACTGGCTCTGACCAATCAGCAACTGAGAATGAAACGCCACCCGCCATGTTGTTTTAACTACAGAGATCAGGGTGTTTGTCAGATACAAGGACAGAGAACAAAGAAAAATCGAGTTTGCGTCCTTGTCACAGGCGTGAAGACGTGACATTGGTAGACCAACAGAAATAATAAGAAGCATATTTAGATGTGTATATTGAAATAGGCCTGCTTTCTTCTTCTTCTTCTTTTTTAAGGTTTCTATTATGTGCAGTTGTGGCCCAGGGTTATTATAGTTAACTAGAACTGTAGGGGGAAAAAAAAAAAAAAAAAACTTTTGTTACTTGGAATACACTAACTAATAAAAACGACAAAAACACAACAAAATAACTTCTTTTCTTTTTTTTTAATTATATTTATTGGCTTTTTATGCCTTTATTAAGAAAGGACAGTAGAGAGCAGACAGGAAAGCATTGGGTGGAGAGAGGGGGGCGGGATCAGCAAAGGGCCTGGAGATGGGAATCAAACTCAGGTCGCCGTGAACGCATTTGCGCCATTGTCGGCACACTAACCACTAGGCTATCGGCGCCGACACAACAAAATAACTTGACAGTAAAATGATAGCAGAAAATATTGAATGAAAACAAATTGTAAATATTAATAAAAACCATCAAGTATCTGTGTTTTATCAGATTTTTTATTTTTGAAAAACTTCCAAAGCATACATGACGAACATCTTGTAAAGATCCATTTGAGGGTTATATTAGCTGTGTGAACTGTTTATGCACTGTATTATAGAGTCGTGAGCTCGATGGGCAGGGAGCACGAGATTTAAAGGGCCAGCAGCCCTGAATCGGTGCATAGTTAATGATGCCCCAAAATAGGCAGTTAAAAAAATTAATTAAAAAAAATCTATGGGGTATTTTGAGCTGGAACTTCACAGACACATTCAGGGGACACCTTAGACTTATATTATATCTTGTAAAAAAACATTCGATGGCACCTTTAAATTGACATTTTAGTATATTGACATTTAATGTTTTGATAGTGTTTCACAAGTTATAGAGATCAATACATATTCAGTGTCTTCATCGATCACTAATCTTCCCTCTTGTCTAGTGCTGGCTAGAATAAATAATAAACATGATTTATCAAAAAATACTTTTTACTTTTAATACTTGCGTACATTAAAAATCAAGTACTTTTGTACTTTTACACAAGCACCTGATTTAAATACTGATTATGTGTGACAAGTGCATTAATTTAACGTTCAGCTTGTTTAAATGTGAAACTGTTTCATTATTATTGTTCATTTTAATTGTTAAAGGGGTTTTTTCTAAGCTAATGACTAATAGTACTGAAGTACTCCAGCGATGAGTCCACCATTTCTGATGCAATACTGACATTTCCAGACGGATAAAAAAAGAGGATGTATTACAAATATACCGATGCGTTATACTGCAACAGTTACCTAGAAGTAAATCCATTTAAGACTTTTCATCATCAAAACACAAATGGGAATATTATTTTCTAATATTATCTCATCCTTTTTGCCCATTTATTGAAACAAAACTTTACAAAAGTTAATCATGGACGTAATATCAACTGAGCTGTTTGTCTTCTGAAGAGACACGATCGCTTTATATGATTTAACTTAGGTTTTTATTCATATATAAACGTTGATTAGCGCGCATACATAGAGTACATCAAATATGCTGAAACGAGCACGCTTTTCTTGTGCACATTAGAGCTTGGTTTACCATATTTGATGTGCTCTATGTATGTGCGCTAATCAATGTTTCTATGCAAATAAATAAATAAAGCGATCGTCTCTTCAGAAGACTTGCATTAAACCACTCGATTCAAATGGAGTTCTTTTACAGTCTCTTTATGGACTTTTTGAAGCATTATTTGAATGGACAGAAATATCTCAGGGTTCATTTAAAATATCTTCATTTGTGTTTCGAAGATGAACGCAAGTCCTAACGATGGTAGGCTGAGTGTATGATTTTTCATTTTTGGGTGAACTATCCCTTTAAATTGTTCATCAGCCACTCTGCACTATATGAGCTCGACTGCAAAATGGTCCACGACTCCCCTGTTCAAATGTTATACATCACAAACGCTGGTCATTAAAATTCTTCCCAGGCTGAGTGACAAAAATATTTATGAAACCTTGGCCTCAGCCTTTTCTTGACTGATAGTTGCAGGACCTCAAATCTTTATTACATCAACAGTGTCTGAGATATGGATTACTTAGTCTTTGACCTCCTCTAGCATTTGTTTACAGAGGAGAGGCTTTGCATAAACGTCTGCAGCGCTGCATCTATCTGTTCACGAGGTCAGAAAAACCATGTCGAGCATGTGACTCGAGATCTGGAGAAAATCAGCTTCCTATATATTTTCAGATCACAAGGCCCAGGGGACTAAACAGAGGAGAAGTGTGTACTGACAACAGAGGAACTGCGCAGTTTTAAGGAAGCAATTCTGTTTTGCAATTCTGAATCGGACATCAGCGCTGACGTTTCGATGTAACTAAATACGCCAACAAAGCTGCAGAGGACTGCTCCTGAATTGTACTGGAATGAAAGCACTGTTAATGTATTATTAATATTATTTAATTGTTTTCTTCCTTAGTATTTTTTTTTTTAATGATTAATCACTAATCATTTTAAGCATTTAGCCAGCACGTGAATTCCTGACTAATTTAAATTATATTTAAAAGTGTGTTATAACACAAGGTCTAGAGAATAACTCAGTGGATCAGATGGCGTCAGGCGTCAGTGACATGCCCGTCTCCCTCTGAGTCACACACATCCTCTCCGGCTCCAGATAACAGACGGGGGCGGAGCCACAGAGATGATGAAACATCCAAACAACTGATAAACGGGCCGCTCTCACGAGAAGATGGACTGGACACACACACGCTCTCCTCCTCCTCCTCCTCCTCGATGAAGAATGAACCAAGAATGTGTTTATGATTGTTTGGTTTGGATGTTTTGCCTGAGAGGAAATGTTTCTGTAAAGAGCCTCTTACTTTCTAACCATATCCGGCTATTTACAAGTGCATCACAAAAGCATAGATAAAGATAGTTAAAAATCAAACAGGAAGAGTTCATCCACAAATGAAAATATTAGTAGGCCTATTATTACCAGCATCATCATTATTATTGTTATAAACTATTATTATTTTCTGTTCTTTATTATTGTTTCTTCTAAAAATGAAGCTCACAATCAGGTTATTATCATTAACTAAAACTAGGGCTGGGTATTGACACAAATTTCACAATTCAATTCAATTTTGATTCACAAGCTTGCGATTCGATATCAATTATTTTGGTTCACATGGCAAATTTTCTTGAGGAAATAAAATCTCTCAACTAGTGCTGTAAACTATAGCCTACATGGAGTCCGTTGTTACTATAACAGGCTTATTGAAGGTTAAAATCAACAGATTATATTAAACACTTAATTACACTCAAGGAAGTTTTTATAATAATAAAGTTATAATACTAACTTTACAATTACATAATCATATTTCTACTCCAATTAGTTTTTTGAAATATAAACATTCAAATGGTGGCTGTCATAAAAACTTTATTCAGATTTATTCAAACACACATTAAATATTAAAGTGAATATGTAATATGGTGCATATATTTAGCAAAATACTCCTCTCTTGAGTTAATTTTTCTAGCTGACTAACGAGTTTATGGTCAGAGTGAACATGGTTTTTCTGAAATAAATTTGACATTACGTGACATATTGTGACAAGCTGTTGTATTGACGTCTTTCCGCGGTTGAAACACTGAGCGATTACATGAGACGATACATATTTTCGGTATGTTGTACTGTATCTTTCATGTTCATTCATGTTTATGTAACTGGTATTAAAGAGGAGATGATCAGTTCACGTGTGCTTCACGCGCTGCCGCTTCTCTTGAACTGAGGCGATTCAGCGACCTCTCACGCCACAACAAACAGCAAAAATGGATAAACAATAAACAAAATAGATAAAATTTGAAATCTGAGAGTTTGTTTCATATCAAAAGTAACAAAGCACAAAGATTATTGTGATTTTTTTGGATAGGAGGTGTGCTACATGTTCTGGTCATTCATCAACTGAAAACAGACTAGACTAATCGATTCTTGGGATTTAAGAATCGATATCAGTTCGTAAAAATGAAAATCGATTAAAATCAAGAAATCTTTTTTTTTTTTACCCAGCCCTAACTAAAACCATAAAAAACATTATTTGACATAAAATAAACATTAACTGAAATAAAATAAAATATTAAAATATTTTTAGCTAGTTGCCAAGGCAACATTTCTTATTTTCACTTAAGTTTAAGTACTAAAATAAGCCTGCCTAATACTAAATAAACTAAAAACTGAGACCTAATAAAAAATTACTAAAACTAACTAGAATTAAAAAGAAAACAGAAACTATGAAATTAAATTTTTATTAAAAATATTAACAAAATAAATTATAGTATATCAATGATATTACAGCAACGCTGAGCCCGAGACTCAGTGTTTCACAGGGGAAAAAAAGGGTAACACTTTAGGGTCCAAATCTCACCCAATACCTAAATTTAACAACTACCTTACTAACTATTAATAAGCAGTAATTAGGAGTTTATTGAGGGAAAAGTCATAGTTAATAGTGAGAATTTGACCCTAAACTAAATTGGGCCAAAAAAAAAAAAAAGAGAAAATAATATGGGGCCTGGATGACATGAGAGTGAGTAAATGAAGGGAAAATAAACACCAGTTGTTGATGAACTATTCCTTTACAGTGTAAAAGGCTGCAGATTGTTTCCTAGAAACTGTATTTGGTAAATATGATCATTTTAGTGATCCCAGTGAGTGTTTCTGACCTGATGTAAGAAAGTCTGTGCTCTGCCTGCTGATGATGATGATGATGATGATGAAGAAGCTTGATCACATCAGTAATTATGTGGGGTTTGAATTAAACATCTAGTTTTGCACATGTATGTTTGTACGTGTGAGTATCGCAGCCGTCACAGCCTATGGATGGGATTGTATTTAGGAGTGAAAAAGAATATCCAAGACACACCTAACTACATAATTAATGGTCAAAGTGTTGTAATCATTATCCAGATTAATGGAAACGGGAAACTAGAGCTGTTATTAAAACTGCAAAATTTCCCGATAAAGAAGAGATTATTTTTCAGACCTGTCTCACTTCCTGTTCCTCTACAGACTGCGGGAATGTGGAATATACCACTGCAGGAACAAGAGAACTCCTTGTTCTCTATTTTTTTCAGGCACGGTTCAGGCAGGTGCTGCACGTAGTCTGCGTCCAAACCGGTTTACCAAACCCTCGCTGTCAGTGTTTCAGTACAGGTGAACTCTTGTTAAAGTCACCCTGATGCACAACTGCTCAGTTCTGTTGCTGGACGACGTGACTTTATTTTAAAGCAAGGTCTTCATTGAGGAGGGGGACGATCAGGGATGTTGCTTCGGGCCCTTGGACGTGAGGGTGTGGACGTCCTAGGCCCCGATTTAAATGCCAATAAACTCTCAAAGAAATGACTTAGGCCTATACTGTTTACAAAACGCTTGAATGAGTGATATTTTATTAAAAACAAAACAAAAAAGAAGAAAATATTTTACAAGCATATGTATCTCATAAAATAATTTTAAATATAGTCCCCTCTAAAGTATTTAAATGTGTACTTTGGACATCAGCACACACATTTATATATAAAGTTTTGGGAACGGTTAATAATTTTATTAATAACACTAACATTAACACGGTACATTAGGTAGCCTAAAGCATACAGCACAATAATTAATATGGTGTCATGTGACTTTAAAGCATTGATTACATATGTTTGATAAAATCTCATCTTACATAAGCATGAAAGGCTGCGAGTTTTAAATGCGTCACATATCTGTATCTTCTTTAAAACGGGGATTTCAACCTGTTCCAGCTCAGTGGTCCTGACCTTCTCGACTATATCAATCTAATAATTAACATGGGATCATATAATGTCATACTTCTGACATGATCAGCTGAATTAAAGTTCGTTATAGTAATAGCAGTGTACAATAAAAAAATATTTTCTGTAAATTTACATGACATGTTTATATGTGTGTGTGTTTCATAAATCTGTTTAATTTGAATGTTATGTTCAGGGTTTGTTCATATTTACAGGTTTGCAAAAACTGCAAGAGACATAAAAATGAAATAGCTCAAATACAGTTTGACCTTCTGTGATTAACAATAAATTTTCTGAAGGTCAAAAGCTTTCTTTTTCACTGACAGATTGTTTATAAAAAATAATTTGCACGAATTTTAGGCCTTGCTTTGTACACTGTAAAAAATTACTGCAATTTTACCTGTAAAAGACTGTAAAATGCGACAGTAAAAACCTGTTAACTGGTTAACAGTATCGTTTTTTGGAAGTAAAAAATAAATCATTTACAGTGGAAAAAAAAAGATCACATTTGATGTTTGTTCATTTCATTAATTATGTTTCTTTTTAGTTTTTGTTATCAGTCATGTATATTAGGGTTTATGTTACATCTTAAGTTGTTAAATGAATGTTTATTGCATTATTTTAGTGTGTGTGTTATCATGATGGTGTTTTGTATTTCTGCACCTTCTATATATTAAATATTTAATATATAGATATTGATATATATAAGCTACTTGTGATGAAGACATGTGACTTTCTGTTTACCATCTGTGATGTTATGGTGGATGTCAGTAAATGTCATCAAACCTTGATTCATATATTTTCTAGGGCTGGGTATTGACACAATTTTCACGATTCGATTCGATATTCGATATTCAATCTCTCAACTAATGCTGTAAACTACACATGAACTCCCATGTGTACTACTATAATAAATGAAGGTTAAAATACTTATTTGTATACAAACACTTAAATACACTCAGTGATGTTTTTATTATAAATAGAGTTTAGAATTACATAATCATATTCTACAATTTTTTTTTTTTTTTTTTAATATAAACATTTAAATCACGGCTGTCATTACTGATTTATTCAAACATGCATTCAATATTGAAGAACATTAAAAATAATAATGAATATATGTAACGGTGCATAGCTATATTTATCAAAATGTTGCTTTCTAGAGTTCACTTTCTAGCTGACTAATGAGTTTATGGTCACTGAATATGTTTTTCTGAGGTAAATGTGACGTTAAGTGACACTGTTTACAAGCTGTTTTACTGTTTTACTTGTCTTTCCGAGGTTGAAACACTGATTGAGCGATTACACAAGACATGATACGGATTTCGGTAAGTTGTACTGTATATTTTAACATACCTTCAGATGTTCATGCATGTTTATTTCGTGCTGTAACTATTATTAAAGCTGCTGTCCACGATTTTTGGCCCTCTAGCTGTTAACAGAACTGCACGCGTCTTGCGGAGGAACATTCTAGCCGGAGCTACTTTTCTCTGTGTATGTCTATGGCGAGTCACGTAGTTACTGTGATACTCTGCGGCGGGTCCTACCAGTCCGGTCTGAAATAGTCCGAATATAAACACTTATTATAACTGTACCACAATGATTCAGGATAAGACAAAAACACGGTTTGGAAAATGGATTCATGTTGTATATTCTCATTATATAATTTTTGTAAATTTTTAACACAAAAAAAGTTGCGGACTGCAGCTTTAAAGCGGAGGAGAGGATGTTCACATGTGCTCGTGCTGCTGCTTCACTTTAACTGAGGCGCTAAAGCGATCTGGCACGCCACATTAAACAGCGCCAAAACATGAAATCTGAGACTTTGCTTCATAACAAAAGTAACGAAGATTATTGCGATTTATTGGATGTGAGGCGCTACATATTCTGCTTATTCATCAACTGAAAACAGACTAATCGATTCTTGGGATTTAAGAATCAATATCAGTTCGTAAAAATGAGAAATCAATATTTTTTACCCAGCCCTAATATTTTCATGCATTCAGTATACAGACACTAATGATCTTTTCAGTACACGTTACCAAAGTGCTACCAAAACTCCCAAAAGTCATTTTTTTTTCTTCAGTTAGGTATAAAGAATAGCAATAGCTGTGATAGAGATCAATCTTTCAAAGCGGAGGACCACTTCTTTACGTCAGGACACAAGGAAAAGTAAACAGCCACATTCCAGATTGGAGCCGCCTGCTATTGTGCAAGGCGCCGGTGAGCGCGCATGCGCAGCCGCGTCTGCTGCGGGATCGCACGCAAAAACATCAAAGCGCAACGACACATCTCATGACAGAAGTTTAACAGTGTGCCAGCTTCGCCTCCAATTACTAGCCACTCAGCACTGTGAGATGTTTTCACACCTATTTCGGTATTTCTTGCTTCCTTTCGCTCTCAGGACGGCCCGGTTCAATGACTGTGCAGAATTTTGAGTGAAAAGATCAGAGGAAACGCCTCCTTTAACACGGAATATTGCTATATTTAAAAATGACGTTTGTTTCAACCCCTATAACTGTCATGAGTTATAGAAATAAACAAAATATCGAAACTTTAAAATCAGGAACATGCTAGGCTTTTAAAAGTCAGATGAAAGTGTGTAACGCTGATCTGGTAACAGTAATAAATACATGCTCCACATAAGAGGTTCAAAGGGCAAAATGATGTAACATCATAGTACAATTAGAGTACAATTAATTATTTTAATACTATTAAAACAGGCTGCTGATAAAAGCGAAACATTATTATAACGTTAGTAACACAATTAATTGTTATTTAATATTATTTACCTGTTGGCTTGGGTGTATTTTAGGCAGTTCAATCTCCATCATGTCTGAGAGGATCTCTCCTCGTCCGCCGTCACTCCTGGTGTGATTTATTTGTTTGTAATCCTTCACAGCGAAAATGAAATATGGCTTAAAATAAATACGTCCGATTGTCGTTGCTCTACGATGCACTTGTGAAGGAAACGCTGTCTGTGGAGTTATGAAAATTTACGGAAAGCCCCAGTCATTTGCTGGCCCCGCCCACACTCACGCTGACCAATAGAAAGCGCTGGCTGAGCTGTTGCGTTGTACGCCCCCTTTTACCTTCCGACTCTTGCTGAAAACCGAGCTGAAGCTTTATAACTTTAATACTACTTTGATTTAACAATAACTCGATGAAGTTGTACTTTTAAACTCTTTATATAAAAAGTTTAATAACATAACATATACTTTATAGCTTTAACATAATTATTCTACACAAATTTATCTTAACATTTGGGTTTTAAGGGTTAAATTTGAATACCAAATATGGTTGCATTCATTTTATTTATATGAAAACCAATAGTTAATCATAACCCTCGGGAACGTTCCGGGAACCTAAAACTGTATCTGGGTAACAGAGGAGCTGATCTGATGGAGCAGATTGAGATTGAAAATGATAGTCAAGCACTAATGTGACATGTACTACCTTCACCGAACCCTTTACAAATCAATAACGCAATAGCACATGATCTGAGCACACCTACAAACTCTCGTGACCTGCATGTCTGTCTGTCTGTCAGATAGCGACCCCTGCTGTTCCCTGTGCTTTTAGTTTCATGTGAGCGTTTTTCACAGTGTGATTAATCTTCAACCTTTTACACCGCAGTTTTACCATTCTAGACCATTAAGAGTTTATAGTTATAAAACATTAAACTAGACTAACATTAAAATGTCGCTTGGGTTAAACAAATGGATTACCGATTGTGAGTGATCTGACTGCGTTTAAAGCTTTGAAATGATCAGCTGAAAAAGGGTATAATTACTGTTGTTAAAAGATCAACCCACAACGTGACACTTGAATCAATCTGAGTGCAAGTATATTGTGTGTAGCCTATATGGGCTATGCAATGCATTATCTGTGTTTCATCATCTCTTTTGGCCCTCTGGACTCTTTTAAACACACTTTCACTAGTTGATGTCATTTACTAACAATAATAATAACAAACTAGGAATGTCCAACAGTATTTGTGCATCACATGAGAAATCTGTCATATGTTTCTGAAATTTTCGTTGAAAATTATTATATTTAACTTGATTTTTTACTTTGTCTTCTTCATGTCTCGCATTTCATCGGTAACTTTATTTGGGGCAAAATAGATAATTTATTATTGTTGCCTCTAGTAATTATGTGTCTGATTTTTAATTTCCAACATATTTTGGGTTCATTTGAAGCCAGACATTTAGTCATTTTTAAACAATAGTTGAGTTAAACAACCCAATTGCTGAGTTAAAACAACCCAATCACTGAGTTAAAACAACCCAATCGCTGGGTTAAACAATCCAATCGCTGGATTAAAACAACCCAATCGCTGGGTTAAACAGCCCAATCGCTGGGTTAAACAACCCAATCGCTGGATTAAAACAACCCAGTCGCTGAGTTAAACAACCCAATTCGCTGGGTTAAAACAACTCAATCGCTGGGTTAAAACAACCCAATCGCTTGGTTAAAACAACCCAATCACTGAGTTAAACAACCCAATCGCTGAGTTAAAACAACCTAATCGCTGAGTTAAAACAACCCAATCGCTGGGTTAAAACAACCCAATCGCTGGATTAAAACAACCCAACCGCTGGGTTAAAACAACGCAAACGCTGAGTTAAACAACCCAATCGCTGAGTTAAACAACCCAGTCGCTGGATTAAAACAGCCTAACCGCTGGATTAAAACAACCCAATCGCTGGGTTAAAACAACCCAATCGCTGAGTTAAACAACCCAGTCGCTGGATTAAAACAGCCTAACCACTGGATTAAAACAACCCAATCGCCGAGTTAAACAATCCAATCGCTGGGTTAAAACAACCCAATATGCTGGGTTAAAACAGCCAATTCGCTGTCTTAAAACAACCCAATTGCTGGGTTAAAACAATTCAATTCGCTGGGTTAAAACAGCCAATTTGCTGAGTTGAAACAACCCAATTGCTGAGTTAAAACAACCCAATTGCTGAGTTAAACAACCAATTCACTGGGTTAAAACAACCAATTCACTAAATTAAAACAACCCAATTCACTGGGTTAAAACAACCCAATTCACTGGGTTAAACCAGCCAATTCACTGAGTTAAAACAACCCAATTCACTGAGTTAAAACAACCCAAATTGCTGGGTTAAAACAGCCAATTCACTGAGTTAAAACAACCCAATTCGCTGGGCTAAAACAACCCAATTCACTGGGTTAAAACAACCCAATACGCTGGGTTAAAACAGAATTCGCTGGGTTCTATCGCAGGCGCTCTGACACATATCTTATGAACCTCACTTAATCTCCAGCACTAACTAACAGATTTCTAACCAGTGTACTGAACCCCAGTGCTCTGTAGTTTTCTCCCCCCGAAGCGCGTGCGTGATTGCGCGCGCACGATTGGCAGCTCCACGTCGACATTCTTCCAGCTGCTACACGGACACGGACGCGGCGTGAAAGCGCTTCATCAACAGTTTGCAGGAGCGTCATCTGCTCAACCACCGAGTCAAATCCTCAGGGGCTTTTGACAGAGACGACCACCGTGTTGATCCAGAGCGCTTCTTCTGCCAATGCAGTTTATTCAGAGTCGACTGTCTCGTGCTGTGAGTTGCAGCAGGTATGTTCTTTTACAATTTTTTATTTTTTTTTTAAATCTAGAAGTATGCATTGCACTCACAGACTGTGCGCGTATGCTTATAAACACTGTCACATCGCCACTCATTGATATATTCACCCACTGAAGTCTTAAAGTAACTTTGGCAGGAATGGAAGTTTTCCTATGGAGAGTAAACTACTTAATGTCTGCGTGAAGTGACGTGCAAATGCATGACATATGGCATCCCGAGTTTCCCCTTTCTTAACATTGCGACTTCTCTTTTATGAGTGTGTTAAGTTGATATCTATCCAGGATGACAAACTTGCTGTGATGGTCTTCATACACTAATGCACTGCTCCAAATTTGGACCCTTTTCGACACGTCAGCTGTTCTACGTATCGGCTGCCCCAGTTGTTAACTGTGCAAATAGACGGAGTGAAATAGTGCATTCAATATTTAAATATTTAAATTTTAAAGTGTCATTTTATTCTTCTGCACTTTTTTTTTTTTTTTTGTAGCATGCACTTAATTTGCGTGGAGTCGTGAGCACGTAGGCATCTGTTTCTGCATATGCGTCTTAGGCCGCCATATGTGTTCATCATGACGTGATTATGTGCATTTGTGACTGAATGAGTTCAAGTTTCCAACTCTCTGCATCTTGTTCATTATTTAAATTCTTCTAATAGCCATTACGGAGCTCGAGAAGTTCTGGCCTGCCTCCTTCTCACTTTCAGCTCCAGCTCCAGCTCAGAGATGCTTTGATCATTCTCACCTGTCAATCATCTTTCATTCTGAGTTATTATAACTGTTCCATTATAACTGTATTGTGTGTGTGTGGTGGTTTGTTATATATAAATGTATATTATATATATTTAATCATATATTATTTATATGATTTTATAATATATATATATATATATATATATGCATGTTTATATGTTATATACATAAATGTAGATTTATATATATATATGCGCATGTTTATTTGTTATATACATTGTAATATATATATATATATATATATATATATATATATATATATATATATATTATATATATATAATATATAAATAAAATGTATATGTATACAGTATATATAAATTTAATCATATATACATATTTATTTATATGCATTTATATTATATAACAAACATATAAAAATATTTTTAATATATATATATATATATATATATTATATAATCTATTTATTAACATAACATGTAAATATAAATTATAAATATAATTTACATTTTAACATAAACACACATATTTATGTATGTGTACATGTATAGACAGAGAGAGAGAGAGACAGAGAGAGAATTATATATTTATATATCAGCCTTAAATTATTTTCCTAAGTTAATTGAAAAGCATATGTTGCCATGACTTACTGATGGTGTATAAATGAAGATGTTTGTGAGGAGAGCTGGTACTGTGACACACAGACTGATGCAGATGAGAAATGTAACGTGTGTTTTCTCTCGTACAGAGAGCTTCCCTGAGAAGAAGCAGAATCGGCAAGCAGCGCTGCAGTGGCTTTCCAAGTAAAGTTCTGTGATACACTCCGACTCTTAATTGTTTGCAGTCAGTGCATTACAGAACTTTGTTTTGGGGAGTTTAAAGCTCAGGCCTGGAGGAAACAATCATTCCATCTGGATGAAGCCCTCGAAAACAGTGTTAAACTCCACATCCTGTGTGTCCCTCAACAACATTAAACAAATAAATCATTATCATTGTTGCAACGTGCTGCTTCCTTTATCTTCAGCTACTAACGAACATCCTTTGAGTTTGGGAATCACAGATATGTCGATGTATTTATGTGTTATTTATATGATCTTTTCCCAGAATGTGTTCTCCAAGCGCTCAATTAGCATAGCGGAGGCTATACCGCAATTGCTAAATATCTAAAAATAAGCGTTGCACAGTAACACACAACTTTCCAATTAAGCATTCCATTCCATAACCTCAGGAAACACAAAAAAATTTGGCTTTTTCCATTGTTGTAAAAGCAATGCATCCCATATTTACAAGGGGGTGTCGGAGAAAAGCACTTTAAATGGAGAAGCTTAGAGGCTTGTGATGACGTCATCAGACAAGCACATGTCTCACGGTCACATGACTCAGAAGGGCACAGGTGTAAGTGGGTTAACATACTATCTCTACTTTTAAGACAGAGAAATCATTTTATTGGCCTGACAAAACAGATTTCCAAGTATAAAAAACTGTTCCATGTGTCTGAAAAACTATGCATATGGGAAATAAATGTGTTAAAGTGTATTTTAAAGTACATCTGTGATTAATTAGTCAAGCACATAAAGATTGAAACCGCACCATTTAACCCCATTAGAGTGCTCCCTGTAGTCTATAATTTTATCCCTTAAAACTAATCTTTGATCACCAAAATTACATATTTAAAGTTTTTTCCTGTGGGAAAAAAAAAAAAATATTCATGCCTTAAAACAGCTTGAATGTAACTCTACACCCTTGCCTCATTTAATATATATGCAGATCAATGAATATGCAAATTAGCCCTGCCTCCACTTGTTCGCGCCAGCTCAGAGATCCACCTGGTCAACTTACTGAGGATAAGGCTGCACAATGGTATCTCTCTTTACAACATCAGACACAACGGTAATTCATTTGATTAGCCTTATTGCTAAAATATTGCTAAATCTACACGATTTTTCATGCCAACAGAAAAATATACCAGGATAACCTGGCTTCTCCCTGCTAGTTCACTGTTAATGATATGCTAAAGCCCGCCGGCACGTTGACGTGATTGGTTACAAGATAGTTTGTGACGTCAGAAACGCCAGCAATTTCAAACCGTGGCTTTGAGACGGTCTTTTTTTCACTGCAGTTTTAAGAAGAAAATACTCAGCAATGGTGTTGACTTAAGAATTTGTACATGGTTTGTCTAAAAGCATATTTAAAACACCACATAGACCACATAAACAACATTAAAAACTTGATTTTCACCACAGGGGGACTTTAACATATTCAGAATAACTTTTTTTCAATGCACTGACAGACTACTGACAGTACTGTATTTATATATATATATCAGTGTAGTTATTCAATAATGTAATGTTATCAAGTCAATTTCTGATCATTTATAATGTTATTTAATAGATTCATTTATTCAAAATGACAATCTATGACATTAGATTTAAGGTTAAAAAAACAGGTAAGGAGAAATGGTCTTTCTTTCATCTCTTCACCTTCAGACAAGAGTCTTGAATTCTTGACCAGCAATAATGACCTGTAAAACAGACAAGATCTTTACTCAGATGCTCCAATAAAGCAATTATTGTGTATTCAGAGTAATGCAATACACTCTGAAAAACACTGGGTTAAAAAACAACCCAGTTTGGGTTGTTTTTTAACCCAAGGGCTGGGTAAATGTAGGACAGAACACATGTTGGGTTCATTTTACACAGCAAATTGGGTTATTTATGTAACCCAGCACAATGGGTTGGTTAATTTTTACTATAATACTAGCTTATTTTATTTACTTCATACATAAATTAATGTTTACGGATTGACTATGTTTATGGAAACTTTTTTTTAAAATACTACACATAGCACTGGTTTGCATTTCGATCATACTTTACAGTATAGCATATTTTATATATAGTTATAATATAATATATATAGTCCATAATACATAATGCTTACTGTCACGAATGTGGCTCCCTCGGTCCCTCCTCCGGACCATCGGAGGGAGCCATCTCCGGAATACTGAACAGTTACCATTCGGACTACATTTCCCATGGGCCCTCATTCCTGGGATTGATTGCGCACGCACCTGCAACACATCACATCCACACTATTTAAGACACACACACACACACACACATACTCCGCGCGGGCGATCAACTACTCGCCCTCAGCCAAGGTAAAACAAACAGCCGCCGAGTATGCACTGAACTTCCGCACGTTAGCCGCACAAACTAACTGGGTTGAAGACACTTTAAAACTGCTTTTCCGAAGGGGTCTGACACTAGAGTTACAAGCCGAGCTCGCTTGCCGAGATGAAGGAAGCTCGCTCAACGCGTTCATTGAACTCGCCATTCACATAGACAATCTGCTACGAACTCGACGCCCGAACCGCTTATCTACCCCCGTCAGTCCCGCTCCAGAGCCCATGCAACTCGGCTACACTCCTCTGCAACCCGAGGAGAGAGAGAGGAGACGGCAGCTTCACCTCTGTCTCTATTGCGGCCAGGCCGGCCACATTAAGATCAACTGCCCTGTACGGCCCCAAGCCTCCAGTTCCAAAGCGATGAGTTCTATGCATCAGTCCAACCATTCTGCTAGCTGTTTAAAAATTCCCATCCAAATTACTGTTAATGACAGACACATACTCACTGACGCTCTGCTAGATTCTGGAGCCGCTGGGAATTTTATATCAGAGTCATTCATTAAAGAACATGGCATCCCTCTAACAGACTGTAATTCCCTGTTAACAGTGGAGGCGCTAGATGGGAAGCCCATCGGCGGAGGAAGAGTGGTTCACATCTCCGCTGAAGTTTCGCTGCAAATAGGAGCTCTTCACCACGAACAAATCCGATTTTATGTCATCCACTCGCCCAGCAACCCTGTAATCCTTGGTTTACCCTGGCTCAGAATGCATAACCCTCATGTTTCCTGGAAGGACTGTCAAATTCTACAGTGGGACGCAAACTGTCATAAAAACTGTCTCAAACCAGTAACCCCGCTACCCATTCAAATTACTTCACTCCACGGCACAGATACTGAAAAACCCAATATTCCCGATGAGTACGCCGACCTGGCCGTGGTTTTTAGCAAGAACAAATCCACCGAGCTACCTCCACATCGCCCCAGTGACTGCGCTATAGACCTGCTGCCTGGCACCACGCCACCCAAGGGCAGGATCTTTCCCCTATCACAACCCGAATCAGCAGCTATGAAAGCTTACATCGAGGAGGAGCTGGAGAAAGGATTTATCCGGCCATCCACCTCACCAGCCGCCTCGGGGTTCTTCTTTGTCAAAAAGAAGGATGGTGGTTTAAGACCCTGTATCGATTACCGAGGATTAAATGATATCACGGTCAAGTTCCGGTACCCTCTGCCTCTGGTTCCTCCAGCCCTCGAACAACTTCGTCAGGCGGTTTACTTCACCAAACTGGACCTTCGCTGCGCCTATAATTTGATCCGCATTCGTGAAGGAGACGAATGGAAAACCGCATTCTCCACCACCACTGGTCACTATGAGACTCTTGTCATGCCGTTCGGGCTGTCCAACAGTCCCTCTGTCTTCCAGTCATTCATGAACGACATCTTCCGAGATATGCTCAACCGCTGGGTCATCATCTACATAGACGACATCCTGATTTATTCCAATTCCTACGAAGAACATGTCCAACACGTGCGGGCGGTCCTCCAAAGGTTAATCCAGCATCAACTATACGCCAAGGCGGAGAAATGCGAATTTCATCGAACCTCCACAACCTTCCTGGGCTACGTGATCAGCCGTGAGGGCGTGGCGATGGATGACAACAAAGTTAAAGCGGTTCTGGAATGGCCGCAGCCTCGCACATTGAAGGAGCTACAACGGTTCTTGGGGTTCGCCAACTTCTACAGGCGGTTCATACGAAGCTTCAGCAGCGTTGCAGCCCCACTCACGTCTATGACCAAACGACAGTCCTCCCGCCTCGCCTGGTCCCCCGAGGCAGTACAGGCTTTCCAAGAATTAAAAGAACGGTTTACCTCAGCTCCCATTCTCCGCCATCCAGACCCCGAACTCCCTTTCATCGTAGAAGTGGATGCATCCAGCACGGGCATAGGGGCCGTGCTCTCCCAACGGCAAGGTGACCCCGGGAAAACGTATCCCTGTGCATTCTTCTCACGGAAAATGTCGGCAGCTGAACGTAATTACGACGTGGGCAACCGAGAACTGCTAACCATGAAGGCGGCTCTGGAGGAGTGGCGACATTGGCTGGAGGGGGCTAAACATCCATTTACCATTCTCACGGATCACAAGAATCTGGAATATCTGCGCTCCGCCAAACGTCTTAACCCACGACAAGCTAGGTGGGCTCTGTTCTTTACGCGGTTCCAATTCGTGGTGACGTACAGACCAGGCTCAAAAAACACCAAGGCGGACGCGTTGTCTCGGCAACATGAGGAGGTGGAACGGACAGAGTGCGCAGACAACATTATTCCTCACACCTTACTTATCGCTCCAGTTCAGTGGGATATCATTACAGAGATTACTCAGGCCAACGAACAGACCACACCCCCTTCGACATGCCCGCCAGACTGCACATATGTCCCCGACCAGTTTCGTGACAGGCTGATTCATCATGTACATGACTTCCCTAGTTCCGGCCATCCGGGCATTACAGCCACTTTCAAGCTCCTGCAAAATCGGTTCTGGTGGGATTCCATGCTGGCCGACACCACTCACTTCATCTCCAACTGCTCACCCTGTCAGACTACCAAAGCCTCGCACCAAGCACCAGCTGGTTTGCTACAACCTTTGCCCATTCCTCAACGCCCATGGTCACACATAGCCGTTGATTTCGTCACTGATCTCCCAGCATCTCAGGGCCACACTACCATCCTCACAGTCATAGACCGCTTTTCTAAAGCATGCAGACTCATCCCCCTGGCCAAGTTACCCACAGCATTTGAAACAGCTGAGATGCTTTGCAATTATGTGTTTCGGTTCTATGGACTACCAGAGGATATTGTGTCAGACAGGGGACCACAGTTTACTTCTCGAGTGTGGTCCTCTTTCTTCAAGAACCTCAATGTCAACATTAGCCTCACCTCTGGGTACCATCCAGAATCCAATGGCCAAACTGAGCGCATGAACCAAGAATTAACTAGATTCCTACGCACTTACTGCCATCGCAACCAGAGTGACTGGAGCCGTTACCTGCTCTGGGCGGAGTACGCCCAAAACTCTCTGCAAAAACCTGCCACTGGCATCACACCCTTTCAATGTATCTTGGGCTTTCAACCTCCGTTATTCCCCTGGTCAGGAGAACCATCCAGCCTACCGTCTGTCAATGAGTGGATGCAAAGAAGCGAGGAGACCTGGGACCAAGCTCACCATCACCTCCAGCGTGCCGTAAGAAGACAGGAGATACAGGCTAACCGACGACGTCGTCCCAATCCTCAGTACACTGTGGGACAATGGGTATGGCTGTCCACTAGAGACCTCCGGCTAAGACTTCCATGCAGAAAACTCAGTCCCAGGTTTGTTGGGCCCTTTCAAATTATTAAACAAATAACTCCAGTGTCATATCGTTTAGATTTGCCTACTAATTACCGTGTGTCTTCTACTTTTCATGTTTCGCTGTTGAAACCCTCCGGGGGCCCGGGGGAGGAGCCAGGGGGAGCCGAGGCCCGCAACCCCCCACCCTTGATGGTCGAGGGCGAGGAAGCTTATCGTGTACGAGAGCTGATCGATTCCAGGCGCCGGGGTAGGAGACTGCAGTACCTGGTCGATTGGGAGGGGTTTGGCCCGGAAGAGCGATCCTGGGTCAATACGGATGATATCCTGGACCCGTCACTCATAGAGGAGTTTCATAGGACGCACCCGGAGAGACCGGCCCCGCGACCACGCGGTAGACCCCGGCGCCCGCGCCCTCGCGTCTGGAGCCGCTCACGGGGGGGGGGGCTCTGTCACGAATGTGGCTCCCTCGGTCCCTCCTCCGGACCATCGGAGGGAGCCATCTCCGGAATACTGAACAGTTACCATTTGGACTACATTTCCCATGGGCCCTCATTCCTGGGACTGATTGCGCACGCACCTGCAACACATCACATTCCTGGACTGTGTTTGTATTGCCGCCTGCCCTGATCTCTGCCTGTCCCTTGACTCTGTTTGTCTGCCGCCTGCCACGACCATTGCCTGTCCCTATTTATGCCTCCTGCCTTTGCCCTGTTCTGCTTTGTTGATTTTTCTAAATAAAAGCTGCAAATGGATCCACACTCTGCCGACTCATCACTACACTTACATTTAAGATGGTTACATTTAAGATCATTTAACAAATATTAGAAGTAAAAATTAAACATTTAGAAGTAATTCAAATGTAGTCAACCAGTCTCTGTTGTCCTGTTTCCACCGTAACGCCGCTGGATCTCGTGCTGGAGATGGCTCGTGTTCATGGGAACTGCTAACTTCAGACCGCATTTCACTCGTAGCTGAAAAATGCTGTGACTGACTCCATAACCTGTCCATAAATAATCAGTGTACAATTCTGAGAACACATTTTAACATCTTAAATATTTATATTCTGTATCTTTTTGAATAAAGTCATACAATTTTATGCAAAGCATCAAGCGTTTCCATCACGTGAAAAGACCGATGCGACACTTGTTTAGGTGACTCACATCGTGCCCCTGTATGTTGCTTTGCATAAAATGAAATCATATACAGAACATACAAATTTTTAGATAAAATAAGATGTACACAAACCTGTATTTTACCGAAGACATGCACAATTTTGACGGAGCTGCACTACTCTTTCCTGAAGAGGGCGCAAAAAGGCCGCAATAAATAACTCAACCCTGGGTTGTTATGTCTGTCTCAGGATCTGGGTAACACAAAAACGACCCAAACACTGAGTTATTACGACTGACCCAGGAGCTGGGTAACACAAAAACTACCCAAACACTGGGTTGTTACGTCTGACCCAGGATCGGGGTGACACGAAAACTACCCAAACACTGGGTTGTTATGTCTGACCCAGGATCGGGGTGACACAAAAACTACCCAAACACTGGGTTGTTACGTCTGACCCAGATCAAAACTACCAAACACTGGTTGTTACGTCTGACCCAGGATCTGGTAACACAAAACTACCTACCCCCCCACTACCCAACACTGGGTTGTTACGCCTGACCCAGATCGGGGTAACACAAAAACTACCCAAACACTGGTTGTTACGTCTGACCCAGGATCAGGGTTACACAAAAACTACCCAAACACTGGGTTGTTACGTCTGACCCAGGATCAGGGTAACACAAAAACTACCCAAACACTGGGTTGTTACGCCTGACCCAGAATCTGGGTAACACAAAAACTACCCAAAAACACTGCATTGTTACGCCTGACCCAGGATCAGGGTAACAAAAAACTACCCAAACCTGGTTGTTACGCCTGACCCATCGGGGTAAAAAACTACCCAACACTGGGTTGTTACACCCGATCGGGGTACACAAAACTACCCAAACACTGGGTTGTTACGCCTGACCCAGGATCGGGTAACACAAAACTACCAAACACTGGGTTGTTACGTCTGACCCAAGATCTGCGTAACAAAAACTACCCAAACACTGGGTTGTTACGCCTGCCCACGGGTAAAAACAACCCAAACCTGGGTTTTACTGACCCACTGGGTACACAAAACTACCCAAACACTGGTGCCTGACCCAAAAAACTACCCAAACACTGGGTTGTTACGTCTGACCCAGATCTGGGTAACACAAAAACTACCCAAACACTGGGTTGTTACGTCTGACCCAGGATCGGGTAACACAAAACTACCCAAACACTGGGTTGTACGCCTGACCCAGGATCTGGGTACACAAAAACTACCCAAACACTGGGTTGTTACTCTGACCCCTGGTAAGGGTACACAAAAACTACCCAAACTGGGTTTTACGTCTGACCCAAGATCTGGGTAACACAAAAACTACCCAAACACTGGGTTACGCCTGACCCAGGATCGGGGTACGCAAAAACTACCCAACACTGGGTTGTTACATCTGACCCAAGATCTGGTAACACAAAAACTACCCAACACTGGGTTGTTACGCCTGACCCAGGTCGGGTACACAAAACTACCAAACACGGGTTGTTACGCCTGACCCAGGATCTGGGTAACAAAAACTACCCAAACACTGGGTTGTTACGTCTGACCCAGGATCTGGGTAACACAAAAACTACCCAAACACTGGTTGTTACGTCTGACCCAGGAGGGGTATCAAAAAACTACCCAAACCTGGGTTGTTACGTCTGACCAGGATCTGGGTAACACAACAAACTACCCAAACACTGGGTTGTTACGTCTGACCCAGATCGGGTAAAACAAAAACTACCAAACACTGGTTGTTACGTCTGACCCAGGATCGGGGTATCACAAAAACTACCCAAACACTGGGTTGTTACGCCTGACCCGGGATCTGGGTAACACAAAAACTACCCAAACACTGGTTGTTACTGACCCAGGATCGGGGTAACACAAAAACTACCCAAACACTGGGTTGTTACGTCTGACCCAGATCTGGGTAACACAAAACTACCCAACACTGGGTTTTTACGTCTGACCCAGGATCGGGTATCACAAAAACTACCCAACCTGGTTTGTTACGTCTGACCCGGATCGGGGTATCACAAAACTACCCAAACACTGGTTTTTTACGTCTGACCCAGGATCGGGGTATCACAAAAACTACCCAAACACTGGGTTGTTACGTCTGACCCAGGAGCTGGGTAACCAAAAACTACCCAAACACTGGTTGTTACGTCTGACCCAGGATCGGGGTAACACAAAAACTACCCAAACTGGGTTGTTACGTCTGACCCAGGATCTGGTAACACAAAAACTACCCAAACACTGGGTTTGTTACGTCTGACCCACGGGTAACACAAAAACTACCCAAACTGGTTGTTACGTCTGACCCAGAATGGGTACACAAAACTACCCAAACACTGGTTGTTACGTCTGACCCAGGATCAGGGTAACACAAAACTACCCAACACTGGGTGTTACGTCTGACCCCTGGGTAACACAAAACTACCCAAACACTGGTTGTTACCTCTGGGACACAAACTACCCAAACCTGGTTGTTACGTCTGACCCAAATCTGGGTAACACAAAACTACCCAAAACACTGGTTTTACGGACCCAGGATCTGGGTAACACAAAAACTACCCAAACACTGGGTTGTTACGTCTGACCCAAGGGTAACACAAAAACTACCCAAACACTGGGTTGTTACGTCTGACCCAGGGGGTAACACAAAACTACCCAAACACTGGGTTGTTACGTCTGACCCAGTACACAAAACTACCCAAAGGGGGGTACACAAAAACTACCCAAACACTGGTTTGTTACGTCTGACCCAGGAGCTGGTAACACAAAAACTACCAAAACACTGGGTTGTTACGTCTGACCCAGGATCTGGGTAACACAAAAACTACCCAACACTGGGTTGTTACTCTGACCCAGGATCTGGGTAACACAAAAACTACCCAAACACTGGGTTGTTACGTCTGACCCAGGATCTGGGTAACACAAAAACTACCCAAACACGGTTGTTACGTCTGACCCGGATCGGTAACACAAAAACTACCCAAACACTGGGTTGTTACGTCTGACCCAGATCTGGGTAACACAAAACTACCCAACACTGGTTGTTCTCTGACCCAGGATCGGGTATCACAAAAACTACCCAAACCTGGGTTGTTACGTCTGACCCAGGACAAAAACTACCCAAACACTGGTTTGTTACGACCCAGAAACACAAAAACTACCAAAACACTGGGTTGTTACGTCTGACCCAGGATCTGGGTAACACAAAAACTACCCAAACACTGGTTGTTACGTCTGACCCAGGATCTGGGTAACACAAAACTACCCAAACACTGGGTTGTTACCCAGGATCTGGGTACACAAACTACCCAACACTGGGTTGTACGTCTGACCCAAGATCTGGGTAACACAAAAACTACCCAAACACTGGGTTGTTACGTCTGACCCCAGGACCGGGTATCACAAAAACTACCCAACACTGGGTTGTTACGTCTGACCAGGATCTGGGTAACACAAAACCCAAAACTGGGTTGTTACGTCTGACCCAGATCGGGTAACACAAAAACTACTACCCAACACTGGGTTGTTACTCTGACCCAGGATCGGGTAACACAAAAACTACCCAACACTGGGTTGTTACGTCTGACCCGGATCTGGGTAACACAAAACTACCCAAACACTGGTTTTTACTGACCGGATCGGGGTACACAAAAACTACCAAACACTGGGTTACGTCTGACCCAAGATCTGGGTAACACAAAAACTACCCAAACACTGGGTTGTTACGTCTGACCCAGGATCGGTATCACAAAAAACTACCCAACACTGGTTGTTACGTCTGACCCAGGATCTGGGTACACACAAACCCAAACACTGGGTTGTTACGTCTGACCCAGGATCGGGTATCACAAAAACTACCCAAACACTGGGTTGTTACGTCTGACCCAGGTGGTAACACAAAACCCAAACACTGGTTGTTACGTCTGACCCAGATCGGGCTGGTAACAAACTGGGTTGTTACGCCTGACCCAGAATCTGGGTAACACAAAACCCAAACACTGGGTTGTTACGTCTGACCCAGAATCTGGGTAACCACAAAACTACCCAAAACACTGCGTTGTTACGCCTGACCCAGGATCAGGGTAACACAAAACTACCCAAACACTGGGTTGTTACGTCTGACCCAAGATCTGGGTAACACAAAAACTACCCAAACACTGGGTTGTTACGTCTGACCCAGGATCGGGGTATCACAAAAACTACCCAAACACTGGGTTGTTACGTCTGACCAGGATCTGGGTAACACAAAACTACCCAAACACTGGGTTGTTACGTCTGACCCAGGATCTGGGTAACACAAAAACTACCCAAACACTGGTTGTTACGTCTGACCAGGATCTGGGTACCAAAAACTACCCAAACGTCTGACCCAGGATACTGGGTTGTTACCTGACCCCAGGATCAAACACAAAAACTACCCAAACACTGGGTTGTTACGTCTGACCCAGGATCTGGTAACACAAAAACTACCCAAACACTGGGTTGTTACGTCTGACCCAGGAGGGGTAACACAAAAACTACCCAAACACTGGGTTGTTACGTCTGACCCAGGATCGGGGTATCACAAAAACTACCCAAACACTGGTTGTTACGTCTGACCCAGGATCTGGGTAACACAAAACTACCCAAACACTGGGTTGTTACGTCTGACCCAGGATCTGGGTAACACAAAAACTACCCAAACACTGGGTTGTTACGCTGACCCAGAATCTGGGTAACACAAAAACTACCCAAAAACACTGCGTTGTTACGCCTGACCCAGGATCTGGGTAACACAAAAACTACCCAAACACTGGGTTGTTACGTCTGACCAGGATCTGGGTAACACAAAACTACCCAAACACTGGGTTGTTACGTCTGACCCAGATCTGGGTAACACAAAAACTACCCAAACACTGGGTTGTTACGTCTGACCCAGGGGGTAACACAAAAACTACCCAAACACTGGGTTGTTACGTCTGACCGATCTGGGTAACACAAAACCCAAACACTGGGTTGTTACGTCTGACCCAGATCTGGGTAACACAAAAACTACCCAAACACTGGGTTGTTACGTCTGACCCAGGATCTGGGTAACAAAAACTACCCAAACACTGGGTTGTTACGTCTGACCCAGGATCGGGGTAACACAAAAACTACCCAAACACTGGGTTGTTACGTCTGACCCAGGACTGGGTAACAAAAAACTACCCAAACACGGGTTGTTACGTCACTGGTAACAAAAACTACCAAACACTGGGTTGTTACGCCTGACCCAGAATCTGGTAACACAAAACTACCCAAAAACACTTGTTAACCCAGGACTGGGTAACACAAAAACTACCCAAACACTGGGTTGTTACGTCTGAACCAGGATCTGGGTAACACAACAACTACCCAAACACTGGGTTGTTACGTCTGACCCAGGATCGGGGTATCACAAAAACTACCCAAACAACCAGGGGGGTCTGACCCTGGGTAACACAAAAACTACCCAACACTGGGTTGTTACGTCTGACCCAGGACCGGGGTAAAAAACTACCCAAACACTGGGTTGTTACGTCTGAACCAGGATCTGGGTAACACAACAACTACCCAAACACTGGGTTGTTACGTCTGACCCAAGATCAGGGTAAAACAAAAACTCCCCAACCACTGGAAAAATAACCCCAAAAAATGACCCGAAAGGCTCAACCCAGGACTTGGGTAGAAAAAATAACCCAAGATTTTTTAGAGTGAATTGATTAATAATCCTCAGCTAGTTAATTATCCCTTTAGAGGGTTAGTTCACCTAAAAATGAAAACTGTCATTTATTACTCACCCTCATGTCATGCCAAACTTGTAAGGCTTTTGTTCATCTTTGGAACACAAATTAAGATATTTTTCTTTCAATCTGAGAGCTTTCTGTCCCTTGTAACCAGTAAATAAAGCCAAGCTGCTTGAATTTTTTCTCCATGGAGTGGCGTAAAGTCACCTGACAGCAATGCGACCGCCTGATTGAGCATGCCAAGACCCATGAAGGCTGTGATTGGAAATCAGGGTTATTCCACCAAATACTGATTACTGAACTTTTCCTAAGTTAAAACATTTGTATTGTGTTGTTTAAAAATGAATATAAACTTGTTTTCTTTGCATTATTCGAGGTCTGAAAACAGGGGATCTTTTTTCGTTATTTTGACCAGTTGTCATTTTCTGCAAATAAATCCTCTAAATGACAATATTTTTATTTGAAATTTGAAAGAAATGTTGTCAGTAGTTTGTAGAATAAATAAAAAATGTTAATTTCACTCAAAAAGATACATATAAATAATAAATCCGAGAAACTGCAAATTTTGCAGTGGTCTCTTAATTTTTTTGTTGAAAACCAGGGAAATGTTCAGATCTGGAACCAAGAAGACTCAGTTTGATATTTCATAATTTTGACGACTTCACTGATATTCTAAATTGGATCCCACTTTATATTAAGTGGCCTTAATTACTATGTACTTACATTTAAATTAATCATTTGATACAATGCACTTATTGTGTACATACATGTCTTTACATTGTACCTATATTTTAAAAACACCTGCATGTAATTACATCTGTAATTAATGTCTCAAATTTTGAACAATGGAAGCCTCATTTGTCTTCTACAAGAAAACTCACTTGGATATGTACTGCATAATCACAGATTATATGAGGTAATGATAAATACAAAGAGTTGTGTTGTTACAACCTAAAGTTGTAACACTAGCTGGGGACAGATGTAACACTGAGAGGTAATTTGCTGAAATAACACCCACACTATCCAATTTTTGCATAAATATCATTTAAGAGCAAAGAAAAAAACAGTTTTGAACAACACGAACAATTTAAACTGACAAAAACAAAAACAAAACAAAACAAAACAAAAAACTAATATATATATTATATATATATATATATTTTTTTTTTTTTTTTTTTTTTTTTGTCAGTTTAAATTGTTCATGTTGTTCAAAACTGTAGAAATTTTCTGCTCGTGTTTGTGTGAGTGTAGTGTATTCCTGTCACATAAGGGTTCAGTCACTAGCTATGCTTCCATGATTCACCTATTTTTATGTGGATTTTGGGATATTGCATAAAAACGCTGGATGGAAACATCAAGATGTGCATAAATAAGAAGACATGCTCAAACTATGATGGAAACACATTTACTGAATAAATCCCACAACAGATATGCAACAAAAACCTTATGTGGCTTTGCCTCAGCAGAAGATGTGATTGATGGACGCATTGGAATCATCATAGGGGTTGGTTGTAACATTTTTAAAAGCACAATATGTATGATTTTTGGATTAAAATATCCAAAAACCTACTAGAAAAATGTTTTTTTTTGTTTTGTTTTGTTTTTTTATTTTTTTTTAATTATATATTTTTTCTTATTCATTGACATTGCTGCTATGTAAATACCCTGTACAATCTGTTGCACATTCTGTTTTTGTACATTCTTATTCATTATAATATTTATTAAGTCTATAGTTTACTGTCCTGCATACTTTATTTTTATAAGATCATTATTTTATTCTTTTCCATATCTTATTATTTTTGTATAATTTTCTTGTGTTTGTGTTTTTAAATATTTGTACTGTCCATGGAGCGGACCTGATTTACATTTCACTGCTGGTCATATGTTCTCCATATAACCATGTATGTGACAAATAAAAGTCTTGAATCTTGAATCTTGAATCTAATCATTGTTATATCGCTCAACACAGTTAGTCTTATTGTTTAAATCTAGTTTTCTTGATTTACTGCGAGCAACATGTTTTTATGCCTCAGAGACAACATTTTATTGTCAAGTGGCTAACATAGCATAATCAGATGCAGCTTTATTTTTAGTGACAATACAGCATTTTCTCCGTCATACAATAAAAATGAAATGAATACCCAAAGGAAGATATTTTAAAGAAAGTTTGTAACCAGGCTACTTTGGGGCACTATTGACTTCCATAGTATGGAAAAAAAAATACTACAGAAAGTCAATGGTTCACCAGAACTGCTTAGTTTCCCAAATATCTTCTTTTGTGTTCAGCAGAAGAAAGAAATGTATACAGGTTTGGAACAACTTGAGTAAATAATGACAGAATTTTCATTTTTGGGTGAACTATTCCTTTAAAGGATTAGTTCACTTTCAAATGAAAATTTCCCCAAGCTTTACTCGCCCTCAAGCCATCCTAGGTGTATATGTCTTTCTTCTTTTTGATGAACATAATCAAAGAAATTTTAATAAATATCCTGATGCATCCAAGCTTTATAATGGAAGTGAACGGGACCCACGAGTATGAGCTGAAAAAAGTGTCTCCATCCACATCCATCCATCATAAATATAATTTTTTTTCCATATTTAAACAAATTATGAAGTCAAATATCTAGCTTCCGCCAGACTGCCTTCTGTATTCAAGTTCCGTAAGTTGAATAGGGAAGGCGTAGGACATACAGCGTAAGCTTTTTGAAGAATACGGAAGGCGGTTTGGCGGAAGCACTTGCAAGGTGATCATTTGTGTTTATAAAGCATTTTTTTTTAGAAAGTGACCTATCGTTTCACTAGATAAGACCCTTATTCCTCATCTGGGATCGTTTAAAGCCCTTTGAAGCTGCAATGAAAATGACATTTGGACCTTCAACTGTTTGGGGTCCATTGAAGAATAATCCTGGAATGTTTTCATCAAAAACCTTAATTTCTTTTCGACTGAAGTAAGAAGGACATGGACATCTTGGATGACATGGGGGTGAGTAAATTATCAGGAAGTTTTCATTTGAAAGTGAACTAAAGGGGACATATTATGCCCCCATTTACAAGATGTAAAATAAGTCTCTGATGTTCCCAGAGTGTGTATATGAAGTTTTAGCTCAAAATACCCCACAGATAATTTTTTATAGCATGTTAAAATTGCTACTTTTGGGGGTGAGCAAAAACGCGCCGTTTCAGTGTGTGCCCTTTAAATGCAAATGAGCTGCTGCGATCGGCCTAAGAGGGCGGAGCTTCAAGAGCTGATTCTCCGGTGTCAGGAGTCAGTCAGGACACACTATAATGTCAGAAACTGCAAATATATGCTGCATGGAGATAGAACAGGTATAGTTTAGTTTAGTTTAATTACGATTATAACTTGTTTTTATCCACTATATTAGTACATGCCAGTTTACCGATGAGTTTTATAACGTTTATTGTACTTCACACAAAATATGAAGTGTCCGTTTTCAGTCTAGAAAATCACTGTAAGAGCTTAATAAAACACAGTGCAAATGTGCATTAAAATATTATCCATAAACTCTCTCCCTTGCATTATCATCAACATACACAGCAAATTACACAGAAACACTTGTTACAACTAACAGTAAACAAATATATAAAGACCTTATGCCTTTTCGGGTGGTGCTTAATAAACTGGTAAACTTTATATCCGTAAATCAACTGCGATGAACTGTAATAAAGTGCTCTCACCTTTATTACTGCTGTATCCAGTATCACTCTGGAGACTGTAAGCTGGATCAGGAACAGTTTACTGATCTACCCTTGAGTAACAACTTTTTAGCACAACCTCTGTTTTGTATTGTCCCTTTGTATTGACATTCGTTCACAAATCAGTCCAGTGTGAAATGACCTGCGCAGACATAAACGAATTTCGGTAGAGTTGAGGAGCATTTTCTTTGAAAACAAAATTAATCCACCTCGTCTTCAGCGGCTCAGATTTAGGGATTTAGATTTAATCCATCCAGCTACAGAACACCCTAAAACGCTTGGGAGACATTCTTGTCAGTGCAGCTATGGCGGACTGTGTACAACTCGCTGTGAACGTGCTCAGGGTGGTTCTGTGTTCAAACGGCAGTGTCTGTCAACATTCGTGGGCGGGGCCTGTGGCTGAAGTGACGTCACACTGCCAGGGATCTGGAAATGGCTTGTTCAGAGAAAAAAAAAGAGTGGGTGGATTTTTATCATTATAGGGTGGTTGTGTTCACACACTGCCAACACACAATTATAACCAACCACCATGCAAAAGTGAATTTTGCATAATAGGTCCCCTTTAAACAGTCGTTCTGAAACAGTAATCACTTTTTTGACAATTCTGTATGAGATGGGATGAATTTTTAATTAATTTACTTAAATTCTGACTACATTATTATGTAATTATTTGTCTCATTTCTATCAAAATATTTTTTTAATAGTCAAACGGTATATGACAAGATTATTTATTATGTATGATTAATATAGCCTTGCTAAATTCAACTATATTCAACTATGTGTGAGTCTATCAAAATACGGGACAAATCGCGTCCCGTATCAAATCAATACAGGACACAATTTGTCCCGTATTTTGATAGACTCATACATCATTTTACTTTAAATATGAGACGATTCCGTATTTTACGGGACGGGTGGCAACCCTAGGCCGAGTCTCATCACGATTCTTTTCCACTGGCTGTGAGGTGAAGACGACATCTCCCATGATTCCGCGCTCAATCTCGGCGTCATCAAGCTATGTCTTTGTTTTGAATAGGCAACCTCTAGTGGTGAAAAGTTACATATTGTGCCTTTAATAAATTGTTACAACTATCCCCACCCCAAACAGTCTTAAAGGTACAGTATGTAATAATTTTGTCCGCTAAAGGTCGCTAGAGGTCTATTCAAAACAAAAGGCGTAGTTTGATGACGCCAAGTTTTAGAGCGGAATCTTGGGACATGTGGTCTCCATCTCAATGGACGGTGCAAAAGAATTGGGATAGGACTCGGGAACAAATCATGTTCATGGATGCGATTATTAACGTTACTGTAATATGAAGCAGAGCAGGACCAAGTGTTGTGGGAGCTGAATGAGGAGCTGGAGCGATTGCTCAACACACACCTCACGAGCAGCAGGACTTTTATTATGGCACAGTCACCGGCGCAGCTTCCGCTTTTCTGGTCATGAGTATGAGGTAACACAGCTCTGTTTATCATATTAGATACATTTGAGTGTGTTGAAAATGATGTTATAACGTTACTCTGTGCGTTCGCTCGGCGGTTGCTGTGAGACAGATCGGCTGCAGTAAGATAGATCGATTTTAGAATATATTAAATGCTGGATGGCTTGTGTTGATAAATGGCATGCAATTAATTTTAAAACGTATTGTATGATGGAGAAAAAAGACTAAACGTGTTGAGCTATATAACAACAATTAGTTTTCTGTCTATAAATGTATCCAAACAGTTGTTCCCTTGTCTATTAAAACGTGTAAATATTAAAGCGTCTTTGGTGTTTCCATGGTTTCTACAAAATAAAACCGAGGGTAACGCGGGTATGACGCAATTGACAGGCGACGCCTCACACGTCCCGGAGCAATTTTCTCACGATTTACAAATAGTTGAAAACATTTGGGATATTGTAAGTACTCAACTGAACAAAATATATACCACTGGCCTAGTGGTTTTTGGATATTTTACTGCAAAAATATTACATATTGCAACTTTAACACAGCTAACTGTTTTAGAATGTTGGTTTGAAGTTAACATAAATACAAAGCATCACATTAAACTAGCTACTTCATGTCATGTAAGTTAAATAATTGTATCTACAATTCAATGATTGCTAGGCAAAAATCTAATCTTGATGAAAAATTTTACTTTCTTACATGAAAATCAGTTTTTTTGGTCATAAAATCTACAAATTTGCTCACAGTCGCATGCAATTTCTCACGTGAGCTCAAAGAGAAGATGGGATGTATGATATTGCTCTTTTCTGACCTGTCAAACTGACAGTATTATATCTAACCCCGTGTTAAAACACTATTTACTGTTAAAAGACAAACCTGCTGCCAATGCATGTTTTTGACATTCTAAGAGATGAGATATTGAAAAAGTGATATTTATGAAATACAAATAAATTGCATGATTTAAGGATAATTTTAGGGAAAATCTTCTGTAATCAGTAAGCAGCAGAGCGGGCGGGGATGACGGAGGCGGAGTGCGGTGCATGACGGGACGCGTGTGTAATCTCCACCTCACATCCCTCCATCAGCCGCTCGCTGACCTCTGACAGCAAACACGGAAGCAGCATGGCGTCAAACGGCAGCAGCAGGAGCAGCACCGCACAGCAAAGACTCAGGATCATTGCCGGACATTTGCAGAAACGGCCAGAAGATGAAAACACGAGCGTCGCTGCGCACGAGTGCAAAGCCGAGACGTCCCGATCCGACCCGAGCAGCCTGACACCGGTACCGAAGAGGAGGTATGTGCGCGTGAACCTGTGTGCCGTGGGATCCAGCCCTTCACGCGACTCACACACACATCATTGACACAAATAAACGTTGTATTTAAAGAGCAGTCGCGTGAAGGAGCACAGCGGCGGCGGGTGTAACATTGTAACACTGTGCGCTCGAGAGCTGGATCTAAACAAAGTGTCCATTCACATCCCCTAGGCGGGTGCGGTGGCGCGCGATATCTGCACACACACTGATGGACACATTCTCATCTTCGGCTTTTCTTGTTTCATAAGGCATTGTGCTCATTGCGCAGATCGATGGGGTTATTAACCGGTACTTGAAGAAGACGTCTGTCACAGGGCTGCTGGTTCCTCCATTATAAGCTCGCATCAGCCCTTAAAGCTATAGGTCACCCAAAAATAATTTCTGTCGTCATCTACTCAGCCTCAAGTAAACGAGATTTAAGAACCAGGGCAATTTTCCTGTTACATTTGGGTCTGTTCCTCACTCAAATCTATCTGAAAATATGTTGCACGACACGAGTCACATGGTGCTTTTTGGGGCTTGACTGCCAGTTTCATTGTTTAAACATATCTGTCAAATAAGTGCTATGGGAAAAGTTTTATGAGCAACAACTAGGGGTCCCTGAAAGTGTTCAGAGGATCTGTGGAGAATGTAGCGACCTTTCGAACTGATTTCCAACTCTTAAAGGTGCCATAGAATGGAAAATTGAATTTACCTCGGCATAGTTGAATAACAAGAGTTTAGTACATGGAAATGACATACTGAGTCTCAAACTCCATTGTTTCCTCCTTCTTATGTAAATCTCATTTGTTTAAAAGACCTCCGAAGAACAGGCGAATCTCAACATAACACCGACTGTTACGTAACAGTCTGGATCTTTAATATGTACGACCCCAATATTTACATATGCCAGCTCATGTTCAAGGCATTACACAAGGGCAGCCAGTATACGTCTGGATCTGTGCACAGCTGAATCATCAGACTAGGTAAGCAAGCAAGAACAACAGCGAAAAATGGCAGATGGAGCAATAATAACTGACATGATCCATGATATCATGATATTTTTAGTGATATTTGTAAATTGTCTTTTTTAAATGTTTCATTAACATGTTGTTAATGTACTGTTAAATGTGGTTAAAGTTACCATCGTTTCTTACTGTATTCACGGAGACAAGAGAGCCATCGCTATTTTCATTTTTAAACACTTGCAGTCTGTTTAATGCATAAACACAACTTCATTCTTTATAAATCTCTCCAACAGTGTGTAATGTTAGCTTTAGCCACGGAGCACAGCCTCAAACTCATTCAAATCAAATGTAAACATCCAAATAAATACTATATACTCACATGAACCGATGCATGCATGCAGCATGCATGACGAACATTTTGTAAAGATCCATTTTGAGGGTTATATTAGCTGTGTGAACTTTGTTTATGCTGTTTAAGGCAGTCGAGAGCTCGGGGGAGGGGAGCATGAAGATTTAAAGGGGCAGCAGCCTGAATCGGCGCATTTTTAATTATGCCCCAAAATAGGCAGTTAAAAAAAATTAATTAAAAAAATCTATGGGGTATTTTGAGCTGAAACTTCAGACACATTCAAGGGACACCTTAGACTTATATTACATATGTGAAAACGTTTTCTATGGCACCTTTAAAGGGATAGTTCACCCAAAAATGAAAATTGTGTCATCATTGAATCACCCTCAAATCTGTATGAATTTCTTTGTTCTGCTGAACACAAAAGAAGATATTTGGAAGAATGTTTGTAACCAAGCCGATTGACTACCAAAGTAGGAAAATAAATACTATGGCAGTCAACGAGGGCCGAAATCTGTTTGGTTACAAACATTCTTCCAAATATCTTCTGATATTCTCTGATAGAACAAAAAAATGCATACAAGTTTGAGGGTGATTCAGTGATGACACAATTCTCATTTTTGAGTGAACTATCCATTTAAATCATCTGTTAAGAGTTAATGTGCTTAATGAAAGCTATTTAAAGTGTTACTTAAATCTTTTTTTTATTATTCTGGAGGTTGCTGAAAGTCTGTTTTTGAGGGGCCTTTGGTCTAGAAAGATTGATATCATCTTGTTTCCTGTGTGTTCAGACATGCTTTCATTGGAAGTGATGATGATGCTTCTGTAAACAGAAAGGGCGTTGGTTATTGCTGTAGTTTCACCAGCACTGGCTTGAGGCTCGTAGACTGAGCACTTGTCTCATCTACCTTTCCAGAGCACTGCTGTTGTGATTGTGCACATGTTCTTTGCTTTTCTTTCTTTGAAATTATTATATCTGTGATGGCTGTTATCACTTTCCTCTTGTAAGTTAGTGGATAGATTATTGGTGCTGCAATCCGTTATGAATGTAAACATGAGGTGATGATCTCCCCACAAGTTGTATTTTGTATGTCAAAAGTTAGTATGGCAGTGCTGTGCTCTGATTGGATGAGGGCTGGGGTGGCCTGACTTTGTATTTGCTAACGGCAGTGTGCTGCCATCTAGTGCTGGACATGAGGTGAAATAACCTTTGACCTACTGAGACCCAGCAGAGATTTTTGTATGTAGATGCTTTTTTTGGCCATGCCGTCAATGCCATGTTGCTTTCTCAGGCAGTTAGGCCACAACAGACAATTCAGATCAAATGTTTTCTCAATCTGAACTTCCCAGTATGAACCCACACTTGTGGTCTTTACACTTAACCACTTGCCTACCTACATGACGTCTTCCCTGTATTTGGTTCAAGTGGGCGTGAAGGACCACAAGTGTGTGTGTGTGTGTGGTCTCTTGTGAACTCGATGGGACACACTTGGGTCAATGATGTGGCGGGTCATTTTTTTGTCTAAAGGCCTTAATAATAATAATAAAAAACAAAGATATGACTTCCAGAGTATGTAAGGTAGTACAACTAGATCTGTTTATTGAATCCAAAAGGTTTTAATTATATTTTGCATATATAGAGGTATTTTAAAGATTTGAAGTGTCAAAAGGTCATTTGGTTTAACCATCCAAAGGCCAATACAGCCATTTCATTAGTGATTAAAATGTCTTAAAATGTAATAAATGTATATATTTTTTATTCTGGCATGATTTTATAACATCATTATCAACATTAACATTAAAATTATGTGTAGAAGTTGTTGCTTTGTTATGAGAAAGAATGTCTGGAGAAATGAATTTCATTGATGTCATTCGGAGTAACCAATATAAAGGGATCATTTTGGATCAAGTCATGCGGTCAATATCATGTGACAGGATGTGACATCATTCATCATTCATGAAGCAAAGTAATTGACTCTCTTTTAACTATTTGAAAATTATGTTTTCACTTGCTCACGCATGTCCCGAAACATCAGGTCATTCGGTACAACCGCTATAAAACATGGAAAATGTGTAATATTTCAAAAACTTGTACTAAATATAAAATGTTTGATTGTCCTTTTGCTAGATATCAGCCTGTTAGCATTGTTTGAAAATATCGCCATTCGGTATACTAAAAGTGTCATTCGGTAAAAACGAAATTTTGGTTAAACCGAATGACTTTTTTTTGTTGCAAATTTTGTCCATCTTGTAAAAAATGACAAAAGCAGTGTTAATTGTTTATAAAAAACACATAATCTCATTGTTAACACTAAAACTTCAAAATTAATTATATCTCCATTATGTTTTTTACACTTTTAAAAACCTTATTATTCGTCAATGTCCCTTTTACAACATGGTGTTTTTACAGAGCATTATTTACAATACTTGCACTTTTTCAAATAAACTTCTAACCCTTATAGTTCAGTTCTCTTGGTTTGTTTGAACCCCCAAAATAAGATAAATTTAGTCCTGGTTTGCTTAGCGTTCACACTGAAACTAAAGATACAAAACAAAATGATTAAGAATAAGGTCACGCAACATTCAAAACAATGCTGTGTGCTGCACTAAATGTGCTCGTTGTATTTGGCCTCAGATATCGCTACTAAAGATGGATTTAATGTGTTTTGAGCTTTGGCGTCTTTCAGATCTGGGACAGTCTTGCACTCTTACTTCCTGTCACATGCACATGCTCTCAACAGGCCAAGATCGCAAGTGTGGGTTATTGGGACAGGCCCTAACTTGACTTCTCCTGGTCAACATATGGGAGATATTCCCAGATGTGGAAATATTTTGGAACAATAGGCCTCACTTTTATCCCACAGCTGTATATACAGTGTAGTTCATTGATAAGATACTGCTGGAATTCCTGTATGTGTTGAATCAAGAGAAATGGTCGATGTAGAGGCTGTTAAACACATTTTCTTTTCAGTGTTCTCGTATCTTATCATGCCAGGTGTTATACTGAAGGGGTTTAAAATGTTTCCTCTTGGTTTTGTTTTAAAGTTGCCCCATTTATGCTTTTAAGCATATTATCTTTCATGTAGTGTGTAATATAGCTGTTTGTGTATGTAAAAGGAAAAAGTTTTTGAAACCAATCTGCTGAACCTACATAGGTTTGTAACACATTTGGACAATGCCAGTCTATGGTCTTCATTGGCTGCTGGTGAACTTTGACCCTCAACTTTGACCCTGGTTCGTGTTGTTCATGTCGAGAAGACGCTGTTTTCTGCTGCCAAAGCAAATCCACTTTGATGAGATTGATATGGTAAAACCGACTCCATCGTTACTGTTCGTATCACTGTGAATCAAGAGCTGAAATTCAGATATGATAATGAGAGTTTAGTTTCTGACACGCACTGTGAGCGGTCGACCAATCATAACAGACTGGACCATGTGACCAATCAGAGCAGAGCAGGCTCTCAGAAAGGAGGAGTTTAGAGTCCAAATCCTTTATCAACCATTTCAGACACTGAGAGAAAAGAGCTGATGCTGCAATGGATAGTGTTTTTGATCTTGGATGCATGTAAACCTGCTGTAGGAGAGACAAAACAAGATTAGCAACGTTTAAAATAGCATAATAGAAACACTTTAACATGACTTTTGTTAGCTGGATATGTTTATTGATATGATGAAATTCATATGAATTACCCACAATTTCACCAAAATTTAAAATAAATAAAAATTACGATATTGCAATCGTCTTTGACTTACACTGACATCTAGTGGTGTGGATGCGTATAAACATTTTCAACAAAAATGTTTTTTTAAAAAGTAAAATGCGGTCACATTAGTGCAATTTTGCGTGCAAAAATAGTACATTGTCGATTTTCTAGTGATGCATGAAGCTCAACTCACACCGAAGTCACATTCAGACCGAGCAGCTTTCTGTCGGTCCACATGGCGAATTCATGTGACCAACGTGAAAACGAGTGAAGGAAATTTTTAGTCCACACACGATACTTCTGAAAGTGCAGATTCCACCTTTACACATAAAAAAGGAACTTAAAATTTTGGTTAATTATAAAATGTCTTGAGTGTAAATAACTGAGCACCTTTAGAGCAAAGTTAACAGACTAAACATCCGACGTGTCAGACCTGTTTGCTAACAGGCTAGCTATTCATCAGGTCCATTCAAACCAATTTAGTCATATTCAAAGAAAGTTACCTTGATAATTAGATGTTTTGTTTGAGAGCTTTTGTCTTAGTGCATTATAATGAATCAATCCAGTTTGTCTTTTAGTTTATATGCTTAAAAAGAAACCTAATAGAATTTTCCTGTGTAATTTATAATGATACATTGTTACATCTCGATATAAAAATGTGACGATGTGTATCGTTGATGTAAACGATATGACCCGCGATATAGAGTTAGTTTTATCCAAGGCTCAGCTTACTGTATTTATAAAGTATAATTTACCCAAAAATGTAAATTCTGTCATTATGTACTCACTCTCATGATGTTTCAAACCTTTAAGATGTTCGTTCATCTTCCAAACACAAATGAAGATATTTTTATGTCCCTTCATTTAAAGTCCAAAAATGTCATATAGGCATCGTAAAAAAAAAAAAAAAAAAAAAAAAAAAAAAATCAATTTGCAAATAAATTCAAATGTATGTGTGTGCGTGACACGCGAAAACGAAATGAGGGTGAGTAAATGAAGAGAGAATTTTAATTTTTGGATGAACTAATAAAGTTTGGGAATAGTACTTTTGACACGCTTTGATCACAACTGTCATTGATCTTCTGAAGTGGCTCTCCTCAAAGTGAAAGCGCAAACATTGTTTAAAGGGGGGGAATCACACAATCTCATGTTAATCTTGAGTACATATAGAGTAATATTGCATCCTTCATATCTCCGAAAAGTCTTTAGTTTTGTCATATTTATAAAAGATAGATACGCTAAACTGAGTCTTTCCGGAAAAAGCCGAGCTCCATGAGGTGCGTCTGCCACCAGTGCTGTGGGCGGAGCTAAAGAGTCACGAGCGCGCAGCTTCTGCATAGAGATCGTCTGCAAGCTGCGACGTCATTATAAATAATAAAAAGGGAACAAAAATGTTCATGTTGTTTACATTATATGCACTTTGCTGATTGCCAACAAAACAGAGACATCTGATGCAGCTTTACTCACCACCGCCAATCTGCAAATCCAGTGCCGAACTCGGACTTCTTTACAAAGTATTCATCACTGAAATCCCGGGAACAAACAAACATACGTGTGCAACTCCGTTGCTGTCCCAGAAAAACAAACTTCATCCACTGTTCCCTTAACACTGGGTTCTTTGGGAAGCTGAGAAAGGTTGTTTTTCCCTCACAACCAAAAACACTCTCCTTCGGTGACAGGAGCTGCGTCTCATTTCAGAGGCTGCGTCCTCCGGAGGGTGTATTAGAAGGTTGAATACTTCATTAAGGATGTCATATTTAAGAAAAGTAACTGTAATAAAATTGACTGATATTCATTGTGATGAAAAATACTGTCATTTCTTTCTTACGTTGCAATCTAACGGTTATTTTTCTTAAATGAGACCGATGATGTATGCAGCCTTCGAAGGGTGCAGCCTCTGAATTGGGACACAGCCATTGTTGAAAAATCTCTCGGCTTCCGTATCCCGAACGAAATGCGTTGATGGACGTGCTCTTGCTCTTGCTCTGAGTGATGTGTGTGTGCACGCTTATCAGGGAGAAGTGCCTATAAAAGGAATTCCGTTCTCTTTTGACGTCATACAGGCCATACTCGAAAAAACCCCCCCCGAAACCAGAAGTAGTCATTTGGCACAGAAATACTCCGTCATACGTCCAACTCGTGTTTTGAAACTTTGGCCATGTTTAGCATGAGAATGCAACTCTTTAACAGTGTAAATATGTCAGAATGCATGAAATAGCATTATACCCCCCCTTTAAAGGGGTCATGAACTGCGTTGTTTTATTGTTTTACAATGTTTCCTGAGGTGCACTTATAATGTTAGTATGCTTTTTACATCCAAAATTGTCATAATTCATGAATAAAAGGCATTTTTCCTACCCTGATTTTTATCCTCTGGTTTGAACGCTCTGTTTTAAGGGGCGTGTCTGCTGTGAGACTTCAGTGTAAACGCCCACTGCTGTGACTGGCTGACATCTTTTCATATGAAAATATCCAAGTATTACTCTCTCTTTTAGCGCATTTTTACTGTTACAGCTCTAAGGTTAACTAATCGTGAAAAGTGTTGCACATTTAGATCTATGGCATGAAAGGTTGCAGAGATGAACACTGTGTAGCCGATCACAGACAATGTTGAGCGCATGAAAGCAGTGATCTCGTCATTGCAACTCAATTTCTGTACACGAACAAATGCTTTCATCTTTACTAACAGTGCAAACGCGATATAACTAAAAGATTCGCTGAATAAAATGGTAGTTTTGCGCGTCAGTCACTGATAAACTCGCGCTGTCTGATTGACAACTTCAGCGCGCGCTGCTCCAACGATTGCAAAGGGGGCTTTCTTTGACCGCTTTCTTTATATAATTTAATCACTGTTAAATAATAGATTATTTTCATCCTACGAAGAGAAACAATGTATGTTGACGTTTAGTCACTGGTTTGATTTACTGACACACAGACAAATAACATCTGACTGTACATGAATCATTAATATCAGATCAGGCATTAGAATGAACACAGTTACTCACATGTTGTTGTGTTACTGTCGAGTCCAGGTCCTGCACAATATTTTGTAATCCTAAACGGCATGTTTATTGCTTGGTAGCTTGATCTGGTTTAGCACCACGTTACTTATGCGCAATTCTGTGGGCGGGGCTAAACAGGCAGTGATGAAGTAGGCGTTGATCTTCTTCTGCAGAGGCGGTGCTTGCTGCCCTTTGACGTCATAGATCCCCACTTTGAAAATCCTGTCGTTTTCTGGGTCTGGTGTCAATTGAAGCTTTTATTGGACTAACAAGGTAGTTTTCAGCTCTAAAACTTACAGGATATTCTTATAGTATGATGACCTCTTGTATGTCAAAAGCTCAAGGAAAATTTGATTTCTCATGTCATGACCCCTTCAAAGCAGCACTCCTCGAAGTGAAAGCATAATTTAACTCACCATGTCGAGTTGTTAGTTTGGGTAGTATGATGATTCAAAGAGTTTTAGATGGTTTTCTTATCATGTAAGTGAACAACAACGTTGTACATACAACTTAAAGAAAATTGTGAATGTTTTGAAAATAAGTCTATTTGAATTTAAGCTTCATTTTTAAATTTTGTTCCAAATATCGCAATACGTATCGAACCGTGAGTCATGAGTATCGTTACACCCCTATAATTTATAACATGAGACTGGTCCCTTCCACTTGCAGGAGTGAAAATACACAGGCTGAAAGTCCGTTTTTATGGGTAATTGAGGGAACATTTAGGGTTTGTTCGTGTCTATTATTAGACTCTGGTGAAACGCTGTGGTAGATCAACTGTTCTACTTCAACTGATTCAGATAGCATCTCTCTTTGTCTCTGTTTCTGTCTTCTTGTCAGGTCTGGAGTGGTCACATTTTTTGTCTGCTCTTTAATTTTCTGTAGGGAAGCGTTGAGTGGCTGACCTAGAGTTTCAGGGTTTGACTGTGTCTGTTTGTCAGAAGATCACCAGCAGACCTGCATTCCATCCTGCGTTCAGCCGCTCGCGTGTTTCTGCACACTGACAGCGTGTGTTTAGTGCGAGTCCCGCAGCAGGCGCTCCGCTCCAGAGATCACAGCTGCACTCTGTCCTGGAGGAATGAACGTGTGCTTTAGTTAGTGCTTTTTGCTAAGACAATCCTCACAATTGCTATTGGTAATGCTTAAGGTTTGAGAAAAAAACAGGAGAAGTGTGCGGTTATTTTTCTGAACGATTGGACTTTGGGACCTGAGCCACCAGGAGCCTGTTGCAAGAAGGCCCTCGAGTTAAGAAAACCCTTAGTGATGATATCCTCACAACGAGAGGTTTCGTAACTTAAGGACAATGTGACATGGTGGAACGTTTCAAACCAAAATGTACTCCAAGTGCACACACATAAAGCTGCGTCTCTATCAGCTCACAAGTACCAAATTGATTTTTTTTTTTTTTTTTTTTTGTGGCTTATTGGGCTTAAATGGTCAGATACACAAAAGATGCCCGTCTTGGCGTGGATTCACAGTTAGTTATTTCTGTCTTAAGTGAACTTTTAACAGTTGGGAAAGCAAACGCATGTGTAGTATCAGTATATTTGATCCGTGCATTATCTCTTAAAGTGACAGCAGCCTAATAAACCTGCTGCCGTCTGTGTCATTAATGTTAATCAAACAACAAAAGACAAAGAGAAAATCACTCACTGCTCTTGACTGAATAACTTTTTGTAACTTTAATTGTAGGGATTAATCAATTTCTACAATTAAGACTATCTAGTGTTATTTTACATTTGATTACTTTATTCAGTTTCTGTAGTATTTCGTACCTGAATACTACTGTTAGACCAACTTGAAAAACTTAAAGCATTGTTTATTTAATTTGTCTCTTTATTCTATTGTATTTATTTGTGCTATCGTTTGTAACCTGATTATTTTTTATTTTATTACAGGCTGTTTATTTGTCTTTTTTTGTAAATTCAACTCAAAGCGTCCTTGTGCTGTGTTTAAGCTATTGTGCAACAAATTCAACCCATTGTATAAACACAAATGAATTTAGTGAGAGGTAATTTAATAAAAAATCCCCTCAAATAAAAAATCCCCCATAAGAGTCACTAAAGGGATTAATTCCCTGCATTTTCAGAATTGAAATTCCTGTTATGCTTGGAATTAAATGGAATTGCGCTAATCTTTTCTTCTCTATTGTGAAGTACACTACCAGTCAAAGGTTTGGAAACATTACTATTTTTAATGTTTTTGAACAAAGTCTCTTATGCTCATTAAGGCTGCATTTATTTCATAATAAATACAGAAAAAACAGCAATATTGTGAAATATTATTACAATTTAAAATTATGGTTTTCTACTTTAATATACTTTAGAATATAATTTATTCCTGTGATCAAAGCTGAATTTTCAGCATCATTACTCCAGTCTTCAGTGTCACATGATCCTTCAGAAATCATTCTAATATGATGATTTGATACTCAGTTATTATCAATGTTGGAAACAGTTGTCGCTTAATATTTTTTTGGAATCTGTGATACTTTTTCAGGATTCATTGATGAATAAAAGGTTAAAAAGAACAGCATTTATTCAAAATATAAATCTTTTCTAACAATATAAATCTTTACCATCACTTTTTATCAATTTAACACATCCGTGCTGAAGAAAAGTATTAATTTCTTTCAAAAAAAAAAAAAAAAAAGAAAGAAAGAAAAATGACTGACCCCAAACTTTTGAACAGTAGTGTATATTTTTACAAAAGATTTCTATTTTAAATAAATGCTGATATTTTTTTTTTTTTAACTTTTTATCCATCAAAGAATCCTGAAAAAGTATCACAGGTTATAAAATAATAATAAGCAGCACAACTGTGTCCAACATTGATAATAAATCATCATATTAGAATGATTTCTGAAGGATCATGTGACTCTGAAGACTGGAGATGATGCTGAAAATTCAGCTTTGATCACAGGAAAAAATTATATTTTAAAGTATATTAAAATGGAAAACCATAATTTGAAATTGTAATAATATTTCACAATATTATTGTTTTTTCTGTATTTATTATGACATAAATGCAGCCTTAATGAACATAAGAGACTTCGTTCAAAAACATTAAAATTGTAATGTTTCCAAACTTTTGACTGGTAGTGTGTGTCAAAGTGAAACTGCTTGTGGAACAAGAACAAATGTGGGGCGGGGCTTGATTTTGTCCTCGGGAATCGATTGGATTGTAGGAAGTTGCCAGTTTGCAGTCATTTGTGGAGGATATTTAGTCCCGCCCTCCGCTGAGACAGATGTCGCTTGGAGACCGAGGGGAGGTTAACTTTTTTATTTAAAGATTACAAGTGTACACAAATTAATAATATTATTATTATTATTATTATTATTAATAATGATGCCCACAGATAAATCATTTATAATAAACTGTGCAATATTGTTTTTGCAATAAAATCAATTCCCAAGGACAAAATCAGTTCAAATTAATTTAAAATTAAAATAATAATAATAATTAGATTTTTTTTCTTTCTAGTATGAAATGGGAAACCAAAACATATTTTATCATGACAACATTTTGCTAAACGTTAAACTTCAATTTTACTCTCAAAATTAATAATTTATTATTATTTATAAATATTTTAAAATAAATTCTGACCATGTAAAAATGCCTATATACTCTTAAAATGTTTGTAAAAAATACATCACATAATTGATTTTTTTTTTTTTTTAAAAAACTAGAACAAGTTTATGTTTTATAAACGAATACATTTAAACTTGCAAAACACTCAGCAGATGTTTTTGTTTAGTGCACTTAAAATAGTGCTGTTTATTGCCAGTGACTCGAATGGATCAAGATAGCTGGACCTTTATTGTAACTTCTGTTGACTCTTTCAAAGCGTTCTCTATCTCTTCACTCTCAGCAGAAGTGAATGGTGTGACCTTCAGGACTTTTATAGTAACCTGATCATTTGTTCATGTGCTCCCATTATCATACTATAAAGACAGGAGTGGTCATCTCCACAGGTCACTGTAATGGCCTCTATAGCCAGGTTTCTATTCAGTTTTTACAATGTTTTGTTATTGAGAAAGCAAATATGTGCAAATAAAATATCTATAGAGGCTATTTCCATCCAGTTGGCCTTTTACCGATAAAATGGTGTGTGAGAATTTATGCGCTAAAATTGGAAAAAGATTGTGTGGACATTTGAGAAATCTTATTGACAAATGGCCTTTCCATCAGCTATATCGCTAAACATTTGACAAAACCTGGCTTATGATTGAATGGTATATGTACAGGTGTGCAAGATAAAGGTTGCATGTCATTGATATTGTTAAACGGCGTGTAAACTCGTTTACCTCTGTTTCTTTCATTCAGGCAGGAGGTCATGAAGTGGAATGGCTGGGGTTACAGTGACTCGAGGTTCCTGTTTAATAAAAAGGGTCAAGCAGAGTTCACAGGCAAACGGTGAGTATGATGCAACAAACAAATACGAATTAGACTCAGAGCAGAGCAGACCAATCACAACAGACTGGACCATCTGACCAATCAGAGCAAAGCAGGCTCTCGGAAGGGTGGGGTTTAGAGAGTCTGAACCATTTCAGAGAAAAGAGCTGATGCTGCAATGAATATTATGAGAACATTTTTAAAAAATTGAGATGCATGTAAACCTGCTGAAGGAGACTTCAAAACAAAATTAGGAACCTTTAAAATAGCGTAATGGGGCACTTTTAACAAATATTTTCTATATTGTGACATGTTCATGTGAATGTCTGGCTATGCGCTGTTGTTTTTGTGAATTGTTGTGTTGTGAAACGTGTCATTGTTCATTCTAAACATCGCTATAGTGCTCTTTAGCACACAAGAGTTTCACACAGTGTTCACACTGGCACTCATGATAGTCTGGACGGAGATGTTTACCACAGCGTGCTCCTTAAGTACAGTCTCAAGGACCTGCAGACACACACTGTGCACTCGTACAGACAGAGCGGCGCTGCTTCATCTCACACACACACACACACACACACACACAGATGATGTCGTCTCTCTGGCATAAGCCTCCTTAACACATAAAAGTCGTTCAAAGAGCATGTCTATATGTTAAAACACTCAAACATCGTGGAATGATTTTACCACATGAAAAGAAAATCTACAGAATCATAGGTGTGCACAAGATGACACACCAAACCAGTTTTAAAATAGCTATTTTCAGCATCATTACTCCAGTCTTCAGCGTCACATGACCCTTCAGAAGTCATTGTAATATGATGATTTGATGCTCAATTATTAATGGTACCAAGTTATTAAAGGATTAGTTCATTCAAATGAAAATTTCTTGATAATTTACTCACCCCCATGTCATCCAAGATGTTCATGTCTTTCTTTCTTCAGTCGACAAGAAATTAAGGTTTTTGAGGAAATCATTCCAGGATTTTTCTCCATATAGTGGACTTCACTGGGGTTCAACAGGTTGAAGGTCTAAATGTCAGTTTCAGTGCAGCTCAAAGAGCTCTACATGATCCCAGACAAAGAATAAGAGTTTTATCTAGAGAAACGAACGCTCATTTTCTAAAAAAATAAATAAAAATGTATATTTTTTTTAATCACAAATGCTCGTCTTGCTCTGCGATGTTCCACGCATTACATAATCATGTTGTAAAGGTCAAGCGTGACGTAGGTGAAAGTACTGCAGTAGGGCGGAAAAAAAAAAAAATTCTCCTCCAACTTCAAAATTGTCCGACATCTTTGTTTTACCTTTTTTGTAAAGGCCGTTTGACTTAGTCACTGGATCGGTACTTCTGCATACGTCATGCATGACCTTTCCAACATGATTACGTCATGTGTGGCGCATCACAGAGCAGTGCAAGACGAGCATTTGTGGTTAAAAAGTATATATATTTTTATTTTTTGTAGAAAATTGCCAATTGTTTCTCTGGATAAGACTCTTATTCCTCATCTGGGATCATGTAGAGATCTTTGAAGCTGCACTGAAACTGACATTTGGACCTTCAACCCGCTGAACCCCATTGAAGTCCACTATATGGAGAAAATCCTGGAATGTTTTCCTCAAAAACCTTCATTTCTTTTCGACTGAAGAAAGAAAGACATGAACATCTTGGATGACATGGGGGTGAGTAAATTATCAGGAAATTTTCATTCTGAAGTGAACTAATCCTTTAATAGTGGTTATGACCATTGTTTAATATTTCTGTGAAAACAATTTTTTTTTTGTTTTATATAATGCTGTTATATAATATCATTTTACTTTGGTATTAAATATTTACCATATATTTACACTGGTTGGTAGGAGTGTTCACCTCTTCTGTGGTGAGGTCAGTGTTTTCATAGTTGAGTGTGATGCGCTCATGCCATCTAGTGGCTGGAATCTGCACTGCTGCAACTCAACACAAGCTCATCCCACAGAATAAGGTTAGAGAGTGAGTTTGATAGATTTAATAGCTTCAATTGATTTTATATATTAAATAGATTTAAGTTATTAATTGTTTACAATTCAATTTATGAACTAAAATAATAAAAGAAAAATCCAAATAGAAGAAAATACCTGGATTTTTATTCAAGTATTTACAAAAACCGCCTATAATAACAGTAAAGTAGACATGAACTAGTTATTGTTAAAGTCAGTATTTACTCACATATTACATGTTTTGTATAGACTGACATGGGCAATGCAGATCTAGACAGTTTTGTCTGCATTTCAGGAAATGATACAGTTTGCACTCATGAAAGCGTTTCATTTGATGTGTGTGTTTTGTTGGTTTCAGGTATCGGTTGAGTGGGCTGATTTTACCCAGTCTGAAGGACTGGTTTGAGGGCACGTTTGGAGCCAGTTTACAGCACAAATCTCCTGCCACAGTGAGTCCAGTGTGCTTTATCCAGCTGTGCACCAGACTCTTGTGTTGTGTGATTGTGTGTTTAATACGCTGGTGTGTGTGTATTCCTCTAGCCCACTCTGAATTTAAGTGCAGTCGCGCCTCCCAACCTGAACGAGCCCTTCATGGAGGATCTGAAAGCAGCGGGTGTGTCCATGTCACATGATCCGGAGGACCGGGTTTTCCGAGCGCATGGTAAGGAATTTTGTGTCTGGCAGAAACTAGTTTCATTCTACAACAGTTTGTAAATTTTCCAAGCATGCATAAGGATTTTGGCGTGTTTTACCACATATTTCACCCGTGGGAAATTTGTTTCATAAAGAAATTCAGCATATTTTCATGTCTTGATTAAATGTAACAATGCAAAAATGCTCCTAAAATAGGTTTTGTTTATGCAAATTATAATTTTTTATTATTTTAGTGTTGATTTTCTTTTGATTTAGAGGTGAAATAATTTTTTTTTTTTTTTTTTAAGATTGTGATAGAAATAAATTTGTAATAAGGAAAATATGATTTTTTAGCTTAATTTAATTAATTTAAGATTTAATTAATTTAACTTTTATATGGAAATTAGTCATTTAATTTATTATGAAATAATTATTGTGATATATTTATTGTGAAATATTATTACAATTTAAAGTAGCTGTTTTCTATGTGAATATATGTTAAAATGTAATTTATTCCTGTGATCAAAGCTGAATTTTCAGCATCATTACTCCAGTCTTCAGTGTCACATGATCCTTCAGAAATCATTCTAATATGATGATTTGATGATCAAGAAACATTTATTATTATTATCAATGTTGTGCTGCTGCATATTTGTGTGGAAACCGTGATTTGTTTGTTTTTAGCAACATTTATAAATGTTTTTATTGTCACTTTTGATCACTTTAATATGCCCTTGCTCAATAAAAGTAGTAATTTCATTTAAATAAAAAATCATACTCACCCCAAACTTTGAAATGGTATATTTATTTTGAGATTAGCTCATTAATTCTATTACATCTTACATGGTGCCTCAAGGAAATAAATCATATTATTCAGTTTATTTTGGTTCAGTTCACTGTCAAGTACTTTAGCTGGATTTTTCTGTCTTTCTGACAGTGTTTCTTCTCTCTCTCTCTCTCTTTTCCTCAGGTCACTGCCTGCATGAGATCTTTGCCCTGCGTGAGGGGAGGATCGGACGCGTGCCCGACATGGTGGTTTGGCCGAGTGAGTGACTGCAAAGGGTTACGATCCAGTTTAATGCGTCAGTTTGCTGATTAATATTCATGAGAACCCGCTTTAATTAGAGGGAAAGGGGCGTCGGCCATCCAGTGAGACTCTGGCTGCTCTCTGATTGGTGGATTCCTGACAGGACCCATTTCAGCATCTCTGATTAACGGCTGAGCTTTGATTAGAGAAAACCCAAGCGGCCAGCAAATCATGTTCCTCCTCTTTATACGCCTCCGTCCAGAACATTCTCCCTCCTCTACCTCCACGTCCATCCGGTCATCCAGGGTTCACCCTCAGTCTCCTTCACACAATCCTCTTTTTCATAATCTTGAAGAAAAGTCATTGTCTCTGCTTCTGAAATGACATGTATTCACCGTCCAATCAAATCCCACTGGATATAATCACATTCCGGTTTACATCACAGTAACTGAATATTGTCTTTTACTAAGAAATGTGATGGAGAGTATTGTGTATTCTGAACGATAGGGTATTGAGACATGCATAAAGACATTTATAAGGCTACAATGATGTATATATTTTAAATAAATTCTGTTCTTTTGAAATTTATCAGTTAATCCTGAAAAAAATAAAGTATTGCAATTTCCTGAGAGAGAGAAAAAAAAAAAAAACGTTAAGAAATCATACCGACCCCAAACCTTTGAACGGTACTTTAAGCGTAAGGGTTGTTTGTTAAGATGTGAAAGTTGTATGAATAATTTCAGTGTATTATAATGGTGATTTTGTTTCGGCAGGCTGTCACAGTGATGTGGAGAAGATCGTGGATCTGGCCTGCAAACACAACGTCTGCTTGATACCCTACGGAGGCGAGTACTTCCTTAAACACACACATCTGATGCTCCCAGAAGAGCGTCCAGATGCTTCTCAACATGGGTTGGAGGGTCTCTGTGAACCTTTGGTGTGAGACGCCCAATCATTCTCACGTCTGAGATGATGATAACAGTAGTTCCAAAATATTTTGATATCAGCATCATCATCTTATATATTGTTTGTGTCATTAAGACAAGATAAAAAGTCTCTTATATATCTTATATATCTAGTTTGTTTAGCGTGTTTCTCTCTCTGAACACAATCAAATGAAAATAACATGAATTAAATGACAAAATGAATGTCTTTAGGTTACTTTTATTGTGAATTTACAGTTAAAGACTTATTGATGTACGCTAGTGTTCAAATGTTAGCAGTCAGTGAGATTTTGTTTTAAGAAATGAATGTTTATTAAGCAAGTTTGCATGAAATTAATGAAAAGTGACAGTAGAGACAATGTCTTTATCTCAAATAAATGTTCTTTTGAACTTTGTCAAATATTACTGGAGAAACACGTTTTGTGGAAATCATGGCTTCTACAAAAATATTAAGCAGCAATATTAATAATTTCAACATTGATGATAATGTTTCTTGAGCATCAAATCATCGTATTAGAATGATTTCTGAAGGATCATGTGACACTGAAGACTGGAGTAATGATGCTGAAAATTCAGCTTTGATCACAGAAATAAATTACATTATACTGTATATTCACATAGAAAACAGTTATTTTAAATGTAATAATATTTTACTATTTTTGATCAAATAAACGCAGCCTTGATGAGCAGAAGAGACTTTCAAAAACCTCAAACTTTTGAATGTTAGTGTAGTTCATCTAATAATTTTAACTAAGTATTCAGAACATGAACCTAAACCCATTAAATACTTATTATTCTTAAATTGTGCTTGGCTGTCTGAATGTGATCTGCAAGAAAATTAGTGTTTTAACAGAATATAGTTGCATGTATTTTAATTAATTATTCCGAAAATAGTGGTATTTTTATTTAAACATTTTATATGTTTACATTTTTTATTTCTAATCATAAAATGTTGTAAAATTGTGTGAAGTAGATGTGACATTTCTGAGGAGAACAGATACTCTACAGAGCTTCTCTCCAGATCCTTATAATACTAAACCAATCTCTCTGTCTGTCTCTGGATCAGGTGGTACGAGTGTGTCCAGTGCTCTAGAGTGCCCTCATGAGGAGACTCGCTCCATTGTTTCTTTAGACACATCTCAGATGGTGAGTGTTTACAGCAACACATGCAGGTGTGACATACCGACACTCATTCAGCACCTGTGTGTGTGTGTGTGTGTGTTTATGGTGCACATATTAAATGTACATGCATACAGAGCTCTCTCTGTACTGTCTACCGCTCTGTTCTGCTCTCCTTCTCCCCTCTCTTTCGTTTCTCTCTCGTGTTCCCTTCTCCGCATATTTCATCTGCTGCTCTGACCTTGGCTGGCCTGTTTTAGGGGTCGTGGGGTCATGCACATGAAAGGCAGTGAGTCATAAGCGCGGTTGTTTTATGAGCGCAGTGGCGTGATTGATAGCTGAGGGGCGGAGCTAACTTTGGTTTCCTGAAGAGCATTTAACCCCTGTGGGACAAAACCAGCGTGATAGTCAGAGTGCCTGAAACACACACCAGCTAAAGCATGAGCTGTAGGAAAGCTCTGTGTGTGTTTTTGTTGTTCACTTAAGGAAATGTGCTGATTTTTCACCAGAGGAAAGACACGATTATTATAGGTCATCACACTATGTCAGACGAGATGGTTTGCAGCAGTTTGTGTTGCTGTGGTTTACACACACACACACACACACACACACACACACACACACACACACAGTGACCTCTCGGTCCTGACTCACTAAGCTCAGATATGTGGGCTGAGGTTAACGGCAGTGAATGAGTTTGACGTGTGCTTTGAGTGCTGAGAACACGCTCACAATGCACTTTAATCTAAATCTCACTCTAGAGTGTAAGAATAATTTTAACTAGTCTGTTTTTGGTGTTTATAATCCATTGTCTACTGTTTTGTAGTTTTCCTATTGCATTGTGTCTCACATTTTACTGTCTTGGGTCATGTGCACATACACTGTTTTTTCTCAGGATATGAATTCTTGATATCAACAATTCAATTCTTGATATTTTAGGAATTACATTTCTACTAGTAACAATGGCAGATTTTGATATCACTAATTACTTAGTGCAAATATATATTCTTGATATCAACAATTGAATTGCTACTACTATGTTAGTTTCTGATATCATGAATGTGATTGTTACTAGTAAGAAAGCCATTTTAGATATCTGAAATTATATTGATATTACAAATGTGTTTTCAGATATCAAAATGAACATTTTTACTAGTAGCAATTCAGTTGTTGATATCAAGAACTGATATTTAGTGCCAATGGAATTCTTGATATCAAAATTTGGCATTTTTATTAGTGACAATGTAATTAATGATATCAAAAATTTCGATTTTTACTAGTAAGTATTGTATTTCTGATATGTGAAATTGGAATTTCAACTAGTAAAAATCAATTCTTGATATCAACAATTGAATCTGAATGGCAGCCTATGGTGACATTTCACTAGTGAAAATACAATTGCTAAAATATCAAGAATTCTACTAATTTATTAGTTTTTACTAATGGAAATGTAATTCCTGATATCAAGAATTCAAGAATTCATATCTTGAGAATGAATAAAAGCCATAGTTTTTGTCCTGTATTTGTTGTTATACTAGAGATTTGCAAACCTGCATATTTTAATAATGGACTAGTCTGTGTGTTTCCTGAATGACTGCTGTGATCGAATAGTCAGTCCTAAGGATGCTGTTATAATTAGGTGGTTTTAGAGTCATGTTTGATGTATTCTTGATTTTTGATTTGCATTGACTTGCATTGGTTTTAAAGTGCAACATTAATGACCACTGATGTGTTTTTAATTAACAAAAACAATTGTAACCCCTATCATTCAACATATACTATCATTCAAAGGTTTGTGGTCAGTAAGATTTTTTTCTTTTAAAGAAATGAATGCTTTTATTCAGCAAGGATGCATTAAATTGATCAAAAGTGACATTAAAGACATCTATAATGTTATAAAAAGATTTCTATTTCAACTAAATGCTGTTCATTTGAACTTTTTTATTCATCAAAGAATCCTAAAACATGTATCACAGTTTCCACACAAATATGAGCAGCACAACTGTTTTCAACATTGATAATAATAATAATAATAATAATGTTTCTTGAGCAGCAAATCACATATTAGAATGATTTCTGAAGGATCGTGTGACTCTGAAGACTGGAGTAATGATGCTGAAAATTCAGTTTTGATCACAGGAATAAATTACATTTCAACATATAATCATATAGAAAACACTTATTTTAAATGGTAATAATATTTCACAATTTTACTGTATTTTTGATCTAATAAATGCAGCAAACCCGACCACAAATTCAAATGGTAGTGTATATCAATCTCCAACATACTTTCATTCCATTTTCTCTTTTTATTTTCACAAATTAGACTGCATTCAGCGAGCTCAACCACTCAACCTGTTACCAAGATTTTGTTCTAAATTTTCAACCCTGTTACCAATTCAGGTTTTTCTCTGTTTAATCGTGATGTTTCTTCTGTGTTTATTGTTAGACAATAACAAGATTAAACAAAATGTTTCTAAATATACTTTGAAACCCTAATTTAAACTATAACTTAACATTTTGGTAACAGGGTTGCAAAAATAAATAAAAACGAAAAAAAAAAAAAATTGAATAGTTTTTTTTTTTTTCGAACCTTATTTTACCCTATTCATGGGTAAAGAGTTCTCATCTTGACTGACAAATGTTACAACGAGAGGATTTCCTGAGTGACCTGTTGTCTTCTGCTATTTGTTCCTTTTGTTTAGAACCGAATATTGTGGATTGATGAGAAGAATCTGACGGCTCATGTGGAGGCTGGAATCATCGGGCAGGATCTGGAGAGACAGGTCATTGATCCACACACTGATTTCACAAACATTTCAGTGCAGAGCAAAGAGCTTTCTGCCCTTTCCTTTGTATTTATGTATATGTGAGTGTGGTTCAGGTCTTCCCTAAATGTCCCTGCAAGGATAGTAATACCAGAAATTGTTGAGCTTATGGGGACATTTTTGGTCCCCATGAAGAAAACTGCTTTTAAATCAAGTGATGTTTTTTGAAAATGTAAAAATGCAGAAAGTTTTCAGTGATGGGTAGGTTTAGGGAAAGAGTTAGGATTAGGGGAGAGAAGATACAGTTTGTACAGTTTAAAAATCTTTACATCTATGGAAAGTCCCTTAAAACATGGAAACCCGACATTCATGTTCATGCTGACAGGTAAAAACAGGCCGTTTGCTTGTGTCTTCCTGTCTGTCCACAAACACACAGCAGATGGTCCCATCAAACTAATGTCGAAAAATGGCACTGGTGCTGCTGGTGTGGTGTAGTATTGTGTGTGTGAGATGCATCACAATCAGCCCATCACAGTGTATGTGTGTGTGTGTGTGTGTGTGTTGGTGTGAAGGGATGCAGGACAGATGGTGGAACATTAAAGTGTGTTTGTGTCTCTCGGGGGGTTTGCTTAATAAAATCACATGGAACGTGTGTTTTATCTGAGGCTGATCAATAAGTCCATCAGCTCTCTCACAGGTATACGGCTGTCACGCTCACACACTCCATATTGAGAGTCTGACCACAGGAATTGCGTCTGTAACGCTCCATAAGGCTTCTTTATCCAGAAATGCATTTCCTGTGAGGCTGTTGTGTTTTATTGACAGTCACATTTTATTATGAAACTGACATCGTCCTGCGTCCTGGATGCTGATTGGTCAATACAGCTGTGCTAAAATACATGATGTTGTAACAGTGATGATGTTCAACATCTGTTCACCAGCTGCTTTGTTTATCCAGGGTTTTTTATATATAATTTTTGTTGCCCCAAGCAAGATTCAGATTTGTTTTACGGTGAAATCCACCTCTAAGGTTTGCTTTGTGTTTCAAAAAGAATACAAATCACTTACAAACCCCCCCTGTATGGTAGCATTAGACCACGTGGCCATCATGGGTCCACTAAATCTCTGAGGTTGTTTGTGTTTTGTCTGTGTGTGTAGTTGAATGAGCATGGTTACTGTACGGGCCACGAGCCGGACTCCATGGAGTTCAGTTCTCTGGGCGGCTGGGTGGCGACGCGCGCATCGGGCATGAAGAAGAACATCTATGGCAACATTGAGGACCTGGTATGTCTACAAAAACATACAAAGCTCATTCAAAAGTTCACCCCACACACTTCAGATGTGTTTTATCCACGTCAATCTTGTGAAGTTGTAGGTCCTTCGTGTTACCTGTGATCTGGTGTGTTCCCAGGTGGTGCATATAAAGATGGTGACCCCTAGAGGAGTGATTGAGAAGAGCTGTCTGGGGCCCCGCATGTCCACTGGCCCCGACATACATCACTTCATAATGGGCTCAGAAGGTACGGACACATTGTGTGTGAGGAATGTATCTGAAATGTCTCAAGAAACCTCAAGAAACCTGTCAAAAACACGTCTGGGTCATATTTCACCTCAAAGATATACTTGGACTTTTCTTGACTATTAAAGGGATAGTTCACCCAAAAAATTAAAATTCTGTCATCATTTACTCACTCTCAAGTTGTTCCAAACCTGTATGAGGTTTTTTTTTCTTCTGCTGTACACAAAAAATATATTTTGAAGAATATGGGTAACCAAACAGTTGTTTGGACCCCATTGACTTCCATAGTATTTTTTTTTTCCCATATTATGGACGTCATTGGGGCCCATCAAATGATTGGTTACCCATATTCTTCAAAATATCTTCTTTTGTGTTCAGCAGAAGAAAGAAACAACTTAAAGGTGCCCTAGAATGATTTTTCACAAGATGTAATATAAGTCTAAGGTGTCCCCTGAATGTGTCGGTGAAGTTTCAGCCCAAAATACCCCAAAGATTTTTTATTAATTTTTTAACTGCCTATTTTGGGGCATCATTAAATATGCGCCGCCCCCGAGCTCGCGACTCTAATACATTGCATAAACAAAGTTCACACAGCTAATATAACCCTCAAAATGGATCTTCACAAAAAGTTCGTCATACATGCAGATCCAGACGTTAATACTGGCTGCCCTTGTGTAATGCCTTGAACATGGGCTGGCATATGCAAATATATTGGGGGCGTACATATTAATGATCCCGACTGTTACGTAACAGTCGGTGTTATGTTGAGATTCGCCTGTTCTTCGGAGGTCTTTTAAACAAATGAGTTGTTAAAGCTTCGCCCTCTTCTGGAAAGCAGGTGTGTTTTTGCTCACACCCAAAAAGTTACATTTTTAACGTGCTATAAAAAAATTATCAGTGGAGTAGTTTGAGCTAAAACTTTGCATACACACTCTGGGAATCAGAGGCTTATCTTGTAAAAAGGGTCCCCCCACAATCGACCCCCTTTAATTTTCTTTATGTAAAATTTCTCAATTCCATCTTTTTATTTTGAGGTGAAATTACATGTTTTTTGTTTGCAATTGTGCTTCAGGTGACCCGAGTTTGAACTAAATAATTAAATAAAAAATATCTAAATAGAGGCAAAATGGCAAAAAAAGCTGTATTGACTAAAGCCTAAAGTGTACTTCAGTTTTGATGCACATGCTTAGCAAATGCATACAACTGAACACACAACCTTTCAAAGTATACTTCATTTGATAGCATGCTTGAACACAGGCACTCGACACATGCACACTAGAAAGTTTCATCATCATCCAGTGTCTGCGCTATTTTATGGAAGCCTATTTCCGCCACGGAATAAACAAAGGTGATTGGGACTTTTTATCTCACAATTTTGACTGATTTCAGAATTCTGCAATTCTGTAATTCTTTTTCTCAGAATTGTGAGATAAAATGTTACAATTAACTTTTTTTATTTTTTTATTCTGTAGCGGAAACAATCTAAAAACGTCTTTGTACTAATTTAAACTAGAGTTGCAAATCTCTAAATCCCTTCACACAGATACTTGTGGGTGTCTGTTGTTATGTTCTCCAGTAGTTTGTTATTGTTCCGACTAGTTCGGTTTCATTTTTAACTATGAAACAATGGGCCGAGCAAGTGTCGCCACCTCGTGGACAAACTAAGTAGGGCAAGGAGCATGCTTACAAAGTGTGTGCAGTTAAAAAAAGAAAGAAAAAAGGGTTGCACATGTACTATGGTGATGATCACATTTACATGTACTTTATGCATACTCTACTGTACACGTAAAACCAAAGTATGCTTTGGGCCAGTAGATGCTTTGAATATTTCAGTCTGAAGTATCTTGTCACAGTGCTTTTGTATTCATGACAACAAGCATTTCTTTGTCTGGATTAAGCAGGTTTAATCATGAGTCTTCAAGGATTCATTAGATTGAAGGTCAGGCACAGATTCTCTAGACTTCAGTTTGATGACACAACTGAGCACAAAGCATCCTCTTCTCATTGTGCACACTGAAGTTGTGTCTCTGGTAGGGATAAGCAGGCTAAAGGGTGTTTGTATTGAATTTGAAATCACTTTAGGATTTCAAAAACAGTTATTTTTATCAGAGAGATTCGTAACGCAAAGTTTTTTAACGCAAAGACTTTATCTAAGGTCATATTGCCCTATTTGGGACTCTCACAGAGCAAAGTCTTGTCCAGTCTGCATTTTTTTTCTCTAGTCTATAACCACACAGTTATACAGCAAGAGACTGTCAAACCAACATGTAAAGTGACCAGCCACAATTCATTTTGTGTCATTTAGAGGCCGATACATCTAGATGATACCTAGATGTAATTAAGCAAATTAAGCTCTTCTAGCAATGAACCTGTAGTTTACCTCAAATAAAACTTGAGACTGAGACTATATTTAGGTGTCCCTGTTAGCCAGTAGGGGGCGGAGAAACATGTTTAGCTTAGTGTATGACATGTGGTAATGTTTCTCATACATACATTACAGACTCTCCTCAGACAGGGCAACAGGTCAGAAGTACGTGCTTGATATTTTTCACGTGCCATGATTCTGTTTAAAAGTATCAACCTTATTCAAAGGAAATTAATTTGTCTCTCTAAAAATTCATTAAGCCATTCATGAAGCCCTGAAGTGATGAAAATGGGCCATAACCATTGTATTCAGCAAAATGTTCTGCAGCTCTTTACGGCTCATATGAATTCTTTGTGGGAGGATGATTGTTTCCCAGGATTAATCTGCATTAATTAAACATTCATGATTCCATTAGGAGGGACATCTGGCTTCTTTAATGGCTTTGTAATGTCAGGGGCATTTAGCCGCTAAAGAAGGACACGTTTCACCTTTTCCCCTCTGACACGCTAAAGTTCAGATGACAGAATTATTGTTGTTGTTTTTACGGCGGTCAGGAGATCTTTAGAGGTGTGTTTGTGTGTGTGTGTGTTTGATGGTAAAGCGGGTTTTTGTAATGTTTAAAGGAATATCCGTACTGTACTAGGATAGTGGAACAGAAGTTCAGTGTTTAACCTGAACCCATCCTTGTTATATGCAGTGGTTGTATGATCACTGTAAAAATATCCTGTTAAATTTATGATAAAAAAAAAAACTGGCACCTGTTGTTGCCAGAAATTCACAATCCAGTAAAAAAAAAAAGACAATACAAGAGATATAATATTTCAGGGGATGGTATTTTTAAAATTTGTAAACATATATTTCATTAAGTGATATAATGTTAATATATGAAGATACTTGAACTACCAAAAACTGCTTTGTACCTTAAAATGACTTACTACCATAATAACACATGTGGCACAGTAGAAAACCAAATGATGAATCAGTTCATTGTAAATTGCCTGTCTTTAAAACATGGTCAGTATTTGTATATAAATATACAAAAATATTAACTAAATTGTAATAAAATAATCCAATGTACATTACTGATAACAAAAATAAGAAGAAACAAAACAAAACAACAAAGCCATAAATTTGACAGTATTTTACTATAAAATTATGTATAATATGATGTCAAACCATTTATTTTAACTGTTTTTACACTGTAAAGTATATGACAACTCATAGTTTTTCATTTCCAAAAACCATAAATTTGACAGCATTTTAAAGTAAAATTACATACTGTAAAATGCAATGTTAAACCAGTTACTTTTACTTTCTCCTTATGGTAATTCATAGTTTTTTACATTCAAAAAACAAAAATTTGACAGTATTTTGCAGTAAAATTACATATAATGTGATGTTAAACTATTTAATTTTGCTGTTTTGACACTGTAAATTATATGGTAATTCATAATTTTTATTTCCAAAAACCCAAAATTTTAAAGTAAAATTAAATGCTGTGTAATGCAACATTTAAACCATTTTCTTTTACTGTTTTTCACCATTAATTATACAGTATTTCACATTTTTTTATTAAAAAAAAAAAACATTTTGACAGTATTTTACAGTAAAATTACATACTGTAAAATGCAGCGTTAAACCAGTTATTTTACTGTTTTTCTCCATTTGGTAATTCATAGATTTTACTTCCAAAAGCCATAAATTTGACAGTATTTTACAGTAAAATTACATATAATGTGATGTTAAACCATTTAATTTTACTGTTTTTACACTGTAAATTATAGTTATTCACAGATTTTACTTCCAAAAGCCATAAATTTGACAGTATTTTACTGTAAAATTATGTATAATGTGATGTCAAACCATTTACTTTAACTGTTTTTACACTGTAAAGTATATGAAAATTCATAGTTTTTCATTTCCAAAAACCATAAATTTGACAGCATTTTAAAGTAAAATTACATACTGTAAAATGCAACGTTAAACCAGTTAATTTTACTGTTTTTCTCCTTATGGTAATTCATAGTTTTTACTTTCAAAAACCAAAAATTTGACAGTATTTTACAGTAAAATTACATATAATGTGATGTTAAACTATTTTATTTTGCTGTTTTGACACTGTAAATTATATGGTAATTCATAATTTTTATTTCCAAAAACCAAAAATTTTAAAGTAAAATTAAATGCTGTATAATGCAACATTAAACCATTTTCTTTTACTGTTTTTCACCAATAATTATACAGTATTTCATATTTTTTCTTAAAAAAGAAGCATTTTGACAGTATTTTACAGTAAAATTACATATAATGTGATGTTAAACCATTTAATTTTAATGTTTTTACACTGTACATTATACAGTTATTCACAGATTTTACTTCCAAAAGCCATAAATGTGACAGTATTTTACAGTAAAATTAATGTGATGTTAAACCATTTATTTTTGACTGTTTTTCACTATAAATCACATGGTAATTCATAGTTTTTACTTCCAAAAACCATAGATTTGACCATATTACATATTACACAAGTAAAATTACATGTAATGTAATGTAATGTAATTTTAAGCCATTTACACTGTATATGGTAAGGTAACTTGCAGTTAAACCAGGTTGCATCCAGGTTAAACAAATTGTAGCATTTTAGTGCAGAAATGTTGAGTGAAGGGTGAGTATGAGTGGCGTTTTGATGCTGAGGTATGTCTGCTCATAAAGCTTCATCCAGCATACGGTCTCAATGATGGGTCGTATAAACTCTCCACAGGACTGTTACACATTCATATGTTCGCTTGCTTTGGGCTTTCGGTAATGAGTCTAGAAGCCCAGACTCAGAGCAGCAGACACAGGGTTTCCCGCAGGGGTCAGAGGTCACGCTGGTTTGGGACAGGAAGCCTGCTGCGCCGGGCCCTCGGTGACTCTGCTCTCCCCCCAGTGTGTCGTTTGATACTGACCTGCTTTATGTCACAGAACGCACAGTCTGTAAATCTCTTTGCTTCCTTTTGTAGTGGGAGAAACTTGAGCGTTCAGGTGAAAATGAACATGCAGATCTCCTGCAGAGAGTCAGGGGCTCCTTTCATATGTGTGTGTGTGCTGCAAACAACTCTCTGACTGATTGTTATATCCTTTGGTTGATGTTAAGGACTATTCAAATAAAAATCGCACACATTTTTTAGCCCTTGTGTGTGATACAGTAATAATGAATCAGATCAAACCTCATTTGAAAACTGCTGTGTTGCTCTTTATGACCACATGACTCCCGTCTGTTCACACACATGCCAATGGTGTATATGTGTCTCACTCCTTAGGAACTCTGGGAGTGGTGACTGAAGTTACAATGAAGATCCGACCCATTCCTGAGTATCAGAAGTACGGCTCTGTTGTCTTCCCAAACTTCCAGCAGGGTGTGGCGTGCCTGAGAGAAGTGGCCAGACAGGTCAGTACAGGCCTACATGTGACTCAGAAAAACTAACCCCGCTGAGGTCAGGCTTCATTTTCTAGTGATATTCTGTTCGTTTTCAGATTTTATAGTGTGTGTATATCATTTTAATATGCTAAATTGGTGCTCATGAAATCACCATGCCTTATATAATGTGCTGAATTCACTATGTACTGTACATTTGACAACTGTTATCACATGTCTTTTCAAGAAAAGCATTGTTTTGAAGATATGTGTGAGTACACTATTACAAATTGTGAGGGTTTTTTTTTTTTGCAGTGATGCCATAGAAGAAAACATTTTGGGTCACTTTTCAGTGATCAGTTCTTAAAAGAACCATTTTTTTATTGAGCGTCAAGAACATTTTAATCTGAATAACCTTTTTCTACTAAAGAACCGTTTGTGGAATGGAAAGATTCCATCCATGCATGTTAAAGTTTCTTCATGGAACCATCAGTGTTAAAGGATTAGTTCACTTTCTAATTAAATTTCCTGATAATTTACTCACCCCCATGTCATCCAAATGTTCATGTCTTTCTTTCTTCAGTCGTAAAGAATTTTTTTTTTTTTTTTTTCGAGAAGGTTTTTGATGAAAACATTCCAGGATTTTTCTCCATATAGTGGACTTCACTGGAGCCCAAAAGGTTGAAGGTCAAAATTACAGTTTACAGCAATCCCAGATGAGAAATAAGGGTCTTATCTAGAGAAACCTTTGCTCATTTTCTAAAAAATGTTTAAAATTTTATACGTTATAACCATAAATGCTCATCTTGAACTAGCTCTCTTCTTCTTCTCTATTTGAATTCCAGCAGTGTAGACACTTCTAAGTGTATTACTGCCCTCCACAGGTCAAAGTTTGAACTAAATTGTCATACACAATATGCTAGTGCAAGTATATAACATTTAGTTCAAACTTTGACCTGTGGAGGGCAATAATACACTTATGAGCTGAAGAAATTGCATCCATCCATCATAAACGTGTACTCCACATGGCTCCGGGGGTTAATAAAGGTCTTCTGAAGCAAAGTGATGTGTTTGTGTAAAAAAAAAAAATCCATATTTAAAAAGTTATGAAGTAAAATATCTAGCTTCCGCCAGACCGCCTTCCGTATTCAACTTACGAAAAAAATAATTTTAAAAATAATTTTCATAATTTTCGTCAACAAATTTTTTTCACTGATGAAAACGAGATAACTAAATAAAAACCAGTTTGTGATGACAAAATCTATAACAAAAATCGATTGACCTTTTTGTCAGCAAATAAGAACGAGATGAAAATGTTATGGATGGACGATTTTGGGAAGAGATTCAGTCGCAATGAAGCTCTTTGATCTACCTGGCGGATTAATAGCTCGGATTCATCAGGATATTTATTAATATTTCTCTGATTGTGTTCATCAGAAATAAGAAAGTCATATACACGCTCAGTGTCTTTTAAAACGAAAAAAAAAGTTTTTAAAAAAAAGTCAACATCTCTGAGAAAAAGAAAAACAGACATGTATAAATTTCATATTTGATGTCAAGGAAAACAAGACCATTTGTAAACCGTAACGATCCCCGTGAGAACGCAAAGAAATTTTGAATACAGGGCTCGACAAGAAGGACTGCATGATGGCCCGGGACAGTTGAAGGCATTGACAGAGTTTATCATGCATTTGCACCTGTTTGTGCCAATTTAAACAATAAAGCAATTTTAAATTATCGAAGCACAAGAAGAAGAGAACTCAATTCGGGACGGTGCACATACATGAAACGCTCACACAGAAAGCCGCCTCTCTGACAGCGCACGAGTACTGAATTGAGTTCTCTTTCATGTCTTATCGTGCTTGAAAGGACAAATGCTCACAAAAATACACATCAAAGTGCCTGTTTTGGTGAATATTCATTTAAACAGTCAGTTATGTGATAGTAAACTGTTGGGAAAAAAAATCAGATGTGTTTCACTGGATCTGTGCATTAGTTCTTAAAGTGACAGTAGTCTAATAAACTGCTGTCTGGGACCTAAATGTAAATTCAAACAACAAAAGTTAAAGAGAAAATCACTCACTGCTCTTGAAGGTATTGTAGGTATTAGGTAGTATATCTTACCTTAATACTATACCTGTATCTTTATTCTGTTGTATTTATTTGCTCTTTTTTTGTTTCTTATTAACTGACTGTTAGATTTTAGTTGACTTAACTTATTGAGTTGACTAAAATGTAATGATATATGCCTCCAGTTTCACAGACAAGGCTTAAGCCTCAGACTAAAATGCATGTTTGAGCTGTTTTAACTGAAAGCAACTTGTACTGAGGTATCTTGAAATATGTCACAGCCATTGTTTTTCTCAAGATTCACATCAGTAATGTTTTTTTTTTTTTTTTTTTTTCCCAAGGCACATTTATAAAAGCTACTTAAATGCCCTAATTAAACTAAGGCCTAATCCTGGCTTAATCTAAGCCCTGTCTGTGGAACCAGGCCTTAGTTGACTAAAACTAGACTAAAACTAAAAAATTCAGATGACTAAAACTAAATGGAATTTTATTCAAAAGATTATGACTAAAACTAAATGAAACTGAAAATTTGCGCTCAAAATGAAGACTGATGCCAGTAAAGAAGCTTTATTGAAGAGTGCATGTTGAATGAGGCAGTGTGTGAACCTGGAGCTCTGCTCAGACTCGGGCTAATGGCCTCAGATCTGGCCTTCTCATTAGTCTGCGCGCTGCTGCTGATGTAGCCGTTATTGATGAGCGCAGTGTTAGCGTTCTGTACAGCACTGCTTCTTATTAGTCCATAAACAAACTGTGACCAAACTTAAAATGAAATTATTGATTATGCTGTTCAGGACCTACACTGCTCCTCCATCCGTTTGTCTTTGCCCAAGGCTGCCTTTAAATAAAACGGGTTATATTTTAATTGGAATATCATCTGTACTGTAGGTGTTTCCTAACAACAACAACAAAAATACTGGCTGAGCAATAATTATGTTAATAAAAGTGTAGGAGAGGCTCATTATACGCCTCCGTCTATTAATCTGTTTCTGTCTGAGCTTATTTCATTTCTTTATTCTCGTTTCAGAGATGTGCTCCAGCATCCATTCGGCTAATGGACAACGAGCAGTTTCAGTTCGGTGAGTTGCGTTTTTCCTTCTAATCAGATGCTTAAGCCCATGTTACTTTCTTTCTTCTGTGAAATAAAAAAGATATTTTGAGGAATCGCACAACTCTTTTACAATGACAGTTCATAGGGGTGACGACTGCAAAAGCAGAATTAGTTTATGTAACGCTTGTGAAGTCATACGATAGCACTGTGTAATTTATTTATGAGCGGTCCTATAATGCACATTTACAGGTTCATAATTTTGTTTATGGGATCACTAAACTCACTGTCTCAGAAGAACCTTCTCAAAAAATCTGTTTTTTTCCTGACTTGTTACTGTCTCAGAGGGACCTCAAGTAATCCGCTCCCTAGTTCACTAGTCAGGGCACATAGACATAAACATACATCGCTAGGCAGGTAATGAACATAATCTAGCTAACATTTATCGTTTATTTACAGCTGAAATGTTGCACGTATATATAACGAGCATTAAGTGTCATAATGTACTTAAAATAACATTAACAAATGATAGAATAAAGACATCAGCTCTGCTGTTGTTCATAAATACCAGTAGTGATGATGTACAATGAGGGTGTTGTCACGTCACCGGAAATAGTCATCAGTGTCCCAATGTGTGAGCCAGCGTCCTTTACTGTCCTTACCAGTGCCTGAATTCATTTGCACGACCTAGGAAGCTAGGGAGTGGATTGAGACCCCATATGTCTTTTAGTTTTAGTAGTATATGTGATGTTTAATTTTTGGGATCCTCGGAAAGTGTTTTACAAAGCAATCTGGCCAGAACGAAGGGAAAACGGTGAGGCGTGGGAGTGCAGGGTGTGTTGTCATGGTTACAGTGCTGAACTTGTGTGTTGTGTGGGCTGATCTCAGATCAGACAGGGATTCACTCAGCAGTAACACAAACCTCAGGAAACTGCTGCAACATAAGAAGCAGTGTCTTGTAACTCGCTTTCATGTTCATGTATATATTATATGGTTTTTTAAAGGTGTGGAGTGTGTAATTACATAAATAATTATGATCCTGAACACACTGAACACTCCCTGCAGCCTAACAGGCGTGTCTTTCTGAATGGTTGTTAAATATTGTAGTTATATAAAGGCAAATTAGAAACTGTCATTTTCAAAGTCAAAACATTACTGCTGGACCAAAAAAAAAAAATCATATTTAATATGCAGTTGCTGTTTAATTTATCTACTGAGCTACAAAATCCCACAACTGACAGTGGCAGACAGTGTTAATTTTGACAGCAAATTTTGATTTAGTTTTAAAGTCATAGTCTTTTGACTAAAATGCCATTTAGTTTTAGTCATATTTTAGTCATCGGAAATTGTTTTAGTTTTTAATTGTTTTATTGTTTAAATTGTTTCTACAGTAGATTTAGTCGACTAAAATCTAATTTAGTTAAATTGTAATGCATTAAGTAATAATTTCTCTAACAATATGCAGATCCTATACACTGATATAGGTATATCTGATATTCCCCAAACTGTTTATGTTCACCCAACCGTACTTTGCTCAAACAGTTTTTGACCGTTCAAGTGCAAAAAGACACGAAAGAGCAAAATTCAGCACTCTTCAGGGATTGACACACTTATCATTGAGGTACTATTATAGTTTTCTTTTGAAATGTTTGTTAGATTTGATTTTTAGTTTTTCTGCTTTCATTGTAATTTGTTTTTTAGTAATTTTTTGTGTTTATGTCTTTTAGTTTTTGCTTTTAAATGTCTATTAAGTTTTTATTTCTGTTATTTTCATACCTCAGGTTAAGGTTAAGCTAAAGCTTAGAAACTAGAAACTTTTTTATTTCAGTTAACGTTTATTTCAAGTAATGAATATTTCTTTGGTTTTAGGTTTAAACTATAATGAGCCTTATACTTGTAAAATAATGTGTCAAAATAATGAGTTCTTGAATTTTCTATTAAATGAATGTGTATTGTGAAAATATACCAGTAATTACAATCACGAAATACACCGTGACTCTTTTATCTTGGGTGATAAAACATGCATGCTTACAACGGTCTAAAACATACTACCATATAAACATCGTGTAGTAAACATTGTCCTAATTCATCAACATTAGCTTATAAGTAATCGCTTTGCATAAATGTGCGCTATTCATTAATTGTGAAGCAGTCTGATGTGCCGCATCTTCCACACAGGACAGCAGTCCTGACTGGATATCTTCCCAAATCGTCCCTCTCTTTCATTTTCGTCTCGTTTTTATCAGTTGACAAAAATTAGAGTAGATTTTAGTCATAGTTTTAGTCATTCAAAACGCATTTTTATTTAGTCATCGTCTCGTTTTCATCCGTGAAAAAATTCGTTGAAGAAAATTGACAAATTTTTCGTCAACGAAATTAACACTGGTGGCAGATGTAAGGATTAAGATATTAAAGTGTTAATTAATATTAATAACATTAATATTTACTTCAGAAATCATTCTATTATATTGATTTGCTGCTCAAGAAACATTTATGATTATCAATGTTGAAAACAGTTGTGCTGCTTCAGATTTCAGTGGAAACTGTGATAATTTTTATTTTCTGTATTCTTTGATGAATAGAAACATCAAAAGAACAGCAATTATTTGAAATATAAATCTTTTTTAACACTATAAATGTAACTTTTGATCAAGTTATTATGTCTTGCTTAATAAACACTAATATTTCTTTCTTAAAAAAAAAAAACCCAAACTTTTAAACAGTAGTGTATCAGACTTATTATTAAAATAATACTGGGTTTATTACATAATTTTAAATTTTAAATTTGAGCATTATAATTGGCAAAAAACCTGATTTCCCTCAAATCATTGTGTAAGAATCTTAATGTTATTGTTATTAAGTTATTTTGTTAATTGATTTTAAACATTTATAACATTAATGTTATTGTTTACACACCTCTGTTTGACTTGTATATAGTAACTGCTCTGCCACAGATCTGATTTTCAAATCAATACATCATTTTAAATTAGTTGCACAAACCCTAATTAATATCCATGAGCTAACCTTGCCGTCTGTGTGACATCACAAACAACATTGAGCTACTGTAAGTGGCATCAATGTTGTTGTACAAGTTACTCGTTGATTTTCTATCATTCCAGATGCCAGCTGTCTATTGATAACTGAATCATTACTGTTAGTGTTATGAGCTTTGGAATAACGCACGCAACTGGAGCAAGAGTCTGAGTTACGAATCCACGTCTCTTTAGACTGTGTTTCATAATCCACTGCACAGGCTGAAGATCTGGATAGTAAGCATTGAATGAGAGCTTTGTTTTTGTTTTATTACTGATGGATTGTTTTTGTGTATTCATTACATCCAGTTGGTTTAATTTGGTGTGGTGTAATTTATCTCTGGAGAACCCCCCCTCGCGCCGCCTTCGTAAAATGAAATTGATCATTATTTTACCAGCTGAGCAGCGACGCGAATGCACAAACACACTATTCAGGAACAATGAAAAATGGCCCTGGCAGCAATTAAGCTCACAGTTGCAGCCGAGGTTGATTAACGTTACATGCGGAGATGTGGGGGAATTTGGTGAGGGGTTGCCAGATATATCAGGAAAAGTTCCCCGTCTCCAGGGATCTCGTTAACTCCTTACGGCATCGCTCTGTTTTTCATCGACGCTGCAACTTCTGAGAGGGAGAGAGAGATGTATCGACTCTTTAATGAAGACTCCAGTCTCTGTAATCATAATGGGGTTTGCAGCATGCACTCTTTAAGCCCTGAAGTGTGGCTCGGTTATATTATTTTATATTTGTGTGTTATAATCGCAAGCAAGAAAAAATGAGAGTTGTAGTTGTGTTCAGACACGTGCCTGTAATCTCTGAATGGTACAGCGTTATTATGAAGCTGGTGGTTGTTGATGCTCTCTTGAAATCTTTAATGGACCGCTTATGCCCCCCTCTGGTTCCTCTTCAAATGATGATTTACGTTTAGAAATGTTTTTTTTTTTTGTTTTTTTGTGTGCTTCATCAGAAGGGATGACACTAGGTGACTTTTGTCGCATTAGCTATGTGAACCACAAAAAAATCATGGATGTGATTCGGATATTTTAAAGGTGCCATCGATGTTTTTTTTACAAGATGTATATAAGTCTAAGGTGTCCCCTGAATGTGTCTGTGAGTTTCAGCTCAAAATACCCCAATTTTTTAATTATTTTTTAACTGCCTATTTGGGCATTAATTAGAAATGCGATTCGGGTTGCGGTCCCTTAATCGCGCCTCCCCTCCGCCCCCGGAGCTGCAACTTGCCTTAAACAGTGCATAACAAAGTTCACCAGCTAATAAACCCTCAAATGGATCTTTACAAAAGTGTTCGTCTGCATACTGCATGCATGCGTTGGATTATGTGAGTATTGTATACTGTTATTAGTTTACATTTGATTCTGAGTGAATTTGAGGCTGTGTGCTCCGTGGCTAACGGCCAATGCTACACTGTTGGAGAGATGTTATAAAGAATGAAGTTGTTGTTTAGGAAGGATACAGACTGAAGTGTTAATAATGACAATAGTGACGGCTCTGGTCTCCGTGAATACAGTAAGAACGATGGTAACTTTAACCCATTTAACAGTACATTAGCAACATGCTACGAAACATTAGAAGACAATGACAATACACTAATATCATATTCCAGGATCATGGTCTGTGTATTATCGTCTCCATCTGCCATTTTCCCTGTTGTTCTTGCTTGCTTACCTAGTCGATGATTCTGCTGTGCAAGATCCAGACATTAATACTGGCTGCCTTGTGTAATGCCTTGAACATGGGCTGGCATATGCAAATATTGGGGGCGTACATATAAGATACCCGACTGTTACGTAACAGTCGGTGTTAGTTGAGATTCGCCTGTTCTTCGGAGGTCTTTTAACACAAATCAAATTGATATAAGGGAACAATGGAGTTTGAGACTCACTGTATGTCATTTCCATGTACTGAACTCTTGTTATTCAACTATGCCAGGTAAATTCAATTTTTTATTCTAGGGCTCCTTTAAAGGGTCAAAAAAAAAAAAAAAAAATAGTCACACTTCGCTCCTCGTGGCAAAATGACCGTCATAGGAAATGAATGGGAAATACGGAAAAATACAAAAACTGAGAATCTTTTGGGTGGTACAAACTATACTTCAGCACTGTGCCGAAAAAAGTGATATTATGAACTAGTGCAACTATAACACAGAGCACGTTTTGCAATTGTGTGAAATAAAATTAATAATTCAGCCACAAAGCAGTAAAAAAAAAAAAAAATGAACATCAATGTACATCAGGTAACATCAAAGAGGTTACACAAGAGTACAAAACAGACACACCCACTCAAACACACATTCACTTACACACACACACAACACACTATTATACACACAAATGAACTGGTGTGGCTGTAACATTATGGTAAATTGAGCCAAAAGATTCAAATAAGAGGTTGAAATCAGATCAGCCACATTTATTAAGCTGTGATAAAGCAACCTGTTCATTTTTGTTACATTTTTATAGAATTTTGATGTTATGTGTAACAAAATACCTCCTCTGTGTTCAGGTTTGACTGTAGTAAAATGAATGCAAAAACTGACACTCATCACATTAAAAAAAAAAAAATGTAACCTTGACAAAAAGTAGTCTTTGAGAATGTCTAAATATAATATAAATCCACAACTTAATAAAATAAGTATTTTGTTTAAAGAAATTAAAGGTATTTTCATTTATTGGATTGTGTTGTCATAACTTTATTTTATTAGACTACTATGAGGATGCAAACCCGAAAAAAAATCACAAAGGCCAAATATGCAAAAACACATTGTAACACTTGGTTCAAAAACAAAAAATGAAACAAACATTTCAGACTCATTTACATGAGAAAGAAATTATTTTTTATATAAATATAAAATATTCAGTTAAATTCTGATTGGATGAAGCACATTTGAAGCTATTGCTAATGTATAAACAACTTAACCGTGCATCAGTTTAATGCATTTTTATTGTTTGGACTAAGTTGTGACATTGTACAGCATCCACATACAACTTAGTTCACTTACATAACAGGCTCCTTACTTAACAATCATCATCTTGACTTATTTGGGACACGTCCCGCTCTGTGTTTACTCATTTTGTGCATAATAGTGATAACCATGCAAATTATATATATCCGGGCAGTGAAAAATCTCTACCAGGACACATTTTGTCATTTGACAGTATATCATACGGCTCAGCCCTAAGAGAGAGTGTAGCAGACAGAAGTGATGGAGAAAGACGGGAGGTGTAAGTGAGCACAACATCAGTTAGTGTGCCATCCGTTAGGCCATGGCTGCGACATGACTAGCGTGTTTGATATATTTCACACACAGATTCATGTCAGCTTTCAGTTTATTTTAATTTATCTGAGATTTTGTGTTGGTTCTGAGGTGAACCTGACTGCGTGTGTGAGATTTACTGGCGTTTCTTATCAGGATGATTCATGTGCAGCGTTCTCACCGCATTCCCTCTCGGCCTTTCCCTCTCTGTGTCTCCAGTCATTACTGCGCTATTGTTCATACTGCTAATAAATCTGACACAAAGGCCTCTGGGAAATCTGAGGGGGCAAAACTGAGGGATGTTTGGTGACATTAGAACAGTTGGAGAGTCATCCGTTTCGAGCGGAAAGCTTATTACTGTACACAACTCCTGGAAAAAAGAGCGCTAAATGATTGTGTGATTAATGTTTTTAATGTTTTGACAGGTCATGCGCTCAAGCCACAAGTGTCCTCCATATTCACCTCATTCTTGGACGGGTTGAAAAAATTCTACATAACAAAGGTGAGAAAGAAGCTTGAATGTGTGTCAATACAGTTTTACATCAATTAAGTGCTGCTATAGAGCACAAAGGTCAGGTTCTGGAAATGAAAACTCGGTTCATTTTCTCCATAGGGAAATTGATTTTTAATGGTAACTTATAAACCTTTAAAGACAGAGCTATGAGGTTGTTAATCCATGGTATTTGCTTCTGCTGAAGACGTCATCCCACATTATTTCATCTTCGTTTTAAAGTAATTGTATTTAACAGCTGAATTTGTGGTGAAAAACTACATTACCCATGTTGCTGTGCAGAAAATTCCACTAATCAGAGAGTCGAAACAAGCAAAATGCGTCAGAAGATCTTGATAGCTCCACCCACTCAAGTTGATCTCCCTGTGCTCTCAAAATACTTAAATATTTGAATATATTTGCATATTTTTTGCATATTCAATAAACTTAAAATATATTGTTTCTATTTTTTATATATATCAATGATTCTTAAGATAAGGGACAAAATATGTTTTAGAAGTTAGTTTTTATTATTTATTAATAATTTAATACATTATTTTTAAACTGACATTTTTGTAGATAAAGGTCTCAGTTAATGAACTATGTAAGGGAAAAGGTTTTTCTGAAAATGTACATTTATTTAATTCGAAACTTAACTTGTGTCAACTCCATCAGACGCATAAAAAGCATGATATTTTAATTTGAGCCATCCAACAACAGTGTAAATTCTTCAATTATGTAAATGGGTTCAGTTCAGTAAAGCAGCTAAATAAAAAAAATAAATTCACGGGTTAGGTTATTATGAACAATCCAGTTCCTGATTCTTTAATTCTCTACCCCTTTTTTTTGTAATATTAAACGTTTATAACCAATGTCCTTTGGTAAATCAGACATGGTAGTTCAGTTGATGTTTTAATATTTTAGCATAATAAATTGAAAACGAATAAGACATTTATTTTAAAATTCACAAAAACCTTTACCTGGCAGTGTTAAATACTGACGGTGTTGACCAATACTGACGGAGTTGAATACTGACGGTGTTGACAAATACTGACTGAGTTGAATACTGTAATGAGTAAACCAGTACGTGTTGACTAACTGATGGAGTTGACCAATGCTGGTTACTGAGCTAGTGACCAATACTGACTTCCATAACTTGAGGGTGAATAGTTGACCAAATACTGACGGAGTTGACGATGAGTGTTGACCAGTACTGACGGTGCTGAATATTGACGGTGTTGACGGGTGTTGACTAACGAGTGACCAATATTGACGGAGGAGTTGACCAATATTGACTGATGGACTGAGTTGACCAATACTGAACAGTGTTGACCATGATGTACTGTGTTAAATATTGACTTGACCAATACTGATGTGTTGAGCAATACTGACGGTGTTGACCAATACTGATGGTGTTGACCAATACTGACGGAGTTGACCAAATACTGATGAGTTTGACCATACTGACGGTGTTAAATACTGACGGAGTTGACCAATACTGACGGTGTTTAAAACTGACGGTTGACCATACTGTACGGAGTTGGACCATACTGACGGTGACCAATACGGTTGACCAACTGACGGTGTTGACCAATACTTGACGGAGTTTGACAAATACTGTGATTGACCATACTGATGGTGTTAAATACTGATGAGTTGACCAATACTGGACTGTTAATACTGAGGTGTTGACCAATACTGACGGTGTTGACCAATACTGACGGTGTTGTACAATATTGACGGAGTTGACCAATACTGATGGTTGTTGACCATATGGACTGACCAATACTGACTTGACCAATACTGACGGAGTGACAATACTGCTGAATTGACCAATACCACGTGTTACTGACGGAACTTGACGGAGTTGACCAATACTGCACGGAGTTGACCATACTGACGGAGTTGACCATACTGACGTGTTTAGGACGTTTGACCAATATTGACGGAGGAGTGTAAATATTGACGGGAGGTTGACCATAGAGTTGACCAATCTGACGGAGTTGCCCAATACTGACGTGGTAAATATGTGACGAGTTGAGACTTGTTGACCAATACTGACTGTTGTTGACCATACTGAGGTGTTTGACCAATACTGATCGGATTTGACCAATACTGGACGGTTTAATATTGAGGAGTTGACCATATTGACGGAGTTGACCAATATTGACGAGTTGACCTACGACGGTGTTGACCAAATACTGATGGCGTTGACCATGACTGACTGTATGACATGTCTGACTACTGACGATTGACCAATACTGACGGTGTTGACCATACTGATGATTGACAATACTGATGGATTGACAAATACTGATGGAGTTGACCATTTGCTTGTTAATACTGACGGGTTGACCAATTGATTGAAATACGACTGTTGACCAATATTGACGGAGTTGACACAATATTGACTGAGGTTGCCACATTCTGCGGTGTTGACCATATGATGGAGTTGACCAATACTGACGTGTGACAAATACTGACGGTGTTGACAAATACTGACAGGAGTTGACCAATACTGACGGTGGTTTGACAAACTGATGGTTGACAATACGATGGAGTTGAACGTTTGACTGTGTTAATACTGACGGATTACCATATTGACGGAAATACCAGGCGGAGTTGGACTGAGGACAGTTGACCAATATTGACGGAGTTGACCAATATTGACGGAGGAGAACCAATTGACGGATTGCCCAATACTGCGTTGACCAATATGTTGACTGAGACGGAGTTGACCATTGTTAAATATTGACCACCAATACTTGTGTTTGAGCAAATACTGGTTGGTGTTTGACCAATACTGATACAGGACCAATACGGGACCAATATACTGACGAGTTGTGACCAATACTGACGTGTTAAATACTGACGGAGTTGACCAATACTGACGGTGTTGACCAATACTGACGGGTTTATGGACGGCAATACTGATGGAGTTGACACAATACTGCCCCGGTGTTGACCATACTGACCGTTGTTACTGACGTGAACACCAATACTGACGGTGTTGACAAATACTGACGGAGTTGACCAATACTGACGGTGTTAAATATTGACTGAGTTGACCAATATTGACGGTGTTGACCAATATTGACGGAGTTGACCAATACTGACGGTGTTGACCAATACTGACGGTGTTGACCATACTGACGGTGTTGACCAATACTGACGGTGTTGACCAATACTGACGGTGTTGGACAATACTGACGGAGTTGACCAATACTGACGGAGTTGACAAAGGTCCAGCTGGGGCCAAATATACAGTATATGTAAATAGAATCATGAAACAACATTAGAAGAATTCCCCATAAGAAAAAGCAATTTTGTTTGCTTTCTCAGTTGTAGCTGCCTTAATAAACACATCATAATGCCAAGATTTATCCCACAGCTATTTACAGAAACTATTATACCAGGATGACAGAGTTGACATGTTAAAGCTGTGCCTGATTTATTCAGAATTATAAAAAATCCTGACGAAGTTTATGCAAGTCAGAACACAACTTTAATAGCCATTTTTTATGGAAAATATTCATATTATGCATAATTCAAGACTTACTTTTTTATTGTTTGAAATATTACAGATCTCTGCCTTTCAATTTAAATGTATATTTTTGAATTTGTTGCATTTTTAAACACTTTGTTTGGCAATTTTACATTTCAGGCTGAGGACAAGCTAAATTAAATGCGTTTCCAAGTATAGAGCATGTATTTAAATGATATTAACAAAATTATTTAAAAATAAAAGCAATGTATATCCTGAGTATCCAGATTTCCTTTAGATGTAAATTTAAGTAACTTTTCATGGGATTGTAGTTCTTTCCCTCACTAAAGGCCATTAAAGGTATAGTTCACCCAAAAATGAAAATAATGTAATTAATTACTCACCCTCATGTCTTTCCACACCCGTAAGACCTTCGTTCATCTTCAGAACACAAATTAAGATATTTTTGATGAAATCCGATGGCTCAGTGAGACATGTCACCGAACTTCTCAAGATCCATTAATGTACTCAAAACATATTTAAATCAGTTCACGTGAGTACAGTGGTTCAATATTAATATTATAAAGCGACAAGAATATTTTTTGTGCACCAAAAATAACAAAATGACTTTTCAACTATCTAGTGATGGGCGATTTCAAAACACTGCTTCATGAAGCTTCGAAGCTTTATGAATCTTTTGTTTCGAATCAGTGATTCGGAGCACGTATCAAACTGCTGAAATCACGTGACTTTGGCGCTCTGAACCACTGATTCGAAACAAAAGATTCGTAAAGTTTGTAGCTTCATGAAGCAGTGTTTTGAAATCACCCATCACTAGATATTGTTGAATAAAGTTATTTTGTTACTTTTGGCGCACAAAAAGTATTCTCGTCGCTTTATAATATTAAGGTCACATGAACAGTTTTAAATATGTTTTGAGTACCTTTCTGGGTATTGAAAAAGGGAGTGTTATTGCTATCAATGGAGGCCTCACTCAGATTTTATCAAAAATATCTTAATTTGTGTTCTGAAGATGAACCAAGGTCTTACAGGTGTGGAACGACATGAGGGTGAGTAATTAATGACAGAATTTTCATTTTTGGGTGGACTAACCCTTTAAGTTTACAGTCTTGTACCTTTGTATGTTTGTCTGATTTTTTTTTTTGCTTTGTAGTTTGTAGTTTTGTGATTCACCTTGTAGCTGATTATCTTGTTTCATGGCTTATAACTCTTTAACAGAGTTAATAAGACTATTTTAAAATCCCGATTGGAAAAATGAATGAAAAATAAATCAGAAACCAAAGCTGCTAAAAAAGTGGGTGGGCACTAATGCACTCTATTACACCACTCTCTGGAATACTTCATTCTGATTGGTGAGTCACAGTATTCTGCATTCAAAGCAAGAAATATTACAAGACTAATTTCAACCATTGATTTGATTGGCTTATTATTGGCTAATATTGTTTCCCCCCTGCCCACACAGCCTTGAAATGAAATCAGGAATGAAAACTCATTTTAGAGGCAGAGAATATCAAAGTCTCTTACATTATGATAAAGAATTATCACAACAAATGTACTTTTTTCTTCTTCTTCACCATTCTCAGTTTAAAGGCTTCGACCCGCACCACCTGTGTGTCGCGACGCTCTTATTTGAGGGGGATCGTGGGAAGGTTTTGCAGCACGAGAAACAGGTTTACGACATCGCAGCCAAATTCGGGTAAGAAACCGTTGGTTTCTGTGTGTGTTCTTCCAATCTATGCCGTCTCTATGGAAGCAGAGTTACTGTTTCACCAGCATGGGTCATTAGGGTCGTGACCCCTGACCTTAAGTGATCTTTCTGATTGTATACGGAAGCACTGGCGTTTGTCTCTGTCTTTTCATGCTCCCTCATTCATCACGGCTCTTTCAGTGGCAGTGATGGGTGTGTGAGGAAAGAGTGAACAGATTGAATGATTTCTGCATTAAAGGTTGGTTTGATTTTGAGAATATTTAATTAGAGGCCGATTGTGATGGATAGAAGGAGAATCCCACAGCTGACCTTATTGATCCACTGCCTGTGTGTGTGTGTGTGTGTGTGTGTGTGTCCATAAGGAAAATGTTCACCAGACCACAAACGCCTTGATGATCTTTCTTTTGCAACATTGAGTGTGCTGATAATATATGATTTTCCTCTTCACGTCCCAGTGACCTGTACTCTGTTTTGTTACTGTGTGTGTGTGCGTGTGTGTGTGTGTTTTAGGGGACTGGCAGCAGGAGAGGATAACGGTCAGAGGGGTTACATGCTGACGTTTGTGATCGCATATCTGCGGGTGTGTTATGAAGCTCCTCACACGGTTTTATTCTCCATTTCGTCAGACTTCAAAATACACCAAAATGCAACAACAAATACATTTTTGTATCTAACTCTAGATGTGTATTTTGTATGGAAGATTGTTTCCTCCACTGAATAAAAAATAAAAAAGGTAATTGCAACTTTTTATCTCAAAATTGTGACTTTTTTTCTCAGAATTGTGTAATATAAACTCACAATTCTGAGAAAAAAAAGTCAGTATTTTTCCCATCAGAACTGTACTTACAATATAACTCACAATTTCAAGAAAAGAAGTCAGAATTGCGAGATGAGATAAGTCGCAATTATCTTTTTTTTAAATTTTCATTCCATGGCGAAAATAAGCTTCCATCGTTTTGATGGAATGTCTTCGTTTTTTTTTTTTTTTATAACACAAATTCAAAAGTTTGAGGTCAGTAGGATTTTTTAAAATTAAATTAAATACTTTTATTCAACTTGGAAACATTACATTGATCAAAACTGACATCAAGGCCAAAGATTCTATTTCAAATAAATGAAGTTCTTTTGAACTTTCTGTGAATCCTGAAATTAAATCACAGTTTCCACAGAAATCTGAAGCAGCACAACTGTTTTCAACATTGATAATAATCATAAATGTTTCTTGATCATCAAATCATATTATATCTATATCTGTTAATGGCTGCTCATGCACAAAATGAAGACCATGTGATGTATCTATTATAGAATACTTGACTGTGATTGGTCAATCACTGATTGCTTTACGTCAGTGGTCCTGTTTATCCTGTCAGGGTTTATTTTGAGATGATGATACAGCAGACTGTACAATATCCATATGCATGTATCTCCGAACATATATATTTTATATGCACGCTGGAATTGAATTAATGTTTACTTTACACATTTCTTCTCAGCGTTTAAAAAATTCAGTCTGACTGATATATTAGTTTGCAGATACTCAACACTATATTTGTAACTGTTGTTGGTCGTGTTTATTGTGGGGGTATCTTAAGAGAGAGCTTGATAACCTCAAGACCCCACACAAATTGCAGGTCTGTCTTGAGGTTAGCAATCTACCTGAGTTTGCAGACTAAAATCAACAATTACACTGTGAAGTTCTGCATCATTAGTGTAAGATCTGTGTGTGTGTGTGTGTGTGTGTGCAGGATTTGGGAATGGATTACTACGTGATCGGAGAGTCGTTTGAGACGTCTGTGCCCTGGGACAGGTAAGCGATGGTTTGGCGTCACTCTTGTACTGCTTTTCTGTTCGTCGCCCACGCTCTCCACGCTCTCTTTGCTGCTGCTGTTGTTGTCTCTGTCTGAAAGCTTTAGTGGAGGTGGGAAGGTCACAAGGACACAAAGTAAAGGAAAAACTCTCCCACAAAGATGAACAAACTTTCAGAGTTCATGTGAACCTGTAATTTTAGCTCTTAGTACTAACACAGATTATGAGCTGAAAGCAGTCAAGTGTGCAACACACATGAACTTTAAAAACATCTAAACAAAGAAGCTCAAATAGTGTTTTTTTCGTGTGTGTGTTTTAGGTTTTGTTTTTTGTTCTGGATTTTGTATTGTGTTTTGTTAGGTTTTTTGTTGTTGTTTTGTGTTTTGTTTTGTGTGTTTTTTGTTTTGTTTTGTTTTGGTTTGGGTTTTGTGTTGTTTTGGTTTCTTGTTGTTTTGTTTTGTGTTTTGTTTTTGTTTTGTTTAGTTTTTGTTTGTTTACTTTTTGAGTTTAGTGGTGTTTTTTGTTTTGTTTCTGCTGTTTTGTTTTTTGTTTGTTGTTTCGGTTTGTTTAGTTTTAGTTTTTAGTTGTTTTTTGTTTTGTTTTTTGTTTGTTTGTTTTAGGTTTAGTTTTTTGTTTTTTTTGTTTATTGTTAGTGTTTTAGTTGTTTTTTGTTTTGTTTGTGTTTTAGTTTTTAGTTGTTTTTGTTTTGTTTTTTTTGTCTTTTAGTTTGTTTAATTGTATTGTTTGTGGTTTGTTTTTGTCGTGTTTTGTTTTTATGTGTTTATATTTTGTTTTGTTGTGATTTTGTATTGTTTGATTTTTATGTTTTTTTCATATTTAATGTTGTTTGCATTATAGTTTTAGTTACTTAAATGTGAGTATTTGTAATAACATTTAGAATAATAGTGGTTATTTTAGGTTATTTTTTGGCCACCCTTTCTACTCTTGAGATATATATACTGTGTATATATATATATATATATCTATATATATATAATATATGTATTATATATGTATATCTATATATATATACTGTATATTTAGTGTGTGTGTATATATAATTTTTTTTAATTTGTCTCTCTTTCAGGGTTTTGGACTTGTGCAGGAATGTGAAGGAGAGGATTGTAAGAGAGTGTAAGGAGAGAGGAGTACAGTTCCCTCCGCTGTCCACATGCAGGTACACGCACCACACACACACACATACACGCGCACACACATGCACACACACACGTGTCTATCTTTATGACCTTTGATTTGCTGTCCATAAGTAAGCAGCTAAAGACCATCCAAAGCACTAATAAAGAGCAACACGCTAAAAAAAATTTCCACAAGACCCTAACCTGGTGGCAGCAACTATTGTATAACCCTTTAACTTCAGTTAATGTAAAAATCTCCAGGTGTAGTTTGATGCAGGCTGTTTAGTGAACTCTGCGTTCATTCTGATCTCACCTTTACTGTCACACACACAGAAAGAGGGGAGTTTTGGGCTGAACAGTGTTTCTTAGTCATTCATTTCCTGTCTTTTGCTTTCCAGCTGTGTGTGACATGATTGATGTGGCCATTTAACCTCTGTAAAAGCAGATAAACTTAAACTTACTTTGTCTCAAAGTCAAGGGGCACAAAGGCAGGGCCTGGACAGAAAGCATGTCAGCATCTCTCACTTTCTTTTTGTGCTTTCCTGGAGTCATAAAAGATCCCACAGCAGCCGTTAATCTGCTTTAGCAGGAAAAGTATTAAGATAACTGATTATAGAAACATCAAACACTCAGAAATAAGTGATTAGAGGTGTGTATACCAGAACAAAATTAGAAAACTGAGCAAAATTAGATTTCTCTTGAAGTGGTCGTATATTTCATAACAATAATGGCCACCACAATGTTGTAATTTCCAGTGGGAAAGGCTGGATTTTATTTGAATGTAGACGTTTTGAGTTGCTGTGTCAAATAAAGAAATCACAGCAGATGATACATGTATTATAGATATAGATATCTATAGCTTATGGTGAATTGGTATCATGATTATGAAGATGGACTGTACAATTCATTAATGCTTTTTGTGTAATATTGATGAAGTATGGCTATAGAGCTTGCTGGAAAATGTATAATTATGTAACTATCTATAGCTTTTAATTTGTAGGAGCTTCAAATCAATGCATAGATTTTATGTAATGTATGTAGTGTGTAATGTATGTAATGTATGCATGAGTATGTAGAGTGCACATATGAGTATGCCAAAGGCACAATTCTGCAAAAATGTTTGCTGTTCTCTGATGCTACATCCACACCACTAGGTGTCAGTATAAAATGACAGTCATCTTCCCCAGAAGGACTTGAAATCATCATAACTTAATTTTTTATCTTGGTTTTTCTCTTTTCAGAGTTACGCAGACGTATGATGCAGGTGCTTGTGTGTATTTCTATTTTGCCTTTAATTACCGGGGTCTGAGTGATCCAGTTCACGTCTACGAAAAAGTGGAGGTAAGCACAGCAAGACAGTTAAAGATTAGCCATCGATCTTTAAACTAGCACAACATTTCTCAATATTTACCCGTGAAGGTAAAATGAACTGTCCAAATGAACCTTGCAACCCTAGCTGATAGATCTAACTAAACATTTATTTCACTGCAAAAAAAAAGGGTTTCTGAGAACATTTTGAAAGAAAAGACTCAAGTGAATCATTTGTGTTTATTTGTGTGAATCAGTGAATCATTTCTGTGTTCATTGGAATTAAGCATCCAAATGAACCTCACAAACAGAACTATTTAATTCACTACAAAAAAGAAGGGAAACCAGGAACATTTTAAAAGTAAAGACTCAAATGAATCAGTGAATCATTTGTATATAAGTGGTTAATTGAAATGAACTGTCCAAAGGGACCTAGCAATCCTAGCTGATAGAACTTACTAAACATTTATTTCGCTACAAAAGAAAGGGCTTTCTAAAATATTTGGAAAGTAATGACTCAAATGATTCAGTGAATCATTTGTGTGTTCATTGGAATGAACCATCCAAATATTGGAATGAACATCCAGATGAACGTAGCAAATAGAACTATAGATTTCACTCCAAAAAAGGGCAACCAAGAACATTTTGAAAGTAAAGACTCAAATGAATCAGTGAATCATTTGTATTTAAGTGGTTAATTGAAATGAACAGTCCAAATAAACTTAGCAATCCTAGCTAAACATTTATTTCGCTACAAAAAAAGAAAAGGAAAAGAAAAGACTCAAATGAATTAGTGAATCATTTGTTTATTTGTGTGAATAAGTGAATCATTTCTGTGTTCATTGGAATTAAGCATCCAAATGAACCTCACAAACAGAACTATTGATTTCACTACAAAAAAAGAAGGGCAACCAAGAACATTTTGAAATTAAACACTCAAATGAATCAGTGAATCATTTGTATTTAAGTGGTTCATTGAAATAAACTGTCCAAAGAATCCTAGCTGATAGAACTAACTAAACATTTATTTCGCTACAAAAGGAAAGGCTTTCTAAAATATTTTGAAAGTAATGACTTGAATGATTCAGTGAATCATTTGTTGAATAAGTGAATCATTTGTGTGTTCATTGGAATGAACCATCCAAATATTGGAATGAACATGCAGATGAACGTAGCAAATAGAACTATATATTTCACTCCAAGAAAGGGCAACCAAGAACATTGTGAAAGTAAAGACTCAAATGAATCAGTGAATTTCTCAATATTTACCTGTGAAAAGCATCAAAAGCATCAAAATGTGCTGTTTCAACTGTAGGTTTAGTGTGCTGCTGTTAAATTTGAAACAAATCAACTTTCTCTCTTTAGCTTTAAATGGGTATAATTAACGTGTCTTTTTTGCTTGTGTTGTGTAGCATGCAGCCCGGGAGGAGATTCTAGCCAATGGAGGAAGTCTGTCTCACCACCATGGAGGTGAATTTCACCACACAGCATGTGAATCATCTGAAATAAATGAATCAGTTCCATCATTTGGAGCTATACTGAACAAAACATGCACAGAACTCGGCCTCTGGACTCCACAATTCAGCTTCTTAGAGAATCGTAGCATTGGGGTCAGTGGTTTGTCCTGGTTTATTGGGTCTGAAACACACGACTTATCTACATTACCGTCCGCCTGCTGCTAGCTAAACGTCACCAGACTCATTAATCACACACACACACACACACACACAGATCTGTAGCACACAGGTCGAGTCCTATATGGGCTGTTAAAGGAGTAGTTCACTCAAAAACATTGTTTCCTGACTGCTATGTCGTTTCAGACATGAATGACTTCTTTCTTTCTCTGTGGAATACAAAAGACGCAATTCTGAAGACTTATAATATGAGTTAAAAAAGGGTATCAAAAGAGCAGTCTCTGAAGCCATACAAAACCTTTGTGTGAGAAATAAAATGAAATTCAAGACCTGATGATCTCTCCTCCAGTGAGCTGTTAATGCGGATCATTGAGTCGGTGAGTTGAACTCGAGATCCGCATCAGTCAAATTTGTGAAAGAATCTTTTATTGGAAAGATCAGATGCAAAATAGTATCTTTTATATTTCACAGAAAAGAGCGAATAGTCGATTTGAAATGACGCGCAGGTGATTTTTAACTTTTGGATGAACTAAATGCGAGAGAAAATGGTGAGCTGATGTTCATAAACTTTAAGAAAGAAAGAGAAAGCCGTGCTGATGGTGTGTGTGTGTGTGTGTGTGTGTGTGTGTGTGTGTGTGTGGGGTTTCTCTGTAATTGTGATTAATAGCAGTACTGCGGTACTATCTGCCTGCCGACAGGCCCTTTTGTCTACACACAATCACAGCATGACAAATGAAGTGTGTGTGTGTGTATCTGGAAAAACAGATGTAGTCTGGGCTTGCGAGGTGGGAGGGCGCAGGAGAGAAACGCACAGTTTACCAACCTGTGTTTACCGCAGGTCAGAGCTGTGAATGCAACCAAACACACATTAGCCAGACCTCTACTCGCTTTAAACACAAATGCACACAGTTCCTTTGTTGATCATGTGAACATGCATCTGAGCAACCTAAACCAACAGAAATATGCCCTTTGAACTTTAAAAGAACACAGATAAAATAGATTCGCTGCTCTGCTAGAGATAAAGGGTTAAAGAGAGGGGAGAATGGCAGGAAATGGCCTTAACTACTCTTTTTGAGTCATTTGGGCTAACTAATTTGCAAAGCATTTGTCAATCATTTGACTGTAGAACTGTGAGGTGGGTGACATCTTGTAAACATTGATAAAACAACATTGTAAACTAATTAAAATTTAATACTGAACACTATGGGTTTGTTAGCCCTAGCAAACAGAACTAACTAAAATTTATTTCATTACAAAAAGAAGAGCTTCCTAGAATATTTTGAAAGTAATGACTCAAATGAATCAGTGAATCTTTTGTGTTTTCATTGGAATGAACGGAACTAACTGAACATTTATTTCACTATCAAGAAGGGCTTCCGAGAACATTGTGAAAAGAATGACTCCAATGAATCAGTGAATCAATTGCGTTTAAGTGGTTCATTTAAATGAATTGTACAAACGAACCTAGCATCCCTCGCAGACAGAACTAACTGAACATTTATTTCACTGCAAAAAAAGAAGGGATTCCAGGAACATTGTGAAAATAATGACTCAAATGAATCAGTGAATCAATTGTGCTTAATCAGTTCATTTAAATTGTCAAAATGAACCTAACATCCCTTGCAAACAGAACTAAACATTTATTTCACTGCAAAAAAAGGAGGGCTTCCGAGAACATTGTGAAAATAATGACTCCAATGAATCAGTGAATCAATTGTGGTTAATCAGTTCATTTAAATGAACTTAGCATCCCTCAATATTAGAACTAACTGAATGTTTTTCACTGCAAAAAAAAAAAAGAAAAAAAAAGGCTTCAGAGAACATTTTGAAAATAATGACTCAAATAAATCAGTGAATCTTGTGTTTTCATTGGAATGAACGGAACTAACTGAACATTTATTTCACTACCAAGAAGGACTTCCGAGAACATTGTGAAAAGAATGACTCAAATGAATCAGTGAATCAATTGTGTTTAAGTGGATCATTTAAATGAATTGTACAAACGAACCTAGCATCCCTCACAGACAGAACTAACTGAACATTTATTTCACTGCAAAAAAGAAGGGATTCCAGGAACATTGTGAAAATAATGACTCAAATGAATCAGTGAATCAAATGTTTAATCAGTTCATTTAAATGAACCTAGCATTCCTCAATATTAGAACTGAATGTTTTTCACTGAAAAAAAAAAGGGCTTCTGAGAACATTTTGAAAATAATGACTCAAATGAATCAGTGAATCTTTTATGTTCAAGGTCTAAAGGAACCAAGCAACCCTAGCAAACAGTACTATCTAAACATTTATTTCACTACCAAGAAGGACTTCCGAGAACTTTGTGAAAATAATAACTCAAATGAATCAGTGAATCAATTGTGTGTTTAAGTGTTTCATTTAAATGAATTGTCCAAATGAACCTAGCAATTCTCCCAAACAGAACCAACTGAACATTTATTTCACTGAAAAAAATAGGGCTTTCGAGAACATCTTGAAAATAACGACTCAGATGAATCAGTGAATCATTTGTCTGTTTAGGTTCATTGAAAGGAACTGTCCAAACGAACCGATTCACTAAAGTGAATAAAATGTTCTAGTGCTCTCCAGAGCAACGCTCACCTCTGCTGCCCAATGTCTATAGTATTTAGTGATGTGTTTGGACTAATGTGACCGCTACAAAGTACAAATCTTTTTTTTGGTGCCGTGACCCGGATTCTACGAATTCTTGTTGGGCTTCGCAGTAGGAGTTTTGTTTTTCAGGTTTGTTTGTTTGGCACCATGCAGACCTGCTTAAACATTTCTTCTGAGCTGATCCCAGAGTCTCGGAGCGCAGCATGTGTAAACACACGCCTGAGGGAACACGAACAGCATGCGTGTGTTTGTGCAGGTGAAGACCCGGGGTTATTGGGCAAATGAGTGCATCATCCTCAAACACACTCAGATTCCTGAGCCATTCTGCAAAGTATTGGACACGCATACCTATGCTTTTGTCCCTGGCTCTAGTTTTTGCATGTCTCAGCTGTGCGAAAGTGGTTATGAGAGATGAATAGTGACAGGATAGTGATAGAAAGAGAGAGCGGGAATATGGGCTGGTGGCGAGATGATAGATGTGTAAATTATCTCCGTGATGGAGGCAATGATGCAGTCATGCCTCCTTCTGTTTCTGTCTGTCGCCCAGCAGAGACACAAATACACCGCTGGGGGTTTGAGGAGGGGCCGCCGTGTGCCGCTCGTGATTGGCTCGCTGTGCGTTAGGTGGGCCGGCCGTCTGTTCTTTCATGCGAGATGACTGGCTCTGTCGCCACAAGACCCATTTGCATATGTATGAGAGAATCTCGGGTTGGGGTGTTGCCAATAGCGAGCTGCCCTTGCCCTAAACTCCGCCCTCTTCTCAAACAGTAAGGTATTATGACGAAATGCCGACTGCTCGCTTATCAATCATAGTAAGCGTGTGAGAGACAGACTGAGAGAGGGAGACGAGGACATCGAGGTTCTCTAAACTGCGGCTCCGGCTAACAATATGCTGTGTGGTGTTTTATTAACCCAATATTCATAAAGGACATGACATTGTTTTAATGATATGGGAAAGAAATCATAACTATATATTTTATTATATATTATATTATATTACTTTATAATATAATATAATATAATATAATCTGTTATATAATATAATCTGTTATATAATATAATGTATTATTAATTATATTATTATATATTATTGTAATTTCAGATTATTTTAATTATATTACATTTAATGAGACATAAAGGTGTGAATAATATCTAGGGACTAGATAGTTACATTTTCCATCATCAAACACATAATTCATCTTTAAAAACAAATTAATGAATTATTAATAATGATCACAAATGACAATTATTATAAACAATGATTAATGATTATTATATAACAACAATACTAATAATGGATTAATAATAATAATAATAATAATGGGTAATCTTTAAATATTATATTATTATAATTTCAGATTATTTTAATTATATTAAATTTTATTCAAACATAAAGGTGTGAATTATATCTAGGGACTATCATCATATATCTCATATCATATCATATATAATTATTATTAAATAATTTATTAATAAATAATAACATAAAAATGATTATATATCAACAATAATAAGTTGTATTTTCCGTCATCTAACATTAATCATCTTTAAAATCATATATTAATGATTATTAATAATGATTGAAAACGATTATGTAATAACAGTAGTACTAATAATGGATTAATAGTAGTAGTAATAGTAATTATAATGGATAATCATTAAATATCATATTATATGATTATAATTTCAGATTATTTTAATTATACTACATTTTATAGAAACATAAAGGTGTGAATTATATCTAGGGACTATCATCATATATCATATATATGATATTTTATGATTAAGATATGATATATGATCACATCATATCATATATCTCGCATCATATCTCATATCATGTCTCGTATCTCATATCATATATCATATCATATATCATCATATCATAATCAATCATATATAATGATTTATTAAATTTATTAAAATTTATTAATGAATAATAACAATAATAATGATTATATAACAATAACAATAATAATAATAATAGTTACATTTTCTGTCATCTAACACTTAATTCATCTGTAAAAACCACAACAATATTGATATAATTATGATTTAATAATAGTAATATAATGATATTTAATGATGATAATGGATTAATTAAATAATAATTTAATCTCGACAAAACAATTTAATAACACTGTTCAAGTAATCTTTATCAAATTTCAAGATTACTATCCATTTTTACACTGTACAATATAATATTGGGATGCACTTAAAACATTTTAGTTTTGTTTTATTTATTTTTATTTAACAAAATGGTACAGAATATTAATATCAGCCAATTATCTGCCATAGCATGAAATTAATCCTCAGCTTATATGTTTCCAAGTATATAGGCTTTTTTATTTATTTATTTATTTTTTTAATATCTGTATTTTTAATGTATGTTTGTTGTTGTTGTTGTTTTTACTTTGGCCAGTAAGCAATTTTCATTTTATTCGTTCATTTTATCATGTCATATTTTATGAATAGCACTTACAAGTAGTTTTGGTAGGTTCTTTGGTATTGATTTATTTAAAATGTTTCTAATGATCATTTTTTGGTGAATTTGTGTGATAATTTAGCTGACGTGGATGTATGTTTGGTGTAAGTTTGTGGTGTTTAGTCAGAAGACGAGAGAAGCATGCAGACAGACAGAGATCAGAGCTGCTGTAGTGTCTCTCTCCGCTGGGAGCACAGGCAGCATAATGAGTTTGATAGTCTGCTGCTCTCCATAAATCACATCATGCAAAACATCTCAGCGTTTCAGCAGTGCCGCCCACCCCAGAACATTCATCATCCGGCGCTTACAGCCGCACGCACACCAGAGCCATTCGCGTCCTGCTGTCTGCCACACACGTGTGCTCACCCGCTCTCTCTCTCTCTCTCTCTCTCTCTCTCTCTCACAGTGGGAAAACTCCGGAAGGAATGGATGAAAGAGAGCGTGTCCGGCGTGGGGCTCGGCATGCTCAAGTCGGTGAAGGAGTTTGTGGACCCTCAGAACATTTTCGGCAACAGAAACCTGTTGTAATTCAGCAACACTCTATATTCATGCGTTTTCTATTACCTTCTAGTCATATTTGATTTAAACCTCATAATCCTGTCTTTCTCAGTGTGTGAGCGCACAGTAACACGATAAACCACTCCTCTGTTTCTCATTAACACCATCCTCCTGCGTTATTGTCATCTTTAACCTTTGACCTCGTCTTTAGTGAGGTGGCAGGGCTCAAGCCTCCTCCTGATCACGTGACTTCATTTCTCGCCGGTCTTCCCATGGTTGAACAGGTTTTTGATACTGTAACGTCTGGATGCTTCTGTGTCTGGCACTACTGTTGTGTTTCGTACATTAGCAGCGACTGAATTATGCTTTTTAAAGCAGTGTGCCTTCTGTCTGTCTGTGTGTGTGTCTGTCTCACACTCCTCTTTCTGAGTGACTAAGTGTTTTATTATCCTCTCTTCCTTACTGTACTTCTGCCTTTTCTATTCGTCAGCTCGATAAACTGTGTGTGTAGTATTTTGGGGGTGAATCTCATGAAAAATGTCCCATTTGTATTTCATTAATCCATTTTTGGGCTTAAAAAATATGCACAATTTCCCACCAAATTTCTTTAAAGTAATATGAAAAAAGTAATTATGGTAATTAAAACTGTCTAATTAAAAATTATTATTTGTGTAATGAGAATGGGGGAATAACACTAAAAAATGCTGAGTTAAAAAAACCAAGTTGGGTTGAAAATGGACAAACCAGCGTTGGGTTAAATGTTTGCCCAATGTGCTGGGTAGTTTTATTTAACTTAACGATTGTTTAAATATTACTGTATTGCTTGCTTAAAATGAACCCAAAATAGGTTGGAAATAAACATTTATTAATAAGTTTAATGTATAATAATAAAATGATAAACATTTATTAAATTACTCATTAATAATGTTCACTTTGATTATTATTGTTGCCTTAGTAATTATGTGTCTGATTTTACTTTCCAACATATTTTGAGTTCATTTTAAGCCTGACATATAGTCATTTTAAACAATAGTTGTGTTAAATAAAACTATCCAGCATGTTGGGTCAAATTTAACCCAAAACCGCTACATATTCACCCAACTTGGGTTTTTTAACCCAGCATTTTTGGTGTATGATTAACGTCATGAAAATTGCTCTAATATTGCATCTTTTTTATATATAATTTTATTCTTAACACTTTAATAAGGTTTATTCACCAACATTAGTTATGCATTAGTTGACATTTACAGAAGAGGATTAGGGCCAAGCAATAATAAAAAAATAAAACCATCTCGAGATTAAAGTGTTAAATTCGAAAAAAACTCGAAATTTTGAGAAAAAGTTGAGATAAAATGTTGAGAATAACTCATTAAATTGAGAAAAAACTCGTTAAATTTCAAGAAAAAAGTCTAGATAAAATGTGAGAATAAACTCATTAAATTGAGAAAAAAGTCTTAATTACGAGAACAAATTCGTTAAATTGAGAAAAAATGTCATTAAATTCGAGAAAAAAGTCTAGATAAAATGTTGAGAATAAAGTCATTAAATTGCGAGAAAAAAGTCGTTAAATTACAAGAACAAATTCGTTAAATTACGAGAAAAACTCGTTAAATTTCAAGAAAAAATCGAGATAAAATGTTGAGAATAAACTCATTAAATTGCGAGAAAAAGTCGTTAAATTACGAGAACAAATTCGTTAAATTTTGAGAAAAAGTCGAGATAAAATGTTGAGAATAAAGTCATTAAATTGTGAGAAAAAAAGTCGTTAAATTACGAGAACAAATTCGTTAAATTGAGAAAATGTCGTTAAATTTCGAGAAAAAGTCGAGAAAAATGTGAGAATAAAGTCTTAATTGCGAAAAAAAAGTTGTTAAATTACGAGAACAAATCGTTAAATTACGAGAACAAATTTGTTAAATTTCGAGAAAAAGTCGAGATAAAATGTTGAGAATAAAGTCATTAAATTAATGATTTATTCTCGTAAATTAACGAATTTTCTCGTAATTTTTCGTTTTTTTAATTTGAGTTATGAGCTTGACTTTTTTTGAAAACTAGTTTTTTCTCGTAATTTAATGAGTTATTCTCAACATTTATCTCGACCTTTTTCTCGAATTTTAACGAGTTTAATCTCGAGATGGTTTTATTTTTTTATTATTGCTTGGCCCTAATCCTCTTCCGTAGACATTAATACAGAATTTATTATTATTTAATGGTAATTTCAACATACACCTTTTAAACATTAATTATATCATCAGTAAATCCTTTATGAATGAATGTGAAGTAACAAGGATCAATAGTATATTTATAAATTGTTTTGTCGTTCAGCATTAACTGATCTACACAACCTTATTGTAAAGTTATTATTTTTCTTTTGATTCTAGCGGGAGGGAATGTGTTTGTGAGATTGACCCCTTTAAGAGGTGCAGTTTGTGTATTGAGCCCGATCTGTTGGAAACTGACCCTGTAATGTGGGTTTTGAACAGAGATGTTGTGTCTTGAGCTCGTGCTCTGCCTGATTTGGTTCGTCTTGATCATCTGAATGATCTGCATCAAATCTCTCCTTGTGTTTCTGCCAAAGACTGTCAGCATCTCTTCTTCTGCAGACTTGCTTCAGCCACACACATCTGTACATCCTGTATATAATCATGATTACACGGTTTGGAGAGTATGTTCGCCGAAGATCCATCACAATAAATTGTATTTTTTTAACACAACATATGCAAAAAGCCAGAGATGATCTGAACTGGGATCTAAAACATTAAATGTGACTGTTACGTCTTTTGATTTGTATGCATTCGTCTTTGAGGAAATATAAACCTGTCTGAATTCCTCCTCCTCCGTTCATCTGTCGTCGATTTCCCAGAATGCATCTGAGTTTATTATACTTTGAGAGTCCGTTATGCTTTGGTTTGATATGTAGGAGATTGCTTCTTTCAAAGAAGTAGTTCACTTAGAACAGAAAATCCTGTCATTATTTACTCGTTTTAAATCTGTGGGACACAAAGAGATGTTTGGAAGAATGTTCATGCTGCTCTTTTCTAGGCATTGGAAACATGTGGTAAACTGTAAACCCGAATAAGCTGGCAAAACTCAAAAAAAAAAAAAAAATGAGGCAGTCGGTTACATCAAAATTTTTAAGTTAAGAAATTCAAAGTTTAAAAGTTTGTTTTTGTACACTGACATTTTAATTCTTTAATTTAGTTCTTAAATTTGAAATGATTCAGTAAACTAATTCATACATTTAACTTAAAAATATCATGTAATCTCAGTGTAAACATTTTTATTAGTGGAAACTTAGCTAGCTATAACTAGATAATGCTAACTAAGAAAATGCTAACTTGTTAATTTGCTAACATGTTAAAGTTGCAATATGTAATATTTTTGCAGTAAAATATCCAAAATCCACTAGGCCAGTGTTACATATTTTGTTCAGTTGAGTACTTACAATATCCAAAATGTTTGCAACTATTTGTAAATCATGAGAAAATTGCAATTTTATCCAAGGCTCCGGGACGTGTGAGGAGTCGCCTGTCAATTGCGTCATACCCGTGTTACCCTCGGTTTCTGGTTTTATTTTGTAGAAACCATGAAAACACCAAAGACGCTTTAATATATTACACGTTTTAATAGACAAGGGAACAACTGTTTTGATATATTTATAGACAGAAAACTAATTATTGTTATATAGCTCAACACATTTATTCTTATTGTTTAAATCTGATATTCTTGATTTTTTCGAGTACCATGCTTTACCATGCCTCAGAGAAAAACACTATTTTGTCAAGTAGCTAACATAGCATAATCAATGCAGCTTTATTTTTAGTAACAGTAATACAGCATTTTCTCCATCATACAATACGTTTTAAAATTAATTGCATGCCATTTATCAACACAAGCCATCCAGCATTTAATATGATAAAATGATCTATCTTACTGCAGTGTGTAACAGTGTCTCACAGCAGCCACCGAGCGAACGCACAGAGTAACGTTATCATTTTCAACACACTCAAATGTATCTATTATGATAAACAGAGCTGTGTTACCTCATACTCATGAGCGGAAAAGCGGAAGCGGCGCCGGCGACTGTGTCATAATAAAAGTCCTGCTGTTCGTGAGGCGTGTTGAGCAATCGCTCCAGCTCCTCGTTCAGCTCCACAACACTCGCTCCTGCTCTGCTTCATACTACAGTAACGTTAATAATCACATCCATGAACATGATTTCTTCCTGAGTCCTATCCCAATTCTTTTGCACCGTCCGTTGAGGTGGAGACCACATGTCCCAAGATTCTGCGCTCAAACTTGGCGTCATCAAGCTACGCCTTTTTGAATAGGCCTCTAGCAACCTCTAGCAGACAAAATTATTACATATTGTACCTTTAACAACAGCATGGTATAGCACTTACTGAATGAGTACAGCAACTTAAAACATTTAACACTTGCTCTCAAACCAAGCCGCATGCTCCACTGTCACCATGATGGAAACTCTCCAAAAATCCATTAATAAAACCCATTAATAGCATAGTAAAACATTAATCACTACTAAATCTCCCACTTAACATTAATCTTGCAAAAAAAAAAAACATATATAACACTTAATTTTAGCATTTACTTACATTTCGAGTGCCGTATGGGCAAAGCATGCTGGGAAATAGAAATCCCAGCCCAGTTTCAGTTAAACTTAAATTTGTCTAAATTAAAAGAAATAAGTTCATAAAACTCAAAACAATTAAACAATTTACTTTTCAATTTACTCAATTTCAGTTTACTTAAAATATATCAGTTCTGTGAACTCGAAAGAAAAAGATAGTGCTTAATACTTATAAAAGTTCATTTGACTGAACTAATTTGTTTAATTTAAGTTTGTCCCTCTCAAACAAATAAAAAAAAATCAAACAAATATAAAAAAATCAATTATTTTGTGCGTAAGGATTTACAGAGTAGCCAGGAAAAGGAGAAAAAGCAGTCAAAGTGTTATTTGTACATACTGACATTGACATAAAAACCTTCCCCAATCGCCAAAGCTCTGAAATCTCATTCACATTTCTGTACATTAAAATTGCAGCATCATGATCATTTTTGAGACAAAAACATTGCTGTTTGCCGTCATTGATATCAAACATGGTGCACATGCTGAAGGGATGACTTTACGACACTTGGATGTTTTGTATAAATTACCCACCCCTATCAGAAACGCACATTTTAAGCTGTTATGTTTATTTTAGAAAACGTATATTTGTAATAAGTAACTACATAAGAACATTTGGGGTGTGAGAGTGTGTGCAGTTACGCTGTAGAACAAAACGTCCAAGTATTGTCAAAACCCCATAGGGAAAATCTGGAGGGAACCAGTGGTGAATGAATCTTCCGGGTTTGACGTCGCCTCTATTTGAAAATGTGCAAGAGACTTTCCTGTTACTTTACGCTTTTTAATATTCACTATCAATGTACTGAAAAAAGCAGCATGAACCTTCTTTGCCTTTTTGTGTTTCACAGAAGAGAGAAAGCCGTATTATTTTGTAACACATGAATGTTTGGACGTAATGATGAGTTTTTATTTTGGAGTGAACTGGAGGCCTGTGCAGACACTAAACTCTGCTGCCGTATGGGAACAGTTTAAATGTGGAATAACTGATTGATGTAGTGTGTGCCCCGTTTAACAGGGTTTAGACGTCTCACTTTACTACGCTGGCACTTTTGTAAAACATTAAGCCTAAACAAACAATCAAATAGCATGGCAGGTCTTTATTTTCAGGCGTCCTGCCCAGCTGCTGAGAGACGCCATTCCTCGGCCCTGTCAAACAGGGATGTGATGTTCAGCAGAGCCTTCTCACCGGTTCCCAAACGACACTAGACCATTTATAAAGTGTCAGAGGAGCCTTTATGTGTTATCAGTCCATCTGTTTCTGAACTATTTTGTTGCTGAAACGCAAAATGAAGGATCTAGAGGAGGTTTCGCTGCCCCTCGGATTGATTCCTGAATGGTTTCATCATCAAACGTCTCGTGTTTCACAACCGTAACAACCGTATTAACAGACTTTAATATGAAAGTTCCCTTGTCTTTCCTCAGATTTCTTGGTCATGTGTTTAATATAAGAGTACATTTTGTCAAAGCTGTTTGTGCAATAAATTAACAATGTCAGAACATTTTACATCGTTTGTCCTCTGTCATTATTGCGAATGTTGTATTAGGTTTGCTGAATTCTGAAGTCTGTCCAATCAGAGGCCTTTCCTGCAAAGCACACTTGGCATAAATGTGTACTAGTAGACATTCACACAGCCTAGAAAAGCCCACAATCTTCATCTTTCATTTCCACAGTGACGAATGAACCAGAGGTGACCTAACATTTTCCCCTACTCATTATATTCTGCCAAACTGTTGCCATGCAAAATAACTTTATTTTTTAGATGACAAAGATGTAGCATACTATAAATAAATAGCTGTGTCCAAAATCCTATACCCTTAAATAGGGCACTAATTTGAAGGGACAGCCATTTGTAGTGGTGTCCGAAACCTTAGTGGAAGTTTTAAATGATTATTAAACAGCAAGCACAAACTTTGAAAAAGCATGTCACTCAGTGTCTGAATTCACTCACTCGCTCTCATTCACTCCCTCAAGTGAACTGTAGTAATGAGGGAACGAGTGTATAGGGGGCGATTTTGGACACAGCCTTTGTTTAATGTTTCACACATGCTCTTTTATTAACTTATACTCAGTATAGTTTAAATAAGGTACAAGAGAACAGTATATTGTGAATAGAGTGACATACTAAAAAATATTGAGGATACACTATTTATTAAAATGTTATTAAATTAAAAATATTATCATTCCTCTCATCTACACTCTTTACACTTAAGATGCAAGTATGAAATTTGAACAATTTATGAATAATGTGTAATGAGTAGGAGGCTATGATTGTACGAAAAAAAGTAGGCATCATTGTCAGATATTAATTAATTGGTAAATGGTCCTTTAGTTACAGTTTAAATTTGCGTTTTTTTTTTTAATTGTATTATTTCACTTTTAAAGAGTTACTTCATGCTGTGTGTTACAATGATCTCACCATGCTTAAAGGCTGAACAAAATGGTTGCTGAATGTGATTTCCTGTTGAAACAAGATTTCAGGGCAAAACATATTGCAGGATGTCTAGAGAGCATTTTATTAGACAGGCAGCATGTACAGGCCCCTGATCAATCATGAACATGTTTTGACTGTTTTACCAGAATAAAAAGACAAAAATTTGTGTATATCTGGTGAACAGTTATAGGGGGTTGTAGAAAGTAACCAACTTGCAATATGAAGCTTTACTAAATATGAAGATACATTTCTATAGCTCTGACTGATTGTAAATCGGATGCATGTGGATGTTATTTTAAATTATTTTAATCTATGGACACTCACAGTTTCTGTAAAAGGCTTTCAGGTGCAGTCAGATCATTGTGTAATGTGCCCAGGTGAAAAAAAAAAAAAAACACTTTATTTCAGTACTCTTCCATATGTACTTAAAATGCTCTATTTTCATGCACTAATTTTGTACTTAATATACTAAAAATTCTTCTTTAGTACTTTTTAAGATAATCTTAAGAACATCTAAGTGTACTCAACTGTGCTATTTTGAGACACCATGAAATATGAACTAAAATGTGCTTTTAACACACTATCTCTGTATTTAAAAAATGTAGCTATTAAGTTACCACTTGTAGTACACCTGAACCCATCTTTCATACACTTAAATATACTGAAACTGTTAATATTCCTTTTAAGTATATGTTAATGGTGTTTTACTTGTAATTAATACTGTATTTTTCATGAAAATCCATTAAAATAGAACTTAATGATAGTATATATCAAAATCCACTAAAATGTTATACTGTAAAGCGTTCATAGCACACTTATAAAACACTTCTGTATATTTGGTTTACATCATCTGACTACACTTAAAATCAATTTTAGTGTTAGTGCTAATTAGTACATTTATATTAAGTGTACTTAAGTGCCACAGTTGGAAAAGTGTTCTTATAACTAGTACACTAGTAATATATTTTTAGTGCTTCAAGTGTACTTTATTTTTACCTGGGTGCACAAATGCATGTAACCACAGGGTGTCACTGTTGAGTGGCTTCTGTCTGTATTTGAACAGAGTTTCAGTGCTGAGACCCTGAGCACATTTGGGATGTTTCTCCTTATGTAACAGCAGATCACACCTGACTAATGAACTGAACTCATTTGTGCTTCATGACCTGAATTATGTGTGTCAGGTTAGTGAGACATCTAAAATGAGCAGTGCTGTAGGGCCGCACTTTTATCACAGCCTTGCTTTCAGAAGTATATTTGATTCATTTCCAGCTTAGAGGCTGCTATGAAACAAACCAACCAGCTCAGAGATTAATCACATTACAAACTGTGATCTGAGCAACAGAACAACAACAAAATACTCATCCGTTGAAGCATGCAAATTATTTAATTAAAAAACCTGCCATTTTAAATTGTTATTAACAGAATGATTTGCTTATCAATGACCTCAGAGCTCAGGTTAGTTCTGTTTTTACAGGTTTATAGATGAGCTAAAATCTGTTTCTTTATAGACCCTGCGCTAGAGAAACAAGCACACAGACATCTTTAGCATTTTGTCTTTAAACTTCCGCTTTAGCGGTAGTTCTATATATTTCTATGGCATCACTGTCGAGGAGTAATTAGCTGGTGAAGAGTTAACGAAAGTTATCGTGAGCTTTGTAATGTTTGAAGCGGGTATAACAAATGTCAGTCAGACCGGGAAGATTTTAAAAGGAGCAGTTCATTCATAAATCCGTAAGATCTTACCTTCATGCTGTGGAAATACAAACCAGAAGACAGAACACAATTAGCGCAGCGCTGAAAAGGGGCGGAGCTACAGAAGTTCTATAGACAACGTAAACAGGATTTTATTAGTGTTGGATGAACTGCGTGTAGATTACACCTGAATTTTCCAAACTACTCGCAGAAATCTCCAACTCATTATTACTAGCAGCACGTTTATTTGAATCGGACAGTTTACACTTTCAGAAATCATGCTTTAGGATTCTCCAGAAATCTCTGCCAGACAAAAGGAGAGCTGAACCAAGAGAACAAGACAATTCAAGACAGCCTCATCACTTACATAATGCCTCAGAGAAGAGTCAAACAGTGGTAATAGCAGTAACCAATCCCCCAGGAAATCATTCGGAATAATGTAAAACATTCTGAATAATGCAATTACACAATATGAAGGTATTCCTCCCCACTGTGATGCAACAGCTGGTTTCATGCAGGTACATTAAATCAAGTACTGAATAATGAATTACAGATGAATCTCATTACAGCTAACTGTTCATCTCTGAAGCAGACACTTCTTCATGCAACTCAATTTTACTCTCCATCAATTGGCATTTTATCTTTAATTTCCCAAGAGCATGTGGACTTTTAGCAGCACAAGAAGGCTTTCAAAACCACTACACAATTATCAAAGTGCAGTCACATATTACACAAATCAGAGTCCACTTCAGGACACAAAGGAGCACGAGACAGGGAAGAAAACACGATTCTGATCCAAGTAAATATTTGTTGTTAATTGTGGACTATAGCTGCCCTCAAAAAGTTTTCTTAGGTGGAGGGAAACTTCAATTTTAGAAAAAATAAAAGGTCCAGTGGGGTTCTGTGTAGAACTCCTAGAGTTCTTGACTTAATTTTTAAAGAACTCTTTATGCCAAAAAGGTTCTATATAAGGAGAAATGTCCTGAATGATTGCATAATACTTTCATGTTGAACAGGTTATTTCATTTTTTTTTTTCTGTTCACAAAGTACCCTATGTTTGCAAGCTGTTTAATTCATACAATTTAAAGGGGTCATGACATGAGACATTAAACTTGCCTTGATCTTTTGACATATACGTTCTTTGTACCATTAAAACATCCTACAATTTTCATAGCTTAAAATGTCCTCATTATAAACAAAGCATTATAAACAAATTTAATCAAGCTGTGATGTCACACATGCAAATACATTTGCATACGACTGCCTCCAAAGCAAGACATCGATAAAGTTTTACATCATCGCACCATAGTCCCCGCCCACTGGCCTTCAGTCTCTTATCAGCTGACGCTTGCCTACACTGGATGTGAGCGTCACGTCAAAAGCAAGTGGAACCCATTATAATGACTGACGTGGTCCATTATCTCAAGGAACCATGATTATGTGAGTAACCTAAAACGTTCCCTTTTGATATGGTTCACTCGCTTTGCATCTGCATTTAAACTGACGCTTATGGGGAACTTAATCCAATAGCTCCGTGCTACAAGCGCAGAATAAAAGTCACTCTGCGAGCCAACAGCTAGGGGGCACTCAATTGGGGGCCCCTTAAATCAGCTGCATAGGAAGAGGTTCAGACCATAGCCGGAGCCTGCTACATAGTCCATAAGCGTCTTAGACTGACAACACCCATGCTTGAAGAGCAGGGATGTCCAGGATATAAAATCTGGTGATGGTGGAAGGGGACCGGCCACCACACAGATGTCCACGATAGAGACTCCACTGGACCACGCCCAAGAGCAGGCCATCCCTCTGGTGGAGTGTGCCCTAACTCCCAAGGCGCACAACAAGTCCATGGACTTGTAAGCCAGCGCTATCGCATCAACAATCCATCTGGAAAGCTGCTCAGACAAACAGCTCTTCTGATTACAGATATTGGCCAGAGCGCTCAATATACTGTACACCGTAAGAGCCCTGACGAGACACAGAGAGTGAGGTGCCTGCTCCTTTTCTGTGAGTGGAAGAGCTAACAGCGCTATCACTTGCGTTCTAAATGGGGTGGAAAACACTTTTGGCACATAGCCTTTCCTTGACCTAAGGACCACTTTCTTGTCGTTAGGGCCAAATTTAAGGCATGAAGGATCCACAGACAGAGCCTGCAAGTCTCCAACTTGTTTGACTTAACGACCAAGTCATGTTTCCCAATCGAAAGGCCGGCTATCAGGGTGTGATTGGCCACGATGGCCGCCACATAAACTTTGAGTGTGGAGGGGGTGTGCACACTGTCCTGCAGCTCCTGCAGGAATGTGAGAACTGACACGGCATTGTATTCGCCAGGGTCTTTTTTCCGAGCTAGGCACCAGCTTGAGAAAATGGACCATTTCTTGGAGAAAAGGCACCTCGTAGAAGGGGCCCTTGCCTCTGAGATTGTTCTCATGACTTCCTGGGAAAGACCTGATGGCTCCCATCGAGGGGCCTAACATGCAGGTCCCACAACTTCGGTTGGGGGTGCCAGATTGTCCCTCCCACTTGGGAGAGGAGGTCTTTCCTCAGCGGTATGGGCCATGGAGCTACTGACAGTAGCTGTACTAATTCTGGGAACCACGGCTGATTCTGCCAGCATGGTGCCACAAGAACAGAACATGCTTCTTCCCGTATCTGACTCATGACCTGCGGGATCAGGGCTACAGGAGGGAAGGCATAAAGGCGCCAACGTGGCCATTTTTCAGAGCCAGTGCGTCCATTTCCTTTGAGAAATAAATTTGGCAGTGGGAGTTTTCTTTCATCGCAAAGAGGTCCACATCCACCTGAGCGAAGGTGCGCCATATCACTTTGACCACCTTGGGGAGGACCCACGTTTGACAACATGTCCGTCCGGTCCCACGTTTGAGGAGCCCGGCATGTGAACCGCCCTCACTGAGCGGAGGTCCCTCTGTGCTCATAGGAAAAGACGGCTTGCCAATCTGTATAGAGGGTGAGACCTGAGACCTCTTTGGTGGTTTATGAAGGCAACCGCCATCCTGCTGTCTGAGTGAACCAGGACATGATGACCTCTGAGTTCTGGCTGGAACTCCTTGAAGGCCAGAATTACCACCATCATTTCCAGGCGGTTGATGTGCCAGTTTGACATAGGGGTCGACCATGAGCCAAAGGCTATTCTGCCGTTGCTCAGGGCGCCCCAGCCTGTCTTGAAGGCATCTGTCACAACTACTTTCCTCCTGGCAACTAAACCCAGCAGCACCCCATTTTGGTAAAAGCGTGGCAATTTACAAGGGACCAGGGCTCTGACACAGCTGTGGGTGACCTTGAGAATGTGCCGGCCTGTGCACCACGCATGGGTTGGGACAAGGCCTTTCAATCAGAGCTGGAGTGGACGCATGTGGAGCAATCCTAGCTGAATGACTGAAGAAGCTGCCGGCATGAGGTCTAGGAGCTTCTGAAACCTCTTAAGGGGGTGGTAGGACTCTGCTTTGAATGAGGCCACCATGCTCCTGATCTTTAAGGCATGCTCCTGAGAGAGCCAAGCCTTCATTTGGGCTGAGTTGAAGACTGCTCCTAGGAACGAAATCCATTTGGCTGGGAATCAGCAAGCTCTTGCCAGAGTTGACCCTGAAACCCAAGTCTTGCAGGTGACTGATGAGCAGGGATCTGTGGGTGCATAGCTCCTGTTCTGATTGGGCTATAAGAAGCCAATTGTCAAGATAATCGAGCATGTGAATTCCTGTCTGCCTCAGAGGGGAAAGAGACGGGTCTACACACTTTGTCAAAATACACCGAGCTAGAGAGAGTCCAAAAGGAAGGACTGTATATTGGTAAGCCAACCCCTTGAACGTGACTCTCAAGAACGATCTGTTATGGGGGGCTATCTGGATGTGAAAGTAGGCATCTTTCAGATCCACAGATATAAACCAATCCCCGGGGCGAATTTGCGTGAGGATTTGTTTGATAGTCAGCATTCTGAAGGGCCATCTCATGAGGGCGCGATTCAGACGTCTGAGATCAAGAATGGGCCTGAGGCCACCATCCATCTTGGGGACAAGGAAATAGCAGCTGTACAGGGAATGAACCCGTCCTGGATCATTATGTTTGTTCAGAGCATTTTGTTTTGTCAGCGAGGCACAGTGTAATGGAGAGTTCACAAAGAAACTCTGATGAAAGATGAAGTAGCCGACTGTGTTGGATCTGACAGCAGCTCCATCACAAACCATAAGTAAATGATTTCATAATGATTTGTCTGTAAATGACGGTTTTATTTAGATAATATTTTCAAAACACTTATATACAATAGTGAGTGGGCATTGATACAGTTTCCTATAATGATGTTAGCCAATCATAACAATGGTCATTTACTGACAAGCCTTAAAGGGATAGTTCACCCAAAAATACCTTCATTCTGACCCTCTGTCTGAAATTATCTGTTTTTAAGGCACAGCTCCTTTAAACGGATAGTTCATCCAAAAATGACTAAATTCTGTCATCATTTACTCCCCCTCAAGTTGTTCCAAACCTGTATAAATTTCTTTGTTCTGCAGTACACAAAGGAAGATATTTGGAAGAATGTTTGTAACCAGGCAGATTTTTCTTTGTGTACTGCAGAACAAAGAAATTTATACAGGTTTGGAACAACTTGAGGGGGAGTAAATGATGACAGAATTTAGTCATTTTTGGGTGAACTATCCCTTTAAATGAGCTGTGCCTTGAAAATAATTTCAGACAAAGGGTCAGAATGAAGGTAGATTTTTTTTTTTTTTTTTGTGTATGTGTGTGTATGTGTGCAAAAAAAAAATTTATTAACATTATAAGTGAACCTCAAGGAACATATTAAAATATTTTTAAAAATCCAGTTCATGACCCCTTTAATCAAAATAATAATGAATTAAAACTAAATTAATGAATTAAAAATTAATCCATAAAATGAATCTCCTAAAAGGTTCTATATATGAAGCGCCTGACGGAAGCCTTTAAGGTTCTAGAACCTTTTCTTCTAAGAGTGTTGGAAGTGCTGATTTTAGCATAGTACATATTTGATCACAGTAAATGGATAAACAGCAACTTAACTTGTGTAATTACATCTTATGTGAATTTAGCTTAGAAAGCCAGCTCACAAGTTGCTCCCTACAACCAGTCCATCCCATTTTTTTTTTTTCCAAAATACTATGGTATAGTCCCCTCCACTCAGGAAATCCAGAGACCGGATGATAAGCATCCTTTTGTTACCCTCCTGGCAGGTTTGTGTTGAGAATTTCACATTTAGATTTAAAGATATTTAGTTTTTCTCCAACTGTGAACTTTTGTATGTCATACATAAACCTCAAATGTGGACTTAGACATCCTGAATTATGATGACAAGTGTAACTAAAGGAAAAAGCATTACATTTACATGAATGAATGTGTTAATGAATATAAAATCTCCAGAAACCAACTGGATGGCACAAATTTCTGATGTAACGCTGGTAAATTTCCAAGGTACTGATCTATTGTATATTGATAAATCTCACAAAGAAATGAAAAAGTGAATCACTGATCATGAGGAAATTTAAAAAAAAAAAAAATCATTACTGTAATTACTATATTATTGTTGTTGTATATTATCAAGTATTCAGATTAAATATATAGAACAAAATAATAAATGTGACAGGATGATTTTATAATTGTATTATAATGAGAATCTAAATAAAATCATCAAAAATAATGAGAATTACAAACAAAATCAAAAGTACAACCTTTGGACACATTGTGCTTGTCAAGAAAATGTTGTGATGCCAAAAATCTTAAAGGTCCTAAATGATCCTTTATGCAAATATAGGCTTTCTTATTTCTCCCTTTTGGAGTGAAATATATGACTGGACATGTTCTTGACAGGTTTTGTGAGATTCATCCAGCTGGTAGAGAGGATGAGAACAGAATGAAATGAATGCTTGTGTGTAGTGAAGAAGATTTTTTTTTTTTTTTTTTTACTTAGTAAAGGCACATACATGTTTCAGATTAGACTGACAATTTCACAAGATCACTAATGAAAAAAGGTGACTGACAAAAGCAGTCTGAAGTTAGAAGTAGTAGACCCAGATGCAATCTGCAGACATTTTCCCCCACATTTTCTGTCTGTGGAAGAGAGTAATGCACTTCTATAGTAGCTGAAAATTTGCCAAAATATTTAATAACCAAACATGCAAGGGGGTGGAAGATGCGCAGAACGTCTGTGGAAATCTGCCGATCTTTCTCCAGGTTCTGTGTGGGCCTGTGATGAGTAAAGTTTGAGGTAATCCAGTACACAGAGATGAGAGGCTGATGAAGAGCTCAAACATAATCGCTCTCTCGCACCATGGCTGCGTCTGAAATCACATACTCTTTTGAGTAGGTACTTATTTTGAACAACTACCTAGTGACTGTGTATGTATGTTCTATATAGTATGAATGTGTGTAGTATAAATTCCGGAAGTATTATGTCCGCCATGTTGTCATTATCATGTGACCCACTAACGGCGGCAGCTGCGTCGTTTCACTGTCATCCACAAATCCTCTCCTATGGCCTCATGGTACAGTAAAGTGTCCGCCATATGTGCACTTCAGAATCCCGCAGGAAGTAGTAGGTCATCCGGGGACGTTTTATGAATATTGTGAATTTGGACATACTACTCTTTTCACTGTATTTTGCCTACTATATAGTAGGGAAGTATGTGATTTCAGATGCAGCCCTAGTCTGAGCTGCTTCATGAGGTTAAAACAACCAGGGAATCTAAGGCCTGTTTCACTCCAGCATAAGTACTACAGCACACTGACAATGTTTCTTCTACAGTACATTATAGAATTGTGGCTCTGAATTTCAGGGTTACTATATTAAGTAATTCCTTTAATAACTGCCATCATTTATGGAATGGTTATTGACAGGCAGTTGGCCGGTCAGAATTAATACCAACTTTATCATCATGAAATATAATTTACATGAGGAGAGGCATCACATCCAAAAAGTAATTAATACTAGTTCAACTACAGCAATAAACTGCTTAAATCATTTGGATTTGGTCTGTTTACCCACACAAAGCTACTGAATGGCTTCAGAAATGTAGTCAGCTCGCGCCAAATGAGCAACCCGTGACGCAATGTATGTGTAGGATGTAGGAGTATCGTAAGCTTAGACTCAAACATGGCTGTGCAACAAACTCAAGCTCCTCTTCTCTTATATCGAAATCCTCTGACATTTCTCTTTAAAATTTCTCGTTTTAGACTTCTAATTTGTGACCGGTGTTTTGTTTTGCTCTATCCTATCATTACATCATGCGTGAGGTCGGAGGTCACTGTTCCGGCACAAATCGATGCGTATGGCCATCTGCCGGAAGTTAGTTATTTTACTTTAATTAAGTTTTTCTAACAAATTCCCATCGCTTTGCTTCAGAAGGCCTTTATTAACCCCCTGGAGCCATATGGATTATTTTTGTATGATAGATTCATGCATTTTTTTGGGGCTTCAAAACAGGTCCCCTGCTCACTACCATTATAAAGCTTGGAAGAGCCAGGGTATTTTTAAATATATCTCCGATTGTGTTTGTCTGAAAGAAGATAGTCCTATACACCTAGGATGGCTTGAAGGTGAGTAAATCATGGGATAATTTTCTTTTTTGGGTGAACTATCCCTTTAAGGCCTGTTTATACCAATGACAATAACTATAACAATAACCGTAAAGATATAGTTGTAAAAATTGTTCTAATTATAAAAGAATAGCAGAGTCCACATCACAACTATAATGATAATGGCACAGAGAAACAATATTGTTGGAATCACTTTCAGAATTTTTTTTTTTTTCCAGGTGATGAACGATAAAAACTTCGACAGCCAATCAGAATCCATCCTGCTTAAGTGAAAGAAGACAAAACTGCAGCACACTTAGAATAAACAGAACAATATCATCCACTGGTGTGGAGGCTAATATAGTTATCATTATAGTTATCATTCTTGTATGAACGAGCCTTTAGGGTGCTTTTGTGTCCTTCTGAAGCATGGCAGCTGGTTTGAGCTGGTTTATGCTGGTCATTAGTTAGTCATGAGCTGGTCCTAAGCTGATCCTAAGCAACCAGCTCCAGCTTATAACCAACTAAGGGCCAGCATAAACCAGCTCAAACCAGCTGCCATGCTTCAAAACTACCTACCAGCATATGCCGGATTTTTCAACAAGGTTGGAACATCGCAAGTGTGAGTAAATGACGGAACTTTCATGATGTGTGCCATTGCATACCTGCATGATGTGAAACAGGCCCAAGACTTAAGGAAATATCCATGATAATCTAGAAAGAAACATGATGTCGATGCATGCATTATCATGGGGTTTTACCAAGGCACAGAGTACAGCGCTGGAGTGGATTTGCATTGCAAGCATTGCCAAGAGCCCCGCGGCTCCACAAACCCCTGATCCTGGAATAAATACATCAGCTAAAACTACAAAGGCAAAAAATACAGTCAAATCCTGCATTAGTCATTCCTTCACATGACATATGCACAGTACAGAACCGAGCTCCAGTGCTCAGGATATGTGCTCATTCAACATCATCAAAGCTACAAAGGGAAAAATACGCTATAATACCTTTTTAAATGGCGGCAATCCTCCTTAAACAGTCCCTGTTGAAAGTAGCTTACACACACGGTAGAGTCTCTAAGTTAGCATGCTAGCCCTAAAGTAGCTTCCTGGGCGTAAACACATCCCTAAGGTTCTCCACATTAACGAGTCATTGCTAGCTAAACGTGCAGTCTTTGCACTGTGGAGACGAACGCAAACTCAGTCGCATTTGCCTGAAGTGCTCACAGACTGAGCAAATGCCCTATAGAGGGCACTAGTGAGGTAATGGCTGCTGGTCTGAAGCATGCAGCAGAGGTCAAAACTCCTTCCGTCTGCATTGCTGCGGGTCAGAGAGAAGCGTGTGGCAAACCGGCCATAGTTTCCCCTAGTTAGCTCACAGAATGGAAGGGGCTGCCGTCGCTAAAGCCTGCGCAGCTGCAGCTGGTTGTCGTGTCGTCAACGCTACATGGACTACCAGAGCTGGTGGTTTCCTGGCTGCGCTGGTGTCTGTGGTGCAGCTCTTCCCATTTGGCACGATTGGCCTTGATCAAATCAACCATTGGCTGTAGTTTAGGGTTTAATTTGGCAAAAGTCTGGAGAGAGAGAGAGAGAGAGAGTTGATTGAATATGTTCATAGAGTTAGTGTTTAGAATTGAAAATAGTAGGTGTTACTTTCACACTTTCACACATCAAAGGGAAAATTCACCCAAAAATTAAAATGATCCCATGATTTACTCACCCTCAAGCCATCCTAAGGTGTATATGACTATCTTCTTTCAGACAAACACAATCTGAGATATATTTTAAAATACCCTGGCTCTTCCAGGCTTTATAATGGGAGTGAATGGGGGGCATGATTTTGAAGCCCAAAATAAATGCATCCATCCATCATAAAAATAATCCATACGACTCCAGGGGGTTAATAAAGGCCTTCTGAAGCGAAATGATGGTTTTTTGCTAGAAAAAATATCCATATTTAAAACTTTATTAACCGTAATAACTAGCTTCCGCCAGATGACCGTACGCATACTGATAAAGTCAACTTGCGCGACAAGAGTAACCCCTGATGCGAAGTATGACGCAGTATCGTAAGCTTAAACGCCTCTCACGATTCAAACAAATAGGTCTGTGCAACAAACTCAAGCTCCTCTTCTCTTATATCGAAATCTTCCGACATTTCTCATTTCTCTTTAACATTTCTCGTTTTAGACTTCTAATTCGTGACCGGTGTTTTGTTTTGCTCTATCCTCTGTCCTTCTGCATTCATCAATAAGTTTTGAGTTGGGTCAGAGCCGTATGGATTATTTTTATAATGATGGATGCCGTTTTTAAGGGCTTCAAATCGCGCCTCCCGTTCACTACCATTGTAAAGCTTAGAAGAGCCAGGATATTTTTAAATATATCTCTGATTGTGTTCGTCTGAAAGAAGATAGTCATATACACCTAGGATGACTTGAGAATGAGTAAATCATGGGCTAATTTTTATTTTTGGGTGAACTATCCCTTTAAGTTAACTCTTTCCCTGCCATGATGGAATTTTCAGGAAATCCATGTTTTCACTGCGGCTATATGGTAGGGGGCGCTATTACGCATCTTCAGAGTTAAGAACACAACCTTATTTCATTTGAGTGCTACTTTTTAAAAATGAAAGTGGCCGAGAGCTACTCATGTTATACAATACTTGAATCTCTTAAATAATGTATCATAACTCTCAAATTAACAAAAATCCAAACTGATATACACCTGGAAGTTTTGTATACACGTCTACCTTCAATGTCAGAGAAAAGAACAGAATCAAAGAATACAGTTCTTTATGGAAAAAAGTACTTGTCTACACATAACTATAGTTGTTTTAGTGCATCATAACTAGAGATGAAACTGAAAATTTCATATCACGATTATAATTGACTCCATGGCCCCCCATTGTCCACAACAATATTTTACCCGATAAAATACTCAATAAAAATATGTATAATTTGGCATAAAAAATGCCCATTGTGTTTTAAGGTTTATTCATTTACACCACTTTTCCAGGTCTAGAAAAAATTAATTAAAATAAAAATTTAAATCATTTTAAGTAATCTGGAGGTCCCCTAATTACTATTCAATAGAAATTATAATAACATTGAAACAGAAGGAGACAGACTCTTGTGACTCTCTCTCATTTCACTGTTCAGGAACATCACGCATTTTAAAGCATTAAAGTGAGGAATTGAACACTGAATAAATGAGCGGTTGTTTGTTTCAGTCTCTCAGTGATCAGCTGTCATAATCCTGCCATGTGCTGTAAGATGTGCTGTTCATGGACCAGTGAAATGTTGTGATGAATTATCTGTTTCTACACACAGAAAATCTGACTGTTATCCACCAGCACACCAATTACTGTTCATCTTAAAGTTTGTGTAAATAATAATAATAATAATAAAATAGAATATGCATTAAATGAAAATGCTGCTTCGCTGGTTTAACATGGTCTCCCAGCCTGACCAGCTAAAAAAAAAAACTTCAAAATCCTCTAAAAACAGCCAGCAGACGAGCCTGTCCAGGCTGGGAGAACAGCCTGTGTTTTTTTTTTTGTTTTTTAGCAGGGAATATTAGTAAAAAGGCATAATTCATCCAAAACATAAATTCTGTCATAATTTCATGTTATTCCAAATCAATGTGCCTTTCTCCTGCAGAACAAAAAAGAAGAGAATGACTATTATTACTACTGTACACTGACTTTTATTGTATTGCCAAAAACATACTTGAAAATATCTTTAAGAATTTGTATTTTTCAATCAAAGCTAAACATGAGCTAATTGATTCATTGTCCCTCCACATAGCAAGCATAATACTCTGTACATCAGTAATCATTATTATTAATGGCCTTGCTATGCAAACATAATAAAATATGTGAATAGATTAGTATATTTTATACACGTGTTATTATTGGCCAGGCTTAAGGGTTGAAAAAGGAAACATCAGCACAGCAGTTCTGTGGTCAATCTGTCATGGATTTGGGGTGATGCACTTCATTACACACAGCTCTGTTTGATGTGAGGATGACAAAGAGTTTTAAAAGATTCATCTTTAGGCTGATCAGCCTCAGCGGTCCAACAGCGCTCGTCAATGTCAAAATGATTGAGATGGCAATCAAATGAAAGAAGCTGGGCGTGCAACACTTCAGTTTTAACAGTGAAAGAGAGCAAGGTAAGATTTAAGTAGCTAAACATTTAATACTAGTTGATAGGGGCGGGCGATATGACCAAAATCTTTTATCACGATATGAGTAATTTAATTTCACAATAACAGTATATATCACAATATAGTTATTTTTGCTTTAAAGAGTTAGTACACCCAAAAATGAAATTACTCACCCTCATGTCGTTCCACACCCGTAAGACCTTCATTAATCTTCAGAACACAAATTAAGATATTTTTGATGAAATTTGAGAGGTATATGACTCGTCCATAGACAGCAATATAATCAACATTTTCAAGGTCCAGAAAGCTACTAAAGACAAAGTTAAAACAGTCGACATGACTGCAGTGGTTCAACCTTAATGTTATGAAGGGACGAGAATACTTTTTGTGTGCAAAAACCAAACAAAGATAACGGCTTTATTCAACAGTCTGTGTTGATTATATTGCTGTCTATGGACAAGTCATATACCTCTCGGATTTCATCAAAAATATCTTCAATTGTGTTCCAAAGATGAATGAAGGTCTTACGGGTGTGGAACGGCATGAGGGTGAGTAATTAATGACATTATTTTCATTTTTGGGTGAACTAACCCTTTAATGACACAGACGGAAGCAGGTTTAATAGGCTGCTGTCACTTTAAGACCTGATGCACAGATCTAATATACTGATACACATACACTTTCTCAACTGTTTAAGTATATTTTAATCTTTAAGACTCCTCCTTAAGACAAAAAATAAACTGGTCAATGTTCAAACATGGTGACGGCCTTGAGCTTGACAGACCTGGACACAGGCAAATGAGGAATAATGAAAGATCAGTGTAAAACGAGAGGAACAGAGAGAGAGAGAGAGAGTGTATGAAGGGTCAAGGCAAAAACACTCCCACACATTTCCTGCTCCCACAGAGTGTGTGGCTGGCAGTATTATTTAAACACACTCTCACACACACACAATGAAGAAATCCGCTCTGCCCGTAACGGCTTCTCATTTATTTCATTCATGCAGTTGATTTTTAAAAGTTTGAGTGGTTGGTTTAATAAAATGACCTGCATATATGAATCAAATGTGAATAATGCATTTTGATGTTGTACTTCACTTTGTTATGAAGCTAACAGTTCTTTTCTCTCTTTGTCTCTCTCTTTCTTTGAGAATCAAGAGTAATGCAGGAATTAGAGCATATAAGTGTGGATGACGTTGTTACGCCTGTCTCTGAGTTCTGGACTGCTAGACTGATGTTTCTGTTCATACAGGCAGAAGATTGAAGAGAAGGATCAGTGTCCATGAAAATGTGGATTGTGAAGATTTCTATTAACCCTATAAAGCCTACTCTATCTCTAAATTATCAAAGTAATCAAAACTGCTGATAAACCTGTCAAACACAATCACTTTGATATTGTTAGTAATATTTCAAGATCATTTACTGGACTGAAGCAACTGAGGTTTACTTGATTATTCATTTTTAGAAAAATCATGTTCAAATGTGAGAATCAAATATGATCATCAGGCTTTTGAGGAATGTTTATTAGTTCATCTCCCAAACATCATTGTATTGCATTGCATTATATGTTTTAAAACTACAGAGATTTGATCATAAAACTAAGCATTTAAATATCATATTACTAAGACATTATTGGCAGATATAGACGACTGATATATCTATCTATCTATCTATCTATATATATATATATATATATATATATAGATAGATAGATAGATAGATAGATAGATAGATAGATATAGATATAGATATATAGATATGTATATGAAGACTTCAAATGCAAAAGTGTCTATCTGAAATTTTCTTCTAAAATGAGCATTTTTATCAAGCTCGTATGTTTAGGTTCAGTAATTCCACTTTAATGGCAATTAATAGGTCCTTTTCATTGCCTTTAAACTGAAATAACTGAACATAAACATATGAGCTTGATTAAAATGCTTATTTTAGAAGAAAATTTCAGACGGCACTTAGAGGCTTTTGCATCTGAAGTCTTCATATATATATATATACAGTACAGTCCAAAAGTTTGGAACCACTAAGATTTTTAATGTTTTTAAAAGAAGTTTCGTCTGCTCACCAAGGCTACATTTATTTAATTAAAAATACAGTAAAAACAGTAATATTGTGAAATATTATTACAATTTAAAATAACTGTTTTCTATTTAAATATATTTGACAAAGTAATTTATTCCTGTGATCAAAGCTGAATTTTCAGCATCGTTACTCCAGTCTTCAGTGTCACATGATCCTTCAGAAATCATTCTAATATGCTGATTTGATGATCAGTAAACATTTATGATTATTTTCAATGTTGAAAACAGTTGTGTACTTTTTTTTCAGGATTCCTTGATGAATAGAAAGTTCAAAAGAACAGCATTTATCTGAAATACAAAGCTTCTGTAGCATTATACACTACCATTCAAAAGTTTGGGGTCAGTAAGAATTTTTATTTTATTTTTTGAAAAGAAATTAAAGAAATGAATACTTTTATTCAGCAAGGATGCATTAAATCAATCAAAAGTGGCAGTAAAGACATTTATAATGTTACAAAAGATTAGATTTCAGATAAACACTGTTCTTTTGAACTTTCTATTCATCAAATAATCCTGAAAAAAAATATTGTACACAAATATTTTGTACAATTGTACACATTAAATGTTTCTTGAGCAGCAGATCAGCATATTAGAATGATTTCTGAAGGATCATGTGACACTGAAGACTGGAGTAATGATGCTGAAAATTCAGCTTTGCCATCACAGGAATAAATTACTTTGTGAAATACATTCAAATAGAAAACAGTTATTTTAAATTGTAATAATATTTCACAATATTACTGTTTTTACTGTATTTTTAATTAAATAAATGTAGCCTTGGTGAGCAGACGAAACTTCTTTTAAAAACATTAAAAATCTTAGTGGTTCCAAACTTTTGGACTGTACTGTATATACATGATTTTGTGATTAGTCGCTATACTGTTATAAAGATCTCATTGATTTACATTGCAAACTATCAGAATTTCATACTTGCAGTATAAATATCAGCATCTGCACCAAATTATATATTTCTGCTTAGTTTGAGCCTCTAAATAAAAATGAACTATTTTCCTCCATATTCTTACTATATCATACTATATGAACCATAAAATGCTGAGATATCAAATATGACACTAAAAAACACATGCAAACTTTAAATAATTTGTCTAAACGTGTCTAATTTCAGAAAATGAGATTTTTCAGACTATGATTTCATATGTCAGGCATCACAGGGTTAAAGTTGAATTGTGTAATTCATTGTGTTCAATGAATTATGCACTCATATTAATATGAAAACATTGCTGTTTTGTTTGAGCATCCAGACTAGCCTGACACAGCAGCACCGGCTCAACCAGTGCATCTGGACATCTATCTATCTGACTAAACAACAAAAGATGGCTGCAATGTTTGGGATTTTATTTTTGCGATTTCATTCGTGACTCTAGTGCGGCAGAAATTACACACTTCTGCTTTAAGTTACTTGTATAAATATGTATTTCGGGAAAAACCCTCTATGACTCTTAAATGCAAGTTGCACATTTTAATCAGCCAGTCACGGCCTCTGTTGGTGATGCATTGTGGGCCAGCATTACCTCATACAGCGGGGCACAGATTCCATCAATCCACTCCAGCTGTAGCCCTGGCAGCTCATCTTTGCGGTTTCGGTCGAAAATCGCCTATTACACACACACAAAATTAATAAATATTTGTTGAACAAACCTGCAACAAGGTGTAGAAGTGTTCCAATCCACAGAAGACAAAATCACTGAAGTGACCTCTTTATGTTCTCAGTTGTTTCTCATAGATGGAAATGAGAATAAATGGAGAACAAATTGAGACTTTTGCTTATGCACCCTTGAGTACTTGAGGAAATAACATGCAATAAAAGAATATACTAAAGTGTTACTAAAATTAATTGCATGTTAATTACGATTAAATGGAACTGTATAATAGTTTTACATTTTACATTGACCCACTTAAGTAGGACTTAAGTACATCTTTACTGTATATGTAATTTCATAATTACTTCTATCGTCTTTGAAATATGGTTAAAGTGTACTGCTGAATGTACTGACAAGCACTTATGGTAAACTAAAATATACTTTAATATCATTTCTATTGAAACTTGTATATATTGTATTTAAATATACTTGTAATTACACATTTATAATGATGAAGTTACAATTTAGTACATTTAAAATATAATAACCTTAAATGTAATATTGAATAAATTTATTACAGTTCAAATTATAATCAAGTACTTTACATGTGCTTTAGTATGTTAGTCAACACAACAAAATAAGTGTACTTCTTTAAAGCATGACAAAATGACTATTAAAACATAACGGTTTAAATGTATTTTAGAGTTAAAAAACAGCCATGAAAGTGTCTCTCTTTAACTACAATTAAGTGGCATTTTATTTCATTAATATATCTGCAAGTAGTTTTTTTTTAAAATATACTTTTAAGATATGATGTACACTAAAAATGTAAAATGAGTACAATTAAGTGCACTTCTTTCTCAAGACGTTTCTCTGAGCTCAAACACATATGTTGTACGCTCTATACTCTTACTGTATGTCAACAAGCGTCTCATTTGTTTTTAGTAACCGTACAAAAAACAACTGAGAGGAAGCTGATACTTTAAAGAAACAAATGAATCGCCATTAAATATCCTGAGATATAAAAGAGCAAAAACATTTTCCTTTGGGAAACAGACACAGACCCTCTTGAAAGAAACCTTTTCATGCGTTTCATTTTTCTCGACCTACAGATGCGATTACACTCAAAGTGTGTTGTTTGATCAGTGTTTGTGTGTGTAAACTGAAGAACCTTCAAGACCTTTAATTTAATGCACTTCTCTGTTGTAGCTGATAATGCCTGTGCTGTTCTCACCCTTCGTGTGTGTGTGTGTGTGTGTGTGTGTGTGTGTCAGTGCGGGCTGCAGCAGAGTGATAGAGGGTCTGTGTGTGAATATATCATGCAAACACCCACACACTCTGAGCTAAAGACTGAGACTTTTAACCTGAGGCGAGTGTTTCTACAGAGAGCTTCAAAGCTCTGCATCTCAAGACCTTCCAATGATTCCTGCAGCCTCACAATCCAGAGCAATAGGAAATATACCGGAAAAACACTAGCAATTCAATTTCCCTTTTAAACGTGGATGAGTGTGTAGTAGTGTGTGTGTGTGTGCAAACTACAGATTCATGATATATTAATAAAATTGATCATACCATAACAAACAATTGAAATTCCTACCAAAATCTGTTATGACCACGTAAAGACTTTTGCCTGAACTTCTAACAAGTATACACGACATGCAGACAAAAGTTAACAGACAAAACAGACAAAAAATATATCTACATTGCAGACAACGGTGTTTTAAAGTGTTGACCTCACCGAGGGAGTCAGTTTTAGCTCTGATCGTTCTCTGTCGCCCTGCTCGAAAAACTCACTCGTCACCAGTTCAGCAACCTGTGAGAAAGCACGAGACACACGTTAATATTCAGTTTTTTCTATTTATTAATATTTTCAATTAGCTTTTAAAATATTTCTTTATTTATTATATTTCTTTTTATTTTCAGTTTAAATTTATATAAATGGTACTTTTCTTGTGTGTTTGTAATTTTTATTAGTTTTTACATTTCTATTTAGCTTAAATTTCATTTTATTTCAGTTTTAGTCCTTTTAGCACTTATTTATTTCTGTTAGTGGTCACACTTTATATTAGGTGTCTTTAACTACTACTTACTCCTAAAAGAATGATTGTTTTTTACTGTACCTATTTCTTGTGTTGATGTTGTATTGTGAAACACTTGTGCTGCTATTGAGGTGGATACGGGCACGTTAGGACAGGTTATTCTACACTGTAAAAAATGACCGTGATTTTAACAGTAAAAGACTGTAAAAATGCTGCGGTGAAAAACTGTCAATTGGTTTACAGAAAGTTTACTATATACGGTGAATAACTGTAATAGATCTAACGGTACAGTTAATGTAATTTTACGGTAAAATACCTTATTTTTCACTTCACTTCCTAGTTTTTGGAAGTGAAAAATAACATTTCATTGTAAAATTTACAGTGAAAAACCGTAAATTGACATTCCCACAATTCCCTGCGTGACACTTCACATTTGATATATTTTTGTTGAAATAACTCTGTTTCTTCTTAGTTTTTCTCATTTTTTTTCTAATCAGTTATGTACATTAGGGTTTTATGTTACATCTAATGTTGTTAAATAATGTTTATTGCATTTTAAAATTTCATGCATGTTACCATGATGGTGTTTAGTGTGTGTGGTGAATGACACTGTGTGCGCCTTCTATATGTTAGTGTTGTCCTCCTCAGCTTGTGGAAAAGCTGCTTGTGATGAACTTTGATTCATCATGTGACTCTTATCACCACTGTGTTTGGTGGTTGTCAGTGTATTATAAAGGTACAAGACAGATATTAGTACTTCATTAGGCTAGTAAATTAACATTATATCAGTTAATGAAATACGTTATTTTACCGTAAATTTAACAGATTTGTTTAACGTTGCTACTGTATTTTTTACGGTAAAGTTCTGGCAACCACAGCTGCCGGTTTTTTACCGTAAATTTTACTTGGATTTTTTTTACCGTGTAGCGGCTCTATATTCTAGCTGAGGCCCCAGTGTGAGTTTTTTAAGGCTACCATTATTTAAAACATTATTTTAGAAAGTATTATTTTCTTGGCAACACATCATGCAGCCACACTATGACAGATAGCCTATGTATTCAGAGTGTCAAGTATGTGGACGTGAATGTGTTTTGTGTTTAAACTCCTTTATAATGATCATGTTAGTTGATATGACATGATGAGTTTGCACAGCAATTCAGAGGATCTGTCAGATTTACATTACGTAAATTCATCCATTTTCACCGAAATACATAAAAGTAAGTGGCCTGTGAACTGGGAAAAGAATAGAATAAACTTTATTGTTTCATACACAATGTGTATCTGATACGAATAAAACACTTCGTCAAATTATAATTGAAAGGATATTCCATAGAGATCAGTGCATGGAATTTGAACTGAACAAAATATAAATGTCTTTTTTAAGGGTTAAAATCAACCCCGTTTCAGGGGTGGAGGGGGGGACAAATTGAAACTGAGGGGGCACAAATAAAAGTTGCCCCCTCATGGTGCCGGGCCTGTTTAAGGATGGGTTAAGGGGTAAGAGAAGGTCAACAGTGTCATTATAGATAAATTAATCAGAGCTGTAATTGCATGCAGGTATTTTTTAAATATAAGTACAATATAAAACCATGAATGTACACAATAAGAGCATTGTGTCAAATGTTACTACATAGTAGTTAAAGACACTTCATATAAAGTTGGACCCAGTTAATTTTCATTTAAGTTTTTCATCTGATATTTAAAATTTATTTTCAGCATTTTTTAAAATATTTTTAGTTTTGGTTGTATCTAATAACAACAGTAATGTTCATTTCCATACTCAGCTGTGGTGTATTGTGGGTAAGAGCGCCTACCTTGCATGATATCTCCCAGGGTTTAGTGACGGCACCCAGATCACATGCTGTCATCAGCATCGACCTGCGAGACATTCAGAAATGAATAAGAACCAGAAATTTATAGGCATTGTGTGTGTTTGTGTGTGTGTGTGACATATCAGGACACAAATGTGTATAATGACATGGGTATGACATAGGTATTACAAAAGGAGGTGACTTACGAGGACATTACCCCATGTCCCCATTTTTCAAAAGGCTTATAAATCAAACAGAATGAGTTTTTGTGAGAAAGTAAAAGTGTGCAGTTTCCTGTGATGGGTAGGTTTAGGGGTACGGGTAGTGTAGGGGGATAGAAAATACAGTTTGTACAGTATAAAAACCATTACGCCTATGTAGAGTCCCCACAATTCACAAAAACAAACGTGTGTGTGTGTGTGTGTGTGTGTGTGTGTGTGTGTGTGTGTGTGTGTGTGCTCCATGCTGATACATGTAACTGACCTGCACATATCTCTGTGTTCCTTCACATTCCAGTTGTATTCCCCTTTATTCACTAGCTCAAAGAAGGAATTTCTGTTCCTGTGAATGGAAACTCCATGAGCTCTGTGCAGTTCACAGTCCTGCCACATGGCAGCAGTACAGGGTCAAGAAAGTTTATCACATTTCCTACCAACATCACCAAATCTCTGCTGCAATGTGAAGCAGGGAAAGTTTCACACACATGCACACAAAAAGAGTTTGCCACAAGTAAATTTAAAATATACTTTGAAAACAAATAAATAAATGCAACCTTGCATTTGTAGAAGTCATAAATAATAGTGATTTCCCCACATTAAAGAGCTGTTCTTAGACATGTTGCAGTGTGGTTCAATATATTAGTATTTTTTATTATAATTATTATTAAGAACATAATGCCTAAGAACACAATACTTACACAATAGTGTAGCTGGTGATACTGTAGATACACTAGCATTCAAAAGTTTGAGGTCAGTACGATTTTTAATGCTTTTTTAAGAAGTCTCTTCTGCTCACCATAAGCCTGCATTCATTTGATTAAAAATACAGTAAAACCAGTAATATTGTGAAATATTATTATAATTTCAAAAAACTTTTCTATGTGAATGTATGTTAAAATGTAATTTATTCCTGTGAATTTTCAGCATCATTAGTCCAGTCTTCAGTGTCACATGATCCTGCAGAAATCATTCTAATATGATGATTGATGATCAAGAACATTTGATTATTATCAATGTTGAAAACAGTTGTGCTGCTTCAGATTTTTATGGAAACTGTGATCATTTTTAACAGCAGTTATTTGAAATAGAAATCTTTTATAACATTATCAAAGTTTTTACTGTCACTTTTCAATTGAATGCATCTTTGCTGAATAAATATTTTGGTCTCACTTTAGTGTCCAATTCTCACTATTAACTATGACTTTTGCCTCAATAAACCCCTAATTACTGCTTATTAATAGTATGGTGGTTGTTAAGTTTAGGTATTTCTTTTAAAAAAATTGTACTGATCGTAAAACCTTTGAATGACAGTGTAGATGTGGCACATTAATATTTGATGGATTTGTCAGTCAGAGATGTGTGTTATTATGTCCATAAGCGCAGCAGAACTCACTGGAAGTAGAGCGTCAGGTCTGTGGCCAGTATGGATTGTTTCAGGAGCTGCATGAGTTCTCCATACTCATGTGAAGACAGATTAGAGAAGATATTGTGACCCTAGAGAGACAACGACAAAATGAAACTATTATTTCTATTCCTTTTTGTTTCATTAAATATTGTTTGGATGATTTTGAAGATGTTTGATAACAGACATCTGCACTGATGGTGATTTATGGTAAGTCAAGTGTCATAGTGTGGCCATGTGTTTTAATCATACAGGTGCTTTCCAGAGACGCTCTAGTCCTACAGTACGTCAGGATGAATTTCCATATAAAGTGGGTTTGAATATATAACCATACTTCACATGTAACTCTGAATTCCAGCCACCCACGCATGTGTACATCAGAATGCCTGATTAAAATAAACTGATATTTAAATGTCTGTGTGAAGTTTACACAGTGGCGAGCCTTATTCTGGATTTAGAGAAGCTAAGGCACTTTTCACACAGTCCATTTACTGAGTGTGAGACATGCGTAATAGTTTTGCTTTAGTTGAATATTATTTTCAGTCAGATTTGATATCATAGTAAGGGCCTGTTTACACCTGGTCACTTCATGTATTTTACTGATCTGATTTGTTAAAACGGTTCCATTTACACCATCTCCACAAAACAAATATAAATCCGATTTCTTCAGTTCCCGCGCTATATGCGGATTTATCAGAGTTCACAACAAAGAAAGCAGGAGAAATTAGCTGCATTGTATTTATCATCAGCTAATTTCAAGATCATAAGGATTGTTAGTATTGACAAAAATTTTACGATTCGATTTGATTTATAAACTTGCGATTAGATTCTGATTCAATTCGATTCGTTATCGATTATATATATATATATATATATATATATATATATACACACATGGCAGTTTTATATATATATAGTACATGGAAAATTTTGTCAAGGAAAAAAATCTCTCATCTAATGCTGTAAATTATACATGGGAGTCAGTTGAGAGAGTACATTACAGTATAACGTTGAAGGTTAAAATTAACTGATTTGTATACAAACACTTAAATTATAATAATTATATTATTATAATAATAAATTTTTATAATAATAAAGTTATAATACTAACTTTAAAATTACATAATTATATTTCTACTCCAATAATTTAAAAAAAAAAAAATAAACATTTAAATTGTGGATACAAAAACTTGACGGATTTATTCAAACATGCAATTAAATATTGAAGAACACTAAAAATGATTGAATATGTAATATGTTGCATATATTTAGCAAAATGCTCCTCTTTAGAGTTCATTTTTCTAGTTGACTAACGAGTTTATGGTCAGAGTGAACGGTTTTTCTGAGGTAAATGTGACGTTAAGGGACATATTGTTACGTTTATTTATTGACGTCTTTCCGTGGTTGAAACTGTTAAGTGATTACACAAGGTATGATACAGATTTCAGTAAGTTGTACTGTATCTTTTAAAGGTGCCGAAGAATGTGTTTTCAAAAGATGTAATATACAGCTATGGAAAAAATTAAGAGACCACTCCAAGTTCAGAAATCAATGTTAAGTGGTCTCTTAATTTTTTCCATAGCTGTAAGTCTAAGGTGTCCCCTGAATGTGTCTGTGAAGTTTCAGCTCAAAATACCCCATAGATTTTTTTTTATTAATTTTTTTAACTGCCTATTTTGGGGCATCATTAAATATGCGCCGATTCATGCTGTGCGGCCCCTTTAAATCTCGTGCTTCCTGCCCCCGGAGCTCGTGCTTGCCTTGAACAGCATAAACAAAGTTCACACAGCTAATATAACCCTCAAAATGGATCTTTACAAAGTGTTCGTCATGCAGCATGTCTAATTGCGTAAGTATGGTATTTATTTGGATGTTTACATTTGATTCTGAATGAGTTTGATAGTGCTCCGTGGCTAAAGCTAACATTACACACTGTTGGAGAGATTTATAAAGAATGAAGTTGTGTTTATGAATTATACAGACTGCAAGTGTTTAAAAATGAAAATAACGACGACTCTTGTCTCCGTGAATACAGTAAGAAACGATGGTAACTTTAACCACATTTAACAGTACATTAGCAACATGCTAACGAAACATTTAGAAAGACAATTTACAAATATCACTAAAAATATCATGAGATCATGGATCATGTCAGTTATTTGCTCCATCTGCCATTTTTCGCTATTGTTCTTGCTTGCTTACCTAGTCTGATGATTCAGCTGTGCACATCCAGACGTTAATACTGGCTGCCCTTGTCTAATGCCTTGAACATGAGCTGGCATATGCAAATATTGGGGGCGTACATATTAATGATCCGGACTGTTACGTAACAGTCGGTGTTATGTTGAGATTCGCCTGTTCTTCGGAGGTCTTTTAAACAAATGAGATTTATATAAGAAGGAGGAAACAATGGTGTTTGAGACTCACTGTATGTCATTTCCATGTACTGAACTCTTGTTATTTAACTATGCCAAGATAAATTCAATTTTTCATTCGATGGCACCCTTAACATACCTTCAGATGTTCATTCATGTTTATTTGAACCCAGGCGCTACAGCAATTTCTCACGCCAAATTAAACAGCGCCAAAACCAGTGAAGCACTACACTGGGGCTAGGGGAGGCTATAGCCCCGTCAAAAATTTGAATAGCCCCTGTTTAGCTGCTCCACAGGTGCAGCCACAGCCAGCACTAGCATAGCCGACTGATTTGAGCCCGTCACCAGTGGAAGAACCAAGACGCCCTCTTTGATGCCAGTAACCTCTGCATCATGTGAGCGTAGTTTCCTATGGGGCCATTCACACAGCACGCATTTTTCCATTCCAATGCATTACTTTTTCATTGTTTTTCTATGTAAATGCACTAGATGGACATGCAAAACCATTGCACTCACATCTTGTGTCTTTTGAAGAGTCTCGCGCATGACATGTTGTAAAACATGGCGCTCAAGTTAAAATTAGTTCAACTTTTAAAAAACGTACCTTGAGACTTTGTGCTTTTTCCCCATATTCCACTGCCCGTGTCTCACGTTTTTCAAAGCAAAAACGTGTTCAGCTGGCTAAAAACGCTTTGGTGGACACACAGCCTAAGATTGTGATGTGGTGTTTGTTTAATGTTTAATTTAAGTGTAACGTCCGATTATGCATACATATGTATTGTGTTGTTAATGCTGAGTGCATGGGTGCTCTCCAGTGATTAAGTCTTTCACCTTGGCATGTAAAAAGGTTTTTGTCATTGTTTTGTGGTCACTTGTATTAAGCTTATATCATTTTTTTTTTCTTTTGGTTGTTTGAATATGCCTATTCTTTGGCCAAATTTAATTTAAAGCCACACTTCTGTTTAATGTGGTGTGTACCAAAACTACAATTTCTTTATGAAGTAACTCTGACATCATGAATATCGATTATTTTCTTAGCACCCCCACATATTGGTCTAGCCCCCCTTTATCACCGGTAGAGAAAAAAATTCTGCCGCTGTGCATGGCCAAAACGGTGCTTAGTTTTTGAATTTTGCAATAAAATGGAAAAAATTTGAAATCTGAGACTTTGTTTCATATCAAAAGTAACAAAGCACAAAGCTTACAGCGATTTACTGGATGGGAGACACGCTACAATGGTCCATTCATTTATCAACTGAAAACAGGATAGAATAATCGATCCTTGGCATGTAAGAATCGATATTGGTTCGTAAAAATGAGAATCAATTTTTATTAAAAAATTAAAAAAATTTACCAGCCCTAATAATTTTTTAGTCTCATTACTTTTAATGAAGCTGATTGTGTGTTGAGCTTCAGGATGCAGATTCAGGAGTTTACGCGTCGGCTTGCTGAAGAGATCTGTGGCGATGTGTGTTGAAGTACTGCTGTCATATCTGGCTATAACATGTCATATATCCTATAACATGCTCTCATACATTTATTTTTTAACATTTCGGGAGGTGTAAAATTTACATAAGTGGTTTCATTTACACTTGTCCAGTTTTGTCCATAATGCATCTCAAAGCACCTCCTGAAGTGGTTGAAGTGATGAAGTGACCCTAAATTCTGCTTTTCAGCAACTGCAAGGTATGATGGGAAATAGGATTGGCTATATCTACCCCTACCAGATTAAAGAGCAGGGAAACTGCTGCCATTTCATTAAGGAGCGGCTTAATTAATACTTGTCTATCTGCTGGTCAGTGAACACGCTCTTGCTCGGAGTAAATGATGACCGTAGCTCATTTGCATGCAAATGACAGTGACACAGATAAACACGCTGTATCTGTAGAAAGCAATTATTCACAGTCAACATCTGTCAGTTAGCACAGGCTGTAATTTATTCACCCCCCTCTCTGCCTTGTTATCTCATTGTATGTGGTTAAAATGATTTCTTGTGTGGCACTGCTTTAGCGTAATTATATGAAGTGATTAAAAGTCACAACACAAGCATTAAATTACAAACTACTTTAAATCTTTACTTATATTTTGGATTTACTTCATTATGTTTTAAATGATTTAAATTTTTAAATGGTTTAAATAGAACGATTCTGAATAGACAACTAAACAAACATGTAATTTACTAGAGATTCTGACAAAATTTGCTGCAGTCTATTTAAAAAATTAATTTATTTGAATTATTTTAAAAAAAAATCATTTTGAATGAATGATTCAATGACTCAAAGATTTCATTACTGGATGAATCAGCATTTTTGAACAAATCTTTCGAATGAATGGTTCAATGAAAAATACATTTTTAACAGTCACTTGTCACCACCTACTGGTGTAAAAATGTAACTGATACAATCTTTATTTGAAGCGTCGTACTTTCAAAAGGTGATTTGCTCTATTTTGATCACTACTGTAGGTATCAGTGTTTATATCCCAACTATAAACTTTTTATCCCAGTACTTCAGTGATAATTTTGAATGATTATAACTCAGAAATAATGATATTGTGTGTTTGAAAAGACTATTTGTGAAGCTATTTCATACCTATAAGGCATCTAAATCAGTGTGATTGTACTTGTCAAAGGTTTAACAGACATGGCCAAACCGCTGTCATTTCGGAATAAGATCGCGTGGGTGTTTGAATTTAGATTGCAATCTTTTAACGTTTAATTATTGTCAGGAATTGATTGGATAGTAATTGCTGTTTTCTAGTTTTTGGTGTTGTTTTAAAAGATGTGCACAGATAAATCATTTATAATAAACACTGCAACATTCCATAAAATACAAACTGTCAATTTTATTTCATGGTGACTTTAGGTTTACCTCGCTCTGGAGGATCATAACAGCATGGTTGAAGTGATGGTGCTCTAGTGTGGCTGATGTCCCATAAAGAAGAGAGAGAGCTGATCCCGTCCTGAGAAAGACACAGATGTCATTGAGGTGGAACCAAATCCACTCCAAGCTCATGTGTGCAGTAAAGACAGATTCAGATTCAGCTCCAAGTAATGTTGAGTTGCAGTGATTGATTCTCACTTGGCCTGGAAAGCATTGTTGGTTCCTCTGTGGTCCAGATCATGGCAGATGCAGCCCACTATCAGAGCCAGAATCTCCATCTCGGTCAGAGTCTCCTGGAAGCCGGCTGTCTGCAAACAACCCGACATGAACAAAAAAAGTTACACGTCTGTTGCAAATTTAGTGGGCTGGGCACCACACACACACACACACACACACACACACACAGAGAGAGAGAAGGTCCCTCACCGTAAGCATGGAAAACATGCACTGGCAAACGTTGAAAGCGTGTCTCCAGTTATGATACAGAACCATGCGATAGTTCTTCCTCACGGTCAACAGCCACCGACAAAGTGTCTAGAAAGAAAAAGAAGAAGTGTGATGTTACAATTCAAAATAAGAAAGGCGTTTACTGTCTTCTAATTTGATTGGCTGAGAGTGCTGATATAGAGCATATCAACATGTTTCAGTGTTACGTTTGGAACTATTATCTCTTTCGAAAAAATGCGTTGCTTAATAATTAACTTTTATTTTATTTTATTTTAGGCTTACGGTCAAATCACAGCGTTGCTGATATTCAGTACAACAGCACTCTTGCTTGTGTGATACTGCTGAGTTAAGAAATGCAAACATGTGTGGACCTCATAGTCTATTTTGAATTTCTGCACCATCCCCAGCTCCATAAACATCCGCAGAGCTGCAGTGACCATGGCGTCCACATCCAGAGAGAAGTCATCAAATGATAGTTTATCAATGCCCAGTTCACACACCAGAGGGATGTTCGCTGCCTGAGGAAAGAACAATAGAGAGAGAGAGTGTGTGTGTACGCAGAAAAGAGGGAGAGACGCAGAGTTTGCTCTCAGATGCTTGAAAACAGATGCTTTGTGAATGGAATGAAACTAGCGTCAGGGTTTTCTGTAATTCATGTGTTAGTGCTGACTGAAGCTCACAGCCATGCTAATGAGACACTACAAATAGATTCACACACACATTCACAGATCTAATGAGGGACTGCTGGCAGGAAGAGCTGTGCGTTATGTTATGACGTCATTAACAAATTCTAATTGTGGATATTTACTCATATAATTACTCCATAAATGGAGCATATTACACTACACTGGACATTTTTACCCAAAATAAATGTGCTATTATAGAGACAATCCAAATCAAACTACGTTTTGCTCAATAATTTATGTAAAAATGAACATTTACTTACACTCATATATTCCAAACCTTATATTTTAGATTCAGTAATTTTGTTATGTGCTTTTGTCATTTTATTTTTTTTAATATTATATTTTATTTTTTTATATTTATATTATTATTTAATTTATTTTTATTTCCATTTTAGTCATTTTAGTACTTAGTTTAGTTTTTCATTTAATATTTATATTTCAATTTATTTCAGCTTCATTTCAATTAATGAAAACAATCTTAAATAGTTACCAATAACAACTCTGGTCCTACAATATAGTTAATATGCACTGATGTATATTCAGGGGGACATTAGCACATTTTTTGCAATTAACTGTGATTAATCGCACACCTAACATTAATGTTTTTAATATATTTTAATATATAAGTATATATTTTACAGTATATTTTAAATATTGGTTTTTATATTTTTATTAAGCACTATGAATGAAGGACAGTATCACTGATACTGATACTGATACTGATGTCTCTATTACATGGATTTTTTTCCTCAATTTTATTTTTACAGTATAAATGAAAGCCATCATTTTTAACATTTAATAGCTTTTAAAAATATAAAAACTTTTAATTTAAGTGAACTTAAAACAATCTTCACATAAACTAGTTCAGATTTGTACCTGCCCTGTTAAAATGCACAAAATAGTTTTTTTTTTTCATTGTTTTTGACTCATGTAACCTTGTAAACAGTGCTTTAAAATGTTCATGTAGGTCTAACAGGTAACTGCACAGTTACACAATACAGATTAATCCTTATTAAAGCTACAAAAGTTATTCAGTCAAGAGCACTGAGTGATTATCTCTTTGTCTTTTGTTCTCTGATTAACATTAATGACAGGCAGCAACAGGTTTATTAGGCTGCTGTCACTTTAAGACCTGACGCACATAACGTGGATCTGACACGCATCTTATTTTTTCACAACTCTTTACGTTCATTTATCTTTCTAACTCGTTTAAGACTGTGCTTACGAGGATACTTGACAAAACAGGAATTTTGACATCATTTTGTCAAAAATTTGTTTTTGTCCGTTTAAGTGCGAAAGAGAACTCAATGCGGTATTCTGTGGGTGCGACTGGGTGTTTGTTCCCAGAGAGCCACTTCACAGACGCCGCGACAGTACAGATTTGAGTTCATTTTTTGCATCTTTTCATGCTTGAATGGTTTCATAGCACTTGGATTAATGATAGCATAATCATATGTAAAGTTAGCCACAGGATGACAGAAAAAACAGATGCTGAGTTAATTGCGTTAAATAAATATTAATTTTGACATGCCTATATATATATATATATATATATATATATACACTGTATATGGTGTGTAATATTGCTGAATTTGACTTTCAGCAATAAATTCTTCATTCATTCTTGGAAACATGCTGGTACTTGTTAATGAAGTGCCATAAGAGCTCCTGGCAAAATCCAATTAACACATGACAAAAATGAGCATTTCAACAGAAAATTAGCACATGATAAATGAGGCATTTCACAAACTCCACAGAGACTATATCAATAATGCACAAACACTGATGAGGTATTGAATAGCTTTGTTCTGAATTATACATACTGCATAAACTGATATACTGAGGTTAAAATCCCATGAATCAAGTTATTTCATTATTGATAAGCTTCTGTTGTTCTAAACAGCACTAAAACTTCAGACAGCTCTATAAATACAATCTGTTTGATGCATTAATGTTTACCTTAAACTTATCCACCTCAGTCTTAGAGCACGTGGCATGATATGACAGCACCTATGGAATACACACACACACAAAATTAATCAACAAAGGTTCATATTTTATGCATTTCTATATTTTATGTTTATAATATAGAAAAAAGAAAAAAACATCACAGAGATCATATAGAGAGCCAACAAACTGGCCAAATTACATTAACCCTGACACTACAACAATTCACTGCTGCATCCCTCTGATTGGCTGCTGAGAGTCATGTGAGAAGAGAACGATGGTGGCGTCCATTCATAACATACTGACTTGTCTGATTCTCAAACAGGTCATGCAATATTTAACTCAGCTCTGCTATAGTCTGTTGATGATCTATTACATATTAATATACTGACAATCCTTATTAACACTGTCAGATTTATCACAGAAACCAATCCTGCATTTCTTTGGAGAATGAGAAGAGCTTCGAGAACTCAATTAATGCACACACCCACTCCCTGCTAAGGCTGTAATGTAGTTACACAGTTAATAAACGGAGCGTCCTCACTTCCGCTGCTTCATTTTCACATTCATTGCTCTGTGGTGTCGTGAGGAAAGATGTCACTATTTTTTTTGCCAGTTCTTTCCGTTTGCCTTTAAAGTGTGTGTGTGTGTTAATGAGAATAAAACTGTTCATTGTTAGCTCAAGTCTATTAGGACAAAAATCAACAAAATGAATTCTCGCCACGCATTTTTTTCCTATATGAAAAGCCATTTCGCTCAAATACAGTATATATCACAATAGGGAAGAAAAGATCGCAACTTACATTTAATGCTGACAAACCAAAAATTAAGAAATTCTGATTTATGGTAATTTCTCAATTCAATCATCAAGCTGATGATGATATCATTTGTAATAAATGTCTTGTATGAAATTTGAAAAATGTAAAGCAGAAGCATTTTCATAGTGGCTTCAGACCGATGAACCCTAACATAAATACAAGCTTTGCTAATCAGTTTAGAAGGTGAGAAAGTGCTGATTTAGTTTCTTATCACACATTAAATAACATTAACAAATAATAATAAATACTTTAACAAATGTATTGCTCATTGTTAGTTAATGTTAGTTCATGCATTAACGTACTTGGTACTAATGTAACCTCGGTTCCCTGAGATAACAGGAATGAGTATTGCATTGCTAGACGCTATGGGAAAACTAATTTTTCTCTGAATGCTGAAGCCTTATTCAATCATGCAGTGAAACTGCACAAGCCATAGCAGTGTAATCTGCACAAACCTTTGGTGCTGCAGCGGATCTGCATGAACCAACCGGTGCGCAACCCACCAAAAAGGGTGCTGCAGCCTCCAGAATGGGCGGAACATCCGTCTTTATAACGGGCTTGTATCGCCATTGGAATCAGATTAACTCGACTGAAGCGACGAACACTTGGCCAGCTATGCAATACTCATTTGCGTTATCTCAGGGAACCAAGGTTACATTAGGAACCGAGTACATTCTCTTTCGATATGGTTCACTTGTATTGTGGAACAGAGTCCAATCGCTGTGCTATGATAGCAGAATGACAAACGTTCTAAGGCCCCAGCCTAAGACACTTGGAGAAAAGAGCCTCAAGGCAGTAGGGCTAAGTAAGGGCGAGGAGCTCACCCAACACTGAAAGGTGGTTCAGACCATGTATCGGAGGCTCAAGGGAAGGTACTAGTGGTTTGAGCTCATTCAGTGGTCAAAGCCCAAGTAAACAGAAAGGACTCATGCTTGTAGTGTAGGAACGTCCAAGTTGTAAAACCTGGTGAAAGGTGAATGGCGAGGACCAGCCGGCCGCCACACAGATGTCGGCAATGGATACACCCCTAGACCACACCCAGGAAGAGGCCATGCCTCTGGTGGAGTGTGCTCTTACACCGATGTGGCACTGCAGACCCATCAAAGTGTAAACCAACACAATGGTGTCCGCTATCCAGCAGGATAATCTCTACTTCGTGACTGGGAGCCATTTAGTATGGCCTCCGAAGCACACAAAGAAATGCTTTGACTGTCTGAACTGGGAAGAATGCTCGATATAAACTGTTAAGGCCCAGACAGGCCAGACTAAGTGCAATTCTTGCTCTTTCCTTCTACCAAGATGGGAAAGCAGCCAGCGTAATGACCTGTGCTCTGAATAGGGTAGAGAACACCTTAGGCATGTAGCCATGCCTTGGTTTGAGGACAGCTTTGCAGTTGTTAGGCCAAAGTCAAGACAAGATGAGCTCACAGAGAGCGCTTGCAAGTCATCCACTTGCTTGGCCGATGCTAGAGCTAGCAGGAGGGCAGTCTTAAGCAAAAGTGGTTGTAGCTCAGCCGAATGCAGACTGTCGACAGGTCCCATGTTGGGATGGTAAAGGGGACGGAGGTGGGTTCAGCCTTCTTCTGGCCCCTTTCAGAAAATGAACATCCAGGTTGTTCCTGCCTAGAGACTGGCCGGCCACAGGAGCGTGGTACACTGCTATGGCTGCCACATAGACTTTGAGCTTGGAAAGGGTGTGCCCCTTGTCCATTAGCTCTTGTAGAAATGACAGTACCAGTGGTATATCACAAGAAGGAGGGTCTTCATTCCAGACTGTACACCAGTCAGAGAAAACAGACCACTTAAGGGCATAGAGACATCTAGTGGATGGGGCTCTAGCCTCAGAAATAGTGTTTAGGGCTCCCGCTGGGAGGTCTGTGAGTTCCCGTCAAGGGGTCATACATGGACGGCCAGGTTAGGGGTGCCAGATCATTCCCTTCACCTGGGAAAGGAGGTCCTTTCCATGATGGCCATGATGCTGCTGCTAGCAGCTGCTTCAGCTCGGGGAACCATGATGACTGCGCATCTGTCCTCCCTGATCCATTTGATGACCTGAGGGAGCAGTGGGAATGGAGGAAATGCGTGAAGGGAGAGGCTGGGCCATGTGTGGGCCAGCGTGTCCCTGTCCTTCGAGAAGAATTTTGGGCCATCTGGATATGAAAGTTCAGATCCATAGAGAAAAAACAATCCCCTGGGTAAACTTGCAAGAGAATTTGTTTCAATGTTAAAATCTTGAACGGCCATTTCAAAAGGGCGCAATTCAGATGTCTGAGGTCTAGGCTGGGCATGTGCCACCTTATTGGGGACGAGGAAGTAGCAGCTGTAGAAGCCTGACTCGCTGTGGGTTGGTGGAACTATCTCCACAGCTCCTTTTGCCAGCAAATTCATTACTTTGGCGTGGAGGACGTGTGCCACATTGCGCTAGTCTGCGCGAGAAAAGAGCACAGGGGAATCCTCTCTCTGTGGGGTGAATGAGGCACGTTGGACCTGTGTCGGCGTGAGCTCACTCGTGTTGAGCCGCTCAGCCCTCTGCTGTTGGGAAGGAAATGGGAGAGTGTGAGGGGGCGGAGCCGCTCACGGCGCGTGCGGTGAGCGCTGCGTCAGCTTGCTTGCAAAGTGTGCCGATCATTCAGCTTGTTGGCAAATGTCAGCTTGCTTGAAGGGTGCCGAGTCAGCTTAATCCACTGTGCGGCTTCTTCGATGGCAAAAAGGCATCTTGTAGGAGTCCAGCAAAGAGATTTAGTTATATAAACGGATGCTCCACCCATTCTGGCCGGCTGCAGTGCCTGTTTCGGTGGACTGCATACCGGGTGGTTCCCGCAGATCTGCTGCAGCACCATAGATTTGTGCAGATTACATTGCTTAGCCATAGGTTCGTGCAGATTTCCTGCACTGCTATGGCTTGTGCAGTTTCATTGCATGATTCAATAAGGCTTCAGCATTCGGAGAAAAGGGAATTTTTTCCCATAGCATCTAGCAACGCAATAAGAGTGAACCATATCGAAAGGGAACCAATGTTACCTAATAGGACCTTATTAACTTAAAACACACACCCATGTTTGGTTTTCATGTTTTATGGGGACATTCCATAGACATAATGATTTTTTATACTAAACTGTGTATTCTATCCACTAACCGTAAACCTACCCATCACAGAAAACTTTCGGCATTTTTTACATTTTCAAAAAACATCACGCCATGTGTGTTTAAAAGCTTGTTTCCTCATGGGGACCAAAAAAATTTCCCATTCATCCTTGTGGGGACATTTTGTCCCCATAACATAGGGTTTACCAGGACCACACACACACACAAACCTACAGACCAGATGGGTGTTTTGACTGTAAACACACCATCATCTGTGTTTCCAGGCGATCGTTTTTGTTCAATTGAAGTCGGTCGATTGAAGCTTTGAAGGTGGGGATTTATTCCTCTGTGTCCCACTGTTTCATTGTTAGATTAAAGGGGTCATATTCTGCTCTTTTATAGCTTATATGTTAGTGAAGTTTTCTTGCAGCAACACAGTAATAATTTGATTTGAATTGATCATTTTCCACCTGCTCACTGAACAGGCTGTTTTTCAGTGTGACATCACAATTATAAAGACAGATAAGTTTCAATAAATGTTCTGCATGAACTGGAAGCTTTGCGTAGCGAACATTACAGTAAGTCTACATAGGCTGTTAGACTCTCATTTCAAAACAGCAAGGAAAATCCAGTTTTCCATGATATGATCCCTTTAATAGAGACGACTGCAGAGTGAGGTGGTTGAGTGTCAAACCTACTCTGAGTCAAGAGTGAATACAGCTCCTCCGGCTCCTGCATTAAGCCCAGCCTCTAACGGGAACTAGGTCAATATTCCACCAGTCACAGGATCATATCTTGTGCTGAATCATCCCACCAGTTAAATGCTTCTAATCTAACAACCCACCAATTACAAAATCTCAAACCAATCTGCCACCACTTTAGAAAAATCCTACCAATCACAGTTAAGTGTGTGTCCATGTGTGTGTTTTGGAGAGACATACATCCAAAGCGACAGACTGTTTGGCCCAGGACTTCTTCACTTGGTCATACATAATGGTATTATTGATTCCCAGTCCACAGAATATCACAAATGCCTAAAGAGAGAAAAAGAGACTATGTAGTCACACTTAAGTCCTCTACAACCAATTTAAACCTCTAGAGAAGATTTTTAAAACTTTGTTTCAGGAGTGTTTGTGTGAATCAGAGTTATTATACACAGCCTGGCCAAAAAAAAGTCGCTGTTTAAATTATAATCAGCATATACTTAAGAGTCTATGACTGGATCATTATTACAGTGATTATTATGTTTCTAGCATGTTATTTGTTTGGCAACAGTTCGTTTAACTGTAAAAGATGGAGTGTGTAGCTTTTCATTTCTTAAACAACCATGTGGGAAGACACATCATGGCCATATTCCAGGATGACAATGTCAAGATTCATCAGGCTCAAATTGTGAATAAATGTTTGGGAGGGAGCATGAAGAATCATTTTCACACATGAATCAGTACCTCTGAGTCCAGACTTTAAATTCATTGAAAGTCTTTGGGATGTGCTGGAGGTGACTGCTCACCTCTTGCATTGTCAGTACAAGATCTTGACCAAAAATTGATGCACCTCTTGATGGAAATTAATGTTATGATATCTCCATCAAGAGGAGCATCAATTTTTGGTCAAGATCTTGTATTGACAATGCAAGAGGTGAGCACTCTGTAAAGATCTCCACACACACACATCTGAGCCACATTCAAGGCCAGGTTGGTGTATAGAGAACTGGATCTGTATGTTTCTGATTCACTTTCTGATCCTTAATATTATTTTTATTCTTAGAAGGGTCTGAGGTCATTTGGAGCATACATATACGCCATGATTCTCTCAAATCACTATGTATTTCAATCATGATAACTCTCAGAATAGCTTTAGCATGTTAATGGATTTGACAATGTTAATGTATTTGGTCTTGGCAGACTAGATCTGCTACTCGTGCTGCTGCAGAGCAAGTATGTACTTGCTATTACCAACAGACACACTGCTGTGAGCATGTAAGATATGCTGCTGCCGCATGAATAGGCATACATAAATCTGATAGCAGATCTAGACAGGTGGAGCTGGGGAGGTGGAGGGGTTCACGTGCTGCAGGACCAGCTTACAGTGAACACTGAACATCTTTCACTTCACTGCAAGGGTCTCAGAGCGATTTGAGAGAATTATGGCTCATGCGTATGCTCCAAATGAACTCATGTTAGAAGGACAGCGTACCTAAGCATTCATAGTGATCTCACAGATGATTCATTTCATACCTCAAACAGCCTCTGATCTGCATCATCAAACGGTTTCCCATCCAACCTGTTCAAGACCTGAGCCACACCTGCAACATACACACATGAAGACAGTCAGAATACATGCTGGTTTTTACGACCCATATGAGGTTCTTTAAAGCACAGTAATGCATTGCAGATGAAGGTTTCAATCTGTGTTTTAGTGCAGGAGTCAGGAATCTCTTCCTCACTCCACTCCCAATATCTCTCTCTTTACATGGCTAATTAAACAGTGTGTTGTGTATGTAATTAGAGTGATTGTTCCTAAAAGTGCAAACCCTCCCCCCATTCACACACCTAACATGTCCCCCCCCATCCTCACAGTCTCATTACAGTCTATCATAAATGTAGTGCTTGCTTTGGACAGGCTCTACCATAACATTGCTCATAATTACAACATTTATATTACATGGAGAAGCCTGTTCGCCTGAAAGCCTACTGATATGTGCCTGACAATAAAAACATTTCAAGTAATCCAAAACCACAAGTGGTGTCCAGTCATCATCAGAAATAAGACAAGTGGGAGGGGAAGATATTTTGATTCAAGATTATGAGGCACATGAATTTTTAAAAAAGTAATGATGTGCATGGATAAATTTTTCATAAAAAACAAGAATTGTTCATTTTGATTTTGTGGTGAATTTAAAAAGCAGCACGCTAATATCACTTCTCGTTTACTGGCCAGTTACGTTATTTCATGTGCACTTTGTTTGTGTATTTCACATGTTTGTAGTAGGTTATATTTCATCCATACAGACAATTTGCAGTATATACTGCATACTACAAAAATAGTAGTATGCTAAATGCCATTCTAAACATATCCTAGTATTTCATAAAGACTACAGTATATAGATATAAAATATTTCTTTTGTGGAAGTTTCACAGTCCAGAGATTTAGATGATTTCTCCCCTCATAGTGCTGAAATCTCTCACACTGGCTTCAGAAACGATTTGAGAGACAGGAAAACTGGCTCTGAAACTACGGCAGAGATGAAGAAAGCGAGCGAGAGGGGGAGAGAGAAGAATCTTTTGAATGAAGACATCCTTGACTCCTGCTTCTACTGGCTGTTTGTGCTCATAATGACTTTCGGTCCCTGGCAGAGACTTCCCACACATACACACACACACGCACACACACATCCACCCACGCACACACACAGCGCTCTGCAGCAGCACACACACACTGATCTGACACAGATATATATTTAAACAGACATTATCATACATACACGTTTGTCCTCCATTTACTCACACACAATGTAGTACATTGGATAACTTACCTATGATTTGGTGGTTACTGTTCCAGATAGGGACACACAGGACAGATCTAATATGAAAGCCAGAGAACTGATCTGCCTGAAAACAAACACTTGTCATCACATCAAAAAACAAATGATCTGACTATAAGCTTATGAGGACAAACAAGCAAAAATATGGGATCGTCTGAAGACACAGTGTTATATAATATTGTGCTGCTGGCATTTGGAAGACACATATGAGCCGACAGAGGTCCAAGGTCTTGTGCAGAGCAGAAGTCTCTCTCATCTTTAATCAGGCTCTTTAAAGGAATATTCTAGGTTAAATACAACTGTAGCTCTTTCTGCTGTCCATTACCACAGAATACAATTTCAACTGGTCCCTCAATAATAGGATCAAATTACAACCACAATACTTTAACAATATATAGTATTTAAAATGAGACAAGCCCTTATATTATATGTTAAAGGGGACCTATTATGCAAAATTCACTTTTACATAGTGTTTGAACAAAAACACAACCACCCTATAATGGTAAAAATCTACCCATTCCTTTTTCTTAATCCCTACAAAACCTCAACAGTCTCATAGAACAAGCCGTTTTCATTTTCTGTACAATGTGACGTCATTTTGCCCAGGCCCCGCCCACAACTGCTGACGGACTCTGCCTTATTAGCATAGACCCCGCCCTGAATGAGCTGTACACTGTCTGCCATTGTGGCTGCCAGCAGCTGTAATGACAAGACTGTCTCGTAAGCGAATTAGGTGTTTTATTGCTGGATGCAAGAGTGAACATAATTTAGTCCCGACATCTGAGCCTCTGAAGATGCAGTGGATTAGTTTTGTTTTTTAGGGAATGTGCCACAGATCTAATATACACATGCGATTTCTGTCCCTGCTGTTTATGTTCACAGACATAACCAACTGTTTATGTGAACTTTGTGTTTTTGGCATAACCTTGTGTGTATTTGACAGTTTAAACACAATAGGACATGAAAGAGAAGTTAATTTAATACCCACGAAATGTGCCGTCTGACAGCCAGCTTTCTGTGCGCGTGCTTTGGATGTAAAACCATATATCAGAAGACTGATATGGCTTTAAAACGCATGCAGATAATATCAGATAATATAATATCTTTCATGATGACGAAGAACTGCAATGTCACGTGAGCGTGACCGCGATAGAGATGATAATCAAAAGCAAACAGAATTTTGGCAGAGTGTCCGAGGCACAAGCTGTACAGCCTCTGCCTTCTTCTGGAAAGCAGGGAAAGCAGCAGCTCATTTGCATTTAAAGACACATGCACGAAAACAGCATGTATTTCCTTCCACTCAAAAATGGGCATTTACAACATGGTATAATAAATGATCTGTGGGGTATTTTGAGCTGAAACTTCACAGACACCAGAGACTTATATTAGTACATCTTGTAAAAGGGGCATAATAGGTCCCCTTTAAAATTCTGGCTACAATTTTTTATTTAGGTTCCGGGTCAAACTGACCTTAATTGGATACAATAAATTTGAAAAAAATCACCAAAAATCATAATCATAATAAAAACAACAATTAAAACAGGTAATGAATGAATGCTTAAAATGAATGCTTCTCACACATTACAAAAAAGTTTAAACATGTGATTTTTAAAACTATATCTATTTTTTAATTGTTTTTCACAAAATGTAAAGTTTATAAACTGTATTTTAATTTTTTTTAAATAGTTTTTTTTAAATTATTATTATTATTATTAGCATTAGCATTAGCATTAGCAATGCCAAGATCATGGGTTCGAGTTACAGCAAAATTCACATGCATTAGCTGATAAAAATTCACGGCTTCAACACAGCGTGCATTTCTTCGAATAAAAGCACTTGGCAAATGCATTCATTTCTTTTTTTATTGATCTGTGCCTTTAACCATGTTAGCGGGTCAATTTGACCAGCAAAATTCATCATAATTTTAAAAGAAATTTCGTGTGCACATTCCACAACACCTCCGAATCTGTTCCCTTGTTTTAGGTAAATTGTGGCCACTTTGTACAAATTAATTCCCTCATTTTAATATAGTTAAATTGTGGCCATTTTTCTATTTTTCGAATCATGTCATGTGCATGGCTCTGTAGGAAAGGCATGAAATCTGAACTGTTTGTAAAGCATGGAGGACCATAAGTGCTACTTAAAAAGAAACGAATGAATAAATTATCAATTTATGAATTAAAAAAATGTAAATAAGAATACTCCCTTAAGGAGAGGCCAAACATCAGCCATGCTTATATCATGTAATAGGCTTTATTCATTTATATATTGCTGTTTAGAGATCTTACTTCAGCATCGAAGCGAGGGTCTTGGTAGGCATCACTGATATTGACAGGAAGTCCAGTGGAGGCGACCAGTTCTGCAATGCTGTTATTAATCAGCCAATCAGAATAGGAAGATTTATCCATGCTGTCTTTGAAGCTGTGGACAAGACAAAGAGGAAATGATGCATGCTGCTATAGATAACCCCAGACATCTATCACTTTTACTATCGCTCATATATGCTATACTTAAACTGAATGTAATGTTTTCAGACCCCTAATCGCATGTTAACAGCAATTAAACGAAAATGTACTATACTTTCTATTTATATTAAATGCAATTAGCTAAACTTAAGAGTGAATAACACACACTAGTTAAAATTATAATAAAGCACTTTACATGTGTTTTAGTATGTTAGTCAATATATCAAAAATAAGTGTACATATTTAAAGCATAAGAAAACAATTATTAAAACAGTGACTGAAATTGTAGGTTAATTCTGGATAATTGGGAAATTTTTCCCAGTCATCTCAATGGCAAGTTACCTGAATTCACCCCTACTTTAAATTAAAACATTTCATTTGGCGTTATTACAAAGTAGACTTTTTGAAAGTGTACTTAGGGGTGTTAAGAAATATAGTCATGAAATGTACTCTCTTTAAGTACACTTAACTAAACTATGTAACTTTTTTGTTTAAAATTAACAACATTTAAATAATGGGTCAATACATCAATCCTTGTTTTTGTCTTACTCTGTTTCACTATGGCAAGCCTGTTATAACTGTTTATATTTTAGACCCAGCAGGTTTTTTTTAGCGGGAAATTGCGTACATTCGTCACTCGCTTGAGCGTATCTCTTCATATCCGTAAATAGAGAAAAGTTGCTCTGGTGTCATGAGAAATCGGGTCCACCCCAGGAATCAGGTCTCCTTTATGGACCCAGGTGGTAATGCCTGATGAAAAGTTGTTATCATGATGTCTTGACTAATTATAACCTATTTCACTACTGTATGATGTTTATTACATTAAGTGCACAAACAACATGCTTGAAATATAAAATGAAGTTTTTTTTTTTTTTTTTTTTTTTTTTTAAGGAAAGGATAGTTGCAACATACTATGTTCTGTAAAAGTAATTTAATATTAATTTTATACAATAATTGCAATGTGGTATAGTATATAATATTACTATTATACATTTTTATTAAATTAATTATCATGCTAAATATTCACAAACATCATTGATTTAAAACATATAATTGGGAACTATGTTGGAAGCAAAAAGACATACCTAATATAATACAAGCTAAGCTAGCAGGCTAATCGGGTAGATGTATGCTACGCTAGTACATAAGCTAAATAAAAAACAGTAAGAACGAGAAATGCTTGATAAGTCGTGACATAAGGAACGCCGTTTCTGGGTCGTTTCACTTGAGGATTTTGGTATGGAGATAACGGTTACGATTATAATTTCTTGGTAGTGTTACACCACATCATGTGTATATTAGCACTGTTTGTTGTTTTCTTGTGGTATGATATAAAGCGTTTGGACCCCGGAAGCGCTGCCGCATGACGTCAGACTTAACCATCGATAACTCATTATAACGCATTTTGAACGATATGAAGCATTACGTGATTTTGCAGGAACTATAATCAGGCGTTAAAAATACTACCCATTAAAAGTCTGTTGAACCAATGGGATCACTCGGGGTCCTAAAGGAGACCTGATTCTTGGGGGGACTCGATTTTTTTCACCACACTGGCTGATTTGACACATGTCTGCTGTGGGAGTGGCATAGGTTAGTTGTCACAATGAGTGAGAAAGGTTGACATGGAGCAGCTAAATCTCGAATCAGGGCCTCATTGTTGCCCTGTAAACAGCTGTCACTAGTACTCAAAGTGGTGCTCACTTCAATTACGCAAACATAGGATGGTTCAGACCCAAAATTTAAATGGAAAAAGAGACCTGCTGGGACAAGGGGGTGGAATTAAATGCAAATTGGGAACACGAAATTGGAAAAAGTGTGGAGAGAGCCTCAGACACTTGTATGAAGAGCTGAAGGAGCTAACGGATGCTGAGGTCCACAGGGCGGCTGCTGCTCGCAATGCCATTCCCTCTCCAGTAATTTACAGCTAACGAACTTTCCTCTGCATTTTAATAAGGCTCTATGGAGCCTGCAACAGCAATGAGAAGTTAACGCTCCGACTCTCATAAACGCCCACGTGCAGCGGAGACACAGTCCTGGTGTAGCCTCTCTCTCTCTTTTAATCTCTCTCACGTGGTACATTTCAGGCTCTTGTGCTCTAGGCTGAGACAGTCTGATCAAACATCTTCTCTCATACTCTCGATCACACCCCAAAGATCACACATGATTAACGGCACTGCGAGCTGCTGTCTGAGGAAATGCCAGAATCAAAGGGATGAATGAGAGCGTACGAATGTGTGAAAGAACGTGTTGTGAGGCGTGTAACTGCATGTGTGTTGTGTGTTGCGTTCGTGTGCGTCTGGGTGAGCAGCGGAGATGCGTCTCTCTCCCATTTGGCCTCGAGCTGTTTCAGAGCGCGGCAGAGGACAAATCATCCTTACATAATTGCTCCGGCTGTACCTTTAGAGAAGCCAACACAGAGGATGAAATCGCTAAATAACACACATAAAATCCCTTGTGAATGACAGTAATATATAATAATGATGCTGTATAATTTCACAGCTGTGTGACATATATCCATATCTGGATTTGATCATCTTCTGTTTCTAAACAATATTTTACAAGTTTATGTGTTCATATAATACTTTAGTAAAACTGTTATTGAAAATAAGTGAATTTCTTTAAAGCATGACAAAAGATTATCAAAACAATGATTTAAAATGTACTTTAAAGTAAAACGTTTAATTTGATTTTATTTCAAAGTGCATTTTTTAAAAGCATACTTAAGTGTGTTAAGAAACAGTCATGAAAGTGTATACTCTAAGTACAAACCCGATTCCAAAAAAGTTGGGACACTGTACAAATTGTGAATAAAAAAGGAATGCAATCATTTACAAATCTCATAAACTTATATTTTATTCACAATAGAATATAGATAACATATCAAATGTTGAAAGTGAGACATTTTGAAATGTCATGCCAAATAATGGCTCATTTTGGATTTCATGAGAGCTACACATTCCAAAAAAGTTGGGACAGGTAGCAATAAGAGGCCGGAAAAGTTAAATGCACATATAAGGAACAGCTGGAGGACCAATTTGCAGCTTATTAGGCAACATGGCAACATGATTGGGTATAAAAAGAGCCTCTCAGAGTGGCAGTGTCTCTCAGAAGTCAAGATGGGCAGAGGATCACCAATTCCCCCAATGCTGCGGCGAAAAATAGTGGAGCAATATTAGAAAGGAGTTTCTCAGAGAAAAACTGCAAAGAGTTTGTAGTTATCATCATCTACAGTGCATAATATCATCCAAAGATTCAGAGAATCTGGAACAATCTCTGTGCGTAAGGGTCAAGGCCGGAAAACCATACTGGATGCCCGTGATCTTCGGGCCCTTAGTCGGCACTGCATCACATACAGGAATGCTACTGTAATGGAAATCACAACATGGGCTCAGGAATACTTCCAGAAAACATTGTCGTGAACACAATCCACCGTGCCATTCGCCATTGCCGGCTAAAACTCTATAGGTCAAAAAAGAAGCCATATCTAAACATGATCCAGAAGCACAGGCGTTTTCTCTGGGCCAAGGCTCATTTAAAATGGACTGTGGCAAAGTGGAAAACTGTTCTGTGGTCAGACGAATCAAAATTTGAAGTTCTTTTTGGAAAACTGGGATGCCATGTCATCCGGACTAAAGAGGACAAGACAACCCAAGTTGTTATCAGCGCTCAGTTCAGAAGCCTGCATCTCTGATGGTATGGGGTTGCATGAGTGCGTGTGGCATGGGCAGCTTACACATCTGGAAAGGCACCATCAATGCTGAAAGGTATATCCAAGTTCTAGAACAACATATGCTCCCATCCAGACGTCGTCTCTTTCAGGGAAGACCTTGCATTTTCCAACATGACAATGCCAGACCACATACTGCATCAATTACAACATCATGGCTGCGTAGAAGAAGGATCCAGGTACTGAAATGGCCAGCCTGCAGTCCAGATCTTTCACCCATAGAAAACATTTGGCGCATCATAAAAAGGAAGATGCGATTCCTATTCCTAAACTTGAGCAACTTGTCTCCTCAGTCCCCAGACGTTTGCAGACTGTTATAAAAAGAAGAGGGGATGCCACACAGTGGTAAACATGGCCTTGTCCCAACTTTTTTGAGATGTGCTGATGCCATGAAATTTAAAATCAATTTATTTTTCCCTTAAAATGATACATTTTCTCAGTTTAAACATTTGATATGTCATCTATGTTGTATTCTGAATAAAATATTGAAATTTTAAACTTCCACATTTTTGCATTCTGTTTTTATTGACAATTTGTACAGTGTCTCAACTTTTTTGGAATCGGGTTTGTACATTTAAGTGGCATTTTATTTTATTAATATTATATTATTTGCAAGTAGCTCTTTAAGACATTGTGAATTCAAAATTAAAGTTTATTAGCATTAGGATCATGTGCATACTAGTTTAATTTTAAACATTGACAACATTTGCTTTTAGAAGATATTTTCAATTAAAATGTCTCTCACTTCTGGGAATACAGACTCAGAAAAACTGAAGACTCACAATGGCCTTAGAAATTTTGTCCAATCAAATGCCTTCTAGAAGAACATCCGTTACTCTGTAAATTATAAATACCACCTGTATCCAACCAAAGCTGCATTCAAAGTTGGTCAGTTGTTCAGTCGTTCAATATTTCTATATAATGAAACAGTGTAAATATGCTTCCGGTTAGAGCAAATGAAGTCTGGTTTTGGGTCAAGCAGTGTATCCCCATGTGCTCCAAAGACAGAATATGTGCAAGCCAGCGCAGAATTCTACACAGAATAGTCTACATTAAAGAGCTCAAATGGTTAGGCAGTAACTTAGGTAACTTTCAGGACATAGCAACTTATCTGTCACATTAGGTTGCTAGTAGTAATCGCAGGACAAAGATAATCTCAAAGAAAACAGGCTTTAATCAGGATCTCCACAAACCCCACACAGGAGTGAGCATAGGGAGCAAACACAACCAACTAAAGATGACACAAAACACTGATCAAACAGAACTGAGGGTATAAAAACACAGGGAATGTAATCAAGGTTAAAACAGAACAGGTGTAGAGCTAATTAATAATCAAGGAAACTAACTAAGAACTGAGAAATTAAACCAAAACTGAACATTCACGTTACAGTACCCCTGTAAGGGCTCTGGAGGAGGACACAGAGCAGGCAGAGGGCAGCAAACCAGGGGAGATGACAGAGCGCAGCCACGGCGGAGTCGATGGAGGGAGGAGCCATGGTGGAGTTTTGGCTGTCGACACCAGGAGGATGACCAACGGAGACGCAGACCAAGGGCCAAGGCGGAGCCGGAGGGAAGGCAGAACCAGACGGAGCCAAAGGGGTGGAGAGATGGAGTGCAGCAAACAACTCGTCTGTGGCGCAGGCAGTGCCGGAGGGTTAAGAGAGCCTGGTGGAGCCACAAGGACGATGGTATCTGGTGGAGCCGAGGGAGGGAGGAGCCAATGCAGAGCCAACAGCTTTACGGACCGAGGTGGAGTGTCGAGATCAGTGGTTGGAGGTGGAGCCAGAGGATCCACTTGCCAGGGTGACGCTGGAGAACTTGAGATGAATCCACACAGTGGAGTGGTGTCAGAGTAGGAGTTGAGGGGCTGAGTGAACCAGGGGAGACGGGGCTGATGGACTAGCAGAGTTTGGAAGAGGAGGTGGGAGAGGGAGGCTGAGCAGGAACTAGGGGGACCAACATGAGCACAGGAGACTTTGTGCTGGATGGGACCAGTGGGGATGGGAGAAACAGGAAATTATCCTCTTCCAAAACAAAATATTTCTCAAAGGCCAGGCAAAACATATCCATAGTGGCAGATCTTCATGCCCTCGAACTCCACAAGCAACCCCACAGAGACAGACGATGTAGCTGGCTCTTGCACCCAATCAGACGATATGTGTCGCTCAGGTTCCGGGACAATGTTAGGCTCAGTCCTCTTCACAGGCTCGCTCGAGCTCTCCATCTCTGGTGTCATGTCCATGCAACGGGGTGATAACTTGCTAGGCTTTGGATGCGGAGTGGGGCTGGTAATGTTCTCCTCAGCCAGGCAGATGGTAAACGTGATCCATTACATACAAACACCCACTCCACAAACGCGGCGAAATCTTCCCTTGGACCGTCCACTGGAAGCCGTGCCTTGGACGTGGTGTAAAGCTCTGTTGCGTAACACGAAAATGAACCTCATTGGTTCTCATGGAAGTTCAAATGTGCTGCGTAACATGAGAATAAACCTCAATGGTTCTTGAAGAAGCTCAAACGTGCTGCCTAAAATGAGAATGAACCTCATTGGTTCACATGGAAGCTCAAATGTGCTGCGTAACACGAGAATGAACCTCACTGGTTCATGCGGAAGCTCAAACGAGCTGCCTAAAATGAGAATGAACCTCACTGGTTCTCATGGAATCTCAATGTGCTGCGTAACACGAGAATGAACCTCACTGGTTTTTGCAGAAGCTCAAAAGGGCTGCGTAACACGAGAATGGACCTCACTGGTTCTTGCGGAAGCTCAAACAAGCAGCGTAACACAAGAATGGACCTCACTGGTTCTCATGGAAGCTCAAATGTGCTGCGTAACATGAGAATGCACCCCATTGGTTCTCGCACCCACCAAGCAAAAATGCTTGAGCTTCTGTTTACCACAACTGATGTGAGTTGATGAATGTTTATATGTGAATAAAAGCCTAAATTCAATCTGTTCATCATATAATGGTGTCAAGTAATGAAAATTTGGACTAAACCGCTCAATTCATTACTTATTCATTCTTCTGCTTACTTTTAAATCACTAAATGGCCTTGCTCCTTCTTATCTGTCTGATCTACTGTCTCCTTACATTCCACCTCGATCACTTCGATCTTTAGGGAGTGAACTTCTTACTGTACCTAGATTTCGTCTAGCTTCAATGGGCGGCAGGTCTTTTTCCGTCATTGAACCGAAACTATGAAACTCTATACCACTGGCACTAAGGACAATAACTTCACTCTTTGTATTTAAATCACAACTTAAAACCTACTTGTTTACCCAATACTATCAGTCCTAACATGTTCTTTAGACACTCTCCTCATCTTATACTACCAGCTGTAATTCTCTCTGTGTGTTTTTTGTTCTGTGTATTTTATGTTGCATCTACTATTCTTTATTACTTATTGACAGTATTCTTTTCCTGTTGTTATTTATACTATGTTATGTATCTTGACTGTCTATTATGTTACTGCTTTTGTAAAGCTTCCTTGAGCTTGGGTAAGGCGCTATATAAATTAAATATATTATTATTATTATTATCATATGGATTACTTTTACGATCTCTTTATGAACTTTCTGGGGCGCAAAGTGTCAGTTGCATAGCTGTCAATGGAGGAACAGAAATCTCTCATGTTTCATCAAAAAGATCTTCATTTGTGTTCCGAAGATAAACGAAAGTTTTACAGGTGTGGAACAACATGAGGGTGAGTAATTAATGACATAATTTTCAAACTAACCCTTTAGATCATTCTCAGAGCACTTTTAGCTAGATGTAAAGTGATTGTATGTGATATTTTGTTCCTCAGATGATGAGGGTGGCTAGAGAGATGCATGTGTTGAGATGGTGATGGTGTGTGAATCTCCCCAGACAGAGCTCTGCTGGAACATTAGACAGCTGCAGAGAATGAGATGATATGTGTGACTGAATACACACTATAGTGTGAAAGCACCCATATGGCAACTGAGATCTCCAAACCTGTGCTCTTCGTTGTCACTGGCTACACAAAACAGTCACAAACAACAGACCTATCTGCTGAACCTTACACAAAGGAACATGTTTGCTCTTATTCCTGGGCTCCTCATTGGGTGTGTGCTTGCAGATCTGCAGCTCAGTGTGTGTGTGTGTGTGTGTGTGGTAGTAATGTAGTGTGTGTTGTTCTAAGAGCTGAGCTCAGGGTTTTGAGACACCACTAGTGCTGAGTACTGGACATACTGGAGCGCTGCAGATAACAGATATCACACAATAACCCTGACCTGCTGTACACACTACCGCACCGGCACAAAATTACAATCGCTTTCATTAATTGAAATAAAGCTGAAATAAAAATACAAATGGAAAAACTTAAAAGTTATAAATTGAAACTGAAATAAAATATATCTACGCTGAAGTACTAAAACTGAATTAAAATTGGTAACACTTTACAATAAGGGTCTATTTGTTAACATTAGTTAACATGTAATGAAAAATACTTATAAGCATGTATGTGTTAATATTATTTAAGGCAGCAGCTATTTGCACTAAATGTAAACAAAAAGTATTTCTTTGCACTAAGTGTAAATAGTTGTTAGATGGTATTTATCCTTAGTGCAAATAGTGGCATATATTATTTGTACCTCAGTGTATTGTAGTATGTTATAAAACAGTATGCAATAATAACAACATATTCAGTGTATATGATTATATTTATTAAAATCATAAATGGATGCCACATTACTTGTCCCTGTTCCTAAATCCCTCTCCTACACCTACCCATTAAACACTTCATTATCACTATTAAATACCTGTGTTAGGCACTTTATTACCACTGATTTTCTTATTTTTTGTTTTAAATAAACTCCTTTCTGAGCTGATATGTGATGAGAAAAGGTAGAAGAATGCATTCATAAATATGCGGATTCAAACTTGAGAGAACACAAAACTAAAGAACACAACTAAATGAATAAAACTTAAACTAAAATTAAAATAAAAATCTAATTCAAAATAATCTAAATATTATAATAGTAAATAAATAATAACACCTCTTTGCATACTAAAAGACAAAAATGCATGCACAAATACACCATACACACAAAATAGTACAAAATTAGTACATTTAAAATATTTTAACATTAAATGTAAAATCGAATAACACTACAGTTAAAATTACAATCAAGTACTTTACATGTGCTTTAGTATGTTAGTCAACACATAAAAATAAGTGTACTGCTTTAAAACATGACAAAAGATAATTAAAACACAAAGATTTAAAATGTACTTTAAAGTAAAATTTCAAATTTTTTCAAAGTGCACTTTTTGTGTGTTCCTAAGTGTTAAGAAAGAGTCATGAAAGAAGTAATTTTATCCCGTAAAACTCATCTTTGATTACCAAATTAAAATAGCTTGAATATAATTCTACACCCTTGATTCATTTAGTATTCATAAAACCATGAATATGCATATTAGTCCCCACCTCCACTCAATCACACCAGCTCAGAATTCCTGAACTATTGGGATCCACTCGGTCAACTTTACTGTAATAAACGCTACACAATGGCAAGTGGAAATCCTGGTTTAATTCAGCCATATATGTTTGAACCAGAAACTGATTCATCAGAAGAAGAGGAAGAGTGAATTATACAGACTCGTCTACAAGTCCATGTATCCGAACAATAATGTGTTTTATGTATCGTTCTACAACGTCGGACACTTAATGGTAATTATATGATTAGCCTTTGACTTTACTGCGTTATCAAACAGCTAATAATGTGTTGCTAATGTTACACAAACCACTGTCCTGTTCACCGTCTCAGAGTCAGACAGCTGCCTTCTAAAAATCAGTATCCTTACAAACGCTTTGAACAACAGTGGAGAAAGGCATCATCATCATAATATACATCATATACATAATTCACCAGCTGTATTGCCAAATGTACTTGATTTTTCATTTCAACAAAAACATATTCTGGGATAACCTGGCTTCTTTTGAGACTCCCTATGCTAAAACCCGGCCACACGTTGACAGGATTGGTTACAACTTATCTGTGATTTAGAGAACGGACGATTTCAAACCGTGTTTTTGAGACTGTCTTTGGTTTACTGCAGTTTTAAGGAGAAATACTCAGCAATGGTGTCAACTAATGAATTTGCACATGGTTTAAAAAACACCATATAGACATATAACAACATTAAAAACTTGATTTCACTACAGGGGGTCTTTAAGTGGCATTTTATTTCATTAATATTATATCATCTGCAAGTACAGTTTTTAAAATATACTTTTAAGATTTTACAAAGTGCAATCCAATACAATTGAGTGCACTTCTTTTTCACAAAGGAAACACTCTCAAGCTACACTGGAAATACACTGTACAAACACAAATATACCATACATTAAAACTTCAACACAAAAATGCTGTAAAAATACAACACAGTTCACAAAACTCTGCAAGCAGTATTAAAAATGATGCTACACTCTATAGTAAAATTTAATGACTGCCTCATCTTCAGGTCGCATAATATGGAGATGCAGTTTGAATGCAGTTTTTAAAAATGGTCAAACACTAAGAATCACTCACACTCACACACACACTCTCAAGCTGTGTGTGTGTGTGTGTGTGTGTGTGTGTGTGTGCAGGTGTGAGTGTGTTAGAGGTCGTAGCAGAGAAACAGTTGTCACTGTGGGGGCAACACATCAACACACATGCCGCCTGCTGCAGTTAACAGCAAACAAACACTGCCAACTCTGAAATGGCCTCATTAGCACTAAAGCAGCCCTGCCGGGTCTCAGCTCCTCTCTGAGGTGATATACAGTGGAATTATGTTTGTGTGAGAGAGTCTCTGTGTAGTGCGTGTGAATGTTTAACCTGCCGTCAGTCGCACCTGTTCTCCATGTCAGCGCTGCACTTAGGTGACAGAAGCTCAAAGGACTTGGTGAACTTCACCACCTGCAGGAGACATTAAAGTGAGCAGGATTAGAGAGACGCAGCAGGTAGAGGATGAAGAGGAAGAGGAGGGATCAGAGCGTACCGGAGATTCAATGTCCTCCAGCAGCTGGACGGAGCAGCGTTCACACTTCAGCAGAGTCTGAGCTCGATGCATGATCTTCCTCACAATCTTCTCCAAATCGGTCTGCTCCTCGAACAAATCATTTACAACCTCCAGAAGAGCCTATACACATAGACACGCAGAGAGAAATAGTGAAACATAGTTGACGCAAGTATACAAATGCAAATATTTCTAGCTATGCAACAAGCTAAAGTCATTACATTCTGAGATGTGTTACATTCCCAAGTACGCACTGCATTATGTGTGTTTCTGCAAGGGCCCTAAAGAAGGAATTAATGTAAACTGTCTTTTAATTGGCTAGTTATGTCTTTAACTGCTGTGCCAAGCTGAAAGTTGGTTAAGATAACTGTGTGAAGAGTTTTGAAAAAGTATTGAGAAATGTGTTCTAGCGAATGTAAAAAGCTGTGACTGTATTGAATGTGCACTTGTAGTGTAATTCAATTCAAGTACATTTTTAAAAAACCAACCTGTACCTACAGATAATTGTCATGGTTTGTTTTGCAGCATGCACGAATGAGAAGTCGGCGTAACAAAACAAAGAGTGTTTATTTTAAATCCATAACACCCAGGAGATCTCAGGAGAAAATGTAGGAGAAACAGCAAAACCAGCATAATCCTTAAACAAGAACAGACAAAGGACTCAACTGAACAGGGAGGATATATACACATGGCAAACATAAAGAGACACAGGTGAGAATCATAAATAACCACAAAAACAAATGAGGGCATAATCAGTAACCAGGGAAACTAAAACTAAACAGAGCAGGGTAACAGGAACTAAAGGAAATGAAACAGAATATCAAAATAAGAATCTATAGAACATAAACCTGACAATATAATATTAAATAAATAAAAGGCCACTTAAGTGTACTTAAAGAGAGTAAAGAGTGCACTTTGTAATTGTCAAAAGTTTTACTTGGTTGTAATAATCTTTTGTCATGTTTTAAATTACACTTATTTTGATGAAGTTAATATATTTTAAATGTTCTAAATTGCAACTTCATTGCAAATGTGTAATTTTATATATATATATATATATATATAATATATATATATATATATATTAAATTTAAATATATTTAAATACGATATACACATTTCAATAGAAATGATATTGTCAATGGTTGTCAGTAACTTTAACCATACTTCAAAGACAATAAAAGTAATTATGAAATTAAATTATGAAATGAATATGTACTTAAGTCCTACTAGTTTGCACTGTTACCTGATTGGCATAACGAATTAGGCACTAAAACATCAAGTGTGTACAAATGACCAATGCTATCATTCTTCTTCAAATTCCCTTTACAGTGTGTATCTACAGAGATCCACAGAAATTATGTGAATGGTCTGATGTTAACAGTAGTTTCTCAAATTCACCCATGTTAGCAGAGTGAGTATCATTATGTCTCACTCTAAAATCACTCCCAGCAAGTGAATGATCACTGAATGATCACTTGAAGTCCCTCAATTTATGCATATAGACCCTTTTCACATTTCCAGGGTTCTCAAAAGCAGAAGTCGTCATAGTTGAGTGAATTTCTAGTGGAGACGACATCTTTGTATTCCCATTTGCTCCAATAGCAAAAGAAAAAAAAGTCCATGATAGTGTTTCCACGACTTTCAAAAAGATGGAAACAAGTATGTGTATGTATACACTACCGTTCAAAAGTTTGGGATCGGTAAGATTTTTAATATTTTTAAAAGAAGTTTTGTCTGCTTACCAAAGATTGCATTTATTTAATTAAAAATACAGTAAAAACAGTAATATTGTGAAATATTATTACAATTTAAAATAACTGTTTTCTATTGGAATATAATATAAAATGTAATTTATTTCTGTGTTGGAAAAGCTGAATTTTCAGCATCATTACTCCAGTCTTCAGTGTCACATGATCCTTCAGAAATCATTCTAATATGATGATTTGATGATCAAGAAACATTTATTATTATTATCAATGTTAAAAACAGTTGTATACTTTTTTTTCAGGATTCCTTGATGAATAGAAAGTTCAAAAGAACAGCATTTATCTGAAATACAAAGCTTCTGTAGCATTATACACTACCGTTCAAAAGTGTTCAAATTTTTATTTTTATTTTTTTGAGAAGAATTTAAAGAAATTAATATGTTTTTTTCAGCAAGGATGCATTAAATCGATGAAAAGTGACAGTAAAGACATTTAAAATGTAACAAAAGATTATATTTCAGATAAACACTGTTCTTTTGAACTTTCTATTCATCAAAGAATCCTGAAAAAAAATATTGTACACAAATATTTTGTACATCTGTACACAATAAATGTTTCTTGAGCATCAAATCAGCATATTAGAATGATTTCTGAAGGATCATGTGACACTGAAGACTGGAGTAATGATGCTGAAAATTCAGCTTTGCCATCACAAGAATAAATTACATTTTCAAATATTTTCAAATAGAAAACAGTTATTTTAAATTGTAATAATATTTCACAATATTACTGTTTTTACTGTATTTTTAATTAAATAAATGCAGCCTTGATGAGCAGACGAAACTTCTTTTAAAGACATTAAAAATCGTACCGATCCCAAACTTTTGAACGGTAGTGTATATATATATATATTTGCTTTGTGATGTTGACAAGTGTGGAAACATCATCACATTCTGTGAAAAATTGTCCATATCTTTCTCATTCTCTCTCTCTACATTCTTGTTTTCTTGCATTATGTTCCTCTGTGATCGATATTAAAATGTGTTGATGACGCTCTAAAGATGCCAGGACTCAGATTTATGCTTCCCCAGCCACACACACATCTCTTCTTGATTCAGAACCTCTCGATGCAGGAACAGAGTGTGTAGGAAGCAAAAGATCAATAGATAGATACACACATACTACGTAATAAACACCCACATGACATTTATAGCGTGCGCACACACAGCGCTGTCCTGTTACAGTAGGAGGGGTGCAGAGATATAATACGGTTTTAATGAAGTCAGTGTGTTCTTACCCTGCTCCTGTCGTACTCTTTCCTGGAGGCAGCGAACAGTTGGGCGTTTGAGATGGCGATGCCACAGAACGGAAGGTACATCTGCAACACCTGCACAGAAACAAAAGCGTGTTGAAGTGTAGCATCAATCTGAGTCTAAGGTGTCCCGGACAAACCCTGGAACAACAGTCTCTCCAAAGCCTTGTAAAGGACAATACCAGTAGTTACAGTAAAATTATGTCACTAACAGAACAAATAGCAAACATACTTATGATCTGAACTGATATGTGAGTTCATTATGGTCATTTTACTTACGTTTCAGTTTTACAAAATTTAATCAAATAAATTGCATGAAAATTAAAAGAAACAGAATAGCATTTTCGCCTGACACGAGAGTGAAAAAACTTCTGCCAGACCGCCTTCCATATTCAACTTATGAAAAAAAGAGTTAAAAAAGTGGTTACCCCTTTTCCATAAGTTGAATAGGGAAGGCATAGGACGTAGCGTAAGCGTTTTGAACTGTGAGAGGCGTTACACTTTCTTCCTAAGTTGAATATGGAAGGCGGTCTGGCGGAAGCTAGATAATTTCACTTTATAACTCGTTAAATATGGATATTTGTCTTACACAAGTGCATTGCTTCGCTTCAAAAGGCCTTTATTAACCCCCCGGAGCCAAGTGAAGTACCTTTATGATGGATGAATGCACTTTCTTGAGTTTCAAACAGGTGGTTTCCGTGCACTGCCATTATAAAGCTTGGATGCGTCAGGATATATAATATAACTCCAATTGTGTTCATCAGAAAGAAGAAAGTCATATACACTTATATGGCTTGAGGGTGAATAAAGCTTGGGGTAATTTTCATTTTAAAGTAAACTAATCCTTTAAGTATGATTTATATAAGCTGCTTTCCTCATGGGGACTGAAATTTTGTCCCCACAATGTCATAAATTCTTGTTCAGACATTACTTAGCTATCTAAATGGGGTCATTGCATAGACTTCTGCACGTCCTGATATTGCTGAGTTAGATGCGTTCCTGGGTCAACATATTTTGTTGATCCTGGACCAACATTCTAGTCTGAAAATTTAGTCTTAACCCTATTCCTACCCCTAAAAATAACCCTACCCATAAGTTATCCCAAAAATCAGAGAGAAATGATAGATGAATAACACTGATGTAGAAGCACCAATTCATGATTTTCAGCCTAAACTTGACATAATCTGTAAACTTTCCCCTCAAATCTGATTGGTTGATTTGAATGTTGTTCCAGGATCAACAAAAATGTTGACTCAGGAACATGCTGAACTCAGCAAAATCAGGTTATGCTAGACGCCTATTGGTTTCATAAATATTTTATGCAAAACCTTTTTAAATTATTTATTTCTATACCATTTTTACAAATGAGGACCTGCCCAAAAAGATGTTTTAGGAGATTTTGTCAGGTTTAGCTTACATATACAATTGGATTGTTCCTATCTTTTGTTGTTGTTGTTGTTATTTAAAAAGTTACTCAAAAATAAATATTGTAATTTCAGCATTCAATCTCCCATACACTGAAAGGATTTATTTGAAAAAAAATTGTGTTATCTGAGTTAGTAAGCAATGAAGCACTCGAGACGGGAGTAGCTAACTTCATCCATTTTGTTTACTAATTCACTTCTGTTCTCACACACATATTATATCATTACACTTTAACAGTTTAGACTTTCTCTTCAAAATATTAGTCAACATAATTCACTCATGAACATAACACAGTTTTCACTCAGAAAATGCTAGTAAACTTCACAAATAAAGAAGAAAGTCTAAGTAACACGCTGACCATGTTCCTGTTAGCCATCTCAGAGTCAGACAGCTGCCTTCTAACAATCCTTACAAACGCTTTGAACACCTTTGAACAAAGTCAGTGGAGAAAGTTCATCAAAACATCATAATATACATCATATACATAATTCACCCAATATTTCCTGTCCCTTCTTAAGATGTTCTTGTGCTCTCTGCCCACCCTGTCCTGCCCGTTGACGGGACTGGTTACTACATGTTTGTGACAGTAGGAAACAGGGGTGACTTCAAACCATGTTTTTGATACACTGCAGTTTTAAGGAGAAAATACAGTCCTCAGCAATGGTGTTGACTGATGAATTTGCACATGGTTTGTCTTAAAGTCCCCCTGTGATGAAAAGTCAAGTTTTTAATGTTGTTTGTATGTCTATGTGGCATTTTTAATATTCTTTAAGACAAGCCATGTGCAAATTCATAAGTCAACACCGTTGCTGAGTATTTTCTCCTTTTAAAACTCCAGTGAACCAAAGACAGTCTCAAAAATCGCTGGTGTTTCTGACGTCACAAACTGCCCTGTAACCAATCACATCAACAGGTCTGTTCCTATCAGTAGCATACACAAAATACAGACATAACAATGATGTGGGCACTTGGCTTAAAGATAAAAAGAAACATATAGAGATAAAGAAACATATCTATATGACTTGTAATAACTCCAATAACCTGTGGTATTTCCCTGCAGCAAATGTTTTCTTGTTTTCTTGAACTCCTTTAAGAAGGTACAGTAAAAATCAGGTGAATTATGCATGTGAAGTATACTACAATGTCTTTCTCTGAGATGGTGAACGGGAACATGGTTTGTGTAACATTAGCAACACATTATTAGCTGTTTGATAACGTCCTCAAGCAAAATGCTAATCATATTAATTACCGTTATGTGTCGAGAATGTAGAGAATGATACATTCTGATACATGGACTTGTAGACGAGCCTGTACAATTCACTCTTCCACTTCTGAATCAGTTTCTGGTTCAAACATATATTCTGAATTAAACCAGTATTTCTACAGTAAAGTTGAGCAAGTGGATCAGGTAATCCGAGCTGCTGTGACTGAGTGGAGGCGGGGCTAATTAGCATATTCATGGTTCCGCGTATACTAAATGAATCAAGGGGGTGGAGTTACATTCAAGGTATTTTAAGGCATAAAGAAATTATTTTCACAGAAAAAAAACATTTAAATATGTAATTTTGATGATCAAAGATGAGTTTTAAGGGATCAAATTATTTGACTACAGGGGGACTTTAATGCATATTGAAAACACCACATATAAACAACAAAAACTTAATTTTCACCACAGGGGGTCTTTAATAACTCCATAACTATTAGTGTTCCACATATGCATGCAAGTGTTTGTTGTTTTGCCCAGTCTGTTAAATAATGTGAGTATGAGATTTTATGGTCTCCCTGCTGTTTGACTGTAAGAGGCCGTCTTGCGTGTCTCAATAACTCTGTTGGGCGTGCTTTCTTCAATATCTTATAAACTCAACCTAATTGCAGTCTAGAATATAAAGAAGTGTGACAAAGACAGCAGAACTTCATTGTCCTGAATACATTTGCTGTTTCCTCACTCACCGCTGTTTTTAAAGGTCTGAGATCTCCTCTAGCACTCCCAGAATGCCAAACACACACTCAGACTGCTGTCAGAATGACAAAAACACATTCACATTTCTCTTTTAGGGAGCCAGAGAGCCTCTCTGAGAGAAATGAGTGTAGTCATAATGTTGAGAATAAACAGGTTCATATTAAAATTCTGTCAGGAACCACATCAAAACCTGCCTCAGGACAAGTCAGCATGACACCACAGAGAGGCCTGGATGAATCTGTCATTCCTGAAGTCACAGAAAGCTCAGGTAAATGGGGTCCTGGAGTAATTGGATTCTGTCTGACTGCCCATTAGTCTGGGCTGCATGGGAGAGACTGATGCATTGAGCCTGTTTACCATGCTGTTAAAGCGTTTAATAAAGAGCGGATGTGACCTGAACCTGTGGGAGCGATCAACAGATTCTCACAGCACATATTCTGCTCATTTAAACCGTTGAGCTAATGAAACGAGAGAATTGAGCTCCTTCACATGGAAACCCACAACAACTTTATACAAGTTATGACTGAACTATTTCATTACTACTTTATTCCACTGTGGGCCTTCTAAGCAAAGTTTTGTTGCAGGTGTTTTTCCTAAACTTGTTTATCGCTGAAATGTAACTCTCAAGCTCTCAAACTGTCATGACTGATAGGATCAGAGACTAACCCTAACAGGCAGAAGTTGCTACACGCAGCCAGAAACAACAGGTTTGAAGAAAACCAACAGAGAACATATTGCGTATTTCGTATTGCGCTATACATACAAAAGTTCAAGTGTGGTAAACTTTGACCTTTGGATTTGTATAACAAGAAGATGAGTGACCAGTGGAGGATCTAAACATCACAGACTGAGTTCTTGGCTGAGTTAAATGTAGCACACATGAAGGAAGCGACAAGTGTGTGATTCTTTGGGGTTTTTCATTCAGCCACCACCATTTGCACGATCATTCACAGATCTGGTCACAGCTACGGCTCCGTACAATACTGACAATGGCACCAAACGTAACATGAACGACTGCTAACCCTTCTTTTCTGCTCTTCTAGGTCTAATACCTGGCTACTGCCACCAACTGGATACCCATAGCATATAGCTTGGTTTCCAGATCCCTGGCAATGTGACATCACATTAGCCACAGGCCCCACCCACGAATGTTGACAGACAATGCCGTTTTAACATAGAACCGCCCTGAGCACGTTCACAGCGACTTGTACACAGTCCGCCATTGCTGCACTGACGAGAAGGTCTCCCAAGCGTTTTAGGTGTTCTGTAGCTGGATGGATTAATCCACAGAGCTCTCTCCATTTACTCCCGAAATCTGAGCCGCTGAAGACGAGGTGGATTATTTTTGTTTTTGAAGAAAATGCTCCCTCAACTCTACCGAAATTCGTTTATGTCTGCGTGAATCATTTCACACCGGACTTTGTGGATGAATGTCAATACAAAGGGACAATACAAAACAGAGGTTGTGCTAAAAAGTTGTTACTCAAGGATAGATCAGTACAAACTGTTCGTGATCCAACTTACAGCCTCCAGAGTGATACTGGATATGGCAGTAATACAGGTGAGAGCACTTTATTACCGTTCATCGGAGTTGTTTTACAGATATAAAGTTTACCAGTTTATTAAGCACCACTCGAAAAGGCATAAGGTCTTTATATATTTGTTTACTGTTAGTTGTAAGTTTTTCTGTGTAATTCGCTGTGTATGTTGATGATGATGCAAGGGGGAGAGTTTATGGATAATATTTTAATGTTTTATTAAGCTCTTACGGTGATTTTCTAGAGTGAAAATGGATGCTTCATATTTTGTGTGAAGTACAATAAACGTCATAAAACTCATCAGTAAAGTTTTGGCCATCATTTGGACAGGGTCTGGTACAACAGGCTTGTACTAATATAGTGGATAAAAACAAGAAGATAATATAAGTTATAACCGTAATTAAACTAAACTATACCTGTTCTATCTCCATGCAGCATATATTTGCAGTTTCTGACATTATTGTGCGTCCTAACTGAATCCTGACACCGGAGAATCAGCTCTTGAAGCTCCGGCATCTTAGGTCGAGCGCAGCAGCTCATTTGCATTTAAAGGGCACACACTGAAATGGCACGTTTTTGCTCACCCCCAAAAAGTGGCAAACTTAACATACTGTAAAATATTATCTGTGGTGTATTTTGAGCTAAAACTTCACATACACACTCTGGGGACATCATAGACTTATTTTTACATCTTGTAAAATGGGGCATAATAGGTCCCCTTTATGTACATTTACACATGTGATTTCTAGGGTTGCCCCTTAATATTTGACTAAACGTTAGTCTACGAGAAGAGGCTCAGTCGACCAAATTTTAATTAGTTGGTTAGTCTGAGAAAAAAACTCCACAGGAAGTGGCAAAGTCAACAGACATCTGTCTAGCAATAAACATCTGCCAACAAGTGATAATTTAGCATGTGTCACAAGTGTGACATCTTGCTCTTTGTTACTTTGAGTATCCATCTTCACTTGGAGAAACACCACATTAGGGAAGTAAAATGGGTCATGCATATTGTTTCATGTTGACTTTAAAACTAACGAACAGTTTGAATAAGCTACATAATTAAGCACACATATTATAAATGCACTGTTACACACAGAACACCCATTAAAGAAGGCACAACAAACATGCCTTAGTAACAAACAATAAACAAAGTCCAACAGAGGAGGGGGCTTTGGAGGTGGGTGCAGGGTAGGGAAACAGGACAAAGGCAGCAAAACTGTGGTAAAGTCCAGGGAGGAGATGACAGAGGAAGAAGCCAGAGAGGAGATAATGGGAGGAGCCAGAGTGGTGAGAGCAGAGGAGCCAGCTGGAATCCCAGGACGTAATTCAAGGGAGAGAGAAGCCATGGTGGAGACTTGGCAGATGGAACCAGGGAGGTGACTGACTGAGACGGGGCCGATGGTGATGGTGACCCAGGCAGATCCAAAGAGTCTGGGGGACACTTAAGGTCTTGGAGACCAAGGCGGAGCTGCGGGAAAGAGAGGCCAAGGCAAAGCCAGGGTGTTACAGGACTGAGGCGGAGCCAATGCACATGAGTATTGAGGTGGAGCCAGAGGGAAGATGGAGCCCGATGGAGCCAAAGGGGTGGAGGGACAGGCACAAAAGAAATCCTGTAAGTCCATGGCGACGACAGAGCGACGACTGACTAAGGCGGAGCCGAAGGGCCGAGGAATCCCAGGTGGAGACGTAGGGACGACAGTCTCAGGAGTCTCGGCTGACAGGTCAACGGGCCGAGGCAGAGTGACAAGAAAATGTGTCAACACTACAGGGCTGAGTTGGCAAACAATCAGGAGGATTCACCAAGCACTGAGCAGGTAATGTAGGAGGAGACGAAGGGCTGATGGACTGGGCAGTACAAGCAGGGGTTTATCAAACAGCCTTCCTGGCCAATACATGACAGACAGACTTCTCAGGAATGGCTTTCTTAGCTAACGCAGAACAGGCTGACATGTCTGGAATGGCCTCCTTGGCCGATGCGGAACAGGGGCAGAGGAGGTGAGAGTGGGAGGCAGGGCGGGAACATAACAGACATCAATAATTCAGTGTTGGGCAATGAAACGGGCTGGGTGCTGGGTGATGAAATAGGCTTGGTGCTATTATCCTCCATGTCCTCAAATACAATCAGGGGTTCAGAGTTCTGCGCATCCACATCTGCTGCATCTGACGGGATGGAGGTCCACACCATCCCTTCATTTTCCACCAGTATCTCAACTGACATGGAAGTTGTTGCCGGTTCAAGCACCTGGTCAGACATGTTAGGCTTGGGCTCCAGAGTGATATATGGCTCAGGAGTCGGCTCTGACATCACGGCAGGCTGGAGCTCTGGTTTTTCATCCATTAGGATGGTGGCGGCAGGTGTCACAAAGGTGCGTGGCGTGGACAGTGGCAGGTGCGTGGCGTGGACAGTGGTTAGCTGATCCTCCTCCAACTCCTTCCCATTTAAATACATGACATACTGATACAAGTATATTTTAGTTTACCATAAATGTTTGTCAGTGCATTCAGCAGTCCACTTTTTAACCATATTTTAAAAACAGAAGTAATTATGAAATTACATATAAAGAGGTACTTAAGCACTCTAAAGTTCAGCATTTAAATGCAATTATTTTTTATTTTATTTCCAAATGGCATGCGATTAAAAAACATTACATTTAGTTTGCACTATTCTTTTCAAGTATATTATTTCCAAAATAAGTACTCTTTTTAAAAGAATGCTAAAATGTACTAATATGTAGTATGAAGTATGAAGTAAATACCATGGTAAATACCATGGTATATGAATACAGTAATCATACTGTTTTTTTTGTTTGTTTGTTTGTTTGTTTGTTTGTTTTACTATGGTAATTGTATGGTTTTCAATGAAGTATCATGGAGTATGAGTGGTACAGTAATTTTGTAAGGCCTCTTTCAGCTTAAAATCCTAAGCAGGGAATCATTTTCCAGCGGGACTGAACACCAGCTGTATGGAGAGAGAGACACACATTCTGTAAGACAGATCTGCGTCACTCTGCTCTGCGTCACCGTCTGAGAGAATATGATATTGTATTGAATATACAGTAATTCCTCAGCTCTTCCTTCTGCTAATCCCACAGAGAATTCACAGGACTATTCACAGTACTGTGGCATTTCACAACAAAGACCAGAGAGTGGTGTGCCCATCTGGAAGCCCAGCAGCACATCTAGACTCTCAGAAACACACCTGAATGCAGATCATCAGCAGAGCTTTCAAACAAATATCAGATTTGTGGCCTCAACATTGAAAAGTATGAACCGCTGTCTCATTGATTTTTTTTTTTTTTTTGAAGAAAATTTGGTTTTGCTATGTGGGTGTTGCTAAGGTGTTGTTTTCAGTGGTTTAAACAAGGTTAAATGTAGTTGCTTGGATTTTCTAAGTCATTGCAAGGGCACTGCTACGAATTTGAGTAATCTAGTAATCCGAGTGATCTTTTTTCCAATTTTTTTTTTTCTCGAGTAAATGTTGGCATACACTACATGACTTTTGCAAAGTTTTTTTGCCCCAAATTGCAGTCTGAACAAGTCAACGCTAGTTGCTGAAAGTCAGAGCCAGTCTGCAGATTTTGGCCGGTTGGACTTGACAGATTTTACAGAAAATTGTGTAGTTTATGGGCACACAGATTTTGATTCTTTAGTTTCAGACTTTCAATCCATCTAGTCGGAGGATATTAAAAAGGTTTGATATTTTGAGTCACAGGTGCTTCTCATCTGTTGTGTGCAGTAAATGGACAAAATCAACCACAAACTGAGGGCAAGATAAACACAAAGGGTGTCGGAGGACTGAGGCGGAGGACCAACGTAAAGCCAGAGAGAAGGCAGAGCCCAACAGAGCCAAAGGGTGGTGGGACGAGTCGTAGACGAAGGCCCGGAAGTCCATGGTGAATGCAGAGAGATGACTGACCAAGGTGGAACCAGAGGGATGAGGAATCCCAGTGGAGCCCAGGGACCAAGGTGGAGCCGAGGGAGCGAGGAGCCAAGGTGGAAACGACTGGTCGACGGGCTAAGGTGAAATGATGGGCTTAGAGGTTCTAGGTGGAGCTAGAGGGTCGAAACTCCAGGGCGGAGCTGGCAATCTGGACGCAAATGGCAGATCCAGGATGCTAGGTGCAAGCAGCTTAGAAAAGCGGAATGGAGTCAGTGAAGACAGGGCCAAAGAACTGGGTAGCATGAGCAGAGGGTTACAAAATGATACCCTCATAAGGGGCAACCAAAATTTCTGACATGTCAGAAATTCATCCAACCATCCGATTGAGAGGGTAGTCGGGAGAGGTTAGTCACCTCTCTTTTCCTCCTGTAAACTGCACGACAAATGATGCACCACAAAGACAAAATTCTGCCCGACTAAAAAAAATAAAAAAGGAGAGTCATACAACTCATAAATCATCTCAAATTTGGATAAAAATTGCACAGTGTATGCCCAGCTTTATTCTGTCACGCTGAGGTTGCAGCAAAGGAAGAAAAGGAAGCAGGATCTAGATGCAGCAGTATATATTTAATGGCAAAATAAACAAAACAAAAACACTCTAGGCTAAACACACAAATAGGCAATCTTGAAAAACGTAAATGTAAAACATAATAATGACAATATTGGACAAATTCAAGCACAAACTGAGGGCTAGATATACACAAACTAATCAGGGATAAAACAGGACAGGTGTGACTAAATTAATGAACTAATGAGTAACCATGGAAACTAACAAGAAGCGGGAACAAGGGACAAAGGAAACAGGAACAGAAAACAGTCCAGAACTAATTCAATATCAAACTCCAACACAGATCAAAGGAGACATAATAACCCTGAAAAAGTGTTTATGATTAAGGTAATAAATTAAAATAATATGGTAAAAAAATACCAGTTTGCAATATCAAGCAGCATAATAAACAGTTTTTGTTTGACTAAAATAACTAGAAAGCGGCTGACCTCAAAAGCGCCTGCGTTTATGCTAAAAATAAAGTGGACTGTAGTATTGCAGAATTATACTATTGTATGAATTTTCTGCGTTGACCAACAGAATTCTGCTTGGTTTGAAGTGACATCTGTGTGAGCTGTGTACAATATTTGCAATAGACAATGGACTTTTTTTGCTTGCAAAATTTCACACAAATTTTCACTAATGTGACCACACATTAGCCTAACTATTAACTGCAGCACTTTTTCATTGCCTTTTTCCCGATCACATATTTTAGCCATATTTTAATCGCCGTAAATTAGGTATCTGTTGTAAACGTTGTAACGAATTACAATTAATTAATTAATTAATTCAAATTATGGTGAAATATATACAGCTCTGGAAAAAATTAAGAGACCACTCTAAGTTCAAAAAGGGAATTATGCACATATATTGTGAATTAATTACAATGGATTATAATTAATTACATATATGGTTCAGGATTAGTTCTAGTTTAATAGTTAATTTTTAGTTTGTCCAGCAAACTATCAGATTTCCTTATCGACTATTATAAAAGGAGATTATTCCTCTAGCCACGAGAAATAACTTCCTTTTCTAGCATTAAAGTGTAGAGCAGTTTGCAAAATCGAAACGTAAAAGTGACTTGATTTGCTGAATAAGCAACAGAAACAATCGAGCATGAATATAATGAATTTAATATATGAAACTACAAATACATAGGCTATACAGCTAAATATACACAAAGAATACACATATATACAAAAGTGAAAGTAAAGACAGTAAAAGAGAGAAGACAAAGACTAGCAAAACTTACAGACAGTTCCTTAAAGGTGCTCTAAGCAATGTCACGCGTTTTTAGGCCAAAACATTTTTTGTCACATACAGCAAACATCTCCTCACTATCCGCTAGCTGCCTGTCCCCTGAACACACTGTAAAAAAAAACACGGTCTCTGTAGTCGCCACAAGCTCCGAAAACAGCAATAAAAACAAACTGGTGCAGCCTGGACCACGAAACATAATAAACATGCTCCAGCCAATAACGACAAGAATGATTTTAAATGCGCGTTCATGACTGTTTCAGGAAGCACGGAGGGGTGGGGGGAGGAGGAGGAGGAGGAGGGAGGGTCTAGCTAGCCTCTGTTTTGTTTGACAACACTTCGAACGTCAACAGGAAGTTACTCCGCCCAGGATCGCATAGAGCACCTTTAAGAGCCAGCAAAGAATCAGTATCACTTGGTTAGGTCGTTTAACTTGGCGCATCTAAGATAGATAGAAGCGGTACTTGCATGAGTTTGCGTGCTGAGTTTCAAAAAGATACATGTGAAGATTCAATGTGTCCATGGCTGCAGTTCGTTGGCTTCTTCCGTCTCCGCGGGAAGTTTGAACTGAGAACTTGAAAGTTTGCTTCGCCAAAGGTGGTCGTCCCAAAGAAGGAGAGGAGCGTGTGATGGGAGCGCAGTCGCCGAGATGTCCGGGAGAGACGTGCGTGAGATGGCGAGGGACAATCGAGTGACAATCGAGAGACAAAGGAACATGCGTGTATTGTCTTTTAAGGAAAAAACAAGCCAAAACGCCTCCTTGGGTGAACAGCCAATGTCCAGCATGGATTTTGAGGAGGGAAAAGTTCTCTTTGTCTTGTCATGCGGCTGAATTTGCATAATTTATGATGGTTTCAGAATTGGTAACTTTTACTCCAAAAGACCTTAGAAATAGACTAATGCATGGTATCGTAAAAGAACATACATAGTTAATTAAAGCATCCTGACAGAATTCATTTTAAGACTAAACATGACCGGGTGACAATGTTTGGGGGTACAACTCACACAGCTATAGTCGTAACTTAAATGAAGTACATGCTTACAACTGAAATACATGCTTACAAGATACATCTTAATCATATTTTAATGAATGTGACTTAAAGAGAGTCCTGGTATGTTCTTCTGCGTGTGCGTGTACGTGTATTGGAGTTTGATGACGTCTGGAATGTGGCCACATGGCTTGGCGTAATTCGATCTGAGTTGATCATGATCGTTTGAAGTCACAAGGGAGAGATTCGCGGGTCCATCGACACGGCCATAAAATGTGTCACGTGGGCTGTTAATGTCAGCCAGGCCGTAGCCAATATGAGATTTACAAACAAAAGTTCAAGAAGTTAAAACTTTAATGAAATTTATAGTTGACTTGCTAATCTGATCCTGTGCAGATGCTACAACGTAAAGATTCAAAATGTATCCTGTGAAAACTTTTTTAAAATTGGACATAGCATTGTTATGGAGCCTCACACACACGACATGCTGGAAAAAAAATATTGTGTTAATTAACAAATCGTTCCCACAGCTTACTAATATGTCAGCACATTTTACTAATACGTTCCCTCATTTTAACTAAATCATGTGCACAATATAATTCTTTTCAATTATTTGTGTTCTTGTTTTATTAAATCGTACGCACAATATAATAAATAGTTCCCTTTGTTTTAGTTAACTCAAATCAAGGGAACAAATTACTACAAAGTGGCCATGATTTACTAAATCGAGGGAACAAATTATTATATAGTGTGATTTACTTTAAACAAGAGAATTATTAGTACTAAAACAAGAGAACAAATTCTTAATTTGAAACCACAATATATGTAGTAGGCTGTCCCATGTTTAAAATTTTTAGCACACCGCTCCTCAAAAGGCCGCAAAAATATGATATCATTCATGTCTGTGGCACAAATGGTGCGGCACAAGTTACATCCTAAAGTTTAATACTTTAAGCTTTGTTCAAATCACTAACCCTAAACATGAGCAACAGTAATAATGATGCTTTCCCAACAAACACCATTAACATACACAAGAGCAGCAATAGCAGAAATACAAAGCTCTGTTCATAAGTGATGAACTATACAGTCTAGACTCATGCAACTGAACAACCCATAATTGTTTCTCCACAAAATGAGCAGAACAAAACCTCACCTTTTCATTAAATATACAATATGTCTACTGTACTGTATTGGAAAACACTGTGGTACTAAGACTTTACTGCCAATACAGAATCTAAAAGTGGCACCTTTGTCTCTGTGGGCTGGAAACAATAACAAAGTTTTCTCTGTTCTGCCTCTCTGTCTCACACACAGGGAAGAGTTTCATCATTAATTCAGCAGTTAGTAGCATGCATGACATGATGCTAATGTACAGTGAAAAGCACATGAAATCTCATTGTACTGAACACGAACTGGGGCTCATACATGCAGTCATCCAAACACACGATAAAAAGGATAGTTTGCCCCAAAATGTATATTCACCCTCATTCCAAACTAATTTGATTTTCTTTTTTCAATGGAAAACAAAAGGAGATGCATGCAAGATGCTCCACAAGCTCCACAAAAGTATAATAACAGTAGTCCATAGTATGATTCCAAGTCTTCTAAAGCAATAATAGGTTTGTGTAAAGAACAGACCAAGATTTTATATTATTATTCACCACTGCTCTTGTGAAAAAGTACACTTCATGATACTTTTAAAAAGGGTATAATACTTCAAAAGAACATACTTAAGTGAAAATGTAATGTATTCGGATACTTAATTGCACATTAACTGCAATTAAATGAAAATGTATTATCATTTAAATTTATATTAAATGCACTTCGCTGAACTTTAGAGGTAAGTAGGACTTACCTACATCTTTATATGCAACTTCATAATTACTTCGATTGTCTTTGAAATATGGTTAAAGTGTACTGTTGAATGTACTGACAAGCATTTATGGTAAACTAAAATATACTTTAACGTCATTTCTATTGAAACGTGTATGTCATGTATTTAAATATATTTGTAATTCCACATTGTAGTGATGAAGCTAGTTACAATTTAGTACAATTAAAATATATTAACTTTAAATGTAATATCAAATAACACTTCAGTTAAAATTGTAGGAGGGTTGGATCCAAGATCTCATCCCTAGGAACCCATGATCTTTCTTCAGGTCTGTACCTCTCAGTCGATGAGGTACTCTAGTTGGCCCCACGGTGCCAGGAGTCCAAAGTGGTGTAGACAGTTTCATTGTCCAGGATCAGAGGCGGGGTGGGAGGTGAAGTTCATATGTGACTGGGTTAATTTTCTGGGATATGGGGAAGGGAGCAAAGTATCTGGGACTTAGCTTTTTGCTGGAAAGGCACAGTCTGATGTCCCGAGTGGAGATTATGATGGAAGGTGGGAGTATCAGTCTGGCGGGCATCAGTGTGACACTTCCTACGGTGTACTGCCCATTGGAGATGGTGGTGAGCTGTGTCCCAGACCCTCTTGCTCTCCTGGAACCAGTGACTGATGGTACATCCGATGGCTCCATGCAACCACAAGAACAAAGGGGGCTGAAAGCTGAGTACACACTGAAATAGGGTGAGACCAGTTGCTGGCTGACAGAGAGAGTTTTGAGTGTATTTGGCCCGGGCGAGGAAGTGGTTCCAGGAGTTCTGGTGGCTGTGGCAGAAGGTTCGTAGGAATCGTCCAATCTTTTGTATCTTCCTTTCCATCTGGCAATTGGTTTGAGGATGGTAAATGGAGAAGAAACTTACAGTCACACCTAGGAGGGACTAGGTGTGTCATCTGGTGTCTTCTGGTAGTCCAAAGTTGCAAAAGACATGATTGAGCATCACCTCAGCACAAGGTGGAAGATATAACTGTCTGATGGTGGTAAGTCTGTGATAAAACCTACTCCTAGGTGGGCTGATGAGGAAAGGGGTGCGGGAGGAGCTTGCTTGGTGTGAACTTTTGAACATTGCGCATTCCTTGCATCCTTGGGCGAACGTTCTCACTTCCTGTGTCATGCCAGGCCACCAGAAGTGATCTTGTAGCAGCAAGAGGGTTTGATCCCAGGGTGGCAGTGCCCAAGGAGGAATGAACTGATTCCATCAGAGGGATGCAGTGAGTTCTTGGAATGTAGGTGTGACCCGTGGGTACCCCGAGGGAGTGGGCTGCATTGGCTTTGGAGATCCTTTTGTCCAGGGACCAATGGACAGGGCTGACTATAAAACTTTCACATTCTTGTTCCCTGGATGATAGAAAAAAATGGAAAAATCAAAACGGGTGAAGAAAAGGGCTCATCTAGCCTGTTTGGGGTTTAACCTTTTTGCCTCACGGAGATACTCCAGATTACAATGGTCAGTGAGCATAGTGAAGGGATTTCGGGCCCCCACCAGCCATTGCCTCCATTTCTCCAGAGCTAATTTGATGGTGAGGAGCTTAGGATATCCAATATCATAAATCTGCTCCAACCGGGTGAGTTTTCTGGAGAAGAAGGCACATGGATGGAGTTGTGAGGCCTGCCCCTGCTGCTGTGATAGCACCGCTTCGACAGCCGATGTTGATGCGCCCACCTCCACTACAAAAAGTTTGTTGAGATCTGGATGAACTAGGAGCGGTGACATGTCCACCAGCACCACAATACAAGCAGAGTATCTGGGTCAGCCGATGTTGCCGCTTGACTAGAGAGAGATGTGTGTGGTCGATCTGCATCAAGTTTGTGGCCTGGTTTTGGAGAGCTGGGGAATTCTGGCTAGCGATGGAAACAGGGTAACTGCTGGCACTGCTGGTCTTCCATATATCCTTTAACTCTATTGGCAACCAGGATGGACAGCTGTATGAAGCGCTCGAGCCCAATGGAATCATCATAAGCTGAGAGATGCAGCCCCAGATCCGGTTCCAATCCTTGGAGGTAGGTGGTTAAAAGTGAGCTCTCTTTCCAGACACTGGCCGCTGCTTGGGTTTGAAACTTCAAAGCATAATCAGTTATGGAACTCTTGCCTTGGCGTAAATGATAGAGTTGCTCACCAACAGAAGAATCCCGCATAGGACAACCAAAGTATTCTCTGAAATGAGCCACGAAACAGTGATTGTGTCACTGGTCCTGCCTGCTGCCAGATGGCTTTAGCCCACTGGAGTGCTCGCCCGGTTAACTGAAATAGGATGAATGAAATCTTGGCTCTTTTGGTGGAAAAACTATGCAGTCTTCAGCCGAGCCAAAGTAGGGCACTGGGTTGACCATGGGACTGGCTGTGTAAACTGGAGGGGAAGAAGTGCTTGGTGCAGTGATGGTTCCGGGGGTGGTAAGGACTCTGTGAATCTACCAGTTCTTTAAAAGGATCCTGTGGGGTTGGTATTGTCTGGTCGTTTGTAATGGAATACCAGACTCAGAGACCGGATATTCGTCAAACCCAGTGATGAAAATGTACTGAAAATGTGTTCTCTTATGTGGTTGATGAGTGAGCTAATGAGGGACAGGTGCAGGTGAATAGAATTTTGGTGTGAGTGAAGCCGTTTCTCAATATGCGTTCTTGTCTGTACTTGAGTTCTTGTGTACTTGTGAAACGTCATCAGTCGCTGCCCAAGTACTGTTCCAATTCAAAGTTCACATCTAGCCAAGTACAGTTCAAATCCCTGGATGTGTTTTTTTGATCCACCCCTTATATCGAGGATGCATCGAGAGGTGACTTGTGTGGACTTGAGACATCCAGGTATCCCAGAATGCATCTTGCACTAACCAGCAAGCATCAATAGCAGAAGAGAAAACACGCGTAATTTAAAAATATTACTGTTATAATACTACGATTTATAAAAATACTACTGTTAATATGTAATGAAATGTAGTTTTAAGAGTTTTTCAGGCAAGAATGTACTGTTTTAAATCTCAAATCTGTTGTTTATTGATATAGATAGTGCCTATTTGAAAATTTGATCTGACGTTTTCGGAGTTGTGAGATCCAGGCGATCCCTGGGCGCTCAGCGCTCATGTGCCCAGCCGAGAGCAGCCTTACCTCGGCTAGTCCTTCTGACATTTTCCTGCTGGCTCTGATGTCTCTGTAGTGGTTAAACATGAGATATAATTTGTCTTGTGTATATCTAACGAGCGATATTTGGCCTCATGAATCTATAATTTGTTTCCTGGCAAATCGTTTTGGTTGAGGGCAAAATTAAGTTTCATAACTTTATATATTTAGGCTATTTACCTTTACTATTGTAGCCTACTAGAGCACTGACTTTGTACGTTTGACTGAATTGTTTGCTTATTGTATAGCTTCCTATACCTTTTACTTATACTTTTATAATGGCTATTATTGATCATTAAAAGTGAATCACATATGTTAATATTTTTAAAATGTAAACGAAAAGAGGCAGTGTTGTGTTTTATATTTGGTTTTGTTATAAATATACATGCAGTGAAGATAACCAATGAACGTGTTGCCTGAACCACATTTGTGTGGCTATTAATATGTTTAAGATTTTTTTAAATGAAAACGAAAAGAGGCAGAGTGGTGTTTTAACCCTTACCCTAACCCTCACCCTAACATATTTAATGTTATTGTTGACTAAAATATACATACAGAGATAACCGGAGTAGCCAGAGCAAGCTGAGTTACGCTATCAAGTATGCTGCTGTACAATTTGCAGACAACATGTATATGTAGTATCGCAATGATTAGCATATAAGTAGCCTTTAGCATCGCATATAACTATATATCTGCCTCATACAGTGATCAGAATCCCCATCGGATCACAAGGAAGTTATTTCAGACACCAGTGAGATTTGAGCTGAAAATTGTTAAAAATGTCTTAAATGTTGATAGCTGGAAACATTAGCCTGATATAATAACATGGGAAATGAGCAACAGTGTTGACCATCTCCTGACTCATGTAAACTCCGCCTGTGTTCATGGTGACTCCTCAAGTCCCTGTTGGTCCGCTTTGGACCAAGGTATTCGGCAGGCCAAAAAACCCTGGCTGTTGGCCCCAAGGAAGCCCCGATGAGGCCTGATCAAGCCCCGGAAGTGACAGTGGAAATGCGTCTGGCCCTGGCACACACTAGTATGCTCACTTTTGGCCTGACAGTGGAAATGCGGCTATTGAGAAGTCTTATATGTAAGTCTTATATCATAACTGCATTTCAGAGCGCCCCTTTGATTATCTGTTTCATGGTTTGACCCCTGCCCTGCCTTTCCCTGTTTGAGTCTCCTGCCTGGTGTTTGTTTTGGATTGTTTGTATGTGTTTTGACCTCTTGCCTGTTTTGGATTACGATTTTGGATTACCCTTTAATAAAAACACTGCATTTGGATCCTCAACCTTCACGTCTCCGAGCAGTTTATGACAGTGTGATGGAGGAGTCTGGTGACACTGTGACAACATTATTACAAAGTGCACTTAAGTGTGTTAAGAAACATAGTCATTAAAGAGTACTCTCTTTAAGTGCACTTAAAGACCCTCTGTGGTGAAAACCCTTGTTCTCTACGTCACAAATATGTTGTAACAATCCCATCACGAGCGGGGCGGGCTTTAGCATATCATTAACTATGCTGCGAAGCAGAGGAGTTTCAAGAAAAGCAGGGTTATCCCGGTATATTTTTCTGTTGATATGAAAAATCGATTACATTTAGCAATTTTAGTGATCAAAGATGAGTTTTAAGGGATAAATTTATTGACTACAGGGGGACTTTAAGTGGGCTTTAATTAATATATTATCTGCAAGAACAGTTTTTTAAATATGCTTTTAAGATTTTAAGTACTCTACAAGTGCACATTCAGAACAATTAAGTTCACTTCTTTTTTCACAAGGGTCCATTGAGCTATTAACAACTGCAACTTGATCATTAAGTGAGTGGAAATCAATAACCAAATCACTTTGATGTGTGAATTAATTATTCATACCAGTTTTGTGAACCGAATCAACTGATCCATTGATAAGCTCAGACTCAAAAGAATCACATATCGGTCATCGCTTTTTCTCACATAAAGCTAGACTTGAATAGTGCACAAGTTATATGGACACTTTAATGATACTTTTATGGTGCTTTTTGAAGCATAAAAGCTTCAGTCCCTCTTGACTACATGGAAAATAGAATAGAAACAATCAATGTTTGTGTATGTGTGTTCATTTTCCACTGAATTAAAGAAAGACATACAGGGTTTGGAACTAGAGTGAGTAAATGATGACAGAAAATTCATTTTAGATGAACTAACCTATCCCTTTAAATATCTAGAGTGACCAAGTGTCTCAGTCTGTAAGTGTGTGGCTGGTGACTATAAGATAAAGGTTAAATAATGCTTTCTGCAAAATAATATAAAGCCTCGTTTGGACGTCAGCAAATCCACACACACGCACTTTGTGTGTCTCCTCTCAGCATCCCTGACACCGCTGAACACATTCATTATATCCAGTGTCAGCGCTGTGCTCACTGCTTACGTTGAGAAATAAGAGATGTCCTTTTCAGCTTTTAAAACCCACAGCATCTGTTTCATTCACACCGATGAAAGATAAGTGTATTTACCACATGACAACAAGGTGTGGTGCCATCATCACCGGACCAATCGAATCAGAAGAACACAATAAAAAACTTCATTAAAAACAAACAAGAACAACTAGCCTGATATTCACATTCTTATTTAATTATGCATCTTGAGGTGTGGAGGGGTACCAACTTCAACTCAAAACACAGAGGAAAATATAAGGATACATTCAGTAGCTAAATTTTTACATTTTCAAAACTGACATGCTAGAGTGTGTTGCTACGTGGTTGGTACTACACACTACAGTTAAAATAATAATCAAGTACTTCACATGTGCTTTAGTATGTTAGTCAACACATCAAAAATAAGTGTACTTCTTTAAAGCATGACAAAAGATTATTAAAACTTAATGATTTAAAATGTACTTTAAAGCTGCAGTCCGTAACTTTACTTGAATCCATTTTTGAGCAAGTACATAACCAGCCAGTGTTCAAAACTATCTCCTTACCTTAGCCCGATTCATACGGTGACCGGGAGAGGACTTGTTCGGTTCACTTGTTTTTGTCGTGGCCAACTCGTGGGAACATGATGATATGTTGTGGCCATGAGATATTAATTTGTGGGAACGTGATAAGTCGTGGCCACAAGATCATTTTGTCGAGGTAATGGCATCCTTATGTTGTGGCCACACGATGTAAAGTCTTGGCCTCAAGATATGTTGGGGGAGCGATATATATTTTTTCGTGGCCATGACTTTATTATTTTGAGGGAACGACATTTCTCATGGCCACGAGTTAAATGCGTAAACAACCTGCGTGACCATGGCAACCTGGAATTACCTGGAATTACTTTATATCGCATGGCCCTGACATAAGAATGCCATTTCCTCGACAAAATGATCTTGTGGCCACAACATATTATCACGTTCTCATGAGTTTATACACTATATTGCCAAAAGTTTTGGGACGCCTGCCTTTACATGCACATGAACTTTAATGACATCCCATTCTTAATCCGTAGGGATTAATATAGAGTTGGCCCACCCTTTGCAGCTATAACAGCTTCAACTCTTCTGGGAAGGCTTTCCACAAGGTTTAGGAGTGTGTTTATGGGAATTTTTGACCATTCTTCTAGAAGCGCATTTGTGAGGTCAGGCAGTGATGTTGATGAGAAGGCCTGGCTCACAGTCTCCATTAATTCATCCCAAAGGTGTTCTGTCGGGTTGAGGTCAGGACTCTGTGCAGGCCAGTCAAGTTCCTCCACACCAAACTCGCTCATCCATGTCTTTATGGACCTTGCTTTGTGCACTGGTGCGCAGTCATGTTGGAACAGGAAGGGGCCATCCCCAAACTGTTCCCACAAAGTTGGGAGCATGAAATTGTCCAAAATGTCTTGGTATGTTGAAGCATTAAGAGTTCCTTTCACTGGAACTAAGGGGTCAAGCCCAACCCCTGAAAAACAACCCCACACTATAATCCCCCTCCACCAAACTTTACACTTGGCACAATGCAGTCAGGCAAGTACCGCTCTCCTGGCAACTGCCAAACCCACTCTCGTCCATGGGATTGCCAGACAGAGAAGCGTGATTCGACAAATCTCCACTGCTCTAGAGTCCAGTGGCGGCGTGCTTTACACCACTGCATCCGACGCTTTGCATTGCACTTGGTGATGTAAGGCTTGGATGCAGCTGCTCGGCCATGGAAACCCATTCCATGAAGCTCTCTACACACTGTTCTTAAACTAATCTGAAGGCCACACGAAAATTTGGAGGTCTGTAGCTATTGACTCTGCAGAAAGTTGGCGACTTTCACTGTGCGCCTCAGCATGCGCTGACCCCGCTCTGTGATTTTACGTAGCCTACCACTTCATGGCTGAGTTTCTTTTGTTCCCAATTGCTTCCACTTTGTTATGATTCCACTAACAGTTGACCGTGGAATATTTAGTAGTGAGGAAATTTCACGAATGGACTTATTGCACAGGTAGCAACCTATCACGGTACCACACTTGAAGTCACTGAGCTCCTGAGAGCGACCCATTCTTTCACAAATGTTTGTAGAAGCAGTCTGCATGCCTAGGTGCTTGATTTTATACACCTGTGGCCATGGAAGTGGCCACAGGATACTTTTGGCAATATAGTGTATGTCGTGGCCATGACAAAACTAAGTGAACCAAACATGTCCCCTCCCAGTCACCGTAGATTCACAACAGTAAGCTTGTAATCATGTTACTGGTGGATTTCTGCGGGAAATTCGAGCATGCAGCCATTCATCTTTGCATCATTACTTCACGTCTGTTTACATAAAGAAGGAGTCCCAGCTAGTAGGCTATATCATGTGAGGATGGCAGATCATTTTTAGTCTTTTCTCACAGCAGCTGCAATAATTAAACTTATCATTTTGATGGCAGATTGTAATCCAGAAAAGCCAAAATGACAAATCATCAGTGACAACTGGAGATTCAGCCGTGGTCAAAAGCAAAAGGACTGCAGAGTGCCTATAGAAATTGAAATCTACAGGTAATGCTAATACACACTAAATATATGTAGTCACGCAATGCTGATGTTGTTAACATTAACAATTTGAGAACAAAGTATAACAATAATAATAATTTGCACATTTTGACGTTATCCGAGTTAAGCGATCGTTAGATTTAATCATCATTGGCAGCGCAATTTATTGTAATGCTTTTTTTCTCAGTTGGTCAGAACATGTTACTTACTTGTTCAGGTGATATTTTCCAGTGAAAATTCTTATTGTGGTCATACTTCCAAAACGTAGAATCTGTGATTCTGAATACTGGTGTGATGACTGACACCAAACATTAGATTCATCCGCGCTGAGGAGCCGTGCCGATGCACAACCTACATAAAGATGATAATTCCACAAATAACTGCAATTGCAGGTTTCAAACAGAGATGGCGACAAAGAGGCAAAACTTAACTGCAGCTTTAAAGTAAAACTTTGGCATTTTTACAAAGTGCACTTACAATAAGGATAGTTAAAGTGTGCTAGGAAAAAAGTGTCATTGGGCTAGTTTACACTTGGCATTAACATACGGCCTGTATCTAGATGTTGTCCACTTGACAAAAGTCAAGTGTAAACACGCTTCTGATCAGAATGTTATCCTATCTGTGTGTCCTGGTACAGAGGTAGTCGCTTAGAAACAGTTTTTAAAAGAAACCACACCACTTCAGGTTGACTTTGCACCAGGGCCATTTTCCATTATAGACTCGTTTTAAATATTGTGTGGGAAACAAGAGTACAACAAAATATCACCAAATATACTTTTAAGACACTGCAGTTGCACATTCAATATAATGAAGCATACTTCTTTTTCACAAGGGTATGACAAAGCAGAGCTCCACTCAGTGGGATTTCAGACAGTGATGCGCTAACTGATGCAGTTGGATACAGAGTAATAATGCCTCTAAAACTAGAGATGCACCGATATTTATCGGCCGATTTTTGCTCAATTTAAAAAAGGCAGATATATCAAACCCATGGTTTATTAATTAACTGCGTGAAGGCACTGAGCTGTATAATGTCTGTTGCATAATCCCAGTGCTGCTGTCTGTGCTTTCATGTTCAAATAACAACAGACAAAAAATAAATAAATAAAAATCGCACACTATTCTAGAGTAAATCACTGACTGATGTTTTATTAAGTTTATTGCGTTCATTTTCACTCCAAAAACAAACCACCATAAGAACTAAACAAAAAGAAGTGCACAAGAAGTGCACATTAAACTCTCTCTCCATTGCATTATCATCAACATACAGCGAATTACACAAAACACTTATTACAACTAATGGTGCGTTCACACCGGACGTAAATGAAGCGGTAAGCGTGAGTGATTTACATGTTAAGTCAATGCAAAGACGCGAATTGACATCCTGCGGTGCGATTCGCGCGAATGACGCGGCGCGAATTGAGCGATTCGGGCGTTTGCCGCACTTAACGCGTGATTCGCGCAAATCGCGCAAGTTGAAAAATCTGAACTTTGGCGAATTTCCGCGCCGCGCTAACCAATCAGGAGCTTGCTCTAGTAGTGACGTGACGTAGTGAGCTGAGGCAGAAATTCGAAACAACAATGGAGGACAAAATCATCGTCTCTGTACATCTTCATACATTCATAGAAACAGAAATAAAAAGGATCGTGTTTGAAAGAAAGTGAGTGAGGAGGTCGGACAATCTGATAAGTTGTAAAAAACGGTCTTTACTCAATTTGAGCTATAATAAGACTACAAGCCAACTAAAGACGACCAATTGAGCTTATTCGCTGTAATTTACAATTATTTCCCCACTGACAAGTTGTGTTTATTCAGAGGAAGTGTGCAGAAAGCAGTGGGAGAGTCTGGGATACATAAAGGAGCGGGAGAGCCCCTCTCATGACGCGAATTTGCGTCTTTTGTGAAGGGATTTTCACGCGTGAATGAAGCGAGTAAACTCAAAACGTTCAAGCGTCCAACTACACGCGAATAGCGCGATTTATTCGCGCAAGTCACGTCTGGTGTGAACGCAGCATAACAGTAAACAAATATATACAGACCTTATGCCTTTTTGGGAGGTGCTTAATAAACTGTCAAACTTTAAATCTGCTAAATAACTCAGAAGAACTGCCTTTCATTGCCCGTATTGCTCCGTAGACTAGAAGACCCGTCAAAATAAGAGTCCTGCCTTTGTAAAGGAGATCTTATATATATTTAAAGGTGCCCTAGATTGTTTTTTTACAAGATGTAATATAAGTCCTAGGTGTCCCCTGAATGTGTCTGTGAAGTTTCAGCTCAAAATACCCCATAGATTTTTTTTTTATTAATTTTTTTAGCTGCCTATTTTGGGGCATCATTAACTATGCACTGATTTTTTCAGCACGGCCCCTTTAAGAGATGCGTTCCCTCTGCCCCACGAGCTCTCGACTATAATACAGTGCATTTACAAAGTTCACACAGCTAATATAACCCTCAAATGGATCTTTACAAGATGTTCGTCATGCATGCTGTATGCATACTTCGAATTAGTGAGTAAAGTATTTTTTAGATGGTTACGTTTGATTCTGTGTGGTTTGAGGCTATGCTCTGTGGCTAAAGCTAACATTACACACTGTTGGAGAGATTTATAAAATGAAGTTGTGTTTATGCATTTTACAGACTGCAAGTGTTTAAAATGAAAATAGCAACAACTCTCGTCTCCGTGAATACAGTAATAACGATGGTAACTTTAACCACATTTAACAGTATATTAGCAACACGCTAATGAAACATTTAGAAAGACAATTTACAAATATCACTAAAAATATCATGATATCATGGATCATGTCAGTTATATTGCTCCATCTGCCATTTTTCACTGTTGTTCTTGCTTGCTTACCTTGTCTGTGCACAGATCCAGCCGTTAATACTGCCTTTCCTTGTCTAATGCGTCGAATGGGCTGGCATTATGCAAATATTGGGGTCATACATATTAATGATCCCGACTGTTACGTAACAGTCGGTGTTATGTTGAGATCCGAGTGTTTTCCGGAAGTCTTTTAAACAAATGAGATTTATATAAGAAGGAGGAAACAATGGGGTTTGAAACTCAATGTATGTCTTTTCCATGTACTGAACTCTTGTTATTCAACTATGCCGAGGTAAATTCAAATTCTGATTCTAGGGCACCTTTAAACTTACAAAAAATATTAAAATGTATACAAAAACAAATTAGAAGATTAATCACAATAAAATCTGTTACAATAAGAAATGATTAATATGTATTTCATTAATATGTATTTATGTAGGCCTGCTGAAAATTAAATGGATCCAATCCATGTTCATTAGAAATGATTTGATGATGCAGCAATAATTTAAAACATGATCAAAATACTTTCTCTTTTAATGACAAAATTTCAAATAAGAGAACAAGTGACATATCGGTATCGGAATCAATTGTTATATTAATTGTTTGTTAAAGTTGGTATCGGCCCCAAAAAAATAAATAGTAAAGACTGCATTAGAAATCACCACTAATAATCCTTACCCAAGTACTGTGTTGTTACCATGTCACTTTGATATGATTACAAATGATACTGTATTTACAGAACATGGTACTCCAAAAGTACTTTAAATGGAACAAAATAGTTCAGATGACTCTGTCCTTTAAGGTGATATGTTCAAACGTTTCACACGTGCCGCACTTCCCGCATAAAGACATCGTATTACCGGTGTCACTTGAGCTCCTGTAAACAGAGCAGCGCGGCTCAGGGATTTCAGCAGCGGCCGCTGATTAATGACTCTGCCATATGAGAACTGCTTCTGTGTTTATAAAGACTTCATTGTTACTGAAGGTCAACATTAATGAGACACTTTATTTCTTTTTCATGAGAGCGTGGCATGGTTGACCACGCTACCTTAGCCCAGAACAAATGATGACAAGGGCAACTGACGCTAACACTAACTATTCAGCTTTACGCAGACAGTCATGAACACTCAACCCACTCACAGTTATCCAATGACAGCACCATTACATAAGCACACAGTTTGTGTCGTCAGTGCAAAGTTACACTTTTAAGTACAATGATATATCACTGCAATCTCCTCAACTGCATGCAGTAAAGTATATTTCACTCTCTAACACTTTATTAGGTTTCTCTGCACAGATATAAAGTAACCTGTTAATGGGGCAATAACAAGTAAGAATGATGATAAAAGCAAAAATATTTTGTATATTTTGAGCTTATAAATAAGTAAAAGCATGGGGAGTCATTTTACTACTTCAAATAACTTTGACTTGACATAAAAGGGTCAAATTATCTTATGTTTTTAGAGACTTTTTAGAGGCTTTCGCATCGGAGGAAAGTTTTCATAGTTCCAATAACAATTGGCAGAAGTTCCGGCTTTTTGGAGGGTTCTCACCGCATGAACTGGGAACGATTTTAGTTTCACGAACACCTTTTGGGGAGGACTAATTTTCGCTCCTACTTCAGAGTAGGGTCTAAACCAGTACAATAGGAACTACCAGTGATGTAAGTATACATTGATTGGCTGAACGCATGCAAAACACCGGCATGGAAAGTCCAGGCATTTCTCAACCTTTATGCTACGTAGTTGGTGACATTGTTGAATGCCACACTTAAATGACGTTGCTGTCGACAGGCTTATGTCACTTCAGAGTTCCTACTGCCGGTGCGAATGCAACCAGGAAAATTGCCCTAGGGGAAAATTTTGTCCTCAGGGACCATCCTGGTTGCTAGTTCCTATACCTTTATTGACCTTGACACACAGTCATAAGAATCTGCAGGGGTTCTTTCTTTGATGTCATTTCCTGTTTTTCATGTTTTTTTTTCCTGCATGTTGGTTGCAAAGCATGACCTTGAGTTGGAGCACAAACATTTTTCAAATGTTAGTAAGTAGTTAAGTAGTGAAATAGTGATTTCTTTCCTAAGAAACAATTAGAAGAAATTTTGCCAAAATACTTTCTAAGGTTATCTTTTCAAAGTTGTTTATTATGATGCTATCAGACAATTGTATCATCCTGACATTAATTCAAAAATGAAAAATATGCTCATCATAAAAGAGGTGTATTGATGTTGTTTTATGTATGAGTTGCATTTTTAATGTATTGTTATTAAAGGTGCTATAGAGGATGTTTTCGACGACTGAGAAACCAAAGACTGTTAGTGAGTTTTTGAAATGAGTGCATGCGTAAGAACAACCCCCCTCCTTTACAGCTCATTTCGAGGGAACGCCTCCCAAAACTCGTGCACGAGTATTGGAACACGAGTGTTTGTTTACCACCGGCATTCGCTGTGTCGTGTTAGTGGATTCATTATGTCGGACTCACCGCATGTAACTCATAATCTGCAGTTGTTACTCCTGACAAAAACATTGCATGCGGCGCCTGTGGAGTGTGGAAAGTTACTGGAGCGCGCACATCTCTCACAAGGAACGTAATGGCAGTGATTGACAAGCCAGAGGGCCAATCGTTTATGCGATGATCACGTAAACGATTGGCTGATGTTTTTAAGGCCCTACCTCGTGCACAGATGATGTATATTAATATTATTCCTTTCAGTGCACCTAATAAATAGTCTTTTATCAGTTAGTAAAGACAGTTTCAAGTAATATTGCAAAAATGTATAAAACAAAACATCCTCTATAGCACCTTTAACTATAAGCAGTGCTGGGTAGATACTGATTATATGAAATCTGGATTATGTAATCAGGTTCCTAAAATTAAATACTTTTATTAGCTTATATTAGGTTTTAAAATACTTGTAATCAGACTACTACTTTTTTATTGATTACATGGTTACTTAATATTCACAAAATGGCATTAAATTATTCATAATTCACTGATTCTTCCCATTTTTAAAATCCTTCCTAATTTCCCTTCTAAAGAAGCCTATTGTATATATATATGTTCTGAAAGTCTTCCAGATTTTTGGAATTGCACACACTAGTTAGACGGCTGTAATTTCCTTGAAAATTGAGAGGCCACACAGCATAAACAAGTAAAATATTTTTTAGGAAGTGTTTGATTTTAATTGTTAAATCATTTTAAAGATTTATTTAATTATTAGCTTTTCATAAATTTCCAAACCCCTGTAGTTCTTACACAAACCCCGGTTGAAGAAAGCCTGTTCAATGCACTTCACATTGTTGATAACAAAGAGTGGAATAAATTTGTAAGTAACCCACCCAGCACTGACTATAAGTAACGTTGCACCTACATGTCAACTAGCAGTCATTAGAGTATTAGTTGACTGCTTAATATCTGCAAACACTTTACACTAACTGCAAATAGCAATAGATATCTGCCAATATAAAGTATAGATAGCAACTAATTACACTCAAAGACCTGATAATTTTACATGGTGTAAATAGAATCTATCGCTATTTTTCACCTAGTGTAAATAGCATATCTCTAAGAAAATGCTGCTATTTACACTAGGTGAAATAGATGTTATTTACATTATCACACAGTCAGTGGTTCTCAAACTTTTTTGTTCAGGCCCCCCTTTAAACCTTTAAAAAAATCTGTGATGATTTGGATAAACAATATATAACTGCCAATATATAACAGTTTTGACTGCGCCTCACAAGCTCAGCTTCTTGTAAGTTACGTCTTCTCACCGGAACGCGTATAGATAGTAGTTTGTGATTCTGTCAGCTGAACAAATCGGTGCTTTTCTATGGTGAGCAACTTCTATGTTGGGCTTGTGTTCACACAGTGACAATTCAAGAATCTGAAGAAGAAAGATTCTGTGTAATTGGCGTTCGGTGCCGCTTTATATAGGCAGAGCACCAACTGCACTTTAACGCCATTGCAAAACTTTTTCCCTGTTGATCTCCCGCGCCCCCCTGCAATACCCATGCAAAAGGCAGATTCGAACCCGAACTACTGTAAATAGCGTTTGCCAACAAGGGACACTATTTGCACAACACGCCGTTTTTATCATTTTTGACTATAGAAATCATCTACAGTACTTTCCTTGAAAACAGCAGTGCCTAACACTGTCCACTGTCCTGCAAGAGTTCAGCTCCAACCACAGTTAAACACACCTGAACCAGCTCATCTTACTAGGCATGCTAGAAACTTCCAGGCAGGTGTGTTGAGGTAAGCTGGAGCTCACCACTTGTTTGCATGTGTAACATTCAGTCATTCAGAGTAGGAAATTAAACATTTGCACGTGAAATCAAATGTTTATAGAAGCATAACAAGAGCAGAAGAGAGAAGGCAAGCATATTATGTAGTGTAAGTTTTAGCTGTGTGCGTTACTGAGCGTGTGCATACAGTACCTTTTCGTCGTCTTCGGTGAACAGTGCTCCATTGGGACTCTTGTTGATGGCCTGTGCGACCCCGATGACCTCTCCATCACTGTTGTGGATGGGCATGCACAGCAGAGACTTGGTTTTATATCCGGTGAGTTTATCAATCTCATCACTGAAACGATGGTCCTATAAAGAGGACAAGAGGCAATCTCAGTCTTTGCTGAATGGGAACACTTATAATAACTGTAAAGAGAAGCAGACTAATTAAAAGTGAAGTGTGTCATTGCTGTGCTACTAGCAGCACTAAATATACAGGAAGTGACAGAAACCCTGAGAAAACTACCTGGAGTAAAAAGTCTGACAACTACTTCGGGTCTCCTCTCCTTTATATTGGTCAAAAATTTGGAATGATTAAAATTTTTGTTTAATGTTTTTAAAAGATGTTTCTTATGCTCTCCAAGACTTCATTTATGTTTTAAAATACAGTAAACACAGTAATATTGCAAAATATTATTACAATTTAAAATAACTGTTTTCTATTTGAATACGTTTTCAAATGTAATTTATTCTTGTGATCAAAGCTGAATTTTCAGCATCATTACTCCAGTCTTCAGTGTCACATGATCCTTCAGAAATCATTCTAATATGATGATTTGATACTCAGTTATTATCAATATTAATAATGGTTCTTATTATCAATGTTGATTTTTTTTTTATGCTTAATATTTCATGGAAACTGGTATGCATTTTACAGTTTAATGCATGCTTGCTGAATAAAAGTTAATTTCTTTCCTTTTCTAAAAAATCTTACCACAGATTTTTAAAAAACTTTTCAACTAACAATAATCATAAATGTTTCTTGATCATCAAATCATCATATTAGAATGATTTCTGAAGGATCATGTGACACTGAAGACTGGAGTAATGATGCTGAAAATTCAGCTTTGATCACAGGAATAAATTACAGTTTAAAATATATTCACATAGAAAACAGCTATTTTAAATTGAAATAATATTTCACAATATTACTGTTTTTACTGTATTTCTGATCAAATAAATGCAGCTTTGGTGAGCAGAAAAGCATTTTAAAAAACTTTTGATCGGTAGTGTAGATTCCATTGTTAACATTAACAAACATTAACATTAAATAAAGATGAATTAATGTTCAAATACAGTATACAGAAATATCATATTACATCATCATTTATTCTTATTTTGAAGTACATAATCTATGTATCTACACTGTAAATGACTTATTAATGAAAGTTATTAATGAAAGTGTTTCTATCTTCAATTATTTTTAATTAATAATGTTTGCTGTGCATTTTTGCACAATTCATGTTTCCATCTCGTGGTTGAATGGTGTCTGAATTGCTGAGTTTACTGGTATAAATAATGCAGTTTTAATGATCTGCTCTGCTTGCTAAATGAAAAGGCAAACGCAGATTGACAGACTAATTAGAGAACTGCGAGCTGGCCTCATCATCATCATCATCATCCTCATCAGAACGTCAGGAGTCTATCTGTAGAGCAGAGAGGGTGAAGTTTGTCTGAGCTGATCGATTCAGTAATCAATACTCAGATCCTCTCACACACACACTCATTATTTCACTAAGGCCTTTTATGGATCTCAGGGAATAATCAAAGCAAAACGTCATTCAGGGCTCACAATAAAATACTCTCCTGTCTGTGCTGCAAGTCATTATCCGTATGGGAAAATGTCATGTGAGTGACCTAGGCAAACCATGCTAATGCTTTCCTAACCCTAATTCAGTTTCTATTGGGATCAAATGAGAATCAAGAATGCCTTCAGAAATCATTCTAATCATGTGACACTGAAGACTGGAGTAATGATGCTGAAAATCCAGCTTTGATCACAGGAATAAATTACAGTTCACAATACATTCACATAGAAAACAGCTATTTTCAATTGTAATGATCTTTCACAATTTTACTGTATTTGTGAGACTGGTTAGACCACTCTCCCATCCTGGTGTTCAGCTGGTTTAGAAGCTGCACAAAACTCCTCTAAAATCCTTCAGACCTGACCAGAGGAAACCACCTTTGGCTGTTTTTTTAATCGAGTAGGATAAACGAATTATGTTGTTGATTATGCATAATGATTTTTCAGCAATGAAATTAGAATGTCAGAATGGGATCTTGATTTTTTTTTATTCTTCCATTAGGATTGATTCCAAATTATAATAGACATTCCATTAGCAATTCTGTGCGCATCTATAAGGATTTTTTTTTTAAACTAGAAACAATCATTGTATTCCTGTTTCACCTGTAATGCATTAAGAATGTCATTAAAATTCTGATCAGTAATTATGCATATGGGAAAATGTAATGCAACTGACCCAAGTTTCCTAATCCCAGTGGAATTTCCATCATAATTCAGAACAATTGTAACAGATCAAAGTCAGAGTTATTTGACTGGTCCCTTTACAGTTGCAGGAACAGTTCGTCATAATTTGGAACGATTGCATTATGCAATTTCCATTGGGATGTTGGGTGTTTTTACTACTAAAGTCTCCGTTTAAAACAGGAATTTCACTTTATCTTGACTTTGTTCCGTTTACATTAGTTCAAAATTATGGCAGAACGTCCATCAGTAATCCTGTGCACATCTTTTGGAATTTATGGACTAAAATTAATCGTTTTATACCTGCTTCACCTGACATGCTTTGGGAGTTTTGACCATCAATAAATGTCTCAGTAAAATACTTTCCTTGTCTATCTGATAATTAATTATCCAAATGTGAATGGATCCCTGAAGATTCCCTAATCCCAAAGGAATTTCTTTCATTATTTGGAAACAAGCATCCTAAAGGGCTCCTGTAAGAAATCATTCTGAAGGAATGGGAATTTTACTTTATCCAGTAAGATCTTATTACTTTGATAACTGTGTTTCCAAAACATTACAGAAGTCCCGCACATCCTTGGGGACAAGAAACAACCTGCTTTCATTCCTGCTTTCACCTGATATGCATCGGGAATGTTGACCGTCTCCCCATGTTCAGCCACGTATCCAATGATGCCCTTTCCCCAGGGCACCTGCACCTCATCCGAGTTGCTCAGAGAGGGCAGCACTGTGGTTCCAGCGTGCACATCGAAGAACTTGGACACCAGAGTCTTTTTATTGGCTGGTCCCTCCACCAGGAACAGGGAGCAGCGGTCAGCATCCACCATGATGCACACAAACACCAGGATCTTGTAGCTCAGACTGGTCAAATCCAGGTCGTTGGAGATGTCTTTGACGAGCTCCAGGAAAAACTCCCTCTCGTTGTTCTCTTTCAGGTAGTATTTGTAGTCTACGGCGGTGGAGGGGTACTGAGGGATGTTGACCCCGGGACTCCAGCAGCGCGGAGAGGATGTGCGCGGTGGTCGGGGGAAGGGAGCTGGCTTTACGCAGCAGCGCGCGCCTCCTCATGCTGGTCAGGGGCTCCTGGGCTCTGGAGTTGACGTGTTCGTCATAAGTCCTGTTGGCATTGATGGCTTTGGACCTTGCGAATGTCTTCCGCAGTTCTTTCTGCGAGGCTCGTCTCTGTAGCCCGTCTCCTCTGCTCGCCCAGCTGTCTTTACTGCACGCGTTCGCTGCTTTCTCCGCGTCCGCGCCGCTGGAGTTCGCCGGAGTTTTAGTCGCGTGATGGTTCTTCTGCCACTTTTCCACCATACTCGCCTTGCCTTTTCTGTTTAAATAGTCCTCTAATAATTCCGGGTGCTCGTCTAGAAAACTTTCGACATCGGAGAAGACCATATTTGACCCTGCCATCGCTGCCGCTCCGGTCATCTGCAGATAAAACGAGACGAACCCGTGTTTTGAACGGTCATTTATGTGAGTGTAGAGCTCAACGAATCATTCGCAAACTTAAAACAACAGATTCTGCGAGAGAAGAGGGCACGTAGTCCTCGTTAAGTTCAGCTTTGGTTCATGTTGTGATCCAGCTGTTCCGCACACGGGCGCATCTGATGCTGAATAACTCGCTCTCGTTCATTCTAAAGCAGCGCCAGAGAGATGATGCGACAGAGCGCTTCGCAGGTGCATCACTGACGTCACGACCACGCATTCCTCCCTTCATCCTCTCCTGAGTCTTTTCAGAACTGGGCTGTTGTATCATAAGGATGCTCATCTTAGATGATGCTGGGAAACGCAGTCTTAATGGCTTTTCAAAACTCCCTTGATTATTGTCAATGTAATTTCACCTATATATATAATATATATATATATATATATATATAAATACACCACACATATATATAATTATATATATATATATATATTATATATATATAATATATAATATATATATTTTTTTTTTTTTTTTTCTTCAAACCTCCAAAGATTGCAGCATATGCACTATCTGTTAATCATATTACTAATTCACTTTCTAAGGAATTCCCGAAGTAAAGTTGCTGCTCTACCGACATCTAGTGGACAAATTGAGTTATGCAGCTGTCCAAACGCATGACCACATCCTAAACTAATTACTGATTTATATTCCCCATCATGCTTTGCCCATGGCACTTGAAAGGGAGAGTAAATGCTAAAATTAAGTGTTATATGATGTTTTTTTTGCACAAGATTAATGGTAAGGGAGATTTAGCAGTAATTAGTGTTTTGTTATGCTAATTTAGAAAGTTTCTGTTAATGTGGGTTTTTGGAGATTTACCATCATGGTGACAAGCGGGCTTGGTAAGTTCATGTTACTTAGAAATGTGTTTTATTGTGTCCAAAAGTGTCTTCACCTTACTTAAAACATTATGTTGGATCAACTTAAATAGTTGCATTCATGTTGACAATTATTAAGTTCATGTTACTTAGAAATGTGTTTTTATTGTGGCAAAAAAAAAAACGTCTTCATCTTACTTAAAACATTACGTTGGATCAACTCAAATATTGCTTTGAATTAATGTAATTCTCCCATTGGCTTAAGTTAAAAATTCTAGTGGAAAATGTTAACATTTTTTTTGTTGTTGTTGTTGTTGTTGAACCAATTTTTTTTTTTAGAGTGAAACGATGGCTTAATTTTCTCACATAAATTAAAGACTTTTTCTTTTTTTCTTTTTGTTTAAGTGTTTAAGAAATTAAGAGTTTAGGGTGCTATTCGGACAGACCCTCACCCATGCTCTGATCTCTCATACATTAATGTAAGAGCACATGAAGAGTTCATAAATACATCAAATGTTTTGCAGTGTTAAAGGGTTAGTTCACCCAAAACTGAAATGCATAAACTGCATATGAGTCTGACAGGGTAGAGAAGAAATTGTTGAATAATGTCATTATTTTTGTTTTGTTTTACGCACAAAAAGTATTCTCATCGCTTCATAACATTAAGGTTGAACCACTGTAGCCACGTTGACTATTTTAACGATTTCTTTAATACCTTTCTGGCCCTTGTATGATGGTAATTATGTTGCTTTCTATGGGGGATAATAAAAAAACTTGGATTTCATCAAAAATATCTTAATTTGTGTCCCGAAGATGAACGAATGTCTTATGGGTGTGGAACGACATGAGAGCGAGTAATAATGACAGAAATTTCATTTTTGGGTGATCTAACCCTTTAACTGGGGGGAGAACTGTAGCGGGTTTCCTCAGAAGAACCATATTAATATTGTTGATAACGATTGGCTAGTCACTAAAATTATTTTTTCCCTGTTTCCTATCAATAAAAAATCTGGAAAACACACAAAAGTGTTATTAATGTCTTTTTTTTATAACTCTGCAAACATGCACTTATGCCTCATCTCTTTAGGCCTACAGTGATTTGGCCAAGTAAGACATGTTCAACATATTTTGTCTGAAATTTTAACCCTAAATCTAACCCTACCCATAACTTATCCCTAAAATCAGAGGGAAATTATGAATAACACTGATGTAGAAGCACCTAACCATTAGTAAGCATAAACTTGACATAAACTGTAAACTTGTCCCTGAAATCTGCTTGATTGGAATGTTGTTGCAGGATCAACAGAGATGTTGATCCAGGCACATGTTGTGCTTGGTGAAATCACATTTACCATCTGGGGACATTTGCTATAGGCCTATATGTCATTACATCCTATCAATAGGAATTTCAATCAAGATAACATAGCATAACATCCATGACAACAATAACAATTGGCAAGATATTCAGTAGGCATACATATTGGGCCTAACATTTATCTATGATCAATCTTTGAACTAGGCCTTGGCTAGAAGTCCATTTTATCACTGGATTCCTAGTGCTCTGAGGTGTGTGAATTTTACTGTGATATTTGTGTCAAATTTAGCCTACTTAACCTGTCGATATATTCTGATTCATGTTGGGCGAGTAGAACGTATAGCCTATAACATGACATTTCATGCCCCATGTGGCCTTTATGTGTTCTAATGAGTATTTCATTAAGTGGGGCCTGAACGTCCACATTCCATTAATGCCGCCCGCACAACGCTATGTTCATTTTGGCCTTTTGGTTTTCTCTGATGCTCTGAACTCGCCATTACCTCTAATTTTAACCATAAAATTCATCCCACTATTTCAGATTTATCAATGTTAGATAACAAAACCATCTCTAACTTCATCAATGTAAGACAGATCAGAACAGAACTTAAATCCATTTCTGACCCATTTTTCCAATGATTCAAAACACCCTGTCATGCGTTTCTGGTTTCAAAAGCAGCTCAAATTGGTCTTGATCCAATCTGGCATCTCAGCAGAGCACTTTTCATCGCATAGGCATTGCAGCTGCTTTAAAGGCCACTCCCAGCAACAGAGATTCAAGCTCTCGGTCATTAGAGGCTTTCAAGAGCTACATTACAACTAATTGCTTTCACATCAAAAAAGCACCAAACCCTTATCATCTGATCAACTAGTCGACCCCACCCACGTTTCACCCCTCTCTTTCTCCAGATTTAGCACTTCCGCTTACACTCAAAGTCAATCTCAGCGTTCCTCGTCCAATTCATTCTCACCGCCACAGCAGTTATTAACCCCTCTGCCCCCACAGAAGCTCACCCTACCATCCTTGTTTAATCACCAACAGGGTTAATTCTTTTCCATGCCATTGAAATTTGGACTCTCGTTGGATGCTGTGAAAGCCCCCTCAATTATCCCCATGCGACTACCGACAGGGCTTACCCATCTGATGCCATGACTACTTGAACTCCTGTAGAATGTAGTGCCCTGCCGATCTAGCGACCAACCCTCTCCCTGCAAACAGCACAAACATATTTTGGGGGGTATCGGGGGGGCATCAGTACCATTCCTGGCTGCTGTCCATTGTTTGTTTTGCATTCTTTGGGGGAGTACTCTGGGTTCGTGCCAAAATTCAGAGCTTGGAGCCCACCCCTCAGACAGCACCAAATACGCAAACGTTTTATTCTGATTATTTGTAAGTGTGAACTTGTGAAAAGATGTTTTGATTAACAAAGTTTGGGTGGAACACGTTCAAACCGCCTAACCAATCATCAAGAGATAATGCCTATATATATATATATATATATATATATATATACATAGCCGACTCACCTACGTTCCTCGACAGTGTTCTGCATCCTTCCACCACCCTGTCTCCTTACACTTACCTGGTTTCTGTCCTAACTAGAGATATGGGGGGAGTACTCTGGGTTTGGGCCAAAATTCTGAGCCCGGAGCCCACCCCTCGGACAGCACGCCTAATACACACGTTTTATTATCAGATTATTTGTAAGTGTGAACTTGTGAAGCAACATTAAAAACTTCACCACAGGATGTCTTTAAAATGCATTTAATGTCTTGGGGCCTTATAAAAAACTTTTTATATACAAAATCCGTAAATTTTCCCAATTCTTTTTTTTTTTTTTTTTTTTTTTTTTACATTTGTTTTAAAGATTAAATTAAATTTTAGTAATCAAAAAGCATGTCTAATCAATTGAACCCATAAAACATAAATAATTTAATAATTTAACATTTTTATAGTAATAATGAAATTAAATTTAATTTTCCTCTCATACTTTGTGATGTCACCAAGAGGCAATTATAAGTTTTCTTTTTCCCACTCCTTTGAGTTGATATGTTATGATTTATTTATTGAAATGATAATAGAAAACATGTACCAATTTTGTATATATGTATGTATGTTTGTGTATATATATATATATATATACAGTACAGTCCAAAAGTTTGGAACCACTAAGATTTTTAATGTTTTTAAAAGAATTTCGTCTGCTCACCAAGGCTAATTATTTAATTAAAAATACAGTAAAAACATATATTGTGAAATATTATTACAATTTAAATAACTGTTTTCTATTTGAATATATTTGACAAAGTAATTTATTCCTGTGATCAAAGCTGAATTTTCAGCATCATTACTCCAGTCTCAGTGTCACATGATCCTTCAGAATCATTCTAATATGCTGATTTGCTGCTCAAGAAACATTTAATGTGTACAATTGTACAAATATTTGTGTAAATATTTTTTCAGGATTATTGATGAATAGAAAGTTCAAAAGAACAGTGTTTATTTTAAATATAATATTTGTAACATTAAATGTCTTTACTGCCACTTTTGATTGATTTAATGCATCCTTGCTGAATAAAAGTATTAATTTCTTTAATTTTTTTTCAAAAAAATAAAAATAAAAATTCTTACTGTCCCCAAACTTTTGAACGGTAGTGTATAATGCTACAGAAGCTTTGTATTTCAGATAAATGCTGTTCTTTTGAACTTTCTATTCATCAAGGAATCCTGAAAAAAAAAGTACACAACTGTTTTCAACATTGAAAATAATCATAAATGTTTATTGAGCAGCAAATCAGCATATTAGAATGATTTCTGAAGGATCATGTGAAAATTCAACTTTGCATCACAGGAATAAATTACTTTGTCAAATATATTTAAATAGTACACAGTTATTTTAAATTGTAATAATATTCACAATATTACTGTTTTTTACTGTATTTTTTAATTAATAAATGTAGCCTTGGTGAGCAGACGAAACTTCTTTTAAAAACATTAAAAATCTTAGTGGTTCCAAACTTTTGGACTGTACTGTATATATATATATTATATATATATATATATATATATATATATTATATTATATATAATGTATGTGTGTATGTATCATGCAAATTTATTTTATTAAATGTATTTTTTTTCTTTAATTGCTCGAAATAAATAAATAAATAAACAAACAAACAAACAAACAATAATAACTAAACACAGACTGTATAATCTAATAGGGGGTAAAAATTGATTACTGAGGAGATGACTTGACAGTCAGGTAATGTCATTTAAAGGCAGGATCACACCAAGCCGACGGTCAGCCGTCTGGCGGTTTTTGTTTGTCGGCCGACTAAGTTTTCTCAGTGTGTTTCGCACCGTCGGCTGAAGTTGATCCGCGTTGGCTTTTTTCGGACGATTCGAAATGTTGAATCGGCGTAGGAGCTCGTCGTTCCGTCGGGCCATCTGATCATTCTAATTGGCTGTTCAGATACTGCCACCTGCTGGTTCGGAAAGGTACTTCATCTCACGCAGGCGCAGAACTGACGTGCTACTTGGCCGTCGGCTGTCTAGCGTTGGTTTGGTGTGTCAGGGCAACTTTGGACACAGACCCTGCCGACGTGAGCCAACCCCACAGTTTGTTATCGTCGCCACTAGCTCGTCAGCGTTGGCTTGGTGTGTTCCGGCCTTAACACTCTTGAATGAACATAGCAGTCATTGTTTTCAGGTTCACTGACTCACTCTCGCTGTCTCTCTCTGTTCTCTCTCTCTGTGCATGTGAGCGCTGATTGAGTCATTTGAAGTGCCTGATTCTTATCAGTGCAACTATTAACTATTAACCTGTGCCTTTTCTGTTCTGTGTTGTCAGAAGTTTAGTGTTTGTTCATGCAGTCTGTTCCTGGCCTCTGTTGTGCCTCAGTCCTGCTATCGTCTGGATATTCCTGCTCTGACAAATTCTGATCTTGTTCTTGGACTATTGTTTGCAGCACTTGGCGTTGCCTGGATACCCTTGACTCTCTGCATCTTTGTCTCTCTGGTTTTGTCTGCTGGTTTGCAACAGTGTCCTTCTAATAAATTCATCTCACTGCATTTGCATTTGCCCTTGCATCCGTCTCGTCATTCCCTGACACTGGCTGTCTCGTTTAAAAAAATGTATATTTACAGTATCTATGGTTAACCATGGTTTATAGTGCTTTTAGAACAGCCCAAGTCGTGTTTACACTGCATTGAAGCAGAGCGGGATGTGTGGCAAGCAGGGCGGGGCTAAGAGCCATGGGAACTTTGCAAGGCCAGGAGTGCTGACAACCTGCACATTGCTGGGAATGATGTCGCACCCGAGTTGACAGTGCACAGGTCAGAAAAGATGGACACGTCCAGGCAAACTTTTGTTGTGCTTGCTCTCTCGCAAAAAATCAGTATTTTGTCAAAGTAATGATAAAAGATAATGCCAAAGTATCATGTCCACAAATAGATGTTGGATAGCACTGTGTGGACCACTGAATTTATTGAGACAGACAAAAAGAAGTGCTATTAAAGAGTATATCACTACTGTTTCACTCTGGTTGTTGCGCTGAGCTGAACCATATTGGATTCCAGTGGTGTAAAGTATTTTAGTAAATGTAAGTTACTGTACTTAAGTATCTTTTTGGCTACTTTGTAGTTTTACTGAGATATTAGCAACTTTTCCTCTCTACTCTCTTACATTTTTGAACAAGTATATGTACTCTTTGCTCCAATACATTTGTAATGATTAATCCAGTTACTCATCACATTTTGCATGGCACCTAACTTTTTCTGCAGCAGTTTATTTCTGCTACAAAAGAAGCTATATATCACCATCTACAGGACATTGAAGGTAATATATCTTGTGTGTTTTGCCTTTACTTACCCAAACTTGTCAATAAGGCTACTTTATGTGAATGTGAGTCCATGAGAAGGTAGCTGTGAATCAGAGGTGTTGCATTGTGAATCATCCATGGCTGTAGCCGAAACCAGCATGTCCAGTGCAAGTAGGCTTTGACTATTTAATTTTATTTAACATTAGTTTATTCATCTGTTATATTGAAAAGATCTTTCTGAAGGATATTGATTTATGCACTTTTTGAGCACTTAAGCTTAACTGAACTTGAGTGTTTGTAGATGTTTAAGAGGCTGTTATGTCAACCTTGATTTATTGCAATTTTGAGGTGTTCAATTTTGTTTTGATTTTAGAAAATAAACATGTGATTGCTCTCCTCACACTGTTTCTTGTGTTTCACTGGCATGTCTCTTTGGTGTTGAGGACTAGTGCACCTTTGAGCCAACATTCAGAACAAGTAATATACTAAAAGACTGTCAAGTCGTATTGGAATTGGTGACTTATAACTTGTAATGGAGTCATTTTCGCTGTACGCCTCTGTTGGATTCTGAAGTCGCTGTTGTTGCGGTTCCTCTGAGTTTCCCAGTCACAACTCCTCACTGTCTCTTTCATTTCTTCTATCTCAGACTTGTTTTTCCTGACTGCACAATCATTTCTGTTTCTAGAAAAGCAAATTATACATGCAAACTATAAAATAACCTGTGAATGTCTTTCTTTAATGAATTTAAATCTAATTTCTGAAGGCTAAATGTGGCCCATATTACCTGAATCACACTGACCTACTTTATCTACCCCTTTCAGCCAAAATGGGCCTGCAATATTTAAACACATTATATGATTTTCATCTTTTCATTTTATTACCTGTTAAAAGTAGTAATGAAAACCTTCTCGTCTGGGATCGCTGTAAACTGTAATTTTGACCTTCAACCGTTTGGGCTCCATTGAAGTCCACTATACGGAGAAAAATCCTGGAATGTTTTCATCAAAAACCTTAATTTTTTTTACGACTGAAGAAAGAAAGACATAAGCATCTTGGATGACAGGAAATTTTCATTTGAAAGTGAACTAATCCTTTAAGACTGCTTTTCCCACCTCTCTGGACCCGTATCAGTTCGCATACAGAGCTAACAGATCTACAGGTGCTGGTCATATAATTAGAATATCATCAAAAAGTTGATTTATTTCACTAATTCCATTCAAAAAGTGAAACTTGTATATTATATTAATTCATTACACACAGACTGATATATTTCAAATGTTTATTTCTTTTAATTTTGATGATTATAACTGACAACTAAGGAAAATCCCAATTTCAGTATCTCAGAAAATTAGAATATTACTTAAGACCAATACAAAGAAAGGATTTTTAGAAATCTTGGCAAACTGAAAAGTATGAATATGAAGTATGAGCATGTACAGCACTCAATACTTTACACTGGACCTCAAGCAACACGGATTGTGTGCCTCTCCTCTCTTCCTCCAGACTCTGGGACCCTGATTTCCAAAGGAAATGCAAAATTTACTTTCATCAGAGAACATAACTTTGGACCACTCAGCAGCAGTCCAGTCCTTTTTGTCTTTAGACGCTTCTGACGTCTGTTGTTCAAGAGTGGCTTGACACAAGGAATGCGACAGCTGAAACCCATGTCTTGCATACGTCTGTGCGTAGTGGTTCTTGAAGCACTGACTCCAGCTGCAGTCCACTCTTTGTGAATCTCCCCCACATTTTGAATGGGTTTTGTTTCACAATCCTCTCCAGGGTGCGGTTATCCCTATTGCTTGTACACTTTTTTTCTACCACATCTTTTCCTTCCCTTCGCCTCTCTATTAATGTGCTTGGACACAGAGCTCTGTGAACAGCCAGCCTCTTTTGCAATGACCTTTTGTGTCTTGCCCTCCTTGTGCAAAGTGTTAATGGTTGTCTTTTGGACAACTGTCAAGTCAGCAGTCTTCCCCATGATTGTGTAGCCTACAGAACTAGACTGAGAGACCATTTAAAGGCCTTTGCAGGTGTTTTGAGTTAATTAGCTGATTAGAGTGTGGCACCAGGTGTCTTCAATATTGAACCTTTTCACAATATTCTAATTTTCTGAGATACTGAATTTGTGATTTTCCTTAGTTGTCAGTTATAATCATCAAAATTAAAAGAAATAAACATTTGAAATATATCAGTCTGTGTGTAATGAATGAATATAATATACAAGTTTCACTTTTTGAATGGAATTAGTGAAATAAATCAACTTTTTGATGATATTCTAATTATATGGTGGTATTCTTTAATCAAAATCTGAAAAGTTACTTCCGGTCTGGAATGGCGTTCCTAACCTGTACAGAGAATCTCCTTGACTGTTCACTTTCTCTTGTCCCACTTGGACAGACAGGGCACATATGCAAGAGTGTTATTTAAGCCTGTCGCGATAGTCGATATATCAACTTATCGCACAATATATGAACATGACCTCGATACTTTTTGGTGACGCGATTTATTGCCCATTATGTTTACACAAAAATAAATGTCACTGATATTTTGCCGATCGTGATGCCTGTGTCATCTTGTCTGCTCTCCGAGGTTCAGGCAGTTCCTTGATACAAAGCTGACATTGACAGGCGGAAAAAAAGCGCCATTAAAAGAAGTTTTTCAAACATGCCTCTAGAAAAACAGATACCTCAACAGGCCATATCTGCTAAATCTGTGTCTTTGTTCATATGGACATCTGACAAAAGCATGCACCCTCACTTTACTGAGAAAATAAGGTCAGGGAAAAACCTGTAGATGGAAAATCTCCATATAAGTGCCTTTTGTGCCTTTGCAAGTGTTTTTTTCTACTTGTTATTTTGCAGTTTTTGTTAGCAAAGGTTTATTTAATATTTATTCAACATTATTTTTTTATTTGATGCTTCAATTCCAGTATCTAAATATTCTTAAGAGTTAAGTTCATTGTCATTTGAAAGTGTGTAGACCTACTTGCATTATTATGCTGTTATATTATGATTATATATTCAGTGGCATAAAAGGGTCTTAAAGTACACATGAAATCAAAATCGACCCCATTAACTTTACTAGTGCATATTACTAGTCTTGTGGTGAACAATTAATCTGTGCAAGTTAAAACACAGAAAAAAATTGTTTGTCGCGGTAATCTTTAATCAAAATCTGAAAAGTTACTTCCGGTCTGGAATGGCGTTCCTTCTCTGATAACATCAGTTTGACGGCTTGGGTTGAAAACGCGTAAACTACTCCCCTCCAACCCTTGTGTCTGCTATGAGCGAGAGATGGAGAGGAGGAGCGCTAAAGTAAAACTCTGCCCTATATTCAATATTCTCTTTCACTTGGAAATACGTCACAACACTGGAGAAAAGACGTTTGCAACTTCCGGTTCACGGACTTTAAAATGACAATAATATCACAAATCGCAATTATTTCTGGGGCAATATATCACACAACAAAAAGTAGTTATCGTGACAGGCCTAGTGTTATTTGTCAATTTTGCAGCAGTTTTAGTTATAATATCCAAGCAGTGCTGTCGGAGTTTGTGGTGTCTTGAGAGGGATATTCTCCAGCCATAGTCATAGTAAATCTCACGAACAAAACTTTTAGCCAATGCCACAACGATCCTTTCCTTCCGCATGCGTGCACATCTACACAGACGCACATCTGTCTCCACCATTAACGCAGCAAACCATATGATTTTATAATTGTATAAAATAATCCCGAAAAAAGCACAAACACGGCAGAGATGCCAAATTCAGCAGCTGGAATTAGCTGAGTGAATTAGCAGTGTGATCCACCTGTCACATTAGCAGTATAGACCAAAACCACAATTTGAACCAGGCTGTAAACATGTTTTTTTCTGCTGTAAAATTGCCCATTTTAACATGGGACTCAATGAGATTCTGCTCTTTTTTGGAGCCTGTCCCTAGCGGCCAGTCGATGAATTGCAGTTTAAGTCACTTCCGTATTGGCCTCAAGAGAAACTGGGGGAGGTTGCTGATTGGACTTGGCATGCGGAAATAAACATTTTTATACATATGTATGAGACAATATTTTCATTAAAATATGATTCGTTTCAACAGGTTTTTATATTACAGTAAAAGAGTAGTAAAGTCGTTTATTGGTTGGAGAGTCAGCCAATGAAATGGGATGTTTTTGTATGCGATAGCGTCACTACATAGAGCAGATCGCGCCGTTCCGATCTTCCGATCGCCGTTAGAACCAATGATATTTTAATGAAAATATTGTCTCATACATATGCATAAAAATGTTTATTTCCGCATGCCAAGTCGCACTGGCTGGCGTTGCATTGGTCAGGCACCCCCTCCCCCCTTCTGCTCTCTCACATCTGCAACTTCAACTTCATAACTCCGGGTGTTTTGATTGTTGTCTGTGTGTGCAAATCGAAACCTTTAGCTTTTCACATCAGGGCTCTGAGTGTAAATTTCAATTCACAAATACAAATACTGATACGACAAGTTCTCACATTTAAATCAGCAACCTCTCATCCTTTATTCCCTCTTTACACATGACTGTGTTCCTGCATTTTTTGATAACACATATAGAACTTAGTAAGCTGGTGTTTTCAAGAACAATTTGGCAGAGAAAACTAAGGAGCTGATCATCAACTTTGAGAGAGCACAGCATTTGGAATATGCTCTAGTATTTACCAAAGGGGACAGAGTGGAGAGGGTGTCCAGTTTTAAGTTTTTGGGAATGTACATCTCAGAGGACACTACTTGGTCTATAAATATTACTGCATTTGTTAAGAAAGCACAGCAAAGGACGCTAAGGAAAGCTTGTTTGCCTCAGCAGATGCTGATTATTTTTTTTTTTATCAGTGAGCATTCTAACATAATGCATTTTTGTATAGTTTTCTAGCTGTACAGTTAATGATAAGACAGCACTCCAGAGGGTTGTCTGGAGTTGAAATACGAGCATTAGAAGATATAGATCACGCTGTTTGGCACAAGCTGTTATCATCTGTAAGGATACCACACCCATGCCATCATTTTGTTTGAAATATTCCTGTCTGGTATGCATTATAAGACGTTTTTATGCCTGTATGTCACATCTGAGGAAGAGCCATTAATGCTTTGAATCAATCTACCGATTTTAAGGGTGTTGTAGTTCTTTTAACAAGTTTTGTTTTTGGACACTGATTTATAGTACTGTTTATTAAGTATGTTTTCATTGATTGGAAATATTTAGATTAATATTTAGATTATTTTTATTAATTTTAATAATTTATTAATTGCATCTAGTGTGGAAGTTGCATGTGAAATTTCGTTGGTGGGTACAATGAAAGTTGTACGCATACAATGATAAAAACGAAAAAACAGTTCAATTCAAGAACACCTTACAATGTTTCACCATGATGGAGTCCTCCTTTGAGATGTGTCACATCTACCAGTGTCATATTGCAGCAACCAAAACTATTTATTATATAAAAAATCATGTCCCTTTAATTAATGACCATTGTTACGCTATGAAAGCGTAAACCCATTGAGAACAGTACAATAAAGCTTAAACGGCCCAGTTTACCTTAAAGGGATAGTTCACCCAAAAATGAAAATTACCCCATGATTTACTCACCCTCAAGCCATCCTAGGTGTATATGACATTCTTCTTTCAGATGATATTAAATAATCCTAGTTTTAATTCGTGACCTGTATTTTGTTTTGCTCTTTCCTCTGCGCTTCCGTGTTCGTCACCGGATCTCACACTGCTCCTGTGTCTTATGTGTCACGAGACGGAACAACAATGTAATTTAACGATTCTGATCACCCTGTCATAACAATATGGCCCTTGTTAAAGTTGCTCAGGTTTTATTCCTGCCCACAATATTACTGTTTTTACTGTATTTTTAATTAAATAAATGTAGCCTTGGTGAGCAGACGAAACTTCTTTTAAAAACATTAAAAATCTTAGTGGTTCCAAACTTTTGGACTGTACTGTATGTGTAAAGTACTATTTTATCTATCCTTGGGATTATTTTCGTTTTTTTACATTCTTTGAGGAATATTTCTGTCTTTGGTAATGGTAATGGAGGTGCATCATTTGTTTTATAGAGTGTTATAAGGGCCACTCAATCTGAGGCTGCTTATTTGTCTCTGTTAAACAGGTATGTTTTCTGTATATATTTTTCTTATGTTCATGTTTTCTTCCCTATTGAAATGTGATTCAATGGAAGAGAGTGTTATAAGGGCCACTCAATCTGAGGCTGCTTATTTGTCTCTGTTAAACAGTAAAAGATCCAGTGAATCTGCTGCCTGTTGTCCTGTGTCTGTTTCTGCATCCACACAACGTAACACAACGCAGACCAGGTTTTAATACCCAGTGTCGCTGGCCGCACATCACGCTGGGCATAAGCGAGCCGCACGGGTTACACTCACACAGAAGTGGATGCGCGCTCTCAAATATACAGTGCTTTCTTATGAACTGCCTCTACTATCACTCAGATATTGCGTGTGCGCTCAACTGTGTCCTGCGCGCTTGTGAATTTCTCTGTCCTCTTTCAGAAATTAATTTGCTTACGGATTAAACGCTGTCAAAAGTTATCAACCAATCAGAAGAGACGACTAATCGATGGAAATGCTACGTGGAATCTTATTGGCTGAGAGTGAACTGCGCCTGGAATTCTTTCGACAAAGTTATATTTATCAAATGTAACCTAGTCTAACTGCATCACATTACAGGTCAAACCCCAATTTATCTACACAAACAAACAATCAAAATGTTCTTAAAGTTATTGTGGTCATACGTTTTGTGTACTTGGGTTGAAATTTATATAAAAAAAATAGGTAACATTTTACAATACAGTTTTTATTTGTTAACATTAGTTAATGTGTTATCTAACATGAACTAACAATGTGCAATACATTACTGTAATTATTCATCTTTGTTAGTGCATTTACTAACTAAGCTATATGTTTTAAACAGCTTTACTTCTGTGTTGCAAACATTACATAATAATGCAAGTATTGCAATAACAATTTATAGTCCGAATGTACACTGATTTCAGCATTCAAAATTAGTAAATGACCTTTGAAACTAATGTCATTACACTGTTCTGCCAGTAGGTGGTGACCAGTGACTGTTAAAATGTATTAGATGTATCAGAATCATTCATTCAAGAGATTAGGATTCGCTAAACGAGCCAATAGCGTTTAAAGTAGCCTATATTTGTTGAGTCTTTTAAGCATATAATTTTGAAAGTTTGCCAAAATGTATGGTAGCATAATAATATTAATTGTAAACTCCTGTGGTGAAGGCAGCAGTGAACTTTCCTAGTTTGCAGAACTTGAAGCACTTCTAATCTGGGTAGACTTGAATTTCTATATGTAATGTTTCAAAAATAAATTGCACACATGCAAGAAAACATGTTAATGTACTTTAAATATAGTTTATTTATTATCCAAATAGGCCACGGTGAATTACACATGTGATAACTAATATAATATCTATAGCCAATATTCTTTCATTCCCAAATATGACTTTTGCCAATAAATATCCCTGTACACCAGACAAAGCAGACACTTTTATTTTTCACTTTGTTTTGAACATGACAGTGTATTAAAAATTTTAATAATACATGTTTGTTGTAATGTCATTTTATTATATATTTCAGATTGAATGTGTCAGTAGCAAAGGCTGGTATCACTGGAATCACATGAGCAGACCAAACTTTAATTTGTCTGGGATCCCAAGACCCTGTGTAAAGTGTGTTTTTGCTAATTAAATATGTCATATGTCGTGACTTCTTCTCAGTTGTGAATAAAATTCCAACACAGAATCAGTTGCTCTTTTTTATTCAAAGTGAAACTACTCTCATTATTTACTTTCATCTTTGATATTACAGATATGCAAACTACTACATGGTCTATTATTTTAGCAGCTTATTTAACATAAATAAAATTTTAATTGTTATGGAAAGCTTGTAGAGTATAACTAATACATTTCATTGTGAATATACTGCAGGTTTGATCATTTAGTTCCATATAGTTCCATATCACCACTGTTAATCTGAATCCTGATTCACAGTGCTTCATGTTTTTTCCACATTAATTTTTTTTTTTTTTTTTTTTTTTTTTTTGTCAATGAAATGCATCATTTTGTGGGAAAAAAGATTGAGAATGTTTCCTAATAATATGAAAAAATAAATAAATAAATAACTCTTAACTTTAGGATTTAATAAAGTCTCTTTAAAAATATTTACCAACTGAGCAAGCAATTAAGAAATGACAGAACAATCACAGTAGTATGTATATATGTCTGATTATCCACATAACAATAATATTCCTCATACTTTTGCCAATTGTCTTCTCCATATAGTGAACGTGCTGCAGGGAAGCAAATATCACTGTCTCATGTTTCTATTCATAGCAAGCAGATTAACACACTTTACACAGGGTCTTGGGATCCCAGCCAAATTAAAGTTTGGTCTGCTCTTGTGATTCCAGTGATACCAGCCTTTGCTACTGACACATTCAATCTGAAATAGACTTGTGCCGATATTCGGTAATGCGATAAATCGCGATAATGAATATGCACGATATTGTAATCGTCGGCACTTCAGAATACCGTAAATAATAATTTATTACCAATTATTAATTTTTTATAAGGCAATTAAGAATACTTTACCCATCAATCGTATAAAATGAACAACACCGCTGTATTCTGCGTCAAAAGGACACGCGCTCAGATGTAAACAATCCCAACGTGCACGAGAAGCACATGGCGGAACGAGTGAAGGAGACGCGCTGAATGAAAGTGCGCGTTCACTTTCTGACAGCAGAGGGCGCTGATGGAACAGCAGCGTGCAGCGGTTACCACGGAAACCGTGCAAACAAAGTAACTGCGCTAGTGAAGTTTTTAAAATGCTTCAAACAGCCATTCATTTTTTTGTAATCTCAGTGTTGTTCATCACAGCACCAAATACTGAATACTTAAAGACTTAAAAGGATATTTATTTTCAAACCTAAACCTAATTTTTATATTTTAATCTGGACTACAACATGCACTAATGATTAGAAATGTTCTGATTATTTGTTATTGTTCAGTAAAACTTTGAAAACATACAGCTTCATTAGTTAACATGTTAATTCATTATCACTAAACTGACAATAAAAATACTTATAAAGTATTAATTATTATTAATTAATGTTAATTTCTTAGTTACTATTTAATAACATTACTAAAATCAAAATAACTTATTTAATGGACCTGAGATAAAACTAACAATGTTGTGTTTCTAAACTAACATTAACAAAAAATAACACTTTCTGTAACAAATGTAGCTATTGCTCAATCTTAGTTAATGCATTAAATAGAGTAAAGTGTTATCTGTTGTTCTTTATAGCCTAATTCTTTTGCATTTTGATCTGTTTGAAAATTTCAGTCAGAGTTGTTTTTGTTTTATTACAAAAAGAGTTCTTAAACCTGTTAAACTATGACAAAAATGGTTTTGCAACTTATTTTAATATCGTGATAATACCGTATACCGTGATAAAAGCTTCATCAATTAATCGCAACATGAAAATTTGATACCGTCACATGCCTAATCTGAAATATATAATAAAATGACATACAACAAACATGTAGTATTAAAATTTTTAATACACTGTCATGTTCAAAACAAAGTGAAAAATAAAAGTGTCTGCTTTGTCTGGTGTACAAGGATATTTACTGGCAAAAGTCATATTTGGGAATGAAAGAATATTGGCTATAGATATTATATTAGTTATCGCATGCATAATTCACCGTGGCCTATTTGGATAATAAATAAACTATATTTAAAGTACATTAACATGTTTTCTTGCATGTGTGCAATTTTTGAAACATATTACATATAGAAATTCAAGTCTACCCAGATTAGAAGTGCTTCAAGTTCTGCAAACTAGGAAAGTTCACTGCTGCCTTCACCACAGGAGTTTACAATTAATATTATTATGCTACCATACATTTTGGCAAACTTTCAAAACTATATGCTTAAAAGACACAAGGTAATACAGAAACAACAAATATAGGCTACTTTAAACACTATTGTCTCGTTTAGCGAATCCTAACGATACCTCTGGCGAATCATTGGCTGTGTTCATATCAAACATAGCTAACACATGACACGACATAAAACAATATAGCTTATATATAAAATCTTGTGCATCAATAACAGTTAGAATATAAGCTTGACATCGTTTAACGCTGAAACATATGCTAATTACCTTTAATGTAAGCCGAAGAGCGTGCACTAACATTTTCAGTGGCGCTTTAACTCAAAACAGGAAACTCGTGAATATTCATGTATGCTCCGCCCAGTGTCACTGAAAATCTCAGACACCGAATATTTCATAACACCGATCTGTACACAAATTAATTTCTAGTGCAAGAGAACGGAGAAAGGAGACAGTTTGAGCGCGCACGCAATATCTGAGCGAGAGTAGAGGCAGTTCATAAGAGAGCACTGTATATTTGAGAGCAAAGGAAATCCGCACGGAGAGATTCGCGCTCGCGCATTACATGTATGTGCTCTCTGTCACAATAATGTGCTCTCGACATTTGACAGTAAAATAATGCCATACCATATGACAGTGAATGTGAGAAAGCGTTGAGAGCACCGAAAAGTTGAAAAATACTCATCTTAATGCTGTGTCAATTTCGTAAACTTTTGTAAATCCAATGTAAACTGGATTAAGCAGTTCTCAAGTGTGACAACCACAGCAAAGAATAAAAAGGGGGAAGGGCAAAATCTCAACTTTCCTGGACACAAATCTCTGCAAAACAATATTACAGATAAATATTAAAAAAATACTAATATATCCTACCAGGAGCCAAATAAAGGAATGTTTTCACATTACCACCATCAGCAGATTCACAAACCCAATGGGTTGGACAAGTCGGCACAAAGCTGAAACTATTTGGGCACTCGACCCATGTGTTAAGCAAGATGATTGCGTAATATTCTATCGTCATGCAAACAGCAAAGAGCTGACAACTGGGCAACTCTTTCTCTCTCTCTCTCTTGTTTTCCATGTGAGATATTCAGTGACAGTCGGATCACACTGAAAGGCGTGTATGACTCAAGCGAGAGAGGAAAGTTGATTTTTAACAGCCAACATGCATGGGAGAAGAAATGCATTTGATCTATCACTCTATGGACTGTTTTTGATTTATCTCTCATTCTTCAGAATAGCAGGTAAGTGAAATATTTATACTTTTGTTTATGTTAGATATTTTCCAGCAGATATTTATATGTGCACTCACTCGTTTTTCGATTAATTTTGCAGGTGTGAAGATTATTGGTCATGATACAACAGTCGTGAAAGAAGGGAGCGCCACTTTGTTTTGTCATCTGACTGAGACAGAGGAGAATTTAACTCATATCATCTGGCAGAAACAGACAAGAGGAAACCCTGAACAGGAAACCTTCTTTATCATCCACAAGGATGGAAAAACTGAACTCAAACATGATATACAGGACAAGGTCAAATTTATTGGGAGCATTAAAGAGAAGAATGGATCGATTCAGCTGCTGAGAGCGTCACTCCTGGATGATGGGATCTACACTTGCATCTTCAACACATTTACTAGTAGACAAATTCAGACAAGCATCAATGTCACAGTACTTGGTAAGACTGCGAACTAATGTTTCACTTTAGATTTTGCCCAAAGTTCAATTAAAAATGACAAATCTGTCATTATTTATTAACCCATGTAGTGTAACTGTGTAACACTCTTTCTTTCACAAAATACAAAATACACTATTTCCATGCAGCTTCAATGCAAAGCTTCAAACAAGGACACAGAAGCACCAGTATCATAGCAGTGGTTTATGCGACTCATGTGATATATTCAGCATTCCTTACAGGAAAAACATGAAGGGGGAGTAACATGATTTTCAGATTTTGGATAACCTGTTACAGTAATTTAAATGTTTTGATGAATATATTTCCCCTCACAAACATGGTGTATGTAAAGCAACACTTGTGAAAGTGAATGACATTGAAACTGATAATTCTGTCATTGTTACTATGAAGTTCCTCATGTAAATCTATCATAAGGTTTCAGAAAATTTGCAATATTGCAAATGAGTCGTATAAATCACTGCTACAATATTTTAACCCATTTTAGCCTATAGTTGCCGCAGTGTATGGTTGTCATTTTTCTTTTGTAAGTATTTTTCTAGATGTTTTCCATGTTTTATGTCTCAATGACATGCAAGAAAACATCCAAATAAAGGATTTCAAGAACAAAAAAAAAGGTATTCACTTCCTTCCTGTGACATGAGGAACCCCTACTTCCAGGAAGCATAGCAAAGGCAAACCCTCCCAAAGAAAAGTAATTTTCATGTTAATATTAAGATTTTTTTGTTGACATATATATATCTATGTAATCATGAGGGTCTCTAGAATCATCCAAACAAAACAAATCTTACAAGAGATCTATAGTTTTTTGTATACTTAGTCAAAAGTACGAGCGGCAACTATAGTTGCCGGTGGGCAAATGACTTATAAGTACATATATTATGGGGAAATGGGGTATACTGTGTTTAATGGGTCAATAAATCAAGGTTATTGGTCTTGTTTAGTGCTTTTTGCTTTCATAATATTTTGTATTGTTATATATTATATTGTTATTTGTTAATTGATGCAAAAACTTGAGAAAATGAAATCCAGGCAGTAGATATAAGTTGATGAAAAATTATTTATTCATTACAATTAAATTTAGCCTCACACGTAAACTTTAACCGATAATGAAATACTTAATAAAACCAAAAGGTAAAATAACCATCATAAAGTATTAGTCAATAGTTAAATAAAATTTAGAGTATTGTAAAATCCAGAGTATTGTATCTAATAGATGAAGATCAAAAAGAGCAATAATTAAGACATTTGCAGATAAGAGACAAGAAGTAGAAGTCAAGGAGAGCAAAGGAGGGAAAAAGCTGAATTATCAATGACTTGGTCAGCTTTATACCATGAGCATATAGGGAAATTTACATCCCACTCAAATTGATGTTTTGTTCTAAAAGAAAAGGTTAATTTCACCCATTACGTCATCTACTGGTCCAGTGTCAAAAATAGTTGTTTTATCCCCTAGGGAATTTTGCAAATGTCAGCAGACATATTTTGATCAGATTCAAATGAGCAATAATTCTGAAAAAACACCACTTCTGCAGTACTTGGCAGGCGTCCAATGTCTAACCACAACGTGTCAGCGTGACCTGTCACACTAGAACACTTGAAGAACAATTGAACATAACAAGCATACTCTTATATAAAATAACCATAAGGGTATAACAAGTAAATACTTGAAAATATGATAAGAATTAATATATAAAGTATTAGTACATAAATATATGAAAGCAAAATTAAAACTGATAAATCATAAGCCATAAATGATTAAAAATGAATATTAATAAAAGTGCATGAATATGAATATTGACCATTTCGGATCCATCATTAACTCATTTATTTTTTAATTTATTTATTTTTAGTTTTGTTTGTTATGTGACCCTGGACTACAAAACCAGTCATAAAGGTCAATTTTATTAAATTAAGATTTATACATCATCTGAAAGCTGAATATATATAAGCTTTTCATTGATGTATGATTTGTTAGGATATGGACATTTGGCCGAGATACAACTATTTGAAAATCTGGAATCTGAAGGTGCAAAAAAATTAAAATATTGAGAAAATCACCTCAAATTTGACCAAATGAAGTCCTTAACAATGTATATCCACTCACAAAAGGATTTGTTATATATTTATGGTAGAAATTTACAAAATCTTCATGGAACATGATCTTTACTTAATATCCTAATGATTTTTGGCATTAAAGAAAAAAAATCAACAATTTTGACCCAAACAATGTATTGTTGGCTATAGCTACAAATATACCCGTGTGAATCATGACTGGGTTTGTGCTCCAGGGTCACATATAAATGTAATTTTTTCTAATGAACAATGTAATTTAACATTTTGATTCACAATGCTCTGTTGGAGCAACTTAATGGCTGCACTTTGTTCTTCACTATTTCTACCACTTTAAAACAAAATAATTTGTTATTTGTTTTGTTTTCATATTCAAGAGATTATAAGCTAGATGCAACTTTTTTGTGTTCGCATCGAATGTTCTTCAACTTTGATAGATCTGTTGAAAGCAGCTAATTTGAGTTAGATGCATATATGTTATCCTCCTATTCAAATTTTACATTGAGAGGTGCATACAACATATTTGCCCACCGGCAACTATAGTTGCCGCACATTCAAACACGTTTTTTAAGAAAAAAAACAAAAACCTAGGGAAAATAAATGCAGAATATGTTCACATAGGACACTATTAACAGGACTATATGCATGAAACCATTCAGAAAAATTTGGGCACAAATGGGTTAATGGGGCTTTTGTGTCATTTCTCTTTTCAAATGCAGTTCCTCCTGTGGGGAACGTGTCGGGGAGCACACATGTTTCTGATCATTACGAAGTTACTTTGGCATCATGCGAAGCCTCCAGTGCACGGCCAGCAGCAGAAGTGTTGTGGAGATTAGGAGCTCTGAGTGACTCCCTGAGGACTGAAACCAGCATTACACAGCACTCAGATGAAACGTTTACCGTCGTGACTCGCATACTTGGTGCACCATCTAAACATTTAAACCAGAGGAAGATCCAGTGTGTGGTGAAACACAGCACACTGACAAAGGAGCTTGAACTCGACCATGTGTTAAATGTCCACTGTAAGTAACATATGTGTTTACACTGTATATAGTAAAGGTCATAAGCTAGCCTACAAATTAATATAACAGTAAACAGTCAGGGGCATCGCTAGGAAGTCTGGGCTAGGAAGGGGGAGGGGGAGGGGGAATGCACAGGAATTCTTTAGTCCTATAAAAAGCATTAGTCATGGTTCTTGGCCTAAATAATGTTTTTCCAAGGCCAGCTTTCCCTCATGTAATTGGAACCATCTGTAAATTTCAAAAACACATAAAAAGTGGTAAGCCAATATTATTATTTATTATTTTCTCTTAGATCCTCCAGAATTGGTGGTTATAATCCCTGATGATTCAAAAGAGGCTGAAGAATATCATTGTTTAGTGGATTGTAACCCAACACCGACTAGCTACATCTGGATCAAGTAATGAAGCCCTTAATTCTTTCATTTCTACACTTTTTTTCAGACACATTTAGAGTTGAGTGGCAAAGAGTTACTTGTTATTTTTCAGGCATACAGTAACTGTTTTGTTGCTATACTTTATTTTTTGCCTAGTTTGGATGATAAATTGCAATCTGATTAAATATATGGGAGTGATGCAGTACTCAAGACTGGATTTCCATCATGGACTTGGAAACAATTGGAATCTGTTTTGACTCAGATTCAAACATGTGGGACCATGGCTGCCGTGTTACACGTGTAAAAGACATCTGGCTTCAGTTACAGAAGTGCAAGCCAAATTTGCGGCCTTTAGACCTTCAAAGATTAAGGGGTCAGGAACATGTCAGCATCGACAGTCATGTTAACAATGGCTGCGTCTGAATTCCACACTTGTTAGAGTCCAAGTCAAGACAAAGTCCAATTATTTCCATGACATCATCAAGTGAGCATGATGAAAATGAGTCACACCCAGAGAACTACGGCACTCCCATATATTAAAGGGTTAGTTCACCCAAAAATGAAATTTCTGTATGTGTCTTCTGAATGTGTCTGTGAAGTTTCAGCTTAAAATACCTCACAGATCATTTATAAATCCATGTTGTAAATACCCATTTCTAACTACAGTTAAGAACAGACATTTTTTCGTGCATGTACCTTTAAATGCAAATGAGCTGCTGTGCCCCGCCCCCTCTTTACGATCACATTTCCTGATTAACTGGATTCCTGATTTCCTGATTCATCTGCTTAAAGGATTAGTTCACTTTTAAATAAACTTTTCCTGATAATTTACTCTCCCCCATGTCATCTAAGATGTTCATGTCTTTCTTTCTTCAGTCGAAAAGAAATTAAGGTTTTTAATGAAAACATTCCAGGATTTTTCTCCATATAATGGACTTCAATAAAGCCCAAACGGTTCAAGGTCCAAATGACAGTTTCAGTGCAGCTTCAAAGAGCTTTAAACGATACCAGACAAGGAATAAGTGTCTTATCTAGAGAAACGTCAAGCGTGACCTTTTCAACGTAATTGCGTATTACATGACGTCACGAACGCGCATCGCAGAACAGAGCAAGGCGAGCATTTGTGCTTATAAAACAAACTTTTTTATTTTATTTTTTTTAAATGATCGATCGTTTCTCTAGATAAGACCCTTATTCCTCGTCTGGTATCGTTTAAAGCCCTTTGAAGCTGCACTGAAACTGTCATTGGACCTTGAACGGTTTGGTGCCCATTGAAGTCCATTATATGGAGAAAATCCTGTAATGTTTCATCAAAAGTATTTATTAAATGTTATCCACATTATATTTCATCTGCAACAGCATTGTGAACTTTTATAACGATGCGTTTGGCCATTAACTTTTAAATTCTCTGCATGAAAGTCCCATGACTGGCAGATCAATGTGCAACAACATTTCTCTCCGAAACTGTAGGAAACTAAATTTAATTGTATGTGGAGGATTTTAACTGTGACAAGATTGATGGCAGTTTAAACGGTCACAGGTTGCGTAACTAAGAGACAGAACGTCCGTTAAGACGCAATTATGACGAAGTAGTTTGTCCCAAAGCTTGCAAACTCTTCTGCTACACACTCAAAAGTATGTACTTTTTCTTCAAAAAAAAAAATACTTTTTCGGCGTAGTATAAGTATGAATTGGGATGCAGCATATGGTAATGCAGGACTGTCAGTCAGCTGTCGTGGGCGGGGCTTGAGCAGTGTGACATCATATTGCTCAGAGAATCAAAACGGCTTGTCTAATGAGACTGCTTTAGTTTAATGAGGATTAAAAAAAAAAGGAGTGGGTGGATTTTTTATCATTATAGGGTGGTTGTGTTCACACTGCCAACACACATTTATGTCCAAACACCATGTAAATGTGGATTTTGCATAATAGGTGCCCTTTAATCTTATGAAGCGACGAGAATACTTTTTGTGTGCATAAATCAAAACAAAAATAACGACTTTTATTCAACAATTTCTTCTTTCTTCTCTTTTCATTCTCCTACACTGTTGACGTAAAGGTGTACCATGTAAGTCCTGTGAGGAGGCTACACGAAATTATATGTGCAATTAAATTTTCAAGTTTCTAGATTATTGCCTTTTACCATTTTACATCATCACGTGTATAATTTCTTATAATATCAGTTTCCCTCGTGTGTCTTTATTAACAGAGTGAATGGAAGTACTCCGCATTCTGAAGGCAATAAACTTTTCATCCCAAAATCCTCCCCTGATTTTAATGGTGTGTACATCTGTACAGCATCGAACGAGTATGGAAAAGCGTCAGGTGTCCTCTATTTGGGTAACACTGGTGAGTCCTTTAAAATCTTTATATTTAAAAAAAATTAATGTTCAGGTTTTTTTTTACTCTTACATTTCTTCTGTTCTATTTCATTCTATTCTTTACATGTATGCATTAGCAGACACTTTTATCGAAAGTGACTTACAGTTGAGGAACAGAAGCAAATCAAGACATAGCACAAGACAGCTCTCCATTCTTTTTCTTGATCTCTTATTCCATGTTTTGTAGGATCCACTGATGTCTGTTGGGATCTCTTTGGTTTTATCTTCAACTGTGCCATCCTGGTGATTACTGTGGTTTGCATTAAAATGCCTCTGAGGTTGTTCTCAGATCTTCTGAGGTTCTACTAAAGTAAAAGTAGGGCACTACGAGGCTAAAGGTACACCTTAAGAAAAATTTGCTTTTCATTACACCCATAATGTATGATTGCAGGAAAAAAAATATATGTTTGTATTGAACATTTATGGAGCAACAGATTTTGTGTGAAAATAAATCATAAAAGTGGTTCATTTTGTTTAAAAATGTAATAAATGTATGAGGTGGCGAGGGGGGCCAAAGGCACACAGTATTGATACAAATACTTTAGCTAAAGTAATGTTTTAAATGTCTAGTTAATGCTCGTTCAAAACAGTCACTTTAGCAAAGTTTGTACTATTTTCTGTTGATTTTGATAAAAGAATTCATTTTTGTTCAATAAATATACTCATTAAATATGTTAACATAAAAATTATATATAAAAAGAAACAAAATTATTTTAAAAAGTAAAGATTCTGAAACAATTGAAGATCCCATAATAATGTAATATAGATTTACAGTAGAAAGTTCCACAGTAGATTTACAGTAAATTTGATAGTATTATCTCTTTTTTGATGTGTCATGACTGTTTCAATGCTTGTGTGTGAATTATGTGTACATCAGTTTAATTTTTACCATGTTACTCTTGTGTGTGTATTTGAGTAACAATGACTTCTCTGTGTGTGCACATGTGAAAATGAGATCATGTCAATGGAAGGTTTCCTAACTGCTATTTTGCAGCTCCGTTTGTTCTCTATTCTCTCTTATTAAAAGCGGATAAGGGCTATATTGAGAGGAATCTCAGAGTAAACAGTGGTACTGAACTGCACAAACAAGCCACATCAGAAGTCAACACACAAGAATGTGCTTTGGAAATTTGTACTTTAATTTAGAAGGATGCATTCAATTGGTCAAAAATGGCAGTAAAACATTTGTAATCTTACAAAAGACCAAGTAAATTCTGTTCTTTAAACTACTTTATGCTGTATCACGGTTTCCACAATCATTAAGCTGCATAACTGTGATAATAAGAAGAAATGTTTCTTGAGCTCCAAATCAGCACATTACAATGAAGTAATAGCTGCTGGAAATGGATCTTACTTTTAGTTTTGACTGTAGTTTTGATCAAATAAATGCTGACTTGCGGATTCTTATGTAAAGCTGCAGTCCGTACGTTTTTGCTCTTTGTCGCCATCTCTGTTCAAAACCTGTAATTGCAGTTATTTGTGGAATTATCATCTTTACGTGGGTTACACTCCTCAGCGCGGTGTGGATACTGTACTTCAGAATCACAGATTCTACATCTTGGAAGTACGACCAAAACAAGAATTTTCACTGGAAAATGTCATTTTAACAAGTAAGTAACATGTCAATTTCTGTAGCCACTCCACAGTCCGAACTCTTTTGATTTTGACTACGGGTGAATCTCCAGTTGTCATTTGACCTTTCTGGATTACAATCCGCCATCGAAATAAGTTTAATTATTGCACCTGCTGTGAGAAAAGGCTATAAATGATCTGCTACCAGCAGCGTCCTCACATGATAAAGCCTACTAGCTGGGACTCGATGAAAGATTAAAAGATGAACAGCTGCATGCTCAAATTTCCCACGGAAACCCACCATCCGAATTACAAGCTTACCATTGTGAATCAGGCTAAGGTAAGGAGATCGTTTTGAACACTGGCTGGTTATGTACTTCAAAAATTCATGGACTTCAGAAATCGATTTTGGATCATTTTTAACCAAAAAAAGTTACGGACAGCAGCTTTAAAATAAATAAATAAAAAAATACTGATCCCAAACTTTTGAACAGTATAGTGTAAACCTAACATACTAATCAGATAATTAGGATCAAGTCATTTAAAAGTACCAAGTCTATTTATTTATTTATTATTGACAGGTATCTTTTACTACTGATTATTTTAAATCACTTTTATGTAATGCACTTTGAATTACCATTGTGTTTGAAATGCACTACAAAAATAAACTTTTAATGAACTTTGCCTTGCATACGTGTTCTTGATCTTGAAGTGGAATAATTTCTTACAGATTTGCCAGCAGATAGCAATTAGTTTGAACCTGGAGGGTATACACAGTCTGATATGCAAGTTTTATATTACTAGCTTTTGTATTAGTTTCCTTTTATCTTTGAACAATCATTAATGTGGCTATTCTGCATTGCAATTGGCAAGCATTTAAATGTCAACATTGAATCAAAATAGCTTCCGCATAGTTTGTAAGAGAAAGGGTGTATTAACTCTGCTCCATCAATCTCCCCTGACATCAAGAACTCAATCACAAATATAAGGTGCACTAAGCAAGACTTTAGCTCAGCGCTTAAATGTAACTGGTCGAGCTTGCTCTGCTCCAAGCGGAATTTGAGCCAGCGTCAACTGGCATTGGAGGTGGGTATGCTAACAATGGCACAAATGGCCACAGTCTCTAGCGACCTCTCGAGGTCAAGTGAGTGAGGTTTACTTTCACAGCTCTTAGCTGACTCTGTTACATTCACCCTGTAAACCTCACTTCCATCCGGGTCATGGCACCAATATAAATGGTCCTACTCGCACCACTCCGAGCGGGATTTGAACCAGCATCATCAACCGGCAAGGAGGACCAGATGTGCTAACAAAGCTGCCTGCACACTCTATGAAAAAAAATATGAAAAAATTTTACCTTTAGGTAAAACAGCTTGTCACCAGGGCATTGCCCTTAATGGGACATATTTGTACCTTATTTATCCCTATAAGGTTCATAGTAGTACTCTAAAGGTATTAATATGCATCTTTTAGGGGTACATAAGGTACAAAGTTGTACCTTTAAAGGTACTGCCCCAGTGAGAAACTGTTGTACCCCTAAAAGTAAAATTCTTGCAGAGATTGCAGCCTCTAGTACGCCTCTTGAGACCAAGTGAGTGAGGTTTACCTGCACAGCTCTTACTAGCTGGCAACCATTCACCTGTTAAAGGGTTAGTTCACCCAAAAATGAAAATTCTGTCATTAATTACTCATCCTCATATCGTTCCACACCCGTAAGACCTTCATTCATCTTCAGAACACAAATTAAGATATTTTTGATTACATCCGATGGCTCAGCGAGGCCTGCATTCAAAGCAATGACATTTTCTCTCTCAAGATCCATAAAAGTACTAAAAACATATTTAAAAGTTCAGTAGTTCTATGTTAATATTATAAAGCGACGAGAAATACTTTATGTGTGCCAAAAAACCCCCAACAAAATAACGACTTTTCAACAATATAGTGATGGGCCGATTTCAAAACACTGCTTCGGAGCTTTACGAATGAACATTCATTGAACATTCATTCATTTTTTAAATTAAATGCTGATTTTTCAAATACAAAAATGTAGAAAATACTGAGATTATACCGAACCTCACCATTTATCCCAAAAAAAACAGAGATATGATTTTTTTAGCCATTTCTCCCAGCCTGGCATGCTTTAAATGCTGAATTTTCCATGTTAAGCAGTAATGATACATTATTATATCTCTTGTTGAAGGGTTATTTAACAATTACATTCAGTCCTGCATTACTAATTTGGTTTTTAGCACCAGCAACCACTGATTTTGAACCAGTAATTGAACAATATTCAGTTGAAGGATGATATGCAAAATTCAATTAATTATCTGACTCCAACAATCTTTCTTAGAACTGAAAGGAAAAGGTAGGATTTAACCTGAATGTTTAGATAACGAAAGTTACAATCGCTTTAGCTTCCCCACTTCTGTAAGCATCCTGTTTGGCGTGACGAAGCTGTTTGAGTTTCCCAGTAAACCAAGGTTTATCATTATTGAATGATAAGAATGTCCTGGTAGGAGTGCATGTATCCTCATAAAAACTGATGTATGATGTTACAGTCTCTGTGAGCTCGACCAGATCGGTGGCAGCAGCTCCAAAAACACTCCAATCAGTGCAATCGAAGCAGGCTTGTAAATCCCGCTCTGCTTCGTTAGTCCATCTTTTAACAGTCTTTGCTACAGGTTTAGCTGATTTCAGTTTATGCCTGTATGTCAGTATAAGATGAACCAGACAGTGATCAGAGAGCCCCAAAGCTGCACGTGGGACTGAATGATATGCATCCTTTATTGTGGTGTAACAGTGGTCCAGTGTATTGCTGTCTCTGTGGGACATGTAACGTGCTGTCTGTATTAAGGCAGCTCACAGGGAGAGATTTGCTTTGATAAAATCCCCAAGAATGATTATAAGAGAGTCCAGGTGTTGTTGCTCCATGTCTGTGATCTGATCAGCCTCTTGCAGTGCTGCGTTCACACACACTTGTGGAGGAATGTAAACAACACTCACGAGAATCAACGAGGAAAACTCCTGCGGGCAGTAGAAAGGTTAACAGTTGATGAAGAGCACCTCTAAATTAGGCTAGCATGTCTTCTTCAGAGTTGTTATGTCTGTACACCAACATTCATTAAAAAAACATAGTATGTAACAATGACAGAGCAACAATGCTAGCTCAAATTATGCTGCATCATACTTAAACAGTGAATGTATGAAAATATAAATAATGCAATGGAAAAAATGTTATTTACTTGCAGAATCAAAATGTGTGCTGCATACTGGTATCCGGCCTGCAATCCAGGCGTCATATTGTTTTTCGTAGAATTGTTTTTCACTTTAATTTCCAAATTAGTTAGTTCCAGGCCTGAGGGAGCATCCAACCACCAAGCAACATGGACCTAATACTTAATTTTGACATTTTTAATAGCAGGATTAAACAAATTATTGCAATCTGACTCCCACCTCCCTGACATCCTTGACAACTAACCGGAAACATCCAAGGAACGAAGACGTCACTTCCTTAAACCAACGAATTGCCATTGAAACGGTATATAGAAAAGCTTCAGTAGATTTAATGGCATCACTTTCAGACTTCAAACATTTTTAAACAGTTCAACATGATATCTTAATAAAAAATTATCAATATATTGGATATAGCCTATAGATTGAAGCAAGTAAGAAGTTAATGTGGGTATACCAAGAAAAAAGAAATCTGATACACTGGTTAGAAAATTGGGAATAACTTTAAGACAGGGAGACATTTTTACAACATACAAAACAGCACAAGAAAAAGTAAAATGATATAAAACTTAAGTAGAGAAGATCAGATAATATTAATACGACTAAGGAAGGGCCATACAAAACTTAATTCTACATTTCATATCATAGGAAATCATAGTACAGGATTATGTGAAATGGCAAGTAAAGGAAACCATTGATCATGTGTTGTTATTCTGTCCTGACCAGCAGACGCGTAAGCTCCAAAGGGAACCATAGACCGCAGGTTGCAAATAATTTACAATCTGCAACATATTAAATGCAAACAAGGATCTTGTAAAATTATGAAGGCAGTTTTAAAAAAGAGGTCTCATCCTCTATACCTAGACTGAAATTACTTTTCACTCCAGCACAGGAGATGGCGGTATGCAACCCACCAATAAACCCACGGAAGAAGAAGAAGATGGATTGGAGTGAGGCTGAGACAACTTGGAGAAAACTTGAACCGGTTCTGAATGGCGGAAGGGAGAATGGCGTGGGGAGATGATTTGGATGGCGACAATGATCAAGACATGGGCTGCATTCCAGTTCGTTTTATGCCCTTGCCTCGCTAACTTCCCTCAGTGACTCATTGCTTATGTTGCACGAGTGCCCACTACTGGCAGAACTCGTGCAATTGGCTGAATTGGAATGTCCTAAGCCCTTGATCACTTGGAATCCGCTACGGAGTTGGTTTATTATTTACATTTTTTTCCCTTACGAAACTGTTTAATGCAGCATTCTATATGTATATAGGTGTGTTTGGGTCTTTAGATCTAATATTGTCACATGGAATCGATATTGATGCTGTTGAAAGAGCGATGACATCTCAGATCATTATTTAGTCTTGTGTATACTACATTTAGCCATGACTGCAAAACCACCACCCTGACATAAATATGGTAGAACCATCACTTCTACCACAAAAGATTGCTTTATAAATAATCTTCCTGATCAGTTTCATCACCTTAGCATACCAAGACCTCGATGTTGCAACAGAAACTTTTGACTATTGACACTCTCTTTTCCAGCACATTAGACGAAGTTGCTCCTTTGCGCTTAAAGAAGATTAAGGAAACGAATCCAACGGTGTGGTACAATGAGCACACTCGGGCCCAAAAGGGGCTGCCAGAAAAATGGAGTGCAGCTGGAAGAAAACCAAACTAGACGTTTTCCGCATTTCGTGGAGAGAGAGAATGAATGAGTACAGAAAGGCCTTAAAAACTGCTAGATCTGCCTATTTTTCAAAACTTTTAGAAGAAAATAAGCACAACCCTAGGTATTTATTTGATACAGGTGCTAAATTAACGAGAAATAAAGCTTCAACTTCTGTTTCCAAACAGCACAGCAGTAATGACTTTATAAACTTCTTTACTTACAAGATTGATAATATTAGAGAGAAAATTATAACCATGCAACCGTCTACTACAGTATCACGTCAGACAGTGCATTGTAGTGTCCCTGAGGAAAAATTCCATTCATTCGCTGCTGTAGGACATGAAGAATTGTCTAAACAACAGCATGTATGTTAGACCTTATATTGACTAAGCTATTAAAAGAGATGCTTCCAGAGATCATAGATCTTCTTAATATCATTAATTCATCTTATTGCTAGGATACGTACCAAAAACTTTTAAGCTGGCTATTATTAAACATCTTACTAAAAAACACAACTTGATCCTGGAGAATTAGTCAATTACAGGCCAATCTCAAATCTTCCTTTTCTGTCAAAAATAGTAGAAAAGGCAGTATCATCACAACTATGTTCCTTCTTGGAAAGAAATGGTATCTGTGAGGATTTCCAGTCAGGATTTAGACTGTACCATAGTACTGAGACTGCTCTCATTAGAGTTACTAATGTGGAGTACACTCAGTGTGGAGTACCGCAAGGCTCAGTACTAAGACCACTGCTTTTCACTCTGTACATGCCACCCTTGGGAGATATCATTAGGAAGCATGGCGTTAGTTTTCATTGTTACGCTGATGATACTCAGCTCTAGATTTCTTTGTGCCCTGAAGAACTTACCAATTCACAAAATTAACAGAATGCATAGCTGATATAAAAAATTGGATGACCAGTAATTTCTTACTACTAAATTCAGGAAAAACAGAGATTCTAATTTTTGGACCGAAAACTTCTTTACACAGTAACCTAGAATACTGTCTAACACTTGATGGCTGCTCTGTTAAGTCTTCGTCGTCAGTTAGGAACCTGGGGTGTGCTCTTTGATACCAATCTTTCATTTGAAGGCCATGTTACTAGCATCTGTAAAACCGCATTCTTCCATCTTAAAAATATATCTAAACTATGACATAATGCTCTCAATGACAAACGCAGAACAGTTCGTTCATGCGTTCATGACCTCAAGGCTAGATTACTGTAACGCTCTACTGGGTGGTTGTTCCGCTCGCCTGTTAAACTACAGCTGGTGTATGAAGTAGACTCGCTCCCTTGGTCAAAATTGAGGATGCAAGGGTCAGTTCATATAAACTTCCCTCATCCACAAAGTGGAATGCACTTCAAAATGACGGCAGGGATTCCCACGAGAGGAAGTGCTTAGGGAGTGTCTAAATGTGAAGTGGAACACAGCCATGGATTATCAGGATGTAAGATAGAATAAAAGGGGAAAAAAGGAAGCATGGGCCATAGATCTGATTGTGAGCAAATAGTGAACAAATCCAGCGGTATGGGAAATAAAGCTGAAAAGTAGGTGGAAGAAAGAAATTAAAGTGATAATTACTTTTGCTAAACAGTCAGAACAACAAATGCATCCAGTTAAGCTATCAAAAGCAACTGAGAAAGAGATAAGAATAGTGAAAGCTGTATCCTTTCCTAGTAATGGAAGAATAATGATTAAATGCAAGGATGAAAAACAAAAAATGAAAACACTAGCAGGAGGAAAGGTAGCATGCTCAGAAATAGGCGATAAAACTAGAGGAGGAGTAATTTCAGGACTACATTAAAGTAATTGGTAAAGTAATTACTTTAATGTAATGGATGACATTAAAGGAAGTTTGATTGGAGGCACAGTCATCTCTGCTAGAAGACTGCAGATGTGGAAAGACAATAAAAGATGTGATAGCAGAAGTGTGATGATCCAGTTCGAAGGTCGATAAGGGTAAAACTAGGAATTATAAGCTTTTCAGTTCGAGAGTACATACTTCCACCTTTGAGATGTTTTAAATGCCAGCGCATGGGACATACGGCAAAGGGAAAATGCGCTGCATGTGCGAAATGTGCAGGGGAACATGAATATGGCAAGTGTGAGAAGGGAGCAGAGATCAAATGCTGTAACTGTGGGGGAGGACATAGTTCAGCGTATGCAGGATGTCCTGTCCAACAAGAAGCTCGGGAAATACAAAAAAATTAAAACAATGCAAAAGCTAATGTATGCAGAAGCTACAGCCGGCAAGGAATGAGCAAGGAATCAGTGTGGAATCTTATATCCAGAAAAATGTAAATCCTGCAAGTAGAAAGGAAGCCGGATAAACTAAAGATCATTGAGGAATGTGCTAATGGATTCCTAAAGGTAACCGGAATTTCAGCTGAGGAAGTTCATGGGATTTTAAAAACAAAGGAGGGAAATGCTGCTTTGGATATGACTACAATGAAATAACAGGAGCTTAATAGCAAATGGGAAAGAATTTAAAAAATATATAACAGAGATGGAAAAAACACCAGACATCATTTGCATTCAAGAGACATGGTCAAATAGCTCCTTGGATTTTAAAGGTCCCGTTTTTCGTGGTTTTTTGAAGCTTTGATTGTGTTTATAGTGTGCAATATAACATGTGTTCATGTTTCGCGTAATTTACTTATCTGTATACCGCTGTTTCCACTGTCATAAAAACGGGCTGATGACTTCCTTGTTCTATGAAGTCCCTCCTTCAGAAATACATAACGAGTTCTGATTGTGCCAGCGGTTCCTGTGTTGTGATTCGACAGCAGCTTAGCGCTCCTTGCCCGGAAAGGTCACGCCTCTTACCATAACGTGGAGATGCATGCGCTCAGTGTTATTGTAAACATGTCTTTAATTTTACCCTATCAATTTGAGCCGGAATCAGACCCGGTGATTGGACTGCGGGATGAAAATAACAGCGTTTCGACGACATGGCGACAAACACACTCTACAAACGCAACTCTTGTGTATTCCTGTGGGCGGAGGTTAGTCAAAAAACTGTTTTAGTGACGTCATTAAAGAAGGAAGTAGAGGGATGTAGTCCAAACTGGCCGTTCGATGTAGGCGACTTCTGTTAAATAAAATATCTCGCTTGGCATTGAACTTTGAGCTTTAAAATTTTACAGATTTTATTTATACTCTAACAACAACATTACACACTAACTAAAGTTTGAAACACGGGATCACGAAGAACGGGACCTTTAAGATCAATGGATATGTGTCACGTGGAGTTCACCTTCTGTCTTGTCTGCATATTTTTCATTAATCATCATGGTTTCTAATTAGTTATGTCTTGTCAGCTGTTCCCATTTAGTATTCTTTATCTGTGTATTTAAGTTCCCGCCTGTTCTCTGTTCATCATCAGTCATTGTTGGTGTAGTGTTGTTGTTGGATATAAGCCTTCTCTATGTATATCACTAGTTGTTATTATCTTCCTGTCCGTGTTACAATATGTAGTAGAGAGGAAAGATAGAGGAATTGGAAGAGTTGGAGGGTGTGCAACATTTATCAAAGAAGCCACAGCATACAAAATAATATATAAAAATAGTAACGCAGATTATAGCAATAATATAATCCATGTAAAGAATTAAGTAATAACATTTAGTTATGGGTGATACACAGGGCAAAATTATTAAATGTGGGGATTTCAATGCTCCTAGTGGTTTATGGGGTAGCAAAAAGACAATAATGGGGAAATTGTAGAAACATTTATAGAAGAACAAACCAACGAGGATGGATATAATGAGAGGTGACACATCTTGTTTAGATCTCACAATAATGTCAGCGGCTTTAGCCGGTAAGTGTACTTGGACATTATATGAAGACAATATGGGTACACTGTAAAAAATGGTGAAGTAAATACTACAGAAAAAAACAAATATTTACATGAAAAAGTTAGTTCAGGCAAGAATTTAAACAACTAAGTAAATTCTATATTAGTACTCAATTTAAGCTTAATTGTAGAAATTAAAGTGTAAATATCAACATTATAAAATTAAATAAAACTACTCATCTTTTCTGATACTGGTGTTCCCATCATGCACTAGGCCTTGAATGATTAATTAGGACGATTTTTCACTGTTTTCCAGCTGTATTTACATTGTTTTATCATTGCTTTTGTGGTTATGTTTAGTAACTTGCCATTTTGTGACATTTGGAGTTCATTTTCTACTCAAAATGGCACATTCACTAAAAAACATACCCTAAAAAAATGATCCATCGAATGTTACCGTCATTGTGTATTATGTACCAAGTATTGAGGTCCCTATGTTCAGATGCCACATTATATTTCTAAAATGTAGATATGATGTATACATAATATCTATTGTATTATTTACTTACGTTTACGTTTAAGTAAAATGTATTGCAAAGGAAATTTTACTTAGTTAAGTAGAGTTTAACTTAATTCCATATGTAAATAGATTTAAATATGTGTGCAAAAACATTCAAAAGTAAATTTTACATATTGTTTTTTTTTTTTCAGTGATGGACTCTTATGTAAAAAATGCAATAATATATTAATAATAAATTTATAAGCATTAATTAAGTAACATTTACAAACAAAGAGTCAATAAAATTTACTGGTGATTCCCAAGTAAAATTAACTTAAACATTTCTAATTAAAGCTACTTATAATTATGTGTAGGCTTTTACTCATTTTTTTTGTAAATTTACTAGCCTTTTCTGAATTGTTTCCAAGCTTTTTTCAAGTAAATCCAACTCCAAATTTTCTCAGTGTAGTGATCATTGGCCAGTAGCATGTGAAATTTAAAATTCAGTACAAAAGCAAAATATTAGTCAATGTGTATTGGGATTTAAACAGGCAAAATATGAGGAATTCCATATGTTATGTGAAGAACATTTTAAAAATATAAAACTATTGAAGGAACTATTGAAGAGAAGTATAGTAAGATAGTAGGAGAAATTATTTCTGCAGCAAAACAATCTATACCTTTAATAAGAAGTAATGGAAAGAACGGGACTACACAAGGAAGTGTAATCAGTCCAATTTTATTTAATTTAATGATTAATGATATATTTGAAAAAATTAATCCAAACACTGGAAAGGGATTATATGCAGATGATGGAGCAGTATGGAAAAGAGGCAGGAATATAAGAAATACAGTAGGAAAACAATAAGCAATAAATAAAGTTGAAGGATGGTCAGTATCAAAGACCCAATATATGGTTTTTACAAAGAAGAAGAAAATGGAACAAATGACATTGAAATTATATGAACAAAAATTAGAAAGAGTGACAGAATTCAAATATCTCGGATTAATCTTTGATGAAAAATTAACATGGAAGAGACACATTAAAGGTACAATATGTAATAAGTTTGTCCGCTAGAGGTCACTAGAAGCCTATTCAAAACAAAGGCGTAGCTTGATGACGCCAAGTTTGAGCGCAGAATCTTGGGACATGTGGTCTCCACCTCAACGGACGGTGCAAAAGAATTGGGATAGGACTCAGGAAGAAATCATGTTCATGGATGCGATTATTAACGTTACTGTAGTATGAAGCAGAGCAGGAGTGAGTGTTGTGGGAGCTGAACGAGGAGCTGGAGCGATTGATCAACACACACCTCACGAGCAGCGGGACTTTTATTATGACACAGTCGCCGGCGCCTCTTCCGCTTTTCCGGTCATGAGTATGAGGTAACACAGCTCTGTTTATCATATAGGCTGCGTCCGAAAACTGGAAAATGCTGCCTTCTGAGGACACATTTCAAGGTAGTAAGGCATCAAGGCACGTCCGAATCCAATGTTAGCTTCACTTCCTGTCACATGAGATACCTTCCTCAGATCAATTTTTGAAGGAAGCATAGATGTATCCTTAGCTGCCTTTTATATCCCACAATCCTGTGTTTTCCATTCTGTGACAGTTGAGCTAGAAAAATAAAGATGGCGTCCGAAAGTTGCGTTTGCTGCTCAGTTTGTGTATAAATGTACAATTTTGACCAACACATTTCAGTTTTGATATCATTTCTATCGAGAAATTACTACTGTAGTAAATTAATATTTGTTTAGTTCTCACCAAAGCTTGCGCTATATTGCTGTAGATCATTAAACTGGTTACGCTGCCTCAGAAGTCTGTCCGAAATCAGTTTCGTGAGGTGCCTTCATGCACAAACGCTGCCGTACAAGTCATTCTCTTATAAGACAGCGAGGCAGCAAGACAGCTACCTAGGTTTTCGGACGCAGCCATAGAGTACCTCAGAGATGACGTGTTTTTGTAGGCCAACCCGGAAGTTAGCGGCGCACGGGTTCCCTCGATCGAAAGCCTATTCATTTTTCCCATAGACTTTTGGAAAATCACAAAAAATAAGCTCTGTGTTTAACAAAGGGTTATGACACTTACACGTTTTGTCTATAAAGATAATCTTTACAAGTTAACACAGCATTATACATTTTAAAGCCTAAATAAAGTGGTCAGATATAAAAAGCTAACAGGAGGCTATAAACGGACTACAGCACACCATGATCAAGGTCACCACCACCAAGCTTCCTCAAACTTTGTTTAAAAACATGCTCGCTGATTATAATCTGCACTGTGTATGAATACTTACCCACTTTTTCATGAGAAATGCAGTCCAAATGTCCTGTTTGTCATGATGACGTCTAAAGTCCCCGCCAAAGGAAGTAGTCCCTCTTAGCACTTTGTTAGCAACCGCCATTTTTAAGACACAATAAAGGTTTAAAGCAGGTTATAACTGGTGTGTTTTATGTCATAGATCAAAATGTGAAAATATTTAGAGGCTTTGTTAACCACAGACCTTATTTCAGGCGATTTAGCAAAAACCCATTCAAAAAACCCATAGACTTTGGGGCGATGGAACCGGAAGTCCTAAAATGCTAACTCGCTTCTGGGTTTTGCCTACAAAAACACCTCATCCCTGAGGTACGCTATTAGATACATTTGAGTGTGTTGAAAATTATAACGTTACTCTGTGCGTTCGCTCGCCGGCTGCTGCGAGACACTGTTACACACTGCAGTAAGATAGATCGATTTTATCATATTAAATGCTGGATGGTTTGTGTTGATAAATGGCATGCAATTAATTTTAAACTTAATGTATGATGGAGAAAGTGCTGTATTACTGTTACTAAAAATAAAGCTGCATCTGATTATGCTATGTTAGCTACTTCACAAAATAGTGTTTTTCTCTGAGGCATGGTAAAGCATGGTACTCACAAAAAATCAAGAAAATTAGATTTAAACAATAAGACTAAACATGTTGAGCTATATAACAATAATATGTTTTCTGTCTATAAATGTATCAAAACAGTTGTGCCCTTGTCTATTAAAATGGTAATATATTAAAGCGTCTTTGGTGTTTCCATGGTTTCTACAAAAAAACCGGAAACCGAGGGTACGGGATATGATGCAATTGACAGGCGACTCCTCACACGTGGAGCCTTGATTAAAACTGCAATTTTCTCACGATTTACAAATAGTTGCAAACATTTGGGATATTGTAAGTACTCAAGTGAAGAAAATATATAACAGGCCTAGTGGATTTTGTATATTTTACAGCAAAATATTACATATTGCACCTTTAAGAAAATTGAAAACAAATGTAAAGTATAATAAATTGCATGTTTTCAATCGCTAAATATGAATTCATTGTTGCATATCTCCCATGTGAGTTAATAAGTTATACAGTAGGTGGCGGTAATACTCCAAAGGAGTGAACGGCCATTTAGAAGAAGAAGAAGAAGAGCAGCAGCTGTGTTGTTGAGATGTCAGATTAATATCATTTTAAACGCATCCGAACACATTATATCCTACACTATAAGATATTTTGACAAAATTTGGCAAAGCGGCTTCTTAGATTTGCTTGCTGGCAAAAAAAGGTCTAATAAATATAGATTTGATCCGTTACTGTGACTATGGACGACTCTAACCGAGCCTCTTCATATCTGGACGAGCCTGCAAACAGTCGGCTGTTCCTCGTCACCAGTAAGTCCATAACCGAAGAGATCATCCGAGAACACTTCACAGCTTTCGGGGAGATCCAGGACATATGGGTGGTGAAAGACAAGCAGACGAAAGAGTCGAAAGGAGTGGCGTTTGTGAAGTTCTCCAAATCCTCCCAGGCCTGCACTGCGATGGAGGAGATGCACGGCAGGTGTCTGGCTGAGGGAACCAAACCCATAAAGGTAGTTCAGTGCCACACATCACCTCATCCACTGGTACAGTATTATCTCACAGCTGTAATGTCCTGCTCGTGCAGGTGTTCATCGCTCAGTCCAGATCCTCCGGCAGCCACAGAGATGTGGAGGATGAGGAGCTCACCAGGATATTCGTCATGATCCCAAAATCCTTCAATGAGGACGATTTAAAAGAAACCTTTAAGGTATTTTACTAGAAAGCATGTCTTGAGGGGTGAATGCATAAAAAAACATGTCAAATATTAACCCTAAATGAAAAGGATATAAAATGAGAAATTGCATTTAGTTATATTTTGCATAAAAGCAAAGAAATGTATTTCTAGGACCAATATATCATGTGTCTTTTTATTTATTTTGATATTCTAACAGCAGTATAATGTAATGTAATTAAAACAGTTAATTTAAGTAGAGAATGTGAGGTTGAGGAGCTCACCAGAATATCCCAAAATCCTTTACTGAGGAAGATTTAAAGACACAATATGTAAGATTTTTGGATTAAAATATCCAAAAACAACTAGAAAAATTTTATATATTTTTTGACTTGTGTACATACATTATCCCAAATGTTTCCAACAATGTAAATCCAGAGAAATCAGCTTTTTAATTTTATTTTAACTAGTGTAACACCTAGGATTGCAAAATTCCGGGAATTTTCAAAGCTGGAAACTTTCCATGGGAATATATGGGAGTTAACGGGAATAAACAGGGAATTTGCAAAATTGCAGGTTATCCTATAACAGGGTACTTAAATGTAGTTGAAAAAACATCTTGCATAATTTTGGTTAAAACAACCAGATTTAATGCAATTTTAGTTTAATTTTTACCCTGCACATTCCTTACTATTATTGAGGCCACACCCCCTGCATGCACTGTGCATTCCCCCAGTCCATAACATGCACATTTGATCAAAATACAGAAAAAAACATAACTACAATTTAAAATAATGGTATAATAATTGATACACATAAAAATATAATTTATTTCTGTGATCAAAGCTGAATTTTCAGCATCATTTCTCCAGTCTTCAGTGTCACATGGTCCTTCAGATATCATTCTAACATGCTAACACAACTGTTTCCAACAATAATAACAAATAAGTATCAAATCAGCAAAATATGACTGATTTCTGAAGGATCATGTGACACTGAAATAAATAGCACATAACAATTGCTGCAATAAAAATATATTTAATTTACATATATACTAAATTAGAATTAATTGAATGTGAAAAATAAATAACTGTTATTTCATGTTATGACCAAACATGTTTATATTTGTTTTTATATGTCACATTTTATATAAATATTATAAATCTGTATAAATTTCCCAAAATTTCCCGTGAATTCCCATAAATTCCTGTTAAGTTTCCAAATTGGAATATTTCCAAAATTCCCCAGGTTAAGTTTTACCGGAAATTTACCAGAAACTTTCCACCCCTTTGCAACCCTAGTAACACCCTGTCGCCTTTCAATGATGTCATATCCACGTTACCCTCGATTTCCGGTTTTACTTTCGTGGAATCCATGGAAACACCAAAGACGCTTTAATATATTACATGTTTTAATAGACAGGTGAGCAACTGTTTTGATATATTTATAGACAGAAAAACGAATTATTGTTATATAGCTCAACACGTTTAGTCTTATTGTTTGAATCTTGTTTTCACGAGTAACATGTTTGAACATCAGAGACAACGTTATTCTGTCAAGTGACTAACAGCATAATCAGAGAGAGCTTTATTTGTAGTAACACAGTATTTTCTTCACCGTACAATATATTTTAAGATAAACTGCATGCAAACATTTAGCAACAAGTCCTCCAGCATTTATTAATATGATATTCTAATATCGATCTAGCTTACTGCAGTGTGCAATAAGTGTTTCGTAATTCAAATGTGTTTTTAGTATGATTGTTTTGACCAAGTAAAACCCCACAATTTTAATTTGTCAAATCATTAGAATGAAATATAATAATGTGAATTTAAGTGATCAAACGTAACTGTAACAAAGTTGAAGTTCAGGGGAGAAGGAAGCAGATGTTAAATGTAACTTTAATCGTAAAATAAACATAAACAACAAAATGAAAGGAGCAGCAGCGTCCGACTACGTCGTATAAGCATAATAAAAACAGCAGTGTAAAATAGGGCTGGGTATTGACACAATTTTCATGATTCGATTCGATTCCTCCTTCACATGCTTTCGATTCAATTACGATTTCGATTCGATTGGATATCAATTATTTTGGATCAGTTACAGTATATGCCAAATTTTCTAGAGGAAACAAACTACACATGGGAGTCAGTTGGTATTACTGTAATAATTTTGAAGGTTAAAATTAACTTATTTATATACAAACACTTAAATTACACTCAGTGATGTTTTTTTTTTATAATAAATAAAGTTTAGATTTGAAGAGTTTCGTTGCAAAACGAGATAACTCCGTTTTTTTAATTTTTCCAAAATCTTGTTTTTTGGTTGTGCATTCCAATTAATATCAATTCAACTGCAGTTGGTTTTTTTGATTTAAACCTTCATAACTTAAAAAATACAGCTAAGTAGCACCATAAAACAAAATAATAACATGATAACATAATAATAAACATGTTTTGACAAAAATGTTAAAAACGGAGTTATCTCGTTTTGCAACGAAACTCTTCATTTACATAATCATATTTCTACTCCAGTTCATTTTTTTGAAATATAAACATTTAAATCGTGGCTGTCATTACTGATTTATTCAAACATGCATTAAATATTGAAGAGCATTAAAAATTATAATGAATATGTAGCGGTGCATAGCTGTAATTATCAGAATGTTGCTTTCTAGAGTTCACTTTTCTAGCTGACTGAGTTTATGGTCACTGAATATGTTTTTCTGAGGTAAATGTGATTTCATGCATGTTTATTTGGCGCTGTAACTGGTATTAAAGCGGAGGAGAGGATGATCACATGCTTCTTTTTAACTGAGGAGCTGAAGCGATCTGTCACGCCACATTAAACAGCGCCAAAACGGTATTTATTTTTTGAATCTCATAATAAGATGGACGTCATTTGAAATCTGAGACTTTGCTTCATATCAAAAGTAACAAAGCACAAAGATTATTGAGATTTATTAGATGGGAGGCGCTGCATATTCTGCTCATTCATCAACTGAAAACAGACTAGACTAATCGATTCTTGGGATTTAAGAATCCATATCGGTTCCTAAAAAATGAGAAATCGATATTTTTTACCCAGCCCTAGTGTAAAATGTCCCGGGCTCTCGATCTGTCCTGCTTCATACCACAGTAACATTAATAAAACTTTAATACATTAACTCATCCATGAACATGATTTCTTCCTGAGTCCCGTCCGATTGCTTCCCATCGGCTGTGGAGGTGAAGATGACAACTCCCATGATTCCGCGCTCATTCACTGCACCATCAAGCTACGCCTTTGTTAATGTTTTGAGTAAGCAGCGAAACTTACATACTGTGCCTTTAAAAGAAACTTAAGGTATTTTCATTTCACCCCAAATCCAAAAGGAAATTAAATGAGAAATTCTGTTTTGCATAAAGGTGAAAAAATTTATTTCTTGCACCAAATAGGTCTTTTTTTCCATTAATAACAGTTATAACGTATTAAAAATGGGAACATTTGATACAAATTTATCATGAAAATTATGCATGGACTCTTAATGGTCCAAAAAAACAGGCTAAGCAAAATATAATTTCTAATGTCTTTTATTTACTTTAAGCTGAAATATGACCCAGATATTTTTGACAGGTTCTTCTCTCTCTCTTTACTGTCTTTTCCACAGGAGTATGGAGATATAGAGTACGCTATCATTATAAGGAATAAGACCACAGGTGAAAGCAAAGGTCTGGGATACGTGAGGTTCCACAAACCCTCACAAGCCGCCAAAGCCATAGAAAACTGTGACAAGAGTAAGTGTGTCGTTTGCTCTACTTTATGACTACAGCTGGTGTTTTCAGATGTGTTTATAAGCCGTCTGTCTCTGCAGCTTTCAGAGCTATTTTAGCTGAGCCCAGAACCAAAACTGCATCCGCAGACAACGACTATTTCAGCAACCCCAGAACGGAGCCCTCCGGAAATGACCCAGGCTCCAGCTCGTACGCCTTCGGTGAGTATCAGGCCATCGGCACACTTCAGGTTTGGTTTGTGCACATGCTTTTGTTTGAGGATGGCAGCACAGCGTTTGGTTTCCTGAGGGTTTAGGTTTATCCTCCCATGGTTTCCTGCAGCACACGAGTCCAGCAGCTACGCCACAGGGGACACGTGGAACTCGGACATCATCACTCGGTGCCTGATGGTGTCGTCACGGGCTGCGGTCACGCAGGAGCAGATCTACGGATTGTTTGACCTGATCCCGGGGATGGATTTCTGTGAGCTGCAGATAGATCAGTACGGCTTCAGCAAAGGTTATATGCCACACACTCCGCTACAGTGTTTCTCTCTGTGCACAACTACTACTGTTTTAAAGGGTCATTTTCCCCAAAATTACAGTTCTGTCATAGTCATAAATTACATACTGTCATAGTTTATTCTCCATAAAAATATCATATAAGTAGTAGAGGTCAACTGATTGATTGGCAAAATTGATTTATCTGTCATAAATTTACATACTGTCATAGTGTATTTTCCATAAAAAATTCATATAAGTAGTCAATATTATCCATAGTAGTCAATAGTAGTCCACATGACGTGGTCCAAAATATATATTTTTTACTCCGATCGTGGAAGGTTGAAGCAGCACAACTGTTTTCAACATTGATAATGATCAGAAATGTTTCTTGAGCAGCAAATCATCGTATTAGAATGATTTCTGAAGGATCATGTGACACTGAAGACTGGAGTAATGATGCTGAAAATTCAGCTTTGCCATCACAGGAATAAATTACATTTAACATGTATTCAATAGAAAACAGCTATTTTTAAACTGTAATAATACTTCACAATATTTCTGTTTTTACTGTAATTTTGATCAAATAAATGCAGCCATGGTGAGCTTTCAAAACACAATAGGAAATCTTACTGACCCCAAGTTATATATATATATAAATATTTAAAGGTGCCGTAGAACGTCTAAGGTGTCCCCTGAATGTGTCTGTGAAGTTTCAGCTCAAAATACTCCCATAGATTTTTTAAAATTAATTTTTTTAACTGCCTATTTTGGGGCATCATTAACTATGCACCGATTCAGGCTGCGTCCCCTTTAAATCTCGTGCTCCCTGCCCCCCGAGCTCTCGACTATAATACAGTGCATAAACAAAGTTCACACAGCTAATATAACCCTCAAATGGATCTTTACAAGATGTTCGTCATGCATGCTGCATGCATGCGTCGGATCATGTGAGTATAGTATTTATTTGGATGTTTACATTTGATTCTGAATGAGTTTGATGGTGCTCCGTGGCTAAAGCTAACACTGTTGGAGAGATTTATAAAGAATGAAGTTGTGTTTATGAATTAAACAGACTGCAAGTGTTTAAAAATGAAAATAACGACGGCTCTTGTCTCCGTGAATACAGTAAGAAATGATGGTAACTTTAACCACATTTAACAGTACATTAGCAACATGCTAACGAAACATTTAGAAAGACAATTTACAAATATCACTAAAAATATCATGTTATCATGGATCATGTCAGTTATTATTGCTCCATCTGCCATTTTTCGCTATTGTTCTTGCTTGCTTACCTAGTCTGATGATTCAGCTGAGCACAGATCCAGACATTAATACTGCCTGCCCTTGTGTAATGCCTTGAACATGAGCTGGCATATGCAAATATTGGGGGCGTACATATTAATGATCCCGACTGTTACGTAACAGTCAGTGTTATGTTGAGATTCGCCTGTTCTTCGGAGGTCTTTTAAACAAATGAGATTTATATAAGGAGGAAACAATGGAGTTTGAGACTCACTGTATGTCTTTTCCATGTACTGAACTCTTGTTATTCAACTATGCTGAGGTAAATTCAATTTTTGATTCTAGGGCACCTTTAATATATATTAAAGTTCAGTTAGTTCCTCAAACTAAGCTGTTGTATGACTTCCAAATACTTCTGCAGAAGACATGATGGAAAGAGTAAATGAGTTAACTTAACCCGCAGTCTTTTATAGTCTGATTCATTTCCCAGTATGTGTGTGTCCTGCAGGTCAGGTGGTCGTCCGCTATAATAACCTGGGCTCTGCGGTTTATGCCAAAGAGAAGCTGAATGGGTTTGAGTATCCGCCTGGTAACCGCCTGTCAGTGACTTACATAGACGACGGGAGGACAGGACAAGGTAGAGTCCACTTTACCTTCATCTGAATTCAAAATGATACATGCTGCCTCATTAACAGATCGTCTCTTGTCTCATTCTGTTATTCATGTTATTAATTCATTACTTAACCTGTCTCTTCTGTTGCATAAGGGGTTGTGGGGAATATAGCCAAAAACTTTGTAAATCCACAGGAAATAGTAGACCATCTGGGTACCTTTAGGTTGATGTTTTTCATTTGGATTGAACTATTATGTAGTTGTAGACTGCTATAGCTCACATGAGGCTCTATGTATCCGAGTGCAGATTTTGTAAGTGGTGTTGTGTGTGTTCAGTCCCGTGGGAAAGATGGCGATGCAGCTCGTGGCGGCTCAGATGATGTCGATGGTGTGGAACGGCCCCTCTGGAGCGCAGCTAATGAAGACTAGTGCGGTGGGTCATGTGTTCATACAACCAGAGAAATCTGCAGATTTCTTAGTCAGTTCTGTCGTGTCTCTAAATGAGTAATTTCTTCAAAACGTTCACTTTTATGTTCCATGGAAGACAGAAAGTCATACAGTTCTGGAACAACATAAGATTTTATGAGTTATCACATTATGATTTTTGTACATGCTGTGGACCCTTGTTACATTTCCGGGGTTTTCAGAAGCACGATCAGAAGTCATCAAACTGATTATCGAGTGTTCCTTGTGTTCCTGTAGGGCTATACAGCGCCTCCTGTAGCTCAGAAAGCACGTGTGCAGACTGATGTAGCCCTTCCACCTCTGAAGAAACTAGTGTCGTCTGACAGTGTGGTGAAGGAGAGACTCTTTGTCATCTTCAACCCCTCGCCTCTGCCTGTGGATGTGCTGGAGGACGTGTTCTGGTGCGTGTGTCTTCATGATTGATTTACACAGAGATCACCTGAGCGAGTGTATTACCTGCATCTAGCTGATATTCTTCAGGTCAATCTTATATTCATAATCACAAAATCAGTTTGAATGTCCACTGAGGAAAGAGATATCTTTGTCCTTTTAACATTTAAGACCTTCCCATGATAGCGCTAATCAATGCCTTTGTCAGTTGCGTCTTGTAAGATGTTTAAAGTAAAAACAACATCCTTGTTTCCTTGTTTCATCATTCCATTTCAAAATAAAAGTCTTTGTGACTGACTCACTCACGCGTACAGACAGTCTTTGCCGCCATCTAATGGCGTATTAATGTAAGTCGAAATGACTAACGGACTCTTTCTCAATACCAAAAAACACAAGTTATTTATATAAAATATTATTTATTGAACAATAATATTTAAATGAACAACAATAGCCATTATAACAGTATAAGACGTAAAATAGGAAATAAACACAAGCAAACTGTTCAGTCAAACGTCCAAAAGCAGCGCTCTAGTTAGTACAGGATTTAATTTCAATGTAAATATAAAGTTATGAAACTTATTATAGCCCTTAAGCCAAATCTATTAGCTCTGGAACAAGTAATAGATTAATAAGACCAACGATTGCCCGTTTGATATACCCAAAACAAATTATACCTCATGTTAAACACTACAGTATCTACATAAGAGCCAGCAGCAAATCCCAAAGCACTGGCCGAATGAAGCTGTTCTCTGCAGGTACATGAGCACTGAACGGTCGCTGACGGAGCTCGCATCTCAGGAAGCGTCTAAACAAATTTTCAAATAGCTGCTGTTTACATATAAATCGCATATCTGAGGTCTAAACAACTATATTCTTGCCTAAAAAAACTCTTAAAACTACATTTTGTTACAAAATAACTGTAGTATCTATAAAAATATAGTGGGTTGCACTTGTTGTGAGAATGCTGACATTATATTATAATATATTAGATGTTTCATAGGTAACAATTAAAAAAAAAAAAAAAAGCATTGTTATAATTGGTAAGTTTGATTAATTTCCAATTGATAACCATTCAGAAATGTTAACGGACAGTTCAGACTGCTTTTCTGTGGTAATTAACACTGTGTTCTCTCCACGCAGTCGTTTCGGTTCCCTGATGGAGGTTTACTTGGTTCCAGGCCGGAATGTGGGATATATAAAGTATGCCGACCGGAAGTCGGCTCACGACGCCATAGCGCTGCTGCACGGGAAAGTGATTAACGGGGTCAAGATGAAGGTCATGCTGGCAGACCCACCAAAAGAGGAGTCACACAAACGCCAGAGAACTTACTGACCTTTGACCTTACGACAGACACAGGTAAGTCAGCTCAGTAGGTAAGACACTGTGAAACGAATTAAATATTTATGAATTACTGCAACATTGCTATTTCTGCTGTGAGTGCAAGAGCAAATAAAGAAAACAAGATGAAAATTATGACACAATCTGTTATATTCTATATAATTTGATGTTGAGAGTGAACTTGTTCCAGAATAAGTTGATGACTTGAGACATGATGCACCATTGACAACTAAACTGACCGCTCATATATGCTACCTGCAGAAACAATCCTCCTCTTTTGGACAAATTACAGGAAATGATTTATTTATTTCTATATCAGTCAGTTAACAATGTCACATCGGTCGAACAGAAACGGTCATTCAAACGAAGCATGCAGTTCATATCTGTCCTCTACATTTGAATTGTGATCATAAAATTACTTTTATGCGCTTGTAATCATTTTTCTAGCTTTGTATTAGAGATGCAGTGTGTAATTTCACTGGCACTAGTCAGACAGAATATACGACTGTTCAAAGGTTTGTTGTCTGTAAGAATTTAATTTTTTTAAAAAAATTTTTTAAGATGTGACTTCTGTTCATTAAGGCTGCATTTGTTTTATATAAAATACAGTAAAAGCAGTAAAACTGTGAAATATTATTACAATTTAAAATAACTGTTTTCTATGTGAATTCTATGAATAGAAAGAAGAGAAATAACTGCAGTTTATTGATTTAATAACTGCATTTATTTGATACAAAATATTTTTTTCATTTATTTTATAACATGAAATGTCTTTACTTTTGATCAATTTAATGAATCCTTGCTGAAAGTATTGATTTCTTTCAGAGAAAAAAAAAAAAAAAAAAAATCTTATGACCCAAGCTACTGAAAAGTGTAACTAAATTGACAAGAGCCCAAAACTGCCACACCTGCCAGTGGCGGGTGAACCGAGAACATTTGCTATAATTGTTTCTTATAATCCATGAACGGTATTTTGCATATTTTTAATGAGTAGCGTTTAAGCTTTGTAGTTCGTCTTCATCAAAATCACAGCAAATGTGTACAGACAAATTGTATAATCAGTGTTCACAATTAAAGCATAATTATGATCAATAGTAATGTGCTTCTGCCGTGATTCTTTAACTGCAGCTCACAATACAGTAATTCAGACATGGCTGACAGGAGCAAATGGCAGATGCAGGAGTTTTGGGAATCTCGTCTGACTTTTTATAATTCTGCTTGGTGCCACTAGTGTTGCAGAAATTACATGCTTTATCTTTAAAATCAGAATGAAATCAAAATGGACCGTATTTATTTCCTTAATGCATGTTACTGGTCTTATTGTGAAATTAATCAGTCTGAATCATTCACTTTAGTCAAACTGTCATGACTTCATGTCTATGATGACCATGCTGCAGTTAAAGGATTAGTTCACTTTAAAATGAAAATTTCCCTAAGCTTTACTCACCCTCAAGCCATCCTAGGTGTATATGACTTTCTTTTTTCACATGAACACAATCAGAGAAATATTAATAAATATCCTGATGCATCCGAGCTTTATAATGGCAGTGAACGAGACCAATAAGTTTGAAGCTCAAGAAAGTGCCTCCATCCATCATAAACGTACACCACGTGGCTCCACGGGGATAATAAAGGCCTTCTGAAGCGAAGCGATGCATTTGTGTAAAAAAAATATCCATATTTAACATGTTATGAAGTAAAATATCTAGCTTCCGCCAACCGCCTTCTGTGTTCAACTTACGAAGAAAGTGTAACGCAGTTCAAAACGCTTATGCTACATCCTGTACCTTCCCTTCCCTACTTTTTAACTTATGGAAAAAGCATAAACTGACGCGACATCAGTTACACTTTCTTCTTGAGTTGAATATGGAAGGCAGTCTGAAAGTTAAAACATCCTGTCCACTTTCCAACGTCTTATGGAAACTGTCTTGGGAGAGCTATGTGGGAAAAATTGCTTTGTGTATATTGACAATATTATCGCCTACTCTCCATCTGTTACTCAGCATTTCCTTGATCTCCAAGCTGTTTTCCAAAAGAACCTCTGGTTGTAAGTGAGTTCTGCTGGCATGAAGTGACATTCCTGGGTCATGTAGTCAATATCCAAGGCATTTCAGCTGACCCTAGTAAAGCTATTTGTACCTATCCTGAGCAAAGAAATCTGAAGGAAGTCCAGCGTTTCCTTGGACTAGTACCACAGATTTGTTCCCAACTTTTCCAGAATTGCTGAGCCACTTAACCACTTGGGCCTTTGAACAACTGAAAACATGCTTGATGACTCCACCCATCCTTGGCCACCCTAATTTAGAGTATCCATTCATAGTGTACATGGATGCCAGTGAGACAGGACTGGGTGCGGTGTTGACCCAAAAGCGGGGACAAAGCGTAGAGGAGGAAATACCTTATGCCAGTGGAAGTCATAATGCTGCTGAGACAAACAACTCTGCAACAGAGAAGGAATGTTTAGCCGTAATATGGCCCCTTAGACAGCACACCATGTTCATTGTTGTTACCAAGCATTTTGCTTTGCGGAAGCAAGATATTTTAAGTCATAACTTGTTAAATATGGATATTTTTCTTACACAAACCCATCACTTCACTTCACTTCGCTGCCATTATAATGCTCGGATGCATCAGGATATTTAATAAAACTCTGATTGTGTTCATCAGAAAGAAAGTCAAATACACAGAGGATGGCTTAAAGCTTGGGGTAATTTTCATTTTAAAGTGGTTTTAAAGTGGAGTAATCCTTTAATCCAATTGCTTTCAGATTTGACTCCATTTTGGTATTTCGTTTTTTTTTTCCTTGTTCAAATAGCCATTTTAAGGTGCAGTCACATTCACCTTAGAACGGCAACATTTCAATAGGAATTCGTACAATTGGGAATTGGAAAATGTTGTGTTGGATTCAAGTTTGTTGAACTTGGAACGTTTACCAATATCAGGATGCTGAGTTTGGACAATGGAACTATTTTGCTCACAAAATTTCGCCAAAGCTTCACTAATGCGACTGCGCCATTACTCTGAACATGACACAATTCAGTAGTATAAAGTCGGTCACAACTTCTGTTCATGCCGAGTTCAGACCTAAATAGACCCATCATTTAACATCATTTTCAGCAGTTCCTTGAGATTGTGGACTTGTATAACTGTGACTATGCTGTGTTTGTTCTTACAGAGTTTTAAGTGACATGACGCATGACCCCGACATGACAGGACGGATATTTACGATGACACGACCTCATAACGACGGACACTGACTGCCGTACTGCCGTTTCAGTTCTTTAATCACAATGAAAGTGTTTTTGCTTTCTCTCTCTTTTTTTAAAATCTTGTTTACTGTGAGGAAAATGCCAGTAATTGAGACACGTAAAGGGGCGGTTCACCCAAAAATCATCATTTACTCACCCGTGCCATTTTAAACCTGACTGACTTCCTTCTATAATATTTTAAAGAATATTTTCTGAAAGAACATGCAATGAAACAACATTGGAACCCATTGACTTTCTTTGTTGGGTCATACAGGTTTGAAACAACATGAGGGGGAGCAAATGATGTCTTTTTATTTTATTTTATTGTATTTTTGAGTGAACCATCCCAATTAAGAAAGGTGACAGACAAATGTCAGATGAGTTTGAGCTCACGCATGGACTGTATATGTGTCTGATGTGTATGGAATGACAAATAAAAAGAGTTTGACAAATTAAACGGTGTTTGTTTCTTAGTTCCTGTTAGTTTACCTGAGAGAATAGTTTAAACTGCCATGGAGTGTGTACAGATCTGCACATGTAAAACGACAGTCCCTTGTGGGTGTGAAATGTATTTAAGTTAACTTGAAATGATGTTCTCAATCTGTTTTACTTCATGTCTGATTCAGCAAGAGGACAAATGTAACTGGAGTGGAGGGGTTGAGAAATAAAAGAGCTTGATGACGAAAGCATCTGCTTTCTGCTCTGTCCACCAGATGGAGGCAGTCCGATGGCTTCAGTAATTGGCTGTCTCGGGTCATTTTCAAATGAATCGGATTGAATGTGCGGTTTGATCTGTGGTAATTGGAGGGATCTTAAATCCGTGGCTTTGAAGACCTTTCACAATAATCCCTCTGTTAATCATTTTAATTCGTCTCAGTTTTCTTTCATCAAACTTGAACACATTTGTGTGTTGTATTATTGCTATTTTTACACAAGATATCAACCATTTAATAAAGATATTAAGTTATACAAATACAATTTGATTGGATCATTAAAATAGATAGGCAATTCAGTGCATCTCCCAACACCCAGCTTTTGTACAGTAGCATGATGCAGTTCACTGAAATTTCTTGACTTATTTGATTGGACTGCCAAAAACTGCCAGAAATACACAGGATTTATCACTGAAACAATGGCACCAGGGGTCACGTGACCAGAATGCACACTGTTGTTTGAAGTATTGCATCCTGTTTTTTTTTACTTTTAAAAGTGTTACACTGTACAGTATGTACTGCATGTATGAAGTAAACTAATATTCCAATCATTTATCAGGGTCCAAATATGCAGTCATGTTCAGTTCTTATTAGACATTCATAATACTTTATAAGTTTTTTTTATACTTTTTTGATGATAAGTCACTGGTAGAAAGTGTGATTTGCATACATTTTTTTTGGTAACACTTTCTATGAAGACCATGCTTATAATAAATTATAGCTCTGTTATAAGTTTACTATTTATAAAACATATTTATAGACTCATTAAGACAGGCTGCATTATAAGAAGTTTATAATTACTTATAAATCAGTGTAAAATGGATTATAAACAAAAACTAATTATTAATTAGTCAGTCGGTTCCATGAATGTATTTATAAAGATGCAACCTGCAGTGCTACGGTGTTATTGTTTTATAGTTACAATGACTTTTTAGTAATTCAGATGTATTTCTGTAAAATAAGTAAATATATTGCTATTAATAGCCATTTTGTGTTCTTACTACATTATTATGTGAGTAATAATAGTTACTAATCTAAAATATTAATTATAAAGTGATGAGAATATTTTTGGAGCGCCAAAAAAACAAAATAACGACTTATATAGTGATGGCCGATTTCAAAACACTGCTTCAGGAAGCATCGGAGCACAAATGAATCAGCGTGTCGAATCATGATTCGGATCGCGTGTCAAACTGCCAAACTGCTGAAATCACGTGACTTTGGTGCTCTGAATCATGATTCGATACACTGATTCATTTATGCTCCGAAGCTTCCTGAAGCAGTGTTTTGAAATCGGCCATCACTAAATAAGTTTTTTTTTTTTTTGGCGCACCAAAAATATTCTTGTCACTTTATAATATTAATATTGAACCACTGTACTCACATGAACTGATTTAAATATGTTTTTAGTACATTAATGGATCTTGAGAGAGGAAATGTCATTGCTGGCTATGGAGGCCTCACTGAGCCATCGGATTTCATCAAAAATATCTTAATTTGTGTTCCGACGATTAATGAAGGTCTTACGGGTTTGAAACATGAGGGTGAGTAATAAATGACATTATTTTCATTTTTGGGTAACTACCCTTTAATGCTTTTTGGATATGTGTCGAATGCGTATGGCTGTCGCAGAGATTTTTTAAAATATATCTCCGATTGCATTCATCTGAAAGAAGATAGTCATAGTCACCTAGGATGGCTTGAGGGTGAATAAAACATTTTTGGGTGAACTATCCCTTTAATGAGTCTTTATGAATATATGTATAGAATAGTAATACTTATAATGAATTATAGCCCCATTTTAAGTGTGGCCTTCATAGAAAGTGTTACCTCTTTTTTTTTATGATTGGATTTTTGCTAATTTAATAAGCTCTTCAGTTTGCAGTCCTAAAACTTTTTTAAAAATGAGTTAAAATGGCAAATAAATCGGTGTGAGATAATATCTGATGTTTGCATGGTGATTGTCTGTTGTAAAGCAAACCGATAACGTTCTACATTACATACATTACAACACATAAAAAACTCCAGACGGAATCCATCTCCTGGTTTTGCGTCTCGCCGCGTCCAGTGTTCCAGGAGGAGATCCAGTCCAGCCTTTACCGCAGACCCTGCAGTCACCGTTACCGCAGCATCCGTCTAAACTGCCTTCAAATCCAGCCATACACAGCACTTTTCCTCACTTTCATACACCTAACCTTGACATCCTCCTCAAATATAACTGTGATTATTTGCGGGGACTGACTGCTGACCGTGTGGGATAAATTTAATTTAACCGTGACTACAGCTTCGCTAATTCACAGCATCGGGTTTCTGCGCAAGAAACGATGTGGACACCGAACCGCTGGTACGTACCGCTTCCGTTTCATGGTCTTTATTTTCTTCTCACACACACCAACAGCTAATTTCCTTCAGAATTGAGAGGTCCCGTCGCCAGTGTCCTCTAGATATTGATAAGCTGATTAAAATGGATGAACGGCAGCCACGCATCTTTGCAGATGGGAAAGTCTCTTCTGGAGTTATCACTAATATATATGAAGCCTATAAGGTTATGTGTTGTGATTCATTTTGAGCCTCATATGCTGTGTTTCCCGAATAACTGGACCCCATATGAGGTCACTGAACCGGCCGAAACACAACCCCTTGTTTATCTAATCGTGCAGCATTGAAACGCTGTCATGCTGCGCTTGTGAACACCTGTGCGCGCGAGTTTAATGCCCCAGGCTTTAGTACAGGTGAAGAGCAGACTGATTATACCTGATTAGGTGATTTTGGGCGTCTGGCCCGGTGAACGTCTAAGGAAACTGGACCCTGCTGTCCACAACCGGGTGACTTTTTTGGGATCAAGAAACCCAAGGTCAGGCGCTGACATTGCGGTGTGTGTTTTAGAGACACCTAGTATTTCACTGCTGTAAGTTATTGTGATAATGTTGACCTCTTGAGCAGCTGCTGAGTTAATTCTGAGATGGCTAGTTTGACTTTAGTCAGTGTGGTTAGATGAGTCCTCAGTTTAACTCTCTGTGAACCACAGTGCAGCAGCAGAAACTCCACACACCTGATCTTTTAATAGAGTTGGTGTGTTTATTCAGCAATTAGTACTTCAATCACACACACACACACATACACGGTTTTCCAAACTAGGATGGCTTCGTTTATTCTGTGGAACACGAAAGGAGAAATTTGGTAGATTGTTCAGGCTGCTCTGGTTATACAACAAGAGTGAATTGGGGCTCCAAAAATGTCACAGAAACACCATTAGAAGTGGCCCGTATGATTGCTGGGAACACAAATAACGTTCAACAAACACTATTTTTATTTTCTTATTGTGTTTACATGTAGTGTTATTATATTTATTAAAATTTTGAATTGGATTTTATTTTAATGTGGATTTTAGTTTGTTTTAATTAAACGTGCTTTATTTATTTATTTATTTATTTATTTTAGCTTTATTTGTATTTTAGGTGTAATAATTTTAATGCTTCATCCTAAAGTTTTTTATTATTTCAATTAGTGGTCAAGGAAACGTTACATTTTTTTTTTTCGGAGTTTGTTTTTCAGCGTTTCATTACTGAAAACGATTTTATATCGGTTTAATTTTAGTTAACAATAACAGCACTGTTTACATTTATCAGAACAAAAATGCTTTGATAAGCCAATGTAGGGCCCCATGAAATCCATCTAATTTTTCCCAAATTCCGTTTTTTTTCTTTTCCAAATTCCGTTTTTTCCATTTGAATTTTTCTGTATTCCGTTTTTTTTTTTTAATGTTTAAATTCAATTTTAGTAATCAAGAAGCATGCCTAATTAAATTAAATCATGAAACTTATACAATTTACCAACAATTTATCAAAAGTTTAACTAGGGCTGGGCGATATATCGCATGCGATTGTCACGCGCATTTCGTCAGTAAAGCCAGTTCCCTGATTACCGCTAAATCGCCATCACCTGCTTTCAAATGGAGCGGCATTTAATAGACAGAACCGTAGATCACTGACAAGCTGCGCAATATCGCGTTCATTATCGAAGGCGATTCATCTGCGATATGAACACGATATTGCGTAGTTTGTCAGTGATCTACGGTTCTGTCTATTAAATGCCGCTCCATTTGAAAGCAGGTGATGGCAATTTCACGGTAATCAGGGAACCGGCTTTACTGACGAAATGCGCGTGACAATCGTATGCGATATATCGCCCAGCCCTAAGTTTAACAAAAAATTACTTTTTTCTAGAGCCCTATGAAATACGTTTTTTTTTTTTTCTCAAAATCTGTTTTATTTTTTACCAAATTGTGTGTTTTCTGTTTTAAGTTTTGTGGATTACATTTTAATGGTTTAATTCAATTTTAATAATAAAAAAGCATAACTAATTAATTGAATTCAAAAAAACAACTTTTTTTTTTATTTCATTTCTATAAAATGTTTTGTTTTTGTTTGTTTTTTCAAAAATTTTGTTTAATTTTTCTGGCAATCAAATGAAGGCATAAAATATTAATTTATTTTATCTTTTAATCATATGACATTAAACAAACTTTTTTTTTAGACAAAGTGCTGCACAATTAGCTTTCCTTTTTAAAATTAAAACATGAAAGAAAAATTGTGATTATTCCTTAAAAAATAAAGTTTTAATAACAATTTATTATTATTATTAGTGTTAGTATTATTATTAAATTGAAACATAGCTAAATTCTACTGTACAACAGGCATATACATCACAATTTCTTCAAGTTACACACCAAACTTTTATTTTGATGAGTTGCCGTGAAGACCTTTGAGTATCTGTGTGTTTATGATATGACGATAGTTTTTCTGAAATGAAATGGTAAAATGCTCATGAAGTGACTCTCAGAGCGGCTCTGGAGATGAAGTTCATGCGTTCATGTCCTCGTATAGTGAGATGTCAGAGGCTGAAAACACCGCGAGCGTCATGCGCGCATCAGTGTGTGTAGTAGACGAAACCGCAAGTCTGCGCCACGTCTGCATTCACACAGACAAACGCAGAACATGTAGGGTTCATATTTAAATAGTCTTTTGCAGTTTAATGTTCACAGACACTGGTCTATAACGATTTAAGTGTACTGACCTACTTTTTATTTATTCATCAACAATTTGACAAATTCCGTGACATTTCGTGTTTATACAATTAATTCTGTTTTTATGAATGGATTCTGAGATTTGATCCGTGTTTTCTGCTTTCCGGAAATCATAGGGACCTACCAATGGTGTAAAACTGTGACATTTGCAAGTTGTTACAATATTGTTAGTTATTATTAGTATTTGTTATTAGTTAGTTTTTAATATTATTATAATATTAACTCTGCCGTTTACATTTCTGCAAGTCTTTATTTCATGAGTGCATTGTGTCATAATTATGTAATGAAGGCTTGTTTTGGTCATGTGTGCATGTCGGTGGATCTCACAGCTCTAGTCATTCAAGAAAACACTGTTCGTCTGTCATCTGCACTTGTAGAGACGTGCCTCTGACTATAAAAAGACCCTCTAACGGTTGTAAACTGACCCAGTGCTTGATTCTGCCAATTACTGGCTCCTTTAATTATGCAGGATGCTGGAACAGGAATGTTGTCGTCATGGACACAGTCTGCGTAGCCAATCAAGAGTTTATAGAGTCAGAAGCACCTGTGAAAATTGTGGAACGTCATAAATTGTAATTTGTGTGTAAAAACAACGCAGCACATGATTTCAGGCATCATTCATGTCTGTAGCACAAACAGGGCAGAAGAAGTTACACACCACAGATGGCACTCAATGACTTGCTTTCTTCTGTGGAACACAAAAGAAGATATTTTGAAAAATGTCTATACAATTAAAGTCAGTGGGGTCCAAAACAATATTAGACCCCATTATGGAAGCTTGTTTTTCTGCCACTAATTAAGAAAATCAAAAAGATAATTGCGACTTTTTATCTCACAATTCTGACTTTTTTTTCTCAGAATTGCATGATATACACTCGCAATTGACCCTTCGCCGGGAGTTTGATTGTCAAGAGATCTAACCAATCAGAACGGCGAATCTGCCATTTTGTCCGACAAAGCAGTCAGGAGTTATAAGATTAACCTCGCTGGACTTAAACTTGAAAAATGGTGTGTATTGACGTCTTTCTGCGTTTGAAACAACATTCCTTCTCATGTTCATTCATGTTTATTTGATGATATAAATTAACTAGTAGGAAGAGATGATCGGTTCACGAGCCGCTTGAGCTGAGGCGCTACAGCGATCTGTCACGACACATTAAAGAGCCACAAAACGTTTTTTATTGTTTGAATTTCTTAAAAAAACTACACAGTTTGAAAGCTGGGACTTTGTTTAATATCATAAGTAATCTGTCTTGTCTTTCGACGTGTTGTCAGTGTCCTCTTTGCTCCGCGATGTATTTTTCACTGCGTGTGGTGACAAAGCAACAGTAGTAAGGGACGAAGGGTCAATTGTGAGTAAAAACATCACTTTTTTCCCTCAATTGGACATAACACATCTGAACATAACACACAATTGTGAGTTTATATCTCTCAATTCTGACTTTATTTCATGCAATTTCACAATTCTGACTTTATAACTCACAATTCTGACTTTATAACTCGCAATTCTGACTTTATATCTCAGACTTTATATCTTGCAATTTGACTTTAAATCACATTCTGACTTTATAACGACTCACAATTCTGACTTTATTCTTGACTTTACTGCAATTCTTATAACTCGTAATTCTTACTCACAATTCTGACTTATAACTCGCAATTTTTTACAATTTGACTATAACTCGCATTCTGACTTTATATCTCGCAGCAATTCTTTACATCACGCAATCTGACTTATATCGCAATTCTTTTTTCTCACAATTCTGACTTATATTTTATATCTTGCAATTCTGACTTTATACTCGCATCTTATTCTCACAATTCTGACTTTATATCTCGACTTGCATTCTGACTTTATAACTTGCAATTCTGACTAATTTCTGACTTTATATCTATACTCGCAATTCGACTTTATTCCTTGACTCTCACAATTCTGACTGCAACTCGCAATTCTGAATTTTCGCAGTTCTTTAACTCGCAATTCTGACTTTATATCTCGACTTTAATTCAATGACTCGCATTTTTATCTCGCATTCTGACTTTAACTCGCAATTCTGACTTTGTAACTCGCAATTCTGACTTCTGATAACTCGCAAATTCTGACTTTATTTCTGACTTTAATCTCGCAATTCTGACTTTGTAACTCGCACTTGTAACTCGCAGACTTTAACTCGCAATTCTCTCACAATTCTGACTTTATATCCGCAATTCCTTTAGAACTTCGCAGTTTGACTTAACTCGCAATTCTGACTTTAGCAATTCTGACTTCTCACAATTCTTTATATCTCGCAATCTCGCAATTTTATCGCAATTCTGACTTTATAACTCGCAATTCTGACTTTAACTCTTATTCGCAATTTTATATCTCTTAATCTGCAATTCTGACGACTTTATATCTTCTGACTTTATAACTCGAATTCTTTCTTTCTGACTTGCAATTCTTCTTGCAATTCTGACTTTAGGACTGCACTCTGGCAATTCTGGCTACTCTTCTTTTTTTTTTCAATTTCTGACTTAGCAACTGTTCTTCTACTCTTCTGACGCAATTCTTGCAAAGAAGACTTTTTAGCATTCTGCGACTTTTATGGTTTGTTTAGCTTAGTAATTTTAGTACTTCAACTATTTCAGTTAGTTGCCAAGGCAAAAAAGTATCATGCCGGTTAGGAAGGACAATTTTCATTTTTGGGTGAACTTTCCCTCAGTTAGGGGTTTCAACATACTCCTACACATACACTGAGTGTGAGCAGGTATGTAGTAATAGCGATGGTTGTCTTAGTAAACACCACTAATTAATGTGCTGTGTTGGAGTTGCCTAGCGTACATGTTTGTGTGTTTCTGAGCAGTGGGCTGCTATAGGACTCTGGCCGTCCCACGCTGGGGTGGGGGTGTTCCTCTTAAAAGAACAAAAGCTACATCCTGATCAATAAAAGTAATGAGTTTTATCTCCAGTGCACTGTGTGCTTGTCTGAGTGTGCATGCTGTGTGCTCGCTCTAATCCAGAGTTTTCATAGAACTGCTTGATTCTTCCTGTATCTTGGCTGGTGTCTTGCACGGGACATTATCCTGCTTTAAAGGGGGCTGGACTGAGCCGGGTTCAGCAGGTTGATTAGTGTGCCCATCTGCTCACTGTCTGCCTTTGTGTTCACTGTAATTTTACATGCTCTGCCAGTGAACTCCATACACATGTTGAGAAAAATGTTGCCATTTGAGAAGCCCTGAAAAGATGTTATTTTTCTAGTATCCAGTGACAAAACATTCTTTCTTCTGTGGAACATAAAAGAAGATATTATGAGAAATTTCATTTTTTTTTTGTCTATACATAAATGGTGTTTGGTTTTCAGCATTCTTCAAAATAACTTATTTTGTGTTCCACAGAAGAAAGAAACTCATACAGGTTTGGAACAACATGATTGGGAGTGATGATAAAATTTTCATTTTTTGGTTAAAGTATCCCTTTAGTAAATCAATCAAATTCAACCTGATTTTTTTTTTTTTTCTCTCTATGTTTAAAAAATGGATTTCATGAGTATTTGCAGCTAGCAGATTACACTTCCTGTGATGCTTCCTTTTGCTTAGAGCAAGTCATTTTAATTCTTTGAACTTTACACACTACCTCTATTATTGTGGGGTCAAACTGGACATGCTGAAAAACAAAAGAAAAAAGTATACTTCTGAAATCTGTAACAGCTTTTTGCTGCACTTAAAGTGATAGCTCACCCAAAAATGAAAATTCTGTCATCATCATCATCAAGTTGTTCCAAGCCTGTATGAATTTCTTGCTGAACACAAAAGAAGATATTTGAAGAAATAAAAAAAAAATACTATGGAAGTCAGTGGTGTCCATCAACTGAGTTTTAGGTGAACTATCCCTTTAAGGTGTGACTCAACTTTGCTGCACTTAAGTTGTTCGATGAATCCAGCCATTTCATTAGGAATCCAGGCAATCTTGATTTCTGCACGAGAGCTTGTTGTGTTGACCAACAGAAAGCTGCTTGGTTTGAAAGGGACTTCTGTATGAGCTGTGCTTTATGCATCGCTACTCTATTGACAATAGACAATAGAGCTTTTTTCCTGCAATTTTTAGACAATATTTCGCTAATGTGACCGCTCCTTTACTCACAAGCTGCAGATTTGCTAAGCTGCCCTATCAAACTTAATAATCTTTGCAAAACCTGTGTTAGATTGTTGTGACATTTACTAAAAAATATCTACACTAACAGTATTACCTCACTGTGACTAAGGGTTTAGTTTCTGAACACTTACCAGGAATCATTATACAGTAAATGTGCACGTTTGTGTGTTCAAATGAATTCATGTGACTGACATCCATAAGTTCTCAACAAGCTGTTTGTGCAGCTTCTGATATATTCCTAATATATCAGGAATACATTATTTTTATTCTAGTTTGATGACCTTCTCCAGGTGGCTCCTCGTGCATCATCCACGGTGTGTTGCTCATTCCTATTTTGTCTGTTTTTTTGTGATGTATATCTAAGTGAATCCGCTTCTGGAACGAGAACAAAAGTAGGGCGGGGCTTGATTTTGTCCGTGGGGAATTGATTGGATGGTTGTGGTTTGCTATTGGTGGATCTCATGTGAGTGACAGTTTGCCCTGGCCTCATCATCATCAGAGAAGAGAAGAGATGTCACTGGAATAGGGAGGAGAAGATATATAAATAATAATAATAATGTAATGTGCACAGATAAATAATAATGTGCACAGATAAATAATTTATAATAAATACTGTAGTATTCTATTAAAAATAAGTCAATTTTGACTTCATGGTGACTTTAATCTGCTCCTTCAGAGAACAACATCTTGACATCAGGTGTAAATGACACCTAAAGCGATTCCTAATCTGTCTCTGCTGTGGGATTTAGTTGGCAACTTACTAAAGGGCGAAACTGTTTCTTTGCCACCGGATGCAGATGAGGCAGCAGGAGATCAGTGGCCTTGCTGCTCCTCTGGTTGTGACGATTTTACACACCTCTCATGGGAACATGCCTCACAAATCTGTGCTGTGTGTAGCAAATCAGATAAAATCCTGCTATTGATCCAAATAAGCAAGGACCTTCCATTTTCTAACCTTTCCATCATCATCTAACCTTATTTTCACAGTGGCTTAGCCATATGAAACAATTCCTGGCAGTGCAGATCAGTTTCACAGAGTTGTAAAGAAACTAGATTTCTATATTTTCAGATGAAAATGTGATTAGTGTTTGTTTGTGTTATGGGTGGGTTGACTGGGCATTGTTTGCAAAGGTGTTGTGAATGTTTAGTATAATTGTTAGGCCTATATTGTAGCTAAAGTCACGTTCATCTTGTTTGGAAACTTTTTTCATAAACAAGCCATTCTTATAATAGCCGTTGTAATAATCTTTTATTTTGGTTAATATCTCCATCCTGCCTGAAGCGTGTGTGGGAGAGGCTTGCTGAACAGATAATCAGGGTGCAGAGGAAATCCAGAGGCCTCCCAACTCACAATTATGGGAGATAAATCCAGAATTGCCACTAGAGAAGACAAAATGTAGACTGCGTATATTCTCATTCACCTTTGTGGGGTTCCACTGGAGCAGTGCACTTAATCTCATTCAAACAGAAATGAACATTTGCTGAGCGAGATGGACCGGCGGAGCCACATCAGTCCAAAAAAGCTGCTACCGCTTCACAGACTGACATCATGAGTTTTTGAGACTGAGGTCCAAACACATTCGCAAAAGAGAAGCAGGTTGGATCCATGATAAAACTTTCGTCTGTGGAACACAAGATGAGACGGACACTCTAGAGCTCGAGGAGTGACATAAAAGTCACCATACAAGTACCTTAAAAGAAGTAAGAATGCTAAATAGAGAGCTGCAGGGATGGCATATTTTTATAGGCCAACCTGGAAGCTATCAGCACCCTGGTTTCCCTGACAAAAACCCACTGGGATTTTTCCATTGGCTTTTATTCAAAGTCTTCTTAAAGGATTAGTTCACTTCAGAATCCAAATTTCCTGATAATTTACTCACCCCCATGTCATCCAAGATGTTCATGTCTTTGTTTCTTCAGTCGAAAAGAAATTAAAGTTTTTGAGGAAAACATTCCAGGATTTTTCTCCATATAGTGGACTTCACTGGGGTTCAACGGGTTGAAGGTCTAAATGTCAGTTTCAGTGCAGCTTCAAAGAGCTCTACATGATCCCAGACAAAGAATAAGGGTCTTATCTAGAGAAACGAACACTCATTTTCTAAAAAAAAAAAAAAAAAATGCTCATCTTGCACTGCTCTGCGATGTGCCACACATTATGTAATCACATTGGAAAGGTCATGCGTGATGCGGACGTAGGCAGAAAAACTCATAGGTAGGGCGAAAAAACTCATTTCAAATCTCATTTTTTCCTCCAACTTCAAAATTGTCCGACATCGTTGTTTTACCTTTTTTTGTAAAGGTCATTTTAATTAGTCTTTGCACGTTTGCATGTAAAGCAGTATAAGACAAGCTTTTTTTTTTTTTTTTTTTTTTTTTTTTTGTAGAAAATGAGTGTTCGTTTCTCTAGATAAGACTCTTATTCCTCGTCTGGGATCATTGAAGCTGCACTGAAACTGACATTTGGACCCGCTGAACCCCAGTGAAGTCCACTATATGAAGAAAATCCTGGAATGTTTTCCTCAAAAACCTTAATTTCTTTTCGACTGAAGAAAGAAAGACATGAACATCTTGGATGACATGGGGGTGAGTAAATTATCAGGAAATATGAATTCTGAAGAGAACTAATCCTTTAATATGTATGACTGCTATTTCTGTCAGATCCTCACACAAAGCTAATGTATGACTAAATAGCACAAAAGTTTTATGGACCACTTTTATGGTGCTATTTTTGTCATATTTGGAGCTTGTGAAGGTGAGTACAGTATAAGAATTTTTATTTTTAGCAGAACTCAACAACCTTGGAAAAAGAGGATCCCTACAGGAGTGAAGTTCCTCAACTGCTCAGCTATGTATAAACTGAAGATGGGAATCAACCTGCCATGGGGGCTATTCTGAGAAGAGACTTCCTAACTGACAGGAAACCGTGTGAGGCTGAGATGTCACACACACCCACACTGGAACTTCTCTAATCTCTCAACATAAATGACTGCACCTCAGTTGACCCCTCTGTAAAGCCTGTGAAGAGGCAGTGATGACAACGCCGATTGGCCTCATAAGCTACGGTGACTAATCTGCATGCAGACAGGAGGTGGAACAGCTGGTGAGCTAGAGCAAACATAACAGCCTGGAACTGATCAAAAGATGGTGGCGATAATAGACTTCAGAAGGCCCCTACAACCCACAGCTCCCCTCGGCATCATGGACTTTAGTGGAGGTACTTCATTAAACGATCATTTCTCAGAACCGCAAGTGGAGGGGTCACAGTTAAGAAATAACCTTCATCTCATTCCCATATGATCCCGTAGGAAGTTTTTTTCATTTGTGGAACACAAAAGAAGATTAGATATAATTATCACACTGTTGTTTCCTATACAATGAAAGTACAAAGTGATCACAAGGTGACAGTCTCCAAAGAAGACAAGAAAAACACCATGAAAGAATCATAAAAGTGGTCAATCAATTGTCAGCTAAATTTAAAGTCTGCTGAAGCCATACAGTCTGATGAACACAATGAAATTTGGTCATTACTGAAAAAGTTTACATATGTGCTTCCATATGTTGAAAACGTGTATTGTAATCCGTTATGAGTTTGAATTAAACACGTGCCACCGAAACCATGTACTGACACTATCAACAAGCAACAAATACTATATATTAGAGATGCACCAATGTATCGGCCAACAATCGGTACCGGCCGATAAAAGCTATTATTATCACTATCGGCCATTGGCTGATGATCAGGGGCGATTGTATCCTGTCAATCAAAAGGGGGAAGAAAAACGCGTTCAGGCTGCAACTCATACTGTGTGTGAAGAAAATCTCTCGTGATGAATTTAGCTCTTTTTGACCCTATGAATCACCCGTAGTTCAAGCCTGGGTTGCCAGGTTTGCGGGGTTTTTTTTTTGCTACATCAAACATTATTGGAGCCCAGGACATGACATGCAGGAAAAAAAGTAGTAGGCTAAATCGTGCACATGTTTAAGTAAATCGAGAGAACGAATTAGTAAATTGTGCACACGATTTAGCCTACTACTTTTTTTCCAGTTCACTAATTCGTTCCTTTAATTTACTAAAACGTGCACACAATTTTATTTTTTTTCTTGCATGTCTTGCTCTGTAATTTATAGCGTCTCCCATCCAATAATCGCAAAGAGCTTTGTGCTTTGTTACTCATGATAAGAAACAAAGTCTCAGTTTTTCAATTTTAGCACGAAATTCAAACAATAAATGACGCTTTGGTGCTCTTAAATGTGACGTGTCAGATCGCTGTAATGCCTCAGTTCAGGTGGCAACACGGAGTGCGAGTGTTTTCTTCCACATTAATACAAGTTACATCTCGAAAAACATGCATGAACATCGAAAGGTATGTTGAAAGATACAGTACAGCTTACTGGAATGTATCATGTCTCATGTAATCACTTAATCTGTGTTTCAACTGCTGAAAGATAAAGATAATAAAAGATAAATAAAACAGCTTGTAAACAGTGTCACATAACATCACATGTACCTCAGGAATGTTTTACAATGTTAGCTATATATATTTATATACAACATAAAATAAATAAAAAAACACTAGAGAGGAGCTGATTCATTGTTAATTATTTGTTTGAATAAATCTGCCATGAAGACAAGTTCTTATAAAAACTACCTTATGTGCAGCTGAGTTTTATACAAACATTTCAGTTTTTATTTGAGTGTAGGCTAATTATTATATCTGAAAAAAAGCAGATGAATATAATTTGTCTTGCTATCACCAGACCAAGCTCAATTTAAAATTGAACATTGGTCTGGGGAGCCTGTATGTATTTTCTACTGCACAAGAGGCGTGATCAACGAGCATTATTCACGCGATTGGATAGTCCTTCAACCAATCAGATCAACGATCCGGGTGACGTACTTTGCAGAGCGACACGAAAACTGCAGAGAGGTTTAGTTTGTATTGGTTTGTAGCATTGATCATCGGTTTGTAGAAGCAGCAATGGCATCGAGCGATTTTTGCAGGTTGTGCAACAAAAAACATGAAAGTGAGTGGTATTTACACCCACTCGAGCGATTTGTTTGCTAAACTAAAGAAGTCATTCAGCATCGTCGAGAGGTTAAAAAGGCATTGGATTGATGGTCGTGCTTGCCATCGCTTCTCTATCGTCATCTTGTTATACCCGCCAATAGCGAGCAAGGTGGATAAGCCAGTCTGTGATTGGTTCCCGCAAAAGTGTAACAGAAGCAGATCAGGCTGGGTTTACCCAGTATAGCGGCAGATCAGGCTGGGTTTACCCAGTATAGAATATAATACCTCTGTTGTTAATTGTAACCTGTAATATTATAACGTACCAAATGAGAGGGTTACAAGTTTAGTTTGCAGCATTATTTGGGAGAGATTTTTTTTCCTTAAGAAAAATCAAACTATCGGTATCGGCATCGACTGATATCATTATGAATAATCGGCTATCGGTATCGACAGCGAAATTTAGTATCAGTGCATCTCTATATATATATAGTATATTTATATTAACATACTATTTAAAAATCAAAAAAGTGTATTTATTTTATTTTGTAACTATTATTATTATTAATAGTCATGTTTTGGACCATTAATAAATCTAGTAAATAATCATTAGGGCTGGGTATTGTCACAGATTTCACAAATCGATTCTGGTTCACAAGCTCTTGATTCGTTTGGATATATCCACCTTATTTCTAAGCCCCATGATGCTTTGCGCAAATTATGGGTGTAACTGTAACTGTGTAGCTGTACACAATAATACACTTTTTTTTTTTAAAAAAAATGGGTACAATGAGATGACGTTATTCTATTCACTCTTCAACCATCGAACATTAAAAGGACATTTAAAAGTGTAAAAGCATCAACAAGCTACTTTCAACAGACCACGAATAACCTCAGAAGCGCGATTCTTTCCACAGCAATAACAGACGGGTTAAATATCACTGTAGTAATATATATATATCTGTATTATGTAAAATACGCTGCCATAATCAAAAATGTTCATTAACTTCAGCATTGCGTGATAATATTTTAAAGTGATTTTTCGTCATTTTGACAGATAATAAATTGTATTTACCTGTGAAAACAAACCTGGTAAGAGATGTGAGGATTTAAGGAGAAAAACAAGAGATTCTTCATACATTCCAGCAAATTATTAATGGGATACGTAAATTAAATCGGGAAGACAGACCACAAATGGGCAGAATATGTTGTCCTTTTCCTTACTCTTACAGCGGAATGCAAAGGGGAAAAAAAGAAAATAATCCTGAGGAAAAGATCACAGCCACTGAAAAGAGCTCTTGCCATAGATATTCTTGTTCATTAAAATACCAAGCGTTACGTTATTCTCATGATGTCTGAAAATAAAACATGAAGGGAAATTGACAGCTCATTCAGTCAAACTGACAGATAAGCTTTAGTTGTATGGCAACCTTATGATTTGAAATGATTAGTTTCAGTCTTTTTGAATAGAAGTTCCCCAAACCGGAAGTGCAACCCATAATTCAAAACGCAGTAGGCTCGTCAGGAATAAGGTGGATATATAAGGAACAGCACATGTCAATATTTCTTAAGGAAAACAATCTCTCAACTAATGCTGTAAACTACTCAGGGACCTCTGTCAGTTTGTACGTTACTGAGATGCTTGAACCGAGGCGGCTAAAGCAATCTGTCACGCCATATTAAAGAGCACCAACACAGTATTGTTTGAATTTCATGATAGAATTAGAAAGCTGAGACTTTGTTTTATGTCAAAAGTAACACACAAAGCTTATTGCGATTATTGGGTGGCAGGCACTACAAATAATGTTTAGTGAAGTTTTGTTTATGCATCAACTGAAAACAGCATAGACTAGATCATTTTTGAGATTAAAGAATCGATCTTGGTTCATCAAAATGAAGATTTATTAAAACTGATTAATCAATATTGTCAACCTAGCCATAGCAAACACTGCAGGTGTCATGACCATCACAGAGGTACAGCTTTAATTGCCGGTTCACTCACAGATTGCATTGACAGAGTAATGGGCCAATCATAGTGTGACAGAGGCATCGCCTCCTGTCTCATGACTTATGTTGGAGTGATGATGATGCCAAGCCTGGCGTGACGCTTCTTAATGAGCAAAACATAACCTTTCCTTTTCCAAGGAAGAAAGTCATACAATTTTGAATTGACATTACTAAATGATGATGACCAGAAAACATTTATTTTCTGGTGTACTAGTCCTTTAAAAGCTTTATTATATGCTGGACAGCAAACAATAATTGGATATAGTCTGTGATTTTCTAGGTCTTTATCCTCCAAGATGCAATTTAGAACGATAAAAAAGAGGCAGGCACAAAAACAGATTTTTCTCCCCAGGCAGTGGCCCCTATGAACCACTGAACTACATAACTGCAGAAGAACAACTTTAATAATTAAATATGCTGTTGACATTCAGAAGCTGAAAAAACACCACACAGTTTAATTTACATTCATTGTACAGAGATGATTTCAGATATTGTGAATATAGTCACAGTTGAAGGAGTGCAGGTGGCAAAGAACCATTCACTATTGCACTTTATTGCATATTTTTTCAGACCTTGGGAGCAACTGATTTCTTGATCGAACAAATGTATTAGTTAAAACCACATTTTTGATTTGAAATATGCACATCAAATCTATTATTTTCTTATCCTACCACATGAACTGGGCAGGAAATTAAGCTTGTAACTGATAGGGTTGTCAAAATTATCAATATTTAGATACGCATTGATAGAGTTGGGGTACTCAAGCTCGGATTTGCACTTGTCACGGATGCAATTTTTCTCAGGATTGAGTCGGACTCAAGCCTTTGGGACTCGTTCATCAAAATGACAAAAAAACAATATTTTTTTTTTTTGGTGGAGTTAATAAAAACTTAAGTGTCGAGTCCGGAGTCCATGTCTATACTGTGAAAAATAATATTTATTTCTTTTTCTTTTATTTCTTTTATTTATAGACTGATTATTGCTATAGCTTTTTACTATGATAAATTTACATATGGAAAATGCAGGTGTGTCTTTGTGTATGTGGGCAGGCAGGACAGAGCCCTAACCAAATATTCATCCATTTGAAAACTAGATCCATACAATAAACTGCAAATAATGTAATGTCTTAACCATAAATACATTAAAAATGCTAACATGTCATATTTATTTTTTGACACGAATGAAAACAAGGCTGTATAGGGATAGAAGTACAGTGTGTTCAATGGATTGTACAGTGGTTCAGCTGACAAAACATGCTTCCAAAAAACTTTCAGTAGACAAAACCTCCATGAAATAGTTGTGAGTTTTGAAAGTTATTTTGATATATGAGCTTTATACACACTGCATGCCTTTGTAAGGACTTTACAGCCTCAGTTTTCATCCACGTAAAATTCAATATGGCATCTAATATGGCATATAGCTAACCACCTGTCATATAAAAACCACATATCCAACCCTCTTTAGATCCCAATACACTGTTCCCTTTTATCAAAGTAACCTGGTTACCAGTTGAATTTATATCATTGGACACAGTCAAGTCCCGCTCTATAGTTTTTCACTTTAGAAAAGCTGTTTCACTCAGAAATATGTCACAATACAGAGGTCAAGTCAGCCATAACTTCCGTTACATGGTGACTTTCAGGTTGCTCAGCAGGATACTATTAATGAGATGATGTGAAATAAAAAAAAAATATAGTTAAACAAGCCTAAGATATTAACTTAATGATGTACAGTAGTGTTTAGTTAGACTTGCACTCTGCCCTTTTTGACTCTGACTCGATTGGTTAAAGACTCAGACTCGACTCGAACTCAGATAAGGTGGACTCGAACCCAACTCTTCATATTGACACTGAAATATCTGAAACGATTCGAATACTCATTTTCCGCATCACTGATACACTGATACCAGTTTCTCGTTCTCGTTCTCTCTTTTCTCATATGGTGAATTGACACACACCCGCCTCCTCTCACTCACTCGAGTTGTGGATATTGCACTTAATTTTACTCATTCCCGCAGGTTTTGTACATGCCAACAAAAGCGCAAACCTCACTGATCTAGTGTCGCACACATAAAGCTGCCTCTCAAGCAGCTTGCGAGTACCCAATTGAGTTCTTTTTTATGGCTTATTTAAACTTAAAGCTGCAGTCCGTGATTTTTCCTCTTTGTCGCCATCTCTGTTTGAAACATGCAATTGCAGTCATATGCAGAACAGTTATCTGTATGTGCGTTGTGCCTCGGCACAGCTCGTCAGCGCGGATGAATCTAATGTTTGCTGTCAGTCACCGCACCAGTGTGGATACTGAACTTCAGAATCACAGATTCTACATCTTGAAAGTATGACCAATATAAGAATTTTCACAGGAAAATATCGTCTGAACAAGTAAGTAACATGTCTGCCACTTTTGTTTGACCAACTGAGGAAAAAGGCATCAGGCCTACAATAAATCACGCTGCCAATGATGATTAAATCTAACGATCGCTTAGCTCGGATCACACCAAACCGTGCAAATTATTATTACTGTTATATTGTTCTCAAATTGTTATTGTTAACAACATCAGCATTGCGTGACTGTGTATTTATTGTGTATTAGCGTTACCTGTAGATTTCAATTTATGTAGTCACTCCACAGTCCAAAGTCTTTTGCTTTTTGGCTACAGCTGAATCTCCAGTTGTCACTGATGATTGTCATTTGGACATTTCTGGATTACAATCCGCCATCAAAATGATAAGTTTAATTATTACAGCTGCTGTGAGAAAAGGCTATAAATGTGTCGCTACCGGCAGCGTCCTCACATGATTTAACTGAGCCTCTCGACGGGACTCCTTTCTGTTTACGGATGTGATGTAATGACGCACAGATAGGGCTGGGCGATATATCGCATGCGATTGTCGCGCATTTCGTCAGTAAAGTCGGTTCACTGATTACCGACTAAATCGCCATCACCTGCTTTCAAATGGAGCGGCATTTAATAGACATATCGCGTTCATATCGCAGATGAATCGCCTTCAATAATGAACGCGATATTGCGTAGTTTGTCAGTGAACTACGGCTCTGTCTATTAAATGCCGCTCCATTTGAAAGCAGGTGATGGCGATTTAGCGGTAGTCAGTGAACCGGCTTTACTGACGAAAATGCGCGTGAAATCGCATGCGATATATATTGCCCAGCCCTACGCGCAGAGGAAATGCTGCATGCTCAAATTTCCCGCGGAAATCCGCCATGTCGCTCTTATTATAAAACATTATTACAAGCTTACACTTGTGAATCGAGACAAGATAATTAGATAGTTTTGAACACTGGCTGGTTATGTACTTGCTCAAAAATTGATTTTGGATAATTTTTAACCAAAAAAAGTTGCGGACTGCAGCTTTAAATGGTCAAATACACACAAAATTGTCCAAATGCCCGTCTATGTGAGTATTCACATAGACACAAGTCAGTTTTGGAACGTAAATTGTTGAAGAAGAGAAAACACATGTTGTGTAACAGTATATTGGATCCGTGCATAAACTCTTAAAGTGACAGCAGCCTAATATACCTGTTGTTGTCCATCATGTTAATCAAAGAAGAAAAGGAAATCACTTTAAAGTTTTTTAACTTTAATTATAAGGATTAATCTGTATTTAATTTTTACAATGAAGATGATCCAGTGCTATTTATATATATATATATTATATATATATATATATATATATTATATATTTTTTTTTTTTTTTTAATTTCTGTAGTATTTCTTACCTGAATACTACTCTTAGGCCCACCTGAAAAACTTAAAGCCATCTTTATTTCATTTGTCTCTTCATTCTAGTATTGTATTTATTTGTGTTAATGTTTGCAATTTGTTTATTTGTTCTTATTTTATTACTGTTTACTTGTCTTTTTTGTAAATTCAAAGTCCTAAATAAAACCTCCCTGTGCTGTGTGAAAGCTTGCAACAAAATTACCCAAATTATAAAAAAATTATGAGATCATTTTAAAAATGTATATATGGCAGTTTTCCTTGCGGTATTAAAAAATGGTATCGAATATCGATATTTTTCAAGGAATCATATCAAAGTTAGAAATTCCAGTATTGTGACAACACTAGTAACTGGCATACGTATTGAGTCCTGTATGACTGTTGCTAGAGCTGACTCACAGTGACATTTATGAGGTCTTAAATGGCTGGAGCTCACAGTGAAGCTGATCTGTGCACAGTATGGGGCACGTGGGCCCCTCAGACCTCACACCAGTAGTGACTTAGTCATTGTGTGGGGGGTTCACTTAGTACAATAATGTAGCAGACACACACAGTTGAGTACAACAACATTCTCTAAAGGTCTTCATCAGTCTCCATTGTGCTGAGGGATAGTTTACGGAAAATCTGTAGTCGAATATGTGAGATAAATGGAAGACTGAACCCAGTTCCGTTAACAGTGGAAGGAAGGATTTTCCGTTTTCCAGGCTGGCAGGATTGTGCTGAGTCAAGGGAAATCAGTATCAGATGCTGCGATGAGGGAAGCTGAAAGACTTTAAATGTTACTGATGCATTTAATGAAAATGTTAACAGAAAAAAAAAGGAGTATTTCATTATTACATTTTGGGAATTTCTTAGAGGGTTGGGATCAAGTAATTCTAAGTATACAAATCAAAATTAACTTTGTGATAAAATATGATTCTCCATAAATTAAGTTAATCGTGATTAGAAATCAGCCTTAATAAATGTGTTTGGTGAACAGAAGGGATCTAATTTTACTTTCATGGCTCAGGATAATATTTTCTTCTTTTTTCCATTTTATTTTGATTAAATAAGTCTGTTTTATTTTTCTGCATCTCAGATCGGCTCAGTTCACAGTAAATGCCGGGAACTCCATGTGCTGTGAGTTTAGCGATTTGGGAACACAACGTGTCATCATTTCCAAAATTTTGGTGGACATATGATTACAGCATTTCATGCTTTCAGACAGATTTGTATTGAGAAGCATTTGTAAAATTGTCATACAGACACCTAAAGGTCTCCCTGTAGTTTTCCACCAAAATAAAAGCTGGGAGGTTTAACTCTTAAGACAAGAATTACAATTTAACTTCTGTAAAGTAAAATAATTAATATACTTGTTGTGAAATATTCCTTTTTTATTATTATTTTACACTGCAGTTGTATTACAATAGGAATACATTTCTGTGTTAGAAATAATAATAATTTAACGTTATTATTATTATTATTATATAATCCTACCCCGAGCTGTTGGGCCTGAGGAATCTCAGACTGCAGTGATTCAGTTCAAGGAAATACTTTATGGTCAAAAGTAAATTAACTTTTCAAAATGTATGCACTAAATATAGTGGAAATCTTTCATTGTGGTTTCAAAAATGTTATTGAATACTGATATTCTTCAAGGTATTGAATAAAGGTTAGAAATTCCACTTTCAGTTCATAGTTACCGCCTAATTTTACATATGTTTAAAATAGTCTTAATTCAGAACCGGTTTCAGTCTGATTCACAAATAAATGACTTGTGAGTTGGATCATTTTAACGAATCGGTCCAAACCACTCAATCTCAAAGTCTCAGACTCATCAGTCACAAATGGCTCACAGTCAGAGCGCTCCTTCAATTAACATCACTTTTGATCTTATCCGATCTGAAACCACGAGCCATTACTGTGTAATGTTGTAAATCAATCTAATTACTGACTGAAAATAAGTGGTAATGAAATGCTTCTGAATGGGGTATGTGATAAACCAAATTCACAGAGCAGGTCCTGAGGAATGACCAAAGATGAAATGCTTCTGGAGTGCCTCGTTTAGAGCAGCTCCTAAGGAGGATTTCATTTAAAAAAGCTCTAAAAATGATCATTACGGCAGCACCTTGATGAATCCTAACAGGAAATCTCACAGGATATGCTTCTGAATTACCTTATTCAGGGACATTAATATTTAACACTTGCTGTGAATCCAGTGTGTTACTCTACCTGAGTTACTCTTGGTAACTGAATATTAGATAAATATTACTCTGAATTATAATTTGCATGATTATGTTGGTCTTAGGCTAATTTCATAGACATCTTATAGACTTATTAGAGCTTCTGTTTAGTGAGTAATTACCTCTTTTGTTAACCGTTGCATTAATTATAGGCTAGAGGTTTCTGATTGTCATCTGCTTGTGGAGAGGGGCTGTATCAGATGTAACTGGACACTTGTGTGTTTAAGAAGGAGCTTTGTGTTGGGTCAGTTTGATTGACAGGTCATTTGGAACTTTTGTTTCTCACAAATGCCATAAACGTTATATATATATATATATATATATATATATATATAGAGAGAGAGAGAGAGAGACATATAACAGCATTATTTACTTCTCTAAGTTGTGTTTGGTACTTTATTATAAGTTATATAAGTTTGCTTTATGGTATATTAAACTTAATCATGCAACAAATGTTAATTTCTTTGATATCACATATCAGGTGAACGACACAGGGCGTCTGAAAATTTGAAACTATTTTTGGTATAGTAGGGCTCTATGATTTCTGCAATGTGGAAAATATGGATTGAATCACGGAATCCAGTTATAAAAATGGAATTTACAGATTAGTGCGTATTATCACCGATTTTGGCAACTTTTACATGAATATATCAAAAGTAGGGCTATACACTTAATCAAATTTGAATGCTTCTCACTAGATCTCACACCAGTGTTATTAATACTGCGGTGAATTCAAACACTTTCTCACTTGATTTCCCAATGCTGTGTAGTAGCAGTATTGAATGATCGAGATCAGCCCAAACCTGTTCTGAGCTCACACTGCGCTGTCTAATATTGGTCGAAGCTGATCGGAGCTGTGCTGGCCGCACCAGTGTGACCTCTAACAAAATTTACTCTCACTGGCAAGAAAAAGGTCACAGTCTGGAGCTCTTAATTATTAAGTTGTTAATAAATTCAATTGATTAGACATGCTTTTTGATTATTACATTTAAATAAACCATTTACCTAATCAAACCATTATAAATTAATATATACCATTAAAATGTAATCCAGTGAAATTAAAGGTGCCGTAGAACGTCTTTTCAAAAGATGTAATATGAGTCTAAGGTGTCCCCTGAATGCGTCTGTGAAGTTTCAGCTCAAAATACCCCATAGATTTTTTTTTATTAATTTTTTTAACTGCCTATTTTGGGGCATCATTAACTATGCACCGATTCAGGCTGCGGCCCCTTTAAATCTCTCGCTCCCTGCCCCCCAAAATCTCAACTATAAGTGCAGTTATACAGTGCATAAACAAAGTTGGGAAAAAATAAAACCGAATTTGAGATCAAATAAAATGGAATCCTTTAGGCCCTAAAATTTTAGTTTTTAATAAATTGCTAAATTGTATAAGTTGTATAAGCCTACCATCTTAGCATATGAAAAGCTCATTTGGTTAACTAGAATAAGATATGGTAATAACAGTAAACGTTTGCCATTATTTATATAGGACAGAGAAGCAGACAGAAAGCGAAGTGGGAGTCAGAGGGTCTGTGTGGGATCGGCACTAATGATTGCTTGTAGTTGGAAGAGAGCGCTACAGTGATGATGTATTTTTGTAAGTTATCATCACTATGTTTTCCTTGATTTTTCCATTAGTTTTTGGATTATTGCAGAAAATAATCTCAGTGACCAACAAAAGTTTATGATTCTTACATGTTTTGTTCATCATGATAATCTAAACAAATGAACACACCAGTGTTAATTTTGGCAGCAATTTTTGATTTAGTCTTAGTCTTTATCTTCAGACGAAAATGCTCCTTAGTCTTAGTCACATTTTAGTCATTTTAGTCTTTCATATTTTTAGTCTAGTTTTAGTCGACGAAAAGTCATCACATTTTTGTCAAGTCTTAGTCATTACTTTTAGTCAAACTACAGTTACCAACATTAATTTTGATAGCTATTTTATATGTAGTCTTTAGACAAAATAGTCATTATAATTTTTCTCTTTAGACCAATTCATTCCAGCTTATGAAATTGTACATATCCTCTTTCAGTGGTTCTCAAACTTTGTAGAGTGTCGTAACCCCTGAGGAATTTAACATCTTCTGTGTACCCTCTCTTTTCCACTTACTGCAGTTACACCTTTTCCATTAAGGGACAATATTTTTACCTTTTATAAATACCTTTGTAAAATAAATAATGCCTTAAATAAAATTTAAAAAAATGTAAATACAATGATGATAAAAACGAACGAAGTGATACATTGAAACCGCCAGTTGGTGGCGGTAAGTCGCTGTTTTTATGAGTGAATCATCGAGTCATTCATTCGTTCAGTATCAAAGCAAGCGGCTGTATTTATGAATGGATCATTGAATCATTGACGATTCGTTCAAAGCCACAGATCCGTACACGAAACACAGCTTGTGTGCTGCAGTTCTGCTGTGGCTTTCGTTGCAAAATAGAGCAAAAATACTGACAATACTGTTAATCACTTAATATCACCCTTTTGTTTGTTGAATTGTAGTATAAAATCAATATTCAGGATATTATATTATATTCGGGCAATATTCTTGCTGGTATACTATGATCAACATTAAAAACAGTAACTCGCAGAAGGGTATGTTTTTGTATTGAAGAGAGTTTTAATCTTAAATCTACATGCAGTCTATGTCTATATTTGTTCTTCATGCTAGTAAGTGCCAAATCCCCACTTTCACAAAGGTAACGTTATATTGTTGAGAACAGCACTAATGTAGCGCGATGCTGGCTTGTGTGGGTGCAGTCAGTTTTGACCGCAAAAGATGAGGTAATTTGATTGAATATCGTGTATATAAGACATTTTACCTGCTAGAAATACATGTTCAGTTTTCATGTTATTTTAAGGTGGAGTAGAATAAAATGAACGGCACTTTTCGCGTACGTCAGTATGAGAAACACTACTGGAGAGCAGCGCAATATAGACACTTTAATTTAAGTAGAAAATCTCAAATGAAGAGCGCTGAACTTCAGCTTACTTGTCTGTTTTCAGATCATCTGCGCTTCTTCCTCAGTGTAGAGAGGGCTCGTGTGCGGGGTTGCCAGATAGCAAAGATCAAATTAAACCTGTTCTTTTAACAGAAAAGCTCTGATAGTGGTTTAAATTCTGGAAATCTGGCAACCGTAGCGTGGCGCTCGTAAAGACAGTCTGTAATGTTTTGTCTCCTTTATTCGACAAAAACAAAAAGTGATTTCAAAAGAGTGACTTTGGTCAAGTGTTTAGTCTTTTAGCCACATTTCAGTCTCGTCTTTTTTCGTCAACGATGTTGCACGTGTAGTTTTAGTCACGTTATTGTTAAATGAAATTGGTGTCGTCTCTCATCGTCTCGTCTTAGTCATGGAAAAAAGGTCGTCAACGAACATTTTTCGTCATAGTTTTCGTTAACGAAATTAACACTGGAACACACATTTTGAATCCTACTCTGTATTTTAAAAAATGCTGGGTTGAAAAACAACCCAAGTTGGGTTAAATATGGACAAACCCAGTGTTGGGTTTTAACCCAGTGGTTGGGTTAATGTTTGTCCAGTGTGCTGGGCAGTTTTATTGAACCCAACTATTGTTAAAAATTACTATGTGGCTGGCTTAAAATTAACCCAAAATAGGTTGGAAATTAAAAATCAGACACGTAATAATTAGAGGCAACAGTAATAATCAAAAGATGAAAATGTTTAATAAGTTTTAAGAAATGTTTATTGTTTAATTATTATTCATTAAACTTATTAATAAATGTTCATTTCCAGCCTGTTTTGGGTTCATTTTAAGCAAGCAATACAGTAATTCTTAAACAATAGTTTGGTTAAATAAAACTACCCAGCAGGTTGGGCAAACATTTAACCCATTCGCTGGTTAAATGTTTTCAACCCAACTTGGGTTGTTTTTAACCCAGCATTTTTTAGAGTAAATACAATTGCCAGAAGGAAAAAGCTAAACGTAGGCTATAAACGAACTACACCACGGTTGCAAGACCCTTTTTCAAGACTTAAAAAGATTGAAATAATTTTGCTGATGTATTTTATGTCTCAGAATAAAATGTGAAAATATCTTGAGGTTGAAGTCCCATTCAAACAACTTACTGACTTCAGGATGATAAAATGGAAGTGCTAAAATGCTAACTCGTTTGGGGGTTTTGGCCTATAAAAATACATCATCCCTGCAGCTCCACCCAACGGAAAACTTTTAGGAATCCTGTTTGAAAACAGTCGTTATTTTTGCAGTTCGAAAAGTGGTGCAGAAATGACACACTCCAGCCTGCTGAGTGTTTATTTCTGTAAGTGTACCAGATCTCTACTAATTATAAATATGAATTGAACACTTCTCTTTTTTCTCTTCCACTTTTTATTACTGCAGTAACCACCTTTGAGTCTTCCTCTTTCTGTTTGTGTGTGGCTTCATTAGAAGCCCTTATGAAGAGGATCTAAGCACTACGTATTTTGTGTTGTGGTAATGTACAGTGACAGAGATGGAGCTTTGTGTGAACAACTTCTTCATTTTCCATCAGCTGCTGGGAAGATGACATTGTTCTAGGCTAATGCGCATTGTGTCCTTGATTATCATAATCTACTTCGTAAAACATTCCTGCTGGCCTCCATTACTCATTTCTCTTCTCACAGTGGAATATTCCAGCGGCACAGGCTGGTTTTTCTGGCTTTAGATCTGTTTGGTACTTTGATCCGCTTGAACTGAATATGCTACTCAGATCCAGAGCAACTAAATGGCACAAAAGTTTACTAAATGGCAAAACAAGTTTATGAATAAAGACTTGGAGATGTTGAATGGAGATACTTGTTCACGCTTTTAATAGTTTGAATTAGAGCTGATATATCGGGCTGATTTTTGTCATTTTTAATTAATCGGCATCGGCCGATTGTGCTGCAAATTAGGCCGAGTAATAGGCAGGCGCGATTGCCATTCCACCGGCATAAAGGACCAGTTATACTTCATTTTCCGTGTTCCGCTGCATCTCGCGCACAGTTGAGCACGCAAGCCTTTCAAATTATACTCCTTTGGCCGTGAGCGCGGAAAAACGGATTTAGTGGACTGCTGTTTTGAAGCTCTCAAGCCTGTTGTACACGCGGATCGTCCTGGGGTGTGCGAGCCTTTAACCAGCTGTAGTTTAGGCTATAGGTAGGTCGGGGGTACCAAAACCTGGTAACGAGCCCAGCGGCTAAATTATTATACAAGCCTGCGTTGTATAGATCAACTCTGACATTATCAATTCTGTTTCTGTACGTTACTGGAGAATTTCTCTCCCTCTGAGGCTGCGTGTGAGACGCGTCTTGTTCACACACAGTTTCAACTAACAATGGCAGGGAAAAACAGACCATTTTGAAAGAGTAATTACGTTGTAGCCTACTAGAATTGACCATGTTTATCATAAGTGCAACAAGTCATTTGCATGTGAAAGTAGAAACATGTTCAATTTAGACGAAACTTCTGGCTAAAACGTGCATATTAACTTTCCTCATTAAATGTGTCTGTGGGTCCGACACACAGCCTCCACGACGTCATCGCTCATGGCCAGTGCACTCTATGCAGTTATGAGCAGCAGGCTGTGTAATATGGGTGTCTTATTTTTGTTATCACTTAGATTATGGCTATTTGACTTACAGTATAGAAGCATGCTTCAGAATAGTTTTGAGAAGGTGCTTAAAAAGTTGAGCCATGTATTATTACTATGAATTAGGCTACTACTAAGTTAATTTGACAGTCTAGATTTTTGATTACCTGTGTTGTGTATTTAATATTTAACGTATAAATTATTTTTAGTGCACTGATTGGAGAGGCTTGTGTTGTTCAATAAATGTTTAATTTAAGCAATTTTCTGTATAACTTCTTATTACTTAACTCTGTTAGATTTTATGAGATGAAGGGGAAAAAAAGAAAAAATCGGCCCAACATATCGGCAAAAAAAAATCGGCATCATATATTGGCCATCGGCTGCCCTGATTTCTAAATATCGGCATCGGCCAGAGAAAAACCCATATCGTTCGACCTCTAGTTTGAATAATAGTTTTGCACTGTTGCATTGTTGGTTAAAAATTAACCAAATGTGAATCATGTTGATTTTATGCATTTTTTTTTTTTATTTGTCCATAAAGTTTCCTGAAAACCATACTCTAAAAAATGTTAGGTTAAAAACAACCCAGCGGTTGGGTTAAATGTTTGCCCAATGTGCTGGGCAGTTTTATGTAACTCAACTATTGTTAAAAAATTACTATATGGCTGGCTTAAAATGAACCCAAAATATGTTGGAAATTAAAAATCAGACACATAATTACTAGAGGCAACAATAATAATCAAAACATGAACGTTTATTAATAAGCAATTTAATAAATGTTTATTGTTTAATTATTATTTATTAAACTTATTAATAAATGTTAATTTCCAGCATATTTTGTGTTCATTTTAAGCAAGCAATACAGTAATTTTTAAACAATAGTTGAGTTAAATAAAACTACCCAGCAGGTTGTGCAAACATTTAACCCAAACGCAGGGTCAAAACAACCCAATTGCTGGGTTTGTCCATTTTTAACCCAACTTGGGTTATTTTTATCCCTGCATTTTTTTTAGAGTGTAGGCCAATATGAGAGCAAAAAGAAAATAGATAATATTGGTTGTAAAAGAGATTTTTCAGAGCATCTCTGATTTACACCTCGGATTAGGACGTTAATTCATTCAGTTCTTCCAAAGTGTCCATTTATTACAGCTGTGAAGGTGAGTAAAAATGAGTCCTGAGACGTGCTTCATTATCTTCAGGCAACTTCACTGGACTGTCTCCAGAGAGTCTGCTTCGACACTGTCAGATGTGTTTCACACTTTAACTCTGACTGTGCGTTTATTTTCTTCTCGCTGGTGTAAAGTGTGACAAGACCTATAAGCGGAGAAGAAAACAGATCAATATACTAGTTTGTGCTTTCAATTCAGTGTATCAGTCAAATCATTAAGATTTAAGTTGAGCTCAGTGCAGGCTTCATTTATCAGCGTGTGAAGCTGTTGTCGAGGGAAAATGGCGAATAATTTGTTGTGGGAAACATTAGCGCTTCATGTGGCGATTTGAGCTTCTGATGCGTGTTTCCCCGCATCTCCCCCCGGGTTCCCGCAGCTCAGTTAATGTGCTGGAGGAGGGGTGGAAGCCCTTAAATTATAGATGTGTGTGTTCATGCAGTGTTTGTGTTTTCCCCAGAGTGCTTGCTAAGCATGTTTGTGTTGGGAAGGCCAGTACAGATGTATCCTGTTATCTCACTTGTTACTGTGCCCACTATTGAAACAGCTTTTCTTAAATTGTCTCACACAACTGTAGCTGTCAGGATGAGTGTATGTCTATGTATGTATGTGTGTGTGTTCCTTTGGGTCTAATTAAGCTGGTCAAAGTCTCTCTGTACTGCATGACTAATCAATACCGCTGCAGGAAGACACATGCAGAGACTATAACACATACGGTACAATAGTACACACATACACACTCACAGTTACACACTGTACTCACAGAATGTCCTAAACAACAAAACATTATACTTTCCTCCTCGAAACGCACATTTATTCAGTGCATCTCTTGAACAAGCCTGGAGTTGCCAGTACAATTATGAATGGAAATAGTTCTTCTAGGAGCACTTGACTAATTACCCTTGTGTAAAAGAAGTGCTCTTAATTGTACTGAATTTGCACTTGTAGTGTACTTCAAGTGTACTTGCAGAATGCAGATAATATAATATTAATGAAATAAAAGGCCACTTAAGTGACTTAAACAGAGCACTATCATGACTGTTTCTTAACACACTTAAGTACACTTTTAAAAATAATGTCAAATTGAAAGTTTTACCTTAAAGTACATTTTAAATCATTAAGTCTTAGTAATCTTTTGTCATGTTTTAAAGTACACTTATTTTGATGTGTTGACTAACATACTAAAGCACATGGAAAGTACTTGATTATAATTTTAACTGTACCGTTGAATCTGTTGTTGGCAGTAAAAATCCAGCAGTAGTCGTCATGGATAAACTAAGTTTTTCGCGATTGATGTACATGCTCTGGTCGATGTTGTCAAGAGAGCCAGGACTGCTTGCAAAATGAACACCAGAAGCCCTAAAGTTGCCCGAAATGAACACCAGAAGCCCCAAGGTTGCCCAAAATGAACACCAATAGGCCTTAAAATTGCCCAAGTTCTAAAGTTTCCCAAAATGAACACCAGAAGCCCTAAAGTTGCCCAAAATGAACACCAAAAGCCCCAAAGTTGCTCAATATAACACTATAAGTTGCCCAAAATGAACTAAAGCCCAAGAACACCCCCCCAAAATTAACACCCCTAAAGTGAACACCAGAAGCCCTAAGTTGCCCAAAAAACACCAGAAGCCCAAAGGTGCCCAAAATGAACACCAGAACCCAAAATGAACCAGAAGCCCCAAAATGAACACCAGAAGCCCTTAAGGTGCCCAAAATGAACACCAGAAGCCCTAAACCAAAATGAACACCAGAAGCCCTAAAGGTGCCCAAAATGAACACCAGAAGCCCAAAGTTGCCCAAAATGAACACCAGAAGCCCTTGCCCAAAATGAACACCAGAAGCCCTAAAGGTGCCCAAAATGAACACCAGAAGCCCCCAAAATGAAGCCCTTGCCCAAAATGAACACCATTGCCAAAGTAAACCCAAAAAACACCAGAAGCCCCAAAGGTGCCCAAAATGAACTCCAGAAGCCCTAAAGTTGCCCAAAATGAACACCAGAAGCCCCAAGATTGCCCAGAAATTAGCCATCTCTCAAATAAATACTGAACTAAAACTACATACATTTTCTAATACTCCACATACAAAATACTTTATTCAAATCAAACACGGATCCTGTGTCACAAGTCGAACGAACAGTGTTGCACCTTGGATATTCAGTGTGTTTTTCAATATTACATTTAAAGTTAATGTATTTTAAATTCTAACATACATTCTAAATTGCAACTTCATTACAAATATGCAATTGAAGACTTCAGATGCAAAAGCCTCAAAGTGCCATCTGAAATTTTCTGCTAAAATAGAAGAAAGGTCCTTTTCATTGCCATTAAAGTGAAATAACTGAACATAAACATACGAGCTTGATAAAAATGCTTATTTTAGAAGAAAATTTCAGACGGCACTTAGAGGCTTTTGCATCTGAAGTTTTCAATTGTAATTATATTTAAATGCATGACATACAAGTTTCAATAGAAGTGACATTAAAGTATGTTTTAGTTCACCAAAAAATGCTTGTCAGTAAATTTAACAGTAACTTTAACCATATTTCAAAGACAATGTATTTATGAAATTACATATAAAGATATACTTAAGACATATTTAACTTGTACTTTGTTGACCTATTTAAATAGGTCACAAAAGCACTCTAAGGTTTAGCTAATTGCATTTAATATAAATTTGAAATATAATGCATTTTTATTTAATTGCTATAAACAAATCAATTAAGTGTCCTAAAACATGCACACTTAAGCATATTCTTTTAAAGTATATTATTTCCATTGTAAGTACTGAAGTGTACACTTTTTCAGAAGGGTGTAACTAATGCTTAGAAAAAATGTTTTGCACTTCTACTCTATCATTGAAATTTCAGTTTGGTATATTCTGGAATTCGGAATGTTAAAACACTTGTTTTCTCATCTATAAGTCATTTTGTTTGGACATCTCTCAACATCGTGAGTAAATCACTCGCATATGCAACTAAATTTCATGCTAGGTGAAACTTTCACCTTTTTGGGGTTGAGTAATTTCTTGTTTTTTGTAAAATCATAAGGTAACAGTTGACTTATTATTATTTTTTTTTTAAATGTGTTAATATATATTAGCAGTTGCCTATTACCTTCCAGGTTAGATCCAAAGATACCTGATTATTTTTTTATTTAGATTTTTAAATTGGCTGATGCTGTTGGTTACTTTTTAACTGCAGTTTTGTCTTTCTCTCTTCTGTCATTCTACACCTAATTGAATTGATATTGCCACATGATATTGTTAAATTGGACCCTGCCATGCCTTGACTTTTAGTGAAGTGGTGCAACTGATTTGGAACAAAATTTCATTGTAATAAATGTCATTTTAATTTAAAAAAAGAAACAATAAAGCATGCTACTACATGTAGACTGGGGCATAGGCCTGCTAAAAGAATCATTAATGGAATTGTTAATTTGAAATAGAACCCGAAGCAGAATCGTTAAATTCCTTGTGATCCCCAACCCTAGTGAAGCCTATAACTCAAGGACTGTCATACGGTCCATAGAGTGTTGCTTAATGACACTGACAGGGCGAAAAACATAATGAGTCTTGCTCAATGCAGATTGGATCAGACCTCTGATCAATGACCATCCAATTTCTAACCCCTAGAGTCATTCATAATCTGTGCAATTCATTGCTGTGGCCATACTGTATGAACTTCCTGACATTGAGGAGACAAGACGAGTTGCATAAAATGGACGTCATCATTAGTTATTTTATATTCAAGAAGTAACATTTTGGCTTCACAGATGCTTCTTCTGGGTGAAGTTTAGTTGTTTAAAATAAATTTTAAACAAAAAATATATTTTTAGATAATTCACTGGTACTATAAGTCATTAGTATCACCAAGCCCTGTTTCATTTGAATTTGTTTTATAATTCTATTATAATTGTGGCTAAAGAAATTGAATACAGTGATAGGAGGTTTCCACGTATATTTCCTAACTGGTGCATCAGAGATTGCGACATAAAATGTGCATTTAGTGAACTGAAATTGTGACCACAGAGCCGATACACAAACTGAACCATGAGAAATTTTACATCTTTACACCCCTAATGACCTCTACGACCTCTCTGTCACCATGTTTCTAACTCTCATTTCCTCCACCACTTGTGTTCCAGGTGAAAGATCTGAATAGTTTGGCTGCACACGGATTCACTGGTCATGCTGTGCTTTGGAGGGACAAGAAGAGACACTAAATAAAAAAGGACGAAAGAGTCAAGAGAGCGCAGAAGGTAGACCGCAGCCGCTATCATGTCTCGCCATCACAGCCGAGCCACCAGCTTTGAGGAGAAGGGAACCACGCCCATCCACAAAAGCTCCACCCCCTTACACAAAAGCTCCACCCCCACTCACAAGAGTGCATCCTCATCCTCTTCCTCTCAGAGAGACAGTCGACAGGTGAGACTGACTTAGCTTTGAGACAGAGAAACAGAAAAGCTGTGCTTGTGCAACAAACTGTTGTTCAGGAAATATTTTTCCTATTCTTTGAACTATTTATCCAGACACTGCCAATAGTTTGATTCACGGTGTCATGTGACAGACAGATATAAGGTCATATGGAGTATTCATCATTGCTTAATATGTTATGTTTCACATACCATTTAAAAATATGTAATGTTTGTATTTGTATACTGTGCAGCAAGCAGTAGTTTAGTACTTCATTTTAGCCTTAGTTTCAGAACCATGTGACAGTGCAGAGGCCAAGAGATGGTCACATTCCTCTCAGCTGACTTGGTTGATCAAAGCAAGGCTGTCGACTGTGTCCATAAAGTATGTTAAAGCCAGTTACAGGCAAGAACTGCCCACTTAGAAAGGAAGGGGCTGTTGGACATCTGCAGCAAGGGGCAGCTAAATAAATGAAATTACTATAATAGTTTGACCTTCAACAAAGTAGGAACTCAAGTAATGATGCAGCAATCTTCACAGACTTTGCACGATACTGAAGCAATTCATATACATTTTGTATAGACTTTGTGGTCTTCATTTATACATATTAGTTATGATTAACATGGACTAATTAGCGTTGTTTTTAAGGCAGCCATGACCATTCTAATGCTCACATTTACCCGTACAAAAAAGTATACTTCAAGTTAATTTTATTAAAGTCAGCTTGAAACAGTTTTCTTCCCTATTGAGATGTATATCTGAGTGATAGGCTTAACAAACAAGAACAAATGTGGGTGGGGCTTGATTTTGTTCATGGGGAATTGATTGCATGGTTGTGGTTTGCTATTGGTGGGTCTCATTTGAGTGACAGGTTGCCCCGCCCTCATCATCAGAGAAGAGAAGAGATGTCGCTGTAAGAGGGAGGGGAAGATTACATGGCACATGAATTTAAAGAAAATTATGGGCACGGATAAATAATTTATAATAAACACTGCAATATTCCATAAAAAAAAACAGAATTGTCAATTTTGATTTCATTGTGACTAAGTAAACTTAAGTAAAGTTCAAATATATTTTCTAAGTGCAGTTTATGTAGCAAGTATACAAAAATCAATGTACTACTAATGTATTTGTACTTGGACAAAATTGACCTATTTTTTAGTTTCTAAAAGTATACTTTTAAGTGTACTTTAAAGGATTAGTCCACTTTCAAATAAAAATTTCCTAATAATTTACTCACCCTCATGTCATCCAAGATGTTCATGTCCTTCTTTCTTCAGTGGAAAAGAAATTAAGGTTTTTGATGAAAACATTCCAGGATTATTCTCCATATAGTGGACTTCACTGGGGTTCAAACGCTTGAAGGTCAAAATTACAGTTTCAGTGCAGCTTTAAAGGATACCAGACGAGGAATAAGGGTCTTATCTAGTGAAATGATCAGTCATTTCCTTAAAAAAAATGAAAATGTATATGCTTTATAAACACAAATGATCGCATCACAAGTGCTTCCACCAGAACGCAATCGCGTTCTGGTGGAAGCACTTGTGATGCGATCATTTTCTTCAAAAAGCTTACACTAAATGTCCTACACCTTTCCTATTCAACTTACGGAAAAAAACGGAACTGGCGCCGCATTTGTTCCGTAAGTTGAATAGGAAAGGTGTAGGACGTTAAGCGTAAGCTTTTTGAAGAATACGGAATTGCGTTCTGGTGGAAGCACTTGCGATGCGATCATTTGTGTTTATAAAGCATATACACTACCGCTCAAAAGTTTGGGATCGGTAAGATTTTTAATGTTTTTAAAAGAAGTTTTGTCTGCTCACCAAGGCTACATTTATTTAATTAAAAATACAGTAAAAACAGTAATATTGTGAAAAAAGTATTACAATTTAAAATAACTGTTTTCTATTTGATATAGTACAAAAGTAATTTATTCTCGTTTTGGCAAAGCTGAATTTTCCGCATCATTACTTCAGTCTTCAGTGTCACATGATCCTTCAGAAATCAATCTAATATGATGATTTGATGCTCAAGAAACATTCATTATTATTATCAATGTTGAAAACAGTTGTGTGCAATTTTTTTTCCAAATTCTTCGATGAATAGAAAGTTCAAAAGAACAGCATTTATTTAAAATAGAATATTTTCTAACATTATAATTGTCTTTACTGTAACTTTTGATCAGTTTAACTCATCCTTGATGAATAACGGTATTGATTAATTTTATTTCTATCCCCCAAAAATAAAATTAAAATTCTTACTGACCCCAAACTTTGAACGGTAGTGTATAATGTTACAAAAAGATTTAGATTTCAGACAAATGCTGTTCTTTTGAACTTTCTATTCATCATAGTATCATGAAATAAAAATGTAAATAACTGTTTTCAACATTGATAATAATCATAAATGTTTCTTGAGCATCAAATCATCATTAGATTGATTTCTGAAGGATCATGTGACACTGAAGACTGGAGTAATGATGCTGAAAATTCATAATCCTGGAATGTTTTCATCAAAAACCTTCATTTCTTTTCGACTGAAGAAAGAAGGACATGAACATCTTGGATGACATGGGGGTGAGTAAATTATCAGGAAATTTTTATTTGAAAGTGAACTAATCCTTTATGTGTAACAGTAGTAAACTACTAAGTTTTTTTTTTTTGTATTGCAACTATACTGTGAACTACACTAATTTACTAGCTATATACTTCTAACCCACTTTTTAGTTAATGAATGTGCACTTTGGATATAATCTCAGTAAACTACCAGTTTATTTTGGTTTATAATAGTTTCAAGAAATCTGATGCTATGTACCAGAGTTCATTTTCATCTGCAGTTGTTCATGCAAACATCTTATTCAGAATATCCAGTGTAACAAGGAATATTCCAATAACTGTGGAGCATGTGCAGGTCTTTTTTTTTTTTTAGAATAAGGACTAAACCAGAATATGTAACTTATTTTGAATGTGTTGTGCATGTACACGTGGTATTAAATGTTAGGGCTGGGACAGTATATCGATGCATCACGATTCGTGGATCGAATCTGAGAATTTCCGAATGCATTGAGATTCTCTCTGAATCGATTCTGAGGTTAGTGTTTTACAGCAGATGGCGCTCTAGGCGATTTTTAACCACACGCTCAAATGCTCATGAAGAAGAGCGCTTGTGCATTCAGCGATGTCTGAGAATGTATTTGCACCTCAGAATGCTTTTATGACGCGAGATTAATGTAAACAACCCACTGCAAACACCCTTGTAATTCACTTCAACCTTTTCAAATTTTATAAATGATTATTTTATAGAAGGTTCAAGTGGTGTGTGTAAGGAATTGGAAGCAAGCAGAGTACAACTGTTTCTAAAGCACGCAGCACCATCTGCTGTTTAAAAACTAAGCTCAGAATTGGTTTGAGAGAATCGTGATGCATTCGGAAAATCTCAGAATCGATCCAGAATCATTTCTCAGTTCGCAATGCATCGATTTATTGTCCCATCCCTATTAAACGGACAAGCACCACTCACAGTTTCTTCTAAAAGTGTATACATCTATTTATAGGAATCGTCATCTCGCAACTCATGATTCGTGTGTTTTTGCATTTGTTTCTAGATAATGCTTTCACTCAGTTGAGCCTCACCGCTCTGATGTCTGTTTAATGATGTTTCTAATGAGTTTGGCATTTTGATCAGTTGGTGAAATTAGCTGTAAACACTTTCGATCTAAAAGCTTTTTTTAGCTGTAATGTTTTTTCCCCACAAACTAATATTGGCTAAATCAGTTCTGTGTATATTCATTTAATCTTTCATTCATTGATTCATACTGACTCTCTCAATATTTCAATGAGTCATATAGAGCTGTTTGAGTGCACATTAATATCTTTTACATTTCCATTGGTTTGTTCTTCCTATATTTCATTCCTTCCCCTTTCTAGGAGACGGATAGTTGGGAAATCATTGAGGGGCTGAAGATTGGGCAAACTCATGTCCAAAAGCCAGAGAAGCATGAGGGTTTTATGCTGAAGAAGAGGAAATGGCCCCTGAAGGGCTGGCACAAGGTTGGAATCAAAAACCACCAATTGGTTTTCATTGATCAGGCTGGTCTGATTTGCTGGTTTTAGAGGGGTTTGGGAGTTTGACAGCTGGTCATGTTAGAAAAGCAGTTAAACCAGATGAACACCAACTTGCCAGGCTGGGAGACCAGCTAAACCAGCTTAAACCATTTAAGACCAGCAATCTGTTTATTCTTGTGTTAATAAATGAAATGGAGCTGTTTGCATGCACATTAATAGTATTTCCATTTCCATTGGTTTGTTTGTCTTATATTTTAATTTTATTCCTTACAATATGTATTTACTGAACATGTTAATTGGAATAATACTGTTTTGACTAATACTGTTTTTTCTTCTCTTGTCTTCTACACAGCGATTTTTCGTTCTAGATAACGGGATCCTGAAATACTCCAAATCTCCTGTAGATGTGAGTTTCTTTTGGGTTTTAAATGGTACATTGAGTGCTTCCTGTGTGCAGTGCTGTTCTGTGAATAATGATGATGAGTTGTGTAGGTTGGCCAGAGAGACGGTGAGCTGTGATTGGCTGTCTGCTCCTGCTGTAGCGTGACTCAGATGAGCTCAGACTCAGCAGCAGAAAAATCACTAAGCACTGATGCAACAAGGACAGAGAGAGTGTGTGTGTGTGTGTGTGCGTGTGTGTGTGTGTGTGTGTGTGTGTGTGTGTGTGTGATCTAGAGTGCTTTTGGAAAGGTTTGTTCTCTTCCCCTTAAATAACCCTACATCTTTTATTTTATTAGCAGTAGGGAAATGACAGAAAACAATTTAGAGAGAGGAACTGGATCAGAAAACCAGTGACTCAGAAAAGAAATGTCTGGGACATATTGCACTCCAAAATCAAAAGAGAAAAATAAGATATTATTTTGCAAAAAAAGTATTGAAGAATTTATATATATTATATACACTGCCCGGCCAAAAAAAAGGAAAAAATATCGCTGTTTGGATTTAAACTGTTAAATGCTTAAGAGTCTATGACTGGATCATTATTGCAGTGGTTATTATATTTCTAGCATGTTATATGTTTGGCAACAGAGTGTGTAGCTTTTCATTTTTTTAAACAATCATGTAGGAAAACACACCATAGCCATATTCCAGGATGATAAAGCCAAGATTCATCAGGCTTAAACTGTGAAAGAATGGTTAGAGGTGCATTCATTTTTGGTCAAGATCTTGTACTGACAATGCAAGAGGTGAGCACTCTGTAAAGTCTCCTCCAGCACATCCCAAAGACTTTCAATGAATTTAAGGTCTGGATGAATTTAAGGTGCCAATTCATGTGTGAAAATGATTCTTCATGTTCCCTCACAAACATTCCTTCACAATTTGAGCCTGATGAAGCTTGACATTGTCATCCTGGAATATGGCCATGATGTGTCTTCCCACATGGTTGTTTAAGTAATGAAAAGCTACACACTCCATCAGTTAAGGATAGAAGAGCTGTTGCCAAACATGTAACATGCTAAAGTGATGATGACATGAAGTGACGTGTGGCCAATCCCATACTCAGAATATGTGCTCTGCATTTCACCCATCCAAGTGCACACACACAGCAGTGAATATACAGACACACACTGTGAACACACACCCGGAGCAGAACACACATCTGTTTTTGCTGTGGTGCCGGGTAGTGATTGGGGGTTAGGTGCCTTGCTCAAGGGCACCTCAGTTGTGGGTAATGAGAGTGGAAGAGAGCGCTGTTCATTCACTGAGGGGCGCCTTCCGGTACTGAGACTCAAACCTACAACTTTCGGGTTACAAGTTCGACTCTTTAACCAACTTCCCCCAGAAACATATTAAAGGTCCCCTAGAATTAAATATTGAATTTATATTGGCATAGTTGAATAACAAGGTTCACATGGAAAAGACACACTGAGTTTCAAACACCATTGTTTCCTCCTTCTTATATAAATCTCATTGTTTAAAGACCTCCGAAAAACAGGCGAATCTCAACAACACAGACTGTTACGTAACAGTCGGGATTATTAATATGTACGCCCCCAATATTTGCATATGCTAGCCATGTTCAAGGCATTACACAAGGGCAGCCAGTATTAACATCTGGATCTGTGCAGCTGAATCTTCAGACTAGGTACGCAAGCAAAAACATAGCGAAAAATGGCAGATGGAGCAATAATAACTGACATGATCCATGATTACATGATATTTTTAGTGATATTTGTGAATTGTCTTTCTAAATGTTTCGTTAGCATGTTGCTAATGTACTGTAAATGTGGTTAAAGTTACCATCGTTTCTTACTGTATTCACGGAGACAAGAGAGCCGTCGTTATTTTCATTTTTAAAAACTTGCAGTCTGTATAATTCATAAACCATCTTCATTCTTTATAAATCTCTCCAACAGTGTGTAATGTTAGCTTTAGCCACGGAGCACTATCAAACTCATTCAGAATCAAATATAAACACCCAAATAAATACTATACTCACATGACCCGATGTATGCAAGCAGCATGCATGACAAACATCTTGTAAAGATCCATTTTGAGGGTTATATTAGCTGTGTGAACTTTGTTTATGCTGTTCAAGGCAAGCGCGAGCTCCGGGGGAGGGGGAGCACGAGAATTAAAGGGGCTGCAACCTATATATCGGTGCATATTTAATGATGCCCCAAAATAGGCAGTTAAAAAAATGAATACAAAAAATCTATGGGGTATTTTGAGCTGAAACTTCACAGACACATCAGGGGACACCTTAGACTAATATTACTTCTTTTAAAAAGAAGTTCTAGGGCACCTTTAATCACAGCAATAATGATCAATTCATTGACTCTTAAGCATTTGCCTATTTAAAGGGTTAGTTTGACATTTCTGTCATTAATTATTCACCCTCATGTTGTTCCACACCCGTAAGACCTTTGTTCATCTTTTTATCCCCCATAGAAAGCAGAAACATTACTGTCACTCAAGGTCCAGAAAGGTAGTAAAGACATCATTAAAATGGTCCATGTGACTGAAGTGGTTCAACCTTAATGTTATGAAGCAAAGTAAAGAGAATACTTTTGTGCGCAAAAACAAAACAGAATTAAGGACTTTATTCAACAATATCCTCTCTTCTGTGTCATTGTCTTACGCTGTTTACGTTCAGCGCTTCCAGGTTCTATGTCACACCCAGCATTCATGTGATGCTGATGCAGGAGCCGGCCAATAATGAATCGGCATCCAAACAGCAACTTTGGGCAGCTGGCTGGGCAGTGTGTGTATATATATATATATAATATATATATATATATATACAGAAAAATGAAGTGAATCTGAACAGAACATGAGGGTTAAATGTTATTGTGTGTGTTTTTGTGTCAGATTCAGAAAGGAAAGCTCCATGGCAGTATAGATGTGGGTCTGTCTGTGATGTCCGTCAAGAAAAGAGCTCGCCGCATAGATCTGGACACAGAAGAGCACATTTACCATCTGAAGGTGTGTGTGATTTTCTTTATCTGTGTTCATTGAAATAGTGTGAACAGAACCAGTGTTTCTTCAACTTCAACTTCATTTTCTCAGGGGATTATTTTGATTTCTTTTTTTTTTCTTGCCTTTATGTAAAGGTGACATTAAATCTGTCTTGGAAAGTTTTTTCATCAAAATGCCTTCATCGTTTATTTTTTGATGCTGTGAATTGGCTGTCTCCTAACTCTGTCTGTGTCTTTGTCTCTTGCTCCTTCAAGGTGAAGTCTCCAGATGTTTTTGACATCTGGGTGTGCAAGTTGCGTAACCATCGTTTGTTCCGTCAGAACGAGATCGTTCGTTCTCCTCGTGATGCTACGCTACGGACGTTCCCTCCGACTGCCGCCGCAGAGTCACCCCAAAACACCCCTTCCAGCACACACCAAAACAAGGTCACTGCCGCCCACTCGTGTCCTCTGTTTGTGTGTTTTTTTATATTTGAGGGTTTATCTGTAGTAATTATATTTCATTAAAAGTCAGCGTAAAATTAACCTTTATTTTTTATTTTTTATGGTACACAATTTATTTGCATTCAGGTTTAGCTCCATTCTGGCATGTAATAGCCATTTTTCACTCTCCAGTCCTGCTGGAAGAATTATGGGTTACAAATGTTGTCATGATGACTTTAAAAGCAACAGAAATCAAAGTTAAGCTTCACTCAGATGTAAGTAAATGTGTGTGTATGTATGTGCCCCTTCAGCAGGGTAAACCCAGCAGTCTGGCCTGGCACCTGCCACCATCCTGTAGTAATGGACAGAGTAAAGTGGCGGCCTGGTTAAAGGAGTCAGAGGAGATGGACAAGTGTGCAGAAGGTAACACACAATTCATGTGTAATAATTAAGATTTCATTATATGGGCCATCTCACTATACCTGTCAAGATGACAGTGTCACATTACCACAAAAAAATGTATTATGCAATTATTTTTTATATTGTATATAATTATAAATATTTTTAGTAGTATATTATTTTGACAAGTAAGCCCATTTCCTATTTTCACTGTTATGCATAAAATCATATATCATTTATGCATCATGATACTATTTGTACTATATGCTGATTTCAGTAAAATATCATGTATTACAGCAATGAGAATCCACTGAATGTTGTCATTGAAAGTAATGAGAATTACAAAATTATTAAAACATTCAGATGCATTGCGGTAATGAGAATTTAAAGGGAAATGTATAATGACATTATTTTCATGCTTAATTTAAATTTAACTTAGCAATAGATTCTATTTACACTACATAAAGTATTTTCTTTCCAATAAGTGTATATAGTAGTTAGATAGTATTTGCACCTCATTATTTTGGTACATTATAAAACAGTATGCAATAACAACATATTGAGTGTAAATGATTATATTTATTGAATAAATGGCGCATTATTGGGGCAATAAATCCCTCCATACACCTACCCCTAACCCTACCCGATAAACGCTTTATTATTAAATTATAGGGGTGTGACGAGACAGTTAGCTCACGAGACGAGACACGAGATTAAGTTCAGGAGAACAAGACAAGATGACATTTTTACACAGTATTTTAATTTTTCAGTAAAAGATAACAATACTCAAGCACTGTAAAAGGTTTTGACCTTACTGTACATGATTTATGAGCTTCTGCAACTTTTGACCTCCAAACTGAACTCCTTTCCACAATTTGACCATAGAAATAAAAACAGTATAAATAAAAATGAATAACAGTTTTCTCTTAGTCTTATTAAGTGCAAACAATAAGTGCAACCATAAAGTACTTAAAGTGCAAATAGAGACCAGATTTTTCTTCAATCATGATACAGAGATGAGAGATGTTTACAACTACACAGCCCAGCCTAAGATAGCTTTCATATTGGGAGATATTTGCATGCATCAGGGAGCCGCTTTCAAAATGTGGGGTTTTGAAATCTCATTTAAATGCGTGTTCATGTTTTACTTTCACTTTCAGCAATCGCACGTACTCTGTGAATAGGGAGCGACGGTTCTGAGTGCAAATTCTACAAGATATGACATTTATCAGACGCTCTGTTGTGCAACAAATCCTCTGCCATGGTCTTGTCAGTCGTCTCGCCACTTATTCTGGTCACGTGATCAGTGAACTCTGATTCCTGCTGCACTACGTACGGCTCTGCTGCTCGTGTTGGATGAGCTGGATGGAATTGAAACGACCGTTATCCAACTGAATTAAAGGGTTTTTATTTCTATAAAAAGCAAAATGACAGTGAAGGTGTAATTTAAACGTAGCGGTGGCATATTCTATCCTAATTTCACCCTCATCTCATACTCTGTCATGGCAGAGTCATTTACACTCAACTGCTGTGTTTGTGTGTTTCAGAACTCGCCTACTGCCAGTCTAGTCTTTTAGAATTGAGTCAACTGCTGCAGAGTCTGGAGATCTTACAAAGGACACAGTCAGCTCCCAACTTCACTGACATGCAGGTATATCCACACACTCGGGCAGCAGTCACACAGCTGTGCTCTTTAGCCCAGATCTTGGTATTAAATAGCTTCCTTATATGGTGTCTAGTATATCTGTACAGATTATGTTGCAGTGTTACAGATTGTATTTCTCTTTAGCTGCATTTACACAGCAAACCTGCACAGGTTTGATATTCTGATACGTATCTGATGTTTTGTCCTGTCTGTTTGAATTCACTTAACATACAGTATATCCAGCTGTGTTTATATTAATATCCTGCCAAGTTAGTTTAGTGCTGTGTTGGCCAAACAGTACAGTGTGTTGTACAAGTATAAGGAATCACTCATCATAACACATTGTGAATCATAAGCTAAACATTGACTAGTCGACTTATCACCTGCTTTTCTGAATGACTACTCGGCTAGAAAAAAATAGTAGTCTTGCAAACCCTTGTGATATGAAATTTAACATGCAGATGCAAGAGATTTTTCAGACTAAGCCTAGACTTTCTCATAACGGTGATGAAACATTCAGAATTAAGAGAAGGATCTATACAAGCTTTAATCTCAAATGGAAATTTGTTGAGAGTGTTAATGTAGGTCTATTTATCATAATATATATAGTATTTTTACATAGATTCAGACATACCTAAACCTCAAACAAAATTCAACTTCTGAAACACAACATTATGATTGTTCCTTCAATATTATCACTGTTTTCATTCCCGTTACTTTTGCTTATGAAATAAAGACCCAGCCTGCTCGTCACTCATTTAACATCTCATCTTCTTTTCTCACTGCCGATGGATTCAGTGCTTCAGTTTTCTGCTATTAACCCTCTCACCCCTTTGCTGTGCGTGTGTGTGTCCATGTAATTTAGAGTAACTGTGTAGATTTGACAAAGAAAGAAAAGCGTGTCAGCAGAAGATGGAGGACTAAAAGTGTCAGCAAAGATGCAAAATTGCAACAGCAGGTACATCTTCAACACACCCACTATCAACACTTACTATTAGTTATTTATTACTTATTGCACTGCATCATTTTAGCATTCAATTTACTGGAATTATGCAAATCAGGCAACAGTGCAATCACGGCCAAAAAATCTGCGCTGAATGCAGTTTGTATGCAATTACTAATTTTACACACTCGTTCTGAGTTATAGAGGACATAGCTGACTACCACAATCTGGCATACATTACTGAGACTGTGCAGCATTGCTCCACCATTTCAGTGTTGGCACCTGAATCAGTTTAAAATGTCAAAAGAGTGGTTGCATGCACAAATGGCTCAATTGTTTAGTGAGTTTGCTACACAGTCTCAATGCAGCAGTGACTGCAGCTGAGAGAGTTTAGTGTGTGCAAGTTTCTTCAACCTTCACGCACACACACATGACCACTTACCCTCTGAACAACCTCATTATTGCAGTCCTTAACCTAAGCCATAGCATCGGAGGAGACCGCCTGCTGCAGTCTAACACTCTGAAGGCCTGACATTTGACTCAGTGGATCCATTATAAACCATTCAAACTGTTTCTGAACCTTTAACGGCATAACGGCCATAGTTTAAAGGACTTTGGATGTTTATGATGGATCACTACAGATGAGAGAGCGTGTGAGTGAATGGGACTGGCCATTTCTTTTTTATTCCCTCATAAATGTTGCTTTTGTTGGAATGGGTCATTTATTTGGATCATTAATTAAGAACAAACAAACACAACTCGGTTAAAAACAAAAACAAAATAAGGTTATATGTAAGATTGATTCTAAAATTGCATGTGGAAAATTTTGTTGTTCAAATTAATGTCTTAAATATCTGCCCTAGACTTCCATTGTAAGTGCATTACTGTGCGACCAGTTTTTATTTGTTTTTAAAAATTGAGGGACAAGGCAAAATAATTTTGCGTGGTAATCAACAGATCCACATATGTTCTTTTTCATTACTTAAAGGGTTAGTTCACCCAAAAATGAAAATTCTGTCATTAATTACTCACCCTCATGTCGTTCCACACCCGTAAGACCTTCATTCATCTTCGGAACACAAATTAAGATATTTTTGATGAAATCTGAGAGATTTCTGTCCCTCCATAGACAGCTACACAACTACCAATTTGACGCCTCAAAAAAGTTAATAGGCCACGTTCACACTGTCAGATTTTGGGATTGACAACTGCATTTACTTAACAGGTGTGAGTCTCGAAATGTCTCGTTCACACAGCAACTTGGATCTAACACCTTGATGACGCACAGCTCACATCTCTGTCTCAGTAAGTTACCGAAAGCGAAACCACACACAAAACACCTTAGAAGAGCGGCTCTCGCGCACTGTATGACGTGACAGACAACTAGTTGTCCAGTCCTGTTCCGTTCACACAGCATGAATATTCCGAGAATGCGGTTGTGTGTCCTGAAAATTTAAAGGTGTGAGGTTGGTTATAGAATGCGGTTGTCACTCCTATAATAACCGTACTGCGTGTGAACGTAACCGTATTAAGGACTCAAATACAGGACTGACAACCGTATTCTGCTGCTGTGTGAACATGGCCATAAAGACATCATAATGCTGCGTTCACACCGAACGCGTCTGGGGCGTCAAATTCGCGTCAGACGCGTCTAGTTGGACGCTTGAACATTTTGAAGTCAGACGCGCATCAAATTCGCTCTATTCGCCCGTCTAAACAAAGTGTGTTCAGACGCGAATTCGCGTCATGGGAGGGGCTTCCATCTCTTTCTGCACAGATCCTCTGAATAAACACATCATCTTGTCAGCTGGAAACCAGTAGCGGCAATTTAGCTCGGTTATGCCGGACGGCTTTTGCTAGCTAGCAGGTGGGCTAGTATCAACGGCTAAAATCATGCAAAGCATTTTACAAAGTACCAGATTGTCCGATTTCTTCGCTTATCCTCTTCCAGGCAAGGTCCTTTTTATTCCTGTCTCAATAAAAATATGATGACACATCATAGAGCTCAGGGTGGCCACACACAGCGACTATTATCTTTGTTCTGGTCTCCACCGCTGATCACGTCATAAACACGTTACTACCAAAGCAGAGTCCCTGATTGGTTAATGCGCCGCGAATTTTCGCCAAAGAGACTCGATCGCTTTATACTATAAACAGATTTAATTTAGGCTTTTATTTAATATAAACATTCATTAACTCATACATCAGTTGTGGTAAACAGAAGCTCAGGCATTTTTGCTTGATGTGTGCGAGAACCAATGAGGTTCATTCTCGTGTTACGCAGAGGTTTGTTTTTGCGCGTGAAGCAGGTTTGTTTGAGCTTTTGTTTATGTTTGCTGATAAATGTTTATATTTGAATAAAAGCCTAAATTAAATCTGTTCATCATATAAAGCAACAGAAAATTTGGACCACTCAATTCATATGGATTAGTTTTATGATCTCTATGAGCTTTTTGAAGCATCAAAGTGTCAGTTGCGTAGCTGTCTATGGAGGGACAGAAAGCTCTCCGATTTCATCAAAAATATATATTAATTTGTGTTCCGAAGATGAATGAAAGTCAGGTTTGGCACGACATGAGGGTGAGTGATTAATGACAGAATTTTCATTTTTGGGTGAACTAACCCTTTAATAAAGTCAGCAGCAATGAATTTGAAAGGTGTTCTGTGAAGCTGACATGCTTATCTGTTAATGAGATGTGTATATGAGTAACCCTTGAGGTGTGCTTGGTTAAATATGTATCTGGCTCTTGTGTTCACCCCCAGGTCCAGTCACTTTCCCAGTCACACAGTGCTAAAGTAAGCAGAACCCTCACTGTGATGTTATCTTCATATTACACCATGATATAACCATGCTGTAGTCTCTCCAGCCCTTGCATGCAGTGCTGCTTTACATTCTCTCTGCAAAACATTGTCAGTGTGACCTTTTTAGAAATAACTTTAGGTTATGGTTGTAACCCAAGTTCTCTGAGGGAGATGAGTGTGGTATGTGACTGCGTAAACTCTCATGGGACATACATCTGTGTGGCAGTTCATGAAGCCCTATACCATCACACACTTAGGCCACTGACCTTCACCTCATAAACTACTGCACAGACTCAACTCATTCAAAGCTGCTCTTCTGTAAGCTGATGACAAGTAGGCCATTTTGTGTGATCTTCCTCAGTGAACTAGGGTTACAATTGTAACCAGTAGTTCTCATTTAGTCATCTCACTATCAGATATGGCAAACGCCCACTTGCTAAGTTACTGTAGACAATTAAGCTAAGGGCAATAACACATGTACAATCCTAAAAAAGTCATGCAGGTTTGGAACAAAAAAGGGTGAGTAAATAATAAAGAAAAAAAAAATTAGGGGCAGGGGGGTGTGGACTATCTCCCTTCCTTTCAAGACCCTGCTTCTAGCACTGTATGGGCTTTAATGATTTCTCTAACTTGAAGGCCAATCTACCAGTGAACAGATCGTCTATTGAGGTGCCTCTAGAAGGGACTGAGGAGTTAGTCATTCCCCCAGGAGAATGACCTCTAACTCCTGGAGACCTCTTAATGAATAATACATCTTGATGGCATCTTGATGGCTTCCCCTAACCAGTAAGACAAGTTTTTTTTTACATTGCTCTACTCTTGCTGGATTTGAAAAACAAACCATGGACAAACCACAGTGCACTAGCCATGAAAAGCACATCTCTCCTCCTCCCCAGACCTGAGTGGGGGAGGATGAAAAGCTGGGATTTCAACCTCCAGACTGGGTTTCAGACATTGTGGATGAAGTAATTCCCATCATTCCAGAGAAATGAAATCTCTTAACATTCATACTTTTTCAGATAACCATAGATTCTGTGGCCAAAGCAGAGCCAGCACCACCACTCTCCTCCAACTCAATATGATTCTGACTCTTTTCAGAGTGCAAAGATCAAGCCTGACAGGTAGAAATACATAAAGCAGACTGTGGACACAGGTGCATCTATGCCTAGTAGCATGTCTGGTTCTCTCAGTAAAATGGACAGCAGACACTGTGCATTTTCTTTTGAGGTGAACATATCTGCGACAGTTGTAGGCCTTATCTTTTCCATATCTACACTGCTACATCCAAGTTTCCACTCTCCCAGGTGCGGGTTTCCGCAACAAATCTATTCCTGTGCCTTCAAAAGAAACATGCTTCCCAGAAACATGCATCAATGTAGAATTCAACCATTGGAAAATACCAACAAAGAGTTCCAAGTAGTTGACACACTTTAGAGAGAAAGATGTCAGATCCTTAATGACTACTCCCCAATCATGTATAACTGTGTCTGTAGTGATGAAACTTTGGGTTTATCCCATCAACAACCCTTCAAGAGACTTTTTATTCATCCAGATGTGCAGTGCTGTAGGCTTCGAGCTGACACTTATCTGCATAAATGTCTGGAGAACTTCAAATTCAAAGAAGTCACCCATCTCTGAAAGTCTATCTGAAAAGGAGTCCTAACAATTCTACTCCAATGGCCAGTGTTTAGCAGACAAAGACAAAAGGACACCAGTGTCCTCAGACTGAACTGGTTCAAGCTATTCTGAAATCTTATCCTCTTCTGTTACAATGTTGATGCTTGATAAGTATCCAAGTTCAACCCCATGAACACAATGTACTTTGAGCAAGAGAAGTTTTTCTAGTTTTATGACCATCTTTAATGCTTGTAAGCGTGCCGTTAAGAAACAGTGTGAAAGGGTCATACATATTTGGTAATGATGCCTGTGGTAGACAGAGGTAGTCTGAATGGAAAGACTAGGAACTCTGATATTATGAAAAATCTTAGATTTTTTGTTGGAAGCAAAAGGGAATGTGTAAATATGCATTCTTGAGATCTGTAGAGGTAAACCAGTCACCTCTATGCACAGAATTCAGAGATTCAGAATATTGATACACAAATGCTTGTGATTTTTCTGTATCAACACTTTAAGTCTTTAAACTCTGAGATCCAGAACAGGGAAAATGCCTCATTCCTTCTTGACAGAGTTGCCACTCAGATTCACACTGCATGGGACAAACTTTGTGTGAGTGGGCCCGTTGTCCCTTGGGACCAATGAGTAGGCTATACCATAGATGACCTTAGTGGACCCAGGGTCTGGCGCAAAGTTTTCAGTTGTTCAACGACCCTTCTTGGTCCTCCAAAGGAGTGAAGACCCCACATCAATGCAAGCATTCCTCCACCCTCTAACTCTGATCAAACTCACTGTAACTTTCCAGTTATCCTGAAGGCCTTGATTCTTCATGTGTGTTTGATTAGGGTTGGAGATAAACTCTATAGGACACTGGACCTTGAGGGCCAGAGAAAGCCATAAAAAAAGGCTATAAAAAAGTATTTTTCTCACCTAAAGTCATCAAGCTTGACAGCCAAATATATGGTAACTCTATATTTTTCTCTCTCTGGAGGGTTAAGTCTAGCTTGACAAACAACATGACAATATGTGTAGATGCCACAAGTGGAAAAATGCTAAATGAAGTGCTGAGTCATGTAGAGAAGGGGCAGGACTTCCCGAATGCAGGGGCTGCCAACCCTGGTCCTAGATTACCCCCAATGGCACGCATTTTGGATCTCCATTTTTTTGACAAACTTATTTCAGGTTTTGGAGTCTACTAGCAAGCTGATGAGTTTATTCAGATGTGCTTGATTAGATAACCATACAGAATGTGCAGAGATGTGGGTCCAGGGGGGCCAGGGTTGAAACCAATGCCTTAGTGCACTGACCAATGACCTAAATGTGTGGTAGTATCTGATTGTTAAAGAGATACTTCACCTAAAATAAAAATTATTTCTTCTTTTGAACTAAAAAGAAGATATTTTGACAACCAAGGGTATGTTGGTAACCAGACAGTAGATGGTAGCCATAGTACGGGGAAAAATACTATGGAAGTCAATGGCTACCATCAACTGTCTGGTTACCAACATTCTTCAAAATATCTTCTTTTGTGTTCAGCAGAAGAAAGAAACTCATGCAGGTTTGGAACAACATAAGGGGTGAGTAAATGATGACAAAATTAAAATTTTTGGGTGAACTTACCCTTTAAGTCTGACATCACGCGTCAGTTTCTGGGTTCAAATCAGATGCCAAAACCAACCTCTGTCAGATGCCAAAAGCAAACAACAAATTGTGCTAATATACACTATGTGCTGTAGTACCACCAAAAAATCCTGATCTTCGTACCGAAATCTCAGTTGGCTGAACTGTGGTTAATCTTTTTTGAATCACTAAAATATTGGTGTCTGGGACACCGTAAGCCCGGAGACTGTAGTGTACACCATGAGTTTTTATAAGCTTAGCTTAAAGTTGTGCAATAAATTAATAGTGCTCACGAGCAGCTGTCGAGATAGTATCCTCTCTTAAAACAGAGTAGAGGCTTGGACCTGGATACAGTATTCATGACGTCACAACTTAAGTTTTGGCTTCATGAATGGCCACACAGTTGCATGTACCGTAATGAGATTGTGTGCTAAAGTTTTAAACAATACTTTAAAAATAAAATGGATGTCAGCAGCTCTGAATAATGCGGTTTTGTTCTGACTCAATCCAACTTTCAATTACGCACATTTGTTGACCTAGTGTGACTTCATGGTTGTTGTTTTGATTGTTTGAGCTCATGGTAACACGTTATCGCATGCTGATGGCTCACATGTCATCATGTTTTGATGCATGAACTAACCTCATTTCACTGTTGACCTTTACTCTGCTTGGCATGTGTGTTTTTTGTGTCTGTGAACTTACTGAAATCTAGCTAAACTATACTCATCCACACTAGACTATGTCAGACAGCCCCGGTTGGATTTTTCATCAGGCGAAGGAATCATTCAGCTCTGAGAGGCAGACCGTCTTGTGTTCGGAAACCCGTTGCTGGTTATCCTGAGACTGTGTCTGGGATCACTTCTGTCTCACTGTAATTTGTGTGTGTGTTTCAGGTTCCCCTGAGTGCAAGTATGTCTCAAGTGCGTCTCCACTCCTCTAATCCTAACCTATGTGCGGAGTTGGCTGATTTTCAAGCCCCCGTCACACGTCTGACTGACAGCATCGACAGCGCCAGTGACTACATCAAACTGCAGGAAGATTTCTGCATCATTGCACAGAAAGGTGAACAAAACTTTATGCCAGTGTTTCCTGCACTGCAAGTCAATGAATATACATTGTATTACAAATGTAATTTGTAGTGAATTGTTTTAGTGAATTAGTGAATTTTAGTGAATTGTTCAAAAAGTCAAAAATTCATTGGCAATGAACTTTCTACATCTGTGAGCTCTTAACTGTTTACTGTTAACGTGTTATGTATAGTTAAGTTTGTCGGACTAAAATTAGTGTAATTAAAGATGAAAAAACAGTATTATAATTTTGACTATGTAGTCAGGACTAATTAAATTTTTTTGTTTCTGGTGATTCACTGAGTTCTGTTGGAAACGCTGCTTCAGGCATTCAGTTACTCACCAAAAAACAAAAGGTGCACATCTGTTCTTGAGCGATAGCGGGTTGCAGGTCCAGGCCACAGGTTCTGACCCAGAGACAAAGCCTGAACTTGTGTGTGTGTTTGTTGCAGTGCACTCTCTTCTGAAGTCTGCCTTCAACACAGTGGCCATAGAGAAAGAGAAGATTAAACAGGTACTGACGGAACAGGAGCAAACCGGCCAATCAAATCAGATTTTGACCCTCCGCCGCTCCCTGTCACAGGTCTGCTCCACCCACCGCTCATTGTTACTGTTATAATCAATGAAAACAGCAAGAAAAAACACTAACACTTTTATTTGTGTAGGATTTATTTTTCCACCAACATGTGACTTCATCTTTGCTTTTATGTTTTTGTAAAACTTCACATCATGCCATTTAACAGACTTTTACACTACCGTTCAAAAGTTTACAGTACCACTTTTTTTTTTAAAAGTAATTAATACTTTTATTTAGCAAGGATGTATTAAATTGATCAAAAGTGACAGGAAAGACATATGTTAGAAAAGTTCTTTTATCTGTCCTTTGATGTGAAACAGCACAGCTGTTTTTAACATAATCAGAAATGTTTCTTGTTTCTCAAATCAGCATATTAGAATGATTTCTGAAGGATCATGTGACACTGAAGACTGAAAATTCAATGCATAATCAATGCATAATGATGCTGAAAATTCAGCTTAGATCACATACATTACATTTTGCAATATGTTTTCATAGAAAACAGTTATTTTAGATTGTAAAAAATATTTCACAATATTACTGTTTTTATTGTAATTTTCATTAAATAAATGCAGCTTTGGTGAGCAGAAGAGACTTCTTTTGTCTTACCGACCACAAACAGTTGAACGGTAGTGAACATTTAGAATCGGATTTACATTTCCATCCTCTAGCCCAGGGGTGCCTAATAGGTCGATTCTGATCTACCAGTCTATCGCAAAGATGATGCTGGTAGATCGCACACAATTATAATAAATGCTTTTTTTAAAGGTGCCGTAGAACGTGTTTTCAAAAGATGTAATATAAGTCTAAGGTGTCCCCTGAATGTGTCTGTGAAGTTTCAGCTCAAAATACCCCATATATTTTTTTTTATTCATTTTTTTAACTGTCTATTTTGAGGCATCATTAAATATGCACCGATTCAGCGTGCTTCCCCTTTAATTCCTCCTCCTTGTAGCTACTTAATAATGAATCCGTTTGAACGGCTGACCATCGCATGTGCTCCGTCAGTGTTGATTGACACCAGTTTAGACATTGGCAGCGACAAAGATTATGTAAAACTGTCTGATTCTATTCAGTGCAAGTCATTAGAATAAGGTAAATGCCCTGGCTAATGTAATCCGTTGTGATGTAAGTATTTTGAGTTTAGTATTAAAATTGAAAATTGTTAAAATTGAATATCAACAATGAACATTTATTTTTTATTTTCCTGAATTCCATGTAGAGATGCATGCAGTAGTAGCAACAAGCATTTGAAATTAAGCTTTTTTTTTTTTTTTTTGGGTTGGTAGATCTCATTTAGTTTATCATTTTAAAAGTAGATCATCAGGCAAAAAAGTGTGGGCACCCCTGCTCTAGCCTAAGAAGAAGCAGATTTGTTATAGAAAATGAAATAATTAGATCCAGATTTTTTTTTTTTTTTTTGACCCTTCATACACTCATCTGCTCATTTGTTCTGGATGATTCTGTTGTTTAGGCCTTGTCCCAGAATGCTGAGCTGAAGACCCGTCTGAACCGGATCCACTCTGAGTCAGTTCTGTCTGAGCAGGTCGTCAGTGTCAACATCATCAGCAGTCCCGACGAGGTCTGATATTCCTCTGCTCTGACCACCCTTCGAGTTCACAACACTGAAATGCATTTCATGTGAATGACACTGGGGCTTGGAAATTGTGTGGTCGTTGAACAAATAGCTGGTCAGGATAGACTCTTTTTCTTTTTTCGGTCGAGAAGATCAAGTTTTTAATGATGTTTATATGTCTATGTGCTGTTTTAATATGCTTTAATTAAAACCATGTGCAAATTCATTAGTCAACACCATTGCAGAGTATTTTCTCCTTAAAACTGCAGTGGAAAATAGACAGTCTCAAAAACACAGTTTGAAATCAACCCTGTTGTCTACGCCACAAATATGTTATAAGTAACTAATCACGTCAACGGGCGAAGCAGGGGGGTTTCTAGAGAAGCCAGGTTATCCTATTATATTTTTCTGTTGATATGAAAAATCTGGTACATTTAGCAGTAAAGCAGGTGAATTATGAATATGAAGAGTACATTTGCAAAAACCGATAAACGTCAAGTAATGCTGTGCATTATTCTCCACATATAGCACACTCTGAACCCTAAATCCATTTTGTCACAATAGCAGTATTGTCCACTGTCAAGGCATCACGAGTTCAGCAGAAACCGACAAGCACCCTTGCTGTTTGTGTTTGTGAACACAACCCGATAAGTCCGTTTTAGTGAATCAGCGCGCAGTATTCAGGTCAGGTGACTAGGCTGCTAGTCACTTCGAAAAGTTTCGTCAAAGCTGATTAAAAGTGATCGAGGTTTTATAATTTCGACTCCTGCAACTCCTTGTACACCATACATGTCTTGCACTTTTGCATTTGTGTGTGTGTGAGCGTGCACGAGTCTCTGTGTGTGTGTGCCCATCTGTTAGTGTGTGAGTGTGCCTATATGTTCACACTTGTGTTTGAGTGTTTTAAATGCAATTACTTGGGTTTTGTTTAACTCTGAAACATAAAATGTGGAGTTATCTTCTTTTGCCAAAAAAACGACTGTTGGAGTTATCTGCTTGTGCTAAAAAACTAACTTTTAATATATATAAAAATCATACTTTCAATGAACTTAAATTTTGTAAGTTACCTGTATTTTGTTATTACTTAATCAAAACAACCCAACTGCAGTTTGATTGATATTACTTGAAATGCACAATAAAAAACATGATTTATGAGATTTAACAAGAAACGGAGTTATCAGTTTTTGCAAATGAACTCTTCATATGATGTATATTACGATGTTATGATGAACTATATGCCTTTCTCCACTGACTTTCTATGATATTCAAAGCGTTTCTAAGGATGCTGATTTTCAGAAGGTAGCTGTCTGACTTTGAGATGAAGAGATGAATATTGGCAACACATTATTAGCTGTTTGATAACGCAGTACAGTTATGTGTCCGAAGTTGTAAAGAGCGATACATAAAACACATTATCATTCTGAAACATGGACTTGTAGACGAGTCTGTATAATTCACTCTTCATCTTCTTCTGAATCAGTTTCTGGTTCAAACATACAGTATGTGGCTGAATTAAACCAATATTTCCATTTGCATTTATGTAGCATTTACTACAGTAAAGTTGGCTGAGTGGATCCCAATAGTTCGGGTAGTCCGAGCTGGTGTGAGTGAGTGGACGCGGGGACTATTTTGCATATTCATGGATCCGCATATACTAAATGAAGCAAGGGGTGTAGAGTCACATTTAAGCTATTTTAAGGCAAAAAAAACAACAACATTTAAATATGTCATTTTGGTGATCAAAGATGAGTTTTAAGGGAGAAAATTATTGGCTACAGGGGGACTTTAATTATAGGGTTAAAAAGGTACTCTTGTTTTTCTGAACACAGTGTCACTGTTTAAGCTTGAAATGTCACATTTGCTCTTGTTTGGGTGTTTAAAGGATGAATCAGATGGAAAGAGACAGTCTGTATTCTGGCCTCATACACTTTGGCTGCAATACAACCAAACAGAGCAATCATTGGACCTAATGAGTCCCACAAGATGCTGCCCGTACTGATCAACCATGTGTTTAACTATTGGCAACAGACATTGTGTTTCAAGATTTTCACTTTCCACAAGACTTAAATCCGTCAAGCTTTTGTGTTCCTTGCATCAGGTTGTAAGTCTTTGTTAACTGGTCTTGAATACAAGTGGCTGTCTGTGATAAATTTGAGCTCGGTGAAGCAGATTGATTCTGTGATTGTTCATGATGTCGTTTATAAACCACTATGACACATAATAATTGTGTTGTTTCTGTGACCAATGCAGCCTGTATGCACAGTGATTATACAGAAATGAGACTAAAATAATGGTAATAGAGATCCTTCCCCATTTTCATGACACTCCTCACTGTTGCTGAGATCACAGTTTTGAATGAACGGTGGAGAATAAGAAATAAAAGCAGGCAATCCTTTAACTGTAAGTGTTTGTGTGTGTTTTGTAGGCAGGTGAGCCGCTCTGCGTGGGCATCCCTCTCTCTCAGCAGGTGTCCAAATGAGAGCAGACTCTCCATGTCAGAGTCAGTGTCTGAGTTCTTCGACGCTCAAGAGGTGCTTCTGTCCGCCAGTTCATCAGAGAACGAGGTGTGTGTGTGTGTGTGTGTGTGTTCATGTCAAAGACATCAACTGCATGCTGCTGCTGAGTGCAGAAGGTGATATACAATGCAATGGTGACACTTTATTTTACAGTTATTTTACAGATTTTTAATGTTTTAGAAAGGAGTCTCTTCTGCTCACCAAAGCTGCATTTATTTAATTAAAAATACAGTATAAATTGTGAAATATTATTACAGTTTAAAATAACTGTTTCTATGTGAATATATAGTAAACAGTAATTTATTTACTGTGATCAAAGCTGAATTTTCAGCATCGTTACTCACATGTCACATGATCCTTCAGAAATTATTCTAATATGCTGATTTGATGCTCGAGAAACATTTCTGATTATTATCAATGTTAAAAACAGTTTCAACATATTTCTGTGGAAACTGATACATTTTTTTCATGATTCTTTGATAAAAATTAAGTTAAAAAGAGCAGCATTTATTTGAAATAGAAATTCTTTGTAACATTATAAATCTTTACTGTAAGTTGTTGATCAACTTAAAGGGTTAGTTCACCCAAAAATTAAAATTCTGTCATTTATTACTCACCCTCATGCCGTTCCACACCCGTAAGACCTTCGTTCATCTTCGGAACACAAATTAAGATATTTTAGTTGAAATCCGATGGCTCAGTGAGGCCTCCATAGCCAGCAATGACATTTCCTCTCTCAAGATCCATTAATGTACTAAAACATATTTAAATCAGTTCATGTGAGTACAGTGGTTCAATATTAATATTATAAAGCCACGAGAATATTTTGGAGCGCCAAAAAAACAAAATAACGACTTATTAGTGATGGCTGGTTTCAAAACACTGCTTCAGGAAGATTGAAGCGTATGAATCAGTGTGTCGAATCATGATTCAGATCGTGTGTCAAACCGCCAAATGGCTGAAATCATGTGACTTTGGCGCTCCGAACCGCTGATTCGACACACATTCATTTGTGCTCCGATCTTCCTGAAGCAGTGTTTTGAAATCGGCCATCACTATATAAGTCGTTATTTGTTTTTTGGAGCACCAAAATATTCTCGTGGCTTTATAATAATATTGAACCACTGTACTCACATGAACTGATTTAAATATGTTTTTAGTACATTAATGGATCTTGAGAGAGGAAATGTCATTGCTCCCTATGCAGGCCTCACTGAGTCATCGGATTTCATCAAAAATATCTTAATTTGTGTTCTGAAGACTAATGAATGTGTCCAAACTTGGTTGAATCATTGCATTTATCAGTAATGTTTGGGATTTATCATCTGTGTCATGTGTGTGAGCTTTATCTGTCTTTGAAGTGTTTATTTGTATGTTTGCACGCCGCACTGCAGTAGGTCATTACAGACACAAACACACACATTTTACAGTTAGCCAGCACTGCGCAAAATGAAAGACAGTGAGTAACATCACCTCCCATCTCTCTCTCTCTCTCTCTCTCAGGCCTCTGATGACGAGTCTTACGTCAGCGATGTGAGTGATAACATTTCAGAGGACAACGCCAGCGTCACAGATAACGTTTCCAGACAGAGTAAGATCGTCTCCCTCCTCCTCGCTTTGTTCTGTTCATTAGAGCAGGGCGCATCCTGATGGGACACATGACCTTTACACACACAAACACGCATCCACCCACATGAACTGAAAGACAAATGCTCTCTCAGATATCTTGTCTACAGTATTTAACGTAAAATTCTTAATATTGTAATGTGAATATAAAAATATAAAATCTAAAGTGGTTAATATCACAGAGCATGTCAAGAGATCATATTTCACCCCAAAACCCAATGAAAAAACAAACACAAATTTTTTGTATTGTATTGTGTTTTCATTTTGACATTATTTTAAGGAAAGTTAATGGTTATTTTATTTCCACTAACAAAATGTTTTTTTTTATGCTTTTAGTTTTATTTTATGATAATCAGTATATCATCCAGCCCTGGTATCCCATGAGTAACCTTGTGTTTCTCCCTCAGTGCCTAATGGTGATCTGTCCAGTGGTGCGTTCCGTAACGGCAGACGTACGTGTCTCCCTGCTCCCGCTCCTGACACGTCCAACATTAACCTGTGGAACATCCTGAAGAACAACATCGGGAAAGACCTGTCGAAGGTGTCCATGCCAGTGGAGCTGAACGAGCCCCTGAACACACTGCAGCACATGTGTGAGGAGCTGGAGTACACAGAGCTGCTGGATAAAGCAGCCCAAACCGACGACCCCTATGAACGCATGGTACGCTCCAGCTCTTAAAGGGATAGTTCACCCTAAAATAAAAAATCTGTCATCAACTGCTCACTTTGTCATTCCTAACCCCGTTCATCTTCTTTTCATCTTCAAAAACTACATGAAGACATTGTAATCCATATGAATCGAGCGGTTTATTCAAAGTCTTCTGAAGAGACACTTTATATGAAGAACAGATTTAGGCTTTTATTCACATTGATCAACACACATAGAGCACATCTTATTTGTTAAACAGAAGCTCAACCGTACTTGCTTTAGGCATGAGAACGAATCCCATCCATGTGGATTACGTGTACAATTGTCTTTATAAACTTTTTGATGCAAAGTTATGGTTACATGGACATTCAATGGAAGGACAGAAATCTTTAGGTTTCATTAAAAGTATATCGGTAGCACTTTATAATATGTATACAGTAATAAAGTACTTACAAATCATTAACAAACTTTTAGTCTATAGCAGGGATGTCAATAGATTATTTTTTTTTTAAATTGTGATTAATCGTGATTAATCGCACACAGATTGAAGTGTGATTTTTACAAAACTGTATTTTTCAGCTTTTTTCAAGGTAAATTTAGATGTCTTTCCAAAAAAATTACTCTTGCAGACACCAAATAACCAAATTATATGATTTCATATAATTCATACATTTATGTACACCAAAAGCACCCATAAAAATCACAGCAAAAAGTTTCAGAAATTCACAGTGTATAGTATGTGCAACAGCAAAGAGCTTGTTTCCATTTTAGAGTCAAGTTGCGATACTGAACAGGACCACATGGTGATGCCAAAAAAACCTAAACCAAATGCCTTGACCTGCATATATACTAAAGTACACAGAAACATACACAGGACAAATCCAAACATTATCCTGAATGTGTGTGAAAACAACGCGAATGTACTGAAATATGAAATCTTCTGGAAAGCTTTGTGTGCATAAATACAATGTGCGATCAGTGCGTCGAGAGCGCGCTCATTCATGATTTGTTTGCGCATCAATATAACAGACTCACGCGTGCTTCTGTACGCCACCGCAATCGTCTTTACTTTGATTGCAGTTCTCATCCATCAAAACTTTCATAGCAAGAAGCTGGTTTGCTTTATCCAGCCGGGAAACATTTTCATATCATCTGTCCATACAGCGGTGGGATGTTTCGACGTTCCGTTCAGACCGGAACAGCATGAGGCGGGAGGGCTCGTGCTCTTCAGATACAATGACTCTATATGACACTATATGACAGACGTCAAAACAGACACTGGAATGAATAATTCTCTCTGCCATCTCTGATATAATCAGCATGGACTTTAAGATCATCTAACTGCGTGACGTAAATCACATTATGATGCAATTTCACATGCTTCCGTAATTTTTCGCGTTAAATGCATCAAATTATTTTAACGCGTTAAGGATTTTGAATTAATTGCATGCGTTAACACGTTAACGTTAACAGCCCTAGTTTATAGTTAATTTAGTTATCTGATAGTTATTTACTGATCTATCCTTGATTAACAAATTTTTAGCACAGTCTCTGTTTTGTTTTGTCCCTTTGTATTGACATTCGTTCACAAAGCAGTCCGGTATGAAATGATTCGCACAGATATAAACAAATTTCGGTAGAGTTGAGGGAGAATTTTCTAAAACAAAATGAATCCACCTCGTCTTCAGCCGCTCAGGTTTCATGAGTAAATAGAGAGAGCTCTGTGGATTAATCCATCCAGCTACAGAACACCTAAAACCCTTGGGAGACATTCTTGTCAGTGCAGCAATGGCGGACTGTGTACAACTCAGTGTCTGTCAACATTCGTGGGCGGGGCCTGTGGCTTTTGTGACGTCACACTGCCAGGGATCTGGAAACCACTTGTTCAGAGACACTGCTTATGATTTATGGGGATTAAAAAAAAGGAGTGGCTGGATTTTTTTAATTATAGGGTGATTGTGTACACACACTGCCAACACACATTTATATCCAAACACCATGCCAAAGTGAATTTTGCATAATAGGTCCCCTTTAAACCAACAAACCAACCTTTTATTAGACATTAATTGCATTCATATATATATATATATATATATATATTATATATGTATGTTGTTAACAAAGCATAAAAAACACAAACTTAATGTTTACATATGAGCTAATTAAACAATAATACTTGTTAATTCCAGTAATAATGAATGAAGAACTCACTTATTGTATATAGCCTATTAATATATTAACACTGTAGAATCTGCAATGTATTAACTATGAATTAACTATAAACTAAGTAAATGATGAATCTTCAGCGTCACCAACAAGCACTTGTGACCAGTTGCTTGTCGAAGGTAGTCTGTCCACTGTAACCAGCTTGACCACAATGGTCTACCAGGTCAAAATCAGGTTCACCAGTCAGTAGTCCAGTTGATCAACCATCAATACCAGACTATTAACTTGAAACTGATAATAACAAGTAAAATCGGATTTATCAGCAGGGAAAGGTAGTCCAGAGTGTCCGAGGAGAGACTCGCACAGAAACATGCCTACATACACTCACCTACATACATAGTGATATAACAGGAGGTGCGAAGTGGCTTGTGGAAGGGCGAACAGGGCCTGAAGCAGGGAACACATGTCCCTTGTGGAGAGGGAAGTGGGAATTTACCTCTGGCCTCATTAAGTCTTTTAAATGTAGCCTAGTTTTAGTGTCCACACATAGTGACGCATACTCTGACACATTCTCCTCGCTGCAGCGGCACTGGTACCGTAGTACTGATGCTGCAGTGTAGGCGGCTGAGTGCTGCACATTTCCTGAGCCAATCTCATGAAACCTGTCAAGAACGAATGTCAGGTAATGTTTCACCCCCAAATCATAAGAAGAAATGATATTTTAAACAGAAAAAATATTAACAAAATCAAAAATTTGAGCCAGAGACCTCTGGTTGAGTTGACACGGAATAACCCTATAATAATATTTAAGCATTTTGCCATTTAAATATGATTTATTAAATTGCACAATGTTATTATTTATGATTTTTCCTGAAAATAATGTCTCAATGCACAAAAAAGGTCCTTAGAAAATTATTTGATTTTTAAATATTTGATTTATATTTATGTTTTTTCCCCTTATTTCTTATTTTCTCATTTTTATTCTCATTTGGAGAACATGGCCTGATACATTCTTGATATATTTTGTGATATTAACCCCTTCGGTATGACCCAAAACCATGCAGACTATATGTTTGTGTGGATGTAATGATCTCTTAAGGCACACTTATTCGATTATCTTGTTTCTGTAGGCACTGCTCGGTCTGTATAAAGTGCACACAGTCTATCTGGACTCCATGGTTTCAGTAGTAATGAGTGTATTGACAGGTTGCTTTGTTTGTGTGCAGGCGATCGTTGCAGCGTTTGCAGTTTCAGGATACTCCTCCACCTATTATAGAGCAGGCAGTAAACCCTTTAACCCACTTCTAGGAGAAACATATGAATGTATCCGTGAAGATAAAGGATTCTGCTTCTTTTCTGAACAGGTACAAATTACAAGTTATTTTATCACACTCACACACTCACACTAGCTGCAGTACCTGTTCCAGGTGAGTTCCTGTCCTTCACTATATCACTGCACCACTTTCACTGTGCATGTGGTGTGTGTGTGTTTGCTGATAGCAAGGCCATCAATAGTCCTCTGGCGAAGGTTCTTCCTGTGTGACTTGAAAAGAGTCTTTGTCAGCATTGAACTTTTACACTGCCTGTGTGTGACATAATACAGTGCGTTCATAGAGGAAACCCTTTCACAGGCTCATAGTAGTGTAATTCTTCTAGTTTTATCTCACATCCACACACACACACACACTGATATAAACTGACATGTGTCTCCCTCCACTGGAGTCTGGATATGTGAGAGTGAAAGAGACACCACTGCAGCCCTTCATTTTACCATTCAGACCATTGTTGTTTTCAGACTGAATCAGCTGAATAATTACATTTAATTCTAATACTGGCTTTTAAGCATCTACTGTATACCAGAGGAACATTTTTGTGGCCACTTTTTTTATGGCTCAAGGAGACATTTTTGATGAATGAATTGTTCCATTTAAGTATCAGCTTATTCTTTCAATATTTCTCTTAAAGGCACAATATGTAAGATTTTTGATTAAAATATCCAAAAACCACTAGAATAGTGTTATACATAGTTTGTTTACTTGTTTTTTTATGTTTCCAAGAATGTTTAAATCCAGAGAAATAAGCAGTTTTAACCGTGCGTCCCCTATCAATGACATCGTACCTGCATTATCCTCGATGTTTTATTTTGTAGAAACCACGGAGACATCAAAGACGCTTTAATATATTGCATGTTTTATTAGACAGATAGACGAGCAACTGTTTGGATACATTTATAGACAGAAAACTAATTATTATAGCTCAACACGTTTAGTCTTATTGTTTGAATCTCATTTCTTGATTTACTGCGAGTTTTTATGCCTCCGAGAAAAACACTATTTTGTGAAGTAGCTAACATAGCATAATCAGATGCAGCTTCATTATTAGTAACAGTAATACATAATTTTATCCATCATACAATACGTTTTAAAATGAATTTCATGCCATTTATCAACGCAAGACATCCAATATTAATATGATATTCTAAAATCGATCTATCTTACTGCAGTGTGTCTCATATCAGCCGCCGAGTGAACGCTCAGAGTAATGTTATAGCATCATTTTCAACACACTCAAATATATATAATATGATAAAACAGTGCTGCGTTACCCAACATAAGCTTGACCGGAAGAAGCAGAAGCAGCGACTGTGGCATAATAAAAGCTCCACTGCTCTCAAGACGTGTGTCGCGCTCATCTCTCATTAGCAATCGCTCCTGCGGCCTCGTTCATCTCCTACAACACTCGCCCTGCTCTGCTTCATACTATAGTAATGTTAATAGTCTCATCCATGGACATGATTTCTGCCCGAGTCCATCCCGATTCTTTTCCACCGGCTGTGAGGTGAAGACGACATCTCCCAAGATTACACTCTTAATCTCGGCGTCATCAAGCTATGCCTTTGTTTTGAATACATGACCTCTAGCGGCGAAAATTTACATATTGTGCCTTTAAAACAACTGTTTTTAAATAAAGAAGCAAATTAGAAATATGTATAAAGAATATAGAGCCACAAAAAGAATGTAAGAGCAGCTCAGATCATTCAATCTTGGAGAATTTGATTGGGAATATTCTTGAAATCTTTGCCTTTTGATGGCAAATCTGAGCACAGTCTGAGACACTTTTGAGATCTCATGAGTAGTCGCATGGAAAACCCAAAGTATACATCAGTTTTGACGCGGACGCTAAAGGCCCCGATATACTCATGGCTTAGGTGTAAATAGACTTTCAAAATACCTTTGCTGCGATGTATGTTAATATTTGCTGCACGCTTTCCTATCAATAACAAAATAACTCAATGGACTGAACAGAAGAAAAGAACCAGAGAAGATTTCCAAGTCAAATAAGGCGGAGCCTCACAGCCACACCTACCCATTACGTAATCGACATGAACCAATGGTAGCTCAAAGGTGTTTACCAGCTGGAGTGAACTTTTCTGGAAAGTTTTGCTTTCCTGAGATGAACTTTGTTTTGGCCTGATTTTTTGAAATTACATTAGATCAGTTTGTTTTTTGTTTTCACTTGAAGTAAATCAGGGCCTTAAAGGTGGTACAGAGGATGATTTCGTCGACTGAGTTTTTGAAATGAGCGCATGCGGAAGAACAACCCCCCTCCTTCACAGCTCATTTCAAGTGAACGCCTCCCAAAACTCATGTTTGTTTACCACAGGCATTCGCTGTGTTATTAAGCCGGGCACACATTTAACGACTAGCTAAAACATTCTGACTGTGCTCAACATACAGCGATAGTTTCCTGCTCTGAAAGCAGATTTATATACTTTCACATGGAATTTGAACACCGACTGTAATCGCAGACTAAACGCAACTGGCTCTGACTGGACGCGTTTGAGCGCGATCAGTCATAAGTATCAATTTACATTCATAATCGGCCTTACAATCGTTAAGCCGCGCACACACTTAGTGGATTCATTATGTCGGACTCACCGCAGGTAACTCATAATCTGCAGTTGTTACTCCTGTCTCCTGACAAAAACATTGCATGCGGCGCCTGTAGTGTGGAAAGTTACTGGAGTGCGCAGCCGCGCGTCTCTCACAAGGAACTTCATGGCAGTGATTGACAAGCCAGAGGGCCAATCATCGCGTAACGATGGATGTTTTTTAAGGCCCTACCTCGTGCACAGATGATGTATATTAATAATATTCCTTTCAGTGCACCTAATAAATAGTCTTTTATCACTTAGTAAAGACAGTTTCAAGTAATATTGCAAAAATGTATAAAACCAAACATCCTCTTTACCACCTTTAATCCCAAAGTATACTTTGGATTTTCACATGTACACTGCCCTCCAAAAGTTTGGAAACAGCATATATATTTGGAATATCAGCATAAATCCTTATCATTTTTTGGTGCAAATACATTACAGTAACTGACATTATCATTGAAGACCAGCAATAATAATTTTTATTTTGATTACATAATAATGGCATATATACATGTCAAAGTCGGACATGCCCTTTGCCAGCTGTGATGCGGGTTACTGGTTTAAACTTGGCCCAGGTTTGTAAAATATTCTTGGGTCAGCACACCTTAATAGCTTCAACAATTGATTGCCAATTAAGTTTAGAATACAATGAAACAATCAGAACCCAGTTTAGGTCAGATAGCTGCTAATGCTGGATATTCTGATGAATCGAAAATTTAAGTTTTTTCTATGTATGAACTGTTTATGTCAGTGGTCTCAAACTCAATTCCTGGAGGGCCACAGCTCTGCACAGTTTGTCCAACCCTAATCAAACACACCTGGTCCAGCTAATCAAGGTCTTCAGGATATTAGAAACTTCCAAGCAGGTGTGAGTTGGAGGGTTGGAGCTAAAACTATGTAGAGCTGTGGCCCTCCAGGAACTGAGTTTGAGACCACTGGTTTATGTAATAAAATATGTTTTCATAGTTTGTGTTGTCCCTTATCAGTGCAAAATTATCACAAATTAAAAAGGATTCATGCCAATATGTCCAAAACCCCACTTTTCTGGGCGTTTCCAAACTTGGAGGGCAGTGTATGTTAACACACGGCACAGCCGTTCAAAGTATACCCATTTGATAGCATGTGCGGACATCCTCATCCAGGGTCTGCTCTATTTCTCGCAGAAGTTATGACATGAAAATTTGTAGTTGTTTAAATAGAGTGCATCTCTTAATCCCCTCACCACAAGCAGTCAACTCGGGTCAGCCAGTAGTTTTTTTTTCGGGGTTAGTTTTTCACATACATTGTCAGCCGCTTATGGAAAAACTAATTCAGCAAAAAAAAAACTCAAGGCGCATGCGCGTGCAGTATGAGTATGTGCAATTAGAAAAATCTGTCTGTGTGCATAAAGTATGTGTATACATTGCTGATGATGAAATTTATCACTTGCACTGTATGTTAACCCTAGTGTATGCATAAAAACTTGGCCTTAACTCATTTTGCTCTCCATAGACTTTAGATGCAGTCATATTGCAGACGAATTTACGGTCTTACCAGCAAAGTATACTTGACTTTTAAGCGTTCACGAAGAGTCAGATAGTGTGTGTGGCGCAAAATTTCGTCATCAGAAAGTACTGTATGCGCACCGCGGATTTTGTTATTTAGTTTATCCACAAGGTGGCAACAGTGCACTTGGGGCGTCGATTCACAAGGTAGTTAAAGAAAAACTGCCTAAACAGAACAGACTGGAACGCATGCAAGCTACAGCGACAATGGAGGCCGACATAGATGAGAGATTGTGTGAAGAGGTTAGAAAGTACCCTCATTTGTACAACCGTAGCATGAAAGAGTACAAAGATGTTTACATGGATTGTAACTCGGGAGAGAGAGATTGCTCTAAACTGGAGCTGGGTGCGACTGTGTGCGTACACTAGCGTACACGTAAAAAAACGAAGTATACCCAGGGCTTAACACTGTGTGGTAACAACCTGAAACATGAAAAATCACATTTTTGTTTGAAATAATAAAAATGTAGTTTTACCTAAAACTTGAACACTGATCTTTTGCTGATTACAAGCTCTGGTATTTCTTGCAGGAAGTGCAGATCTAGTTATTATTAATTTCTCTGAATTAATTTATGCTAATTCCTGTGCTTCATTAATAAACTTGAGCGAGTGATTATATTTTTTCATCTGTGTTCAGGTGAGCCACCATCCGCCCATCTCCGCCTGTCACTGTGAGTCACAGAACTTCACCTTCTGGCAGGGTAAGACTGATACCACTCCTATGGTTTTGCTCTCAAAGCCTTTTACTATCAAATAAAGTGTATGTGTTTGTGCTGCAGACGTCAGATGGAAGAATAAGTTTTGGGGGAAGTCCATGGAGATTCTTCCCATCGGAACAGTGAATGTCATGCTGCCCAGGTACAGTCTCTGTCTGTTTCTCTCTATCATTTATCCATCTTTCATCTGTCCACCGCTGTCTATGGCCCTGTTTCCAACTGGTGCGTTTTGGTCGATCGGATCACAAGCGGCCAACGCTAAATACAGGTATAAATGGGTGTAAAACATTTTGAGCTTGTCCACTTTCGACCACTTCCAGAGGTCGAATGTGTTCGAACAGCCACAAAAGACCGCCTACTCTCCGCCTACTGACGTAACAAAACATTACAGGAAGTGCGCGCTAGCCAGACGGGATTTAAACTTTGTCGGCTGAAGCCCAATTTTCTCTCATTCCTGATATCTGCTGTTATCCGTGTGCTGTTCTCCGTGTGTTTTTCCGTCATCTGGCGCCCGGCGTTTATATGTAAATTGCTCAAGCTTATTTTGTCCATTAGATCAAAAGATCTGAAAAAACCCATACATTTACCCACCCATAGACCCTCCCCTCGAAGAAATCAGGACAGAAGTGGTTGAAAGTGGACAAAAGAGACGGATTAAAACACCAGGTGTTAACGGGAATGTGTCTCCCTCGTCTAGTTGTGATCCGATTGACCAAAACGCATCTTAATACCAGGTGTGAACAGGGCCTATCAGTCTGTCTGTCTTCTCCTTCATCAGCATTTGCTTCTGTAACTGTTTTTTATATGTGCTGGTAGTTATGGTGATCACTATGAGTGGAACAAGGTGACGACGTGCGTCCACAACATTCTGAGCGGGAGACGATGGATCGAGCATTATGGCGAGGTCACGATCAAAAACACTCGCAACCCTACCTGCATCTGCAAGCTCACCTTTATTAAGGTACATGCACATCATATACATCACAAATGATGCACTAAGGTCTGTTTCTCAACTAGGGCATTTCAGCAAACTTTCAGGGGGCCCCAATAATTCTTAAAATTATTTAAAGGCTATTTTAAAGACTACTAATTTTGTTTTGCAGTCTCCTACAGCAGGTTTACATGCATCCAAGGTCAAAAAACTCTTTCTCATGATATCCGTTGTGGCATCAGCTCTTTTCTCACAGTGTCTGAAACGGTTTGATAAAGGATTCAGTTTCTATAAAGTATAAACCCCTCCTTTCTGAGAGCATGCTTTGGTCAGATGGCTCAGTCTGTTGTGACTGGTCTACCTCTTACAGCGCATGTCAGAAACCAAAGGCTCATTATCATATCTGAATTTCAGCTCTTCCTCAGCTCTTGATTCACAGTGATACAAACAGGATTTGCTTTGGCAGCAGAAAACAGCATCTTCTTGACATGAACAACATGAACCAAACTCTTCCAGTCTCAGCTACAACTACAATGTTTGAGGGTCAAAGTTCACCAGCAGCCAATGAAGACCATAGACTGGCATTATGCAAATGAGTTTCAAACCTATGTAGGTTCAGCAGGAAGTGAGACTGAATTACTGACGTTTCAGCAGTTCAGAACCGATTCTTGCTTTAGAGAGACAAAAACTCCACATATCTGCACTTTGATCTTTGAAACTTTGCAGATCTTTTACATTCACAAACATCTATTACACACTACAGGAAAGGGAATATCCCAAAAAGCATAATAGAGGAACTTTAAATTTAGTTATATTAACAATTTTTATTAAAATGCTAAAAAAACACTAAAACTAAAGATGCAAAACATTAAACTGACATCATATTTTTGAGATTTTTAATAAAACATAAATACAAAAGGAACATATCAGTTTAGATAGGAGGGCCTTCGAATATTGTCTTGGACAAAGGGAGGCCTTGGAGTCACAACGGCTGAAAATGCTCAAAGGAACAGAGCAATGTTTTGAAAGCACAACAGACTGACAGTGTTACACAGTATTTTAATTGAAAAAAATGTATTACGATTTAAAATATTTGTTTTCAATTTAATATATTTTAAAATGTTATTTATTTCTGTGATGAAATTAGAAATCATTTAATATGATTTAGACAACAACATTTAACGGCAGTTACATTAACAGCTGCAAATAAAAGATTCCTGTCATAAGAGCAGCTAATAGGGGGATGGACACTGCACTGCGTTGTCATAGTAACAGTACGGGACACAATTCCCTCCAGAATTCCCACTTCAAGCCCCAGGAGCCTTTCCCTTTGGAGCTAGTAGGGCATAGTCACCTCCAATCAGTATTCACCCTATGTTTGCAACAGAAAACCATACTCAAATGGTTTCATAATCGTATCATGACTCTTCGTCTACAGATTCCCAGCCCTAATCAGTGTATGTGTGTTTGTGTCCAGGGAAACTACTGGAGCTCGAATGTGAATGAGGTGCAAGGATCTGTCATGGACCTGGAGGGGAAAGTCATTCACAGACTGTTTGGGAAATGGCATGAGGGTCTGTACTGTGGAGTCCCACCTTCAGCCAAATGCATCTGGAGACCAGGTACACACTCTCACAAATTCAGAATTAACACTCACCATGCGCCAGTTGCTACAAAAATGGACTGTCAAAATATAAAGAATTAAAACATGAAAAGTAATCAAAAGTGCCAAAAGTTGGACCCTAACTGAAGTGACATGAGTGGATCAAACCATAGAGATACGAGCAATCTAGTAATGAAACGATCAGTATCTGTTGCATGTTTATTGACCTACAACTCATACTTTAATCTGATTAACACTGTTAAAAGTTTGGGGTCACTGAGTTTTTTTAATACTTTTATTCAGCAAGGATGCATTAAATTGATCAAAAGTGACAGTAAAGACATTTATAATGTTACAAAAGATTCCTATTTCAAATAAATGCTGTTCTTTTGAACTTCATATTCATCAAATAATCCTAAAAAACTATATACTATATATTCACATAGAAAACCGATGTTTTAAATTAATGCAGCCTTGGTGAGCAGAAGAGACTTCTTAAAAATATTAATAAATCATACCGACCCCAAACTTTTGAAAAAAATGAGGGCATTTTGACTAATATTTAACTACGCAGACACTGTGGCAGGAAGTACATGGGTAAACATCACTCACCTCTCAAATGTGTTGTAATTTAATAAAGTACAGTTTAATGGCCAGTAGGAAATATTCACGAAGATTAAATGTTCTCATTTCACCAGTTATTTGCAGTTATGACCCTGCACAACACATCAGAGGACAGTTCTTATGTTTGAGAGTGAGATTTATCTAGGCTAATGTTCCACTCACAGTGATGATTCTCTTCGGTGTAAATGAGTGTTGTGTTTGTGTGTACAGGGTCCATGCCCACAGACTATGAGCTGTACTACGGCTTCAGCAGGTTTGCTGTAGAGCTCAATGAGCTCTTCCCTGAGCTGAAGGAGCTGCTGCCACCAACAGATGCTCGATTCAGACCGGACCAGAGGTACACACACACGCTCGGGACTGATATTGCACACTTAAAAGCTTGCTGTAGTTTAGTGACAGAGGAGAGTGATCCACAGCCTCACGAGAAAAACTCACTCTAGAAATGATTACAACCTTGTTTTGAAGGATTTCATAAAGCCTTCCTCTGGCTTTTCTTGTGATTGTGTTGTAAGAAAACCTCAGCTTTTAAAGAAGTGAAATGGTGTGACATTGTTGATGTATTTACTATTGAAACAGAAAGGTGTAAGCAATAAGAAATGAAAGATGAGAACAATGAAAGGAATAATGCCAGTCGCTTCCTTTGCCACCAGCAAACCACTTGCTATTAAGACTGAACCTCAAGTGAAATCGAAGAACGAACTGGTGCGATGTCATTTCCAACAAAATCAGGCCAAAACCAAGTTTGTTTTGTGTTCGTTTTGGGAGTTTGAAACAGCTGGCCAAAGCAAACTTTCTGGATAAGTTCGCTCCGGCTGGTAAACACCTTCAAACTACCATTGGTCAATGATGATGTAGTAATAAGTAGGTGTGGCTCTGAGGCTCCGCCTTCTTTAGCATGGGAATATACTCCGGTTAATTTCTTCTGTTCAGTCCGTCGAGGTTGGACGTCCACGAGTAAAAACATGAACACTCTTAAGAGCCAATTAATAGTAGAAAATGAAGTTGTAATTCTAATGTAAAGAAACATTGACACTGTTTTTCATGTTTAATATTAAAAATGAAAAAGAACTTCACTTCAAGTAAATTGGGGCCTTAAAAGACTGCTTGTATTGCTAGTGGTTGGTATTAGGCAGAAGGGATGTTATTTTAGAGCACATTTGATTGGACAGACATTTCTGTACACCACACTGTATCAATATTTAGGCCCATTTTGCCATAAGAGAATTTTAAATGTTACTGTTAAAAGTTAAATGTGTGTATTAAATTTTGCGTACCAAAACAGGCAGAAAATGTTGTTTAAAGTCTGTTTCAGTGTTGTTATTGTTAACTAAAACTAGTAAAAATCATTTTTGTCAAATGAAATAAAGCTGAAATAAAATATTAGATGAAAACTAACCCCCGGTTTCACAGACAAGGCTTAAGCTAGTCCTAGACTAAAATGCATGTTTGAGCTGTTTTAACTGAAAGCAACTGATATACAGTGGGTATGGAAAGTATTCAGACCCCCTTTTTCACTCTTTGTTATATTGCAGCCATTTGCTAAAATCATTTAAGTTTATTTTTTTCCTCATTAATGTACACACAGCACCCCATATTGACAGAAAAACACAGAATTGTTGACATTTTTGCAGATTTATTAAAAAAGAAAAACTGAAATATCACATGGTCCTAAGTATTCAGACCCTTTGCTCAGTATTTGGTAGAAGCACCCTTTTGATCTAATACAGCCATGAGTCTTTTTGGGAAAGATGCAACAAGTTTTTCACACCTGGATTTGGGGATCCTTTGCCATTCCTCCTTGCAGATCCTCTCCAGTTCTGTCAGGTTGGATGGTAAACGTTGGTGGACAGCCATTTTTAGGTCTCTCCAGAGATGCTCAATTGGGTTTAAGTCAGGGCTCTGGCTGGGCCATTCAAGAACAGTCACGGAGTTGTTGTGAAGCCACTCCTTCGTCATTTTAGCTGTGTGCTTAGGGTCATTGTCTTGTTGGAAGGTAAACCTTCGGTCCAGTCTGAGGTCCTGAGCACTCTGGAGAAGGTTTTCGTCCAGGATATCCCTGTACTGGCCGCATTCATCTTTCCCTCGATTGCAACCAGTCGTCCTGTCCCTGCAGCTGAAAAACACACCCACAGCATGATGCTGCCACCACCATGCTTCACTGTTGGGACTGTATTGGACAGGTGATGAGCAGTGCCTGGTTTTCTCCACACATACCGCTTAGAATTAAGGCCAAAAAGTTCTATCTTGGTCTCATCAGACCAGAGAATCTTTATTTCTTGTTTTTTAGCAAACTCCATGCAGGCTTTCATGTGTCTTGCACTGAGGAGAGGCTTCCGTCGGGACACTCTGCCATAAAGCCCCGACTGGTGGAGGGCTGCAGTGATGGTTGACTTCCTACAACTTTCTCCCATCTCCCGACTGCATCTCTGGAGCTCAGCCACAGTGATCTTTGGGTTATTCTTTACCTCTCTCACCAAGGCTCTTCTCCCCGATAGCTCAGTTTGGCTGGACGGCCAGCTCTAGGAAGGGTCCTGTCATCCCAAACGTCTTCTATTTAAGGATTATGGAGGCCACTGTGCTCTTACGAACCTTAAGTGCAGCAGAAATTTCTTTGTAACCTTGGCCAGATCTGCGCCTTGCCACAGTTCTGTCTCTGAGCTCTTCAGGCAGTTCCTTTGACCTCATGATTCTCATTTGCTCTGACATGCACTGTGAGCTGTAAGGTCTTATATAGACAGGTGTGTGGCTTTCCTAATCAAGTCCAATCAGTATAATCAAACACAGCTGGACTCAAATGAAGGTGTAGAACCATCTCAAGGATGATCAGAAGAAATGGACAGCACCTGAGTTAAATATATGAGTGTCACAGCAAAGGGTCTGAATACTTAGGACCATGTGATATTTCAGTTTTTCTTTTTTAATAAATCTGCAAAAATGTCAACAATTCTGTGTTTTTCTGTCAATATGAGGTGCTGTGTGTACATTAATGAGGAAAAAAATGAACTTAAATGATTTTAGCAAATGGCTGCAATATAACAAAGAGTGAAAAATTTAAGGTGGTCTGAATACTTTCCGTACCCACTGTATCTTAAATTATGTCAGTGCCATCCATTGTTTGTCTCAAGATGTACACCAGTAATGTTTTTTTCTAGTGTATGTTTATAAAAGCTACTTAAATGCCCTAATTGAACTAAGGACTAATCCTGGCTTAGACTAAGCCCTGTCTGTGGCCTAAAACTTCAAAACTTAACTTCAAATTAAATGAAAATGAGAAATGTTGCAATGGCAACTAAATTAAATAAATAAGTTCATGTTAAAGTACTAAAATGATTAAAACTAAAATTGAAATAAGAATAAATGTTATTACATCGGACAAGACAGGTGAAGGAGAGGTGGATCTAATTGTAGCCGTTGTATCAATAAACAAAACAAAGCAGGTAATCCAACAAAAAACCAAACTAGGGTGCAGGAGAGAACATCACAACTAGCATTAACACATAGACAATACAGAACAATGAACTGAAACAAACTGAAGGCTTAAATACACAGGAGATAACTGAAAGCTAACAAGGGGCAGGTGAACATAATCAGTGACCAAGGGAACAAACTAGACATGGGGAGAAACAGGAACAGGCAAACTAAAAGTCAAACGAAACTTAAATGTCACACATTCTTGTGATCATACAGTATGTGATTAATTTCAAAATGGAAACATAATCAGTGCCTGTTTTACTTGATATTTTGAGATAAAAACCTACATGAACTAATTAAATACTTAGTCTTTCATGTCACTTTGTAATTAAACTCTATTTTTAATTGTGTCGAATGTATATTCCTGCTCCCTAAGATAGTTTCCTGCTTAGTTCAGCTGTTTCAACACTTCTTGAAACCAGTGGAACAAATTTGATGCTGAGTAATCATCTGTGGCTAATGTGTCTCACAGGTATCTGGAGGAAGGAAATGTCCAGATGGCAGCAGCGGAGAAACAAAGAATCGAAGAGCAGCAGAGAAACAGGAGGAAGTGGCTGGAGGAGAACAACATCAAATACCAGCCACGATTTTTTAAGTCAGTGTACCTTCTGCTCTTGAATTCCTGTCATTTAGAGAGACCTTCTCTCTGTATTGATCTGTTTTTAATGAGGATTCACCAGCTTTAGAGGCTGTTTACCAGAGTTTGGGCAAAATTCATCAATTGAAAGTTATTAAAAATTCCCTTTCAATTCATGTTTTTGAAATTTAGATTGAATTAATCAATAAAAAATCAGAAAAATTATAGTCACAAAACATTTAGCATTTGATTTGGACTAATTATGCCTTTTAGTCCCTGACATGTCATCACCCAGCACCCTAGGTTAGACTTATATTTTAGTTTAAATTTTAAATTAAAAGATCATGTCTTCACTTTTCACTTCAAAATTTATTTTTAAATTGCAGAAATGTCTTTTGTTTAACCCTGTTATGCTCTTTCTGGCATCATCAGTGTCTTTTTGACCCATTATGGCTACACTTAGTGCGTTTTCACACCTGTAGATTGTTCGAAAACAGGGATTAAAATTGTTACAATGTTGCAATTTCTTCTTGGTTTGGTTTGCTTTCAAAAGGCAACAAAAATGGACCAAACATTGTTAATACGAGTCACATGCCATGTTTCTGGGATTTCGCTCATAACAGTCTGCGGGCTGATTGTGGCTTTCTTTAGGGCTGTTCACACTTGAAATAGTTAACCCTGGGTCATTCTAAACCCCAGGTAAACTGAATCCTGAGTTATCTTGCTTCACGTTTTCACACATAATTTGCCCGGGTTAACAATTAATCCTGGGTATTCATTAGCTGACATTTCACATTGTGCATTCCTAAACCCTGGGTTATCATTCTTATTTGCATATTTGCAATATCAGTGTCAATGATTGGATGAACGCAGCACGCGACCTGTTTACATAGCGTTAGCATTGCATATCCTCGTATTGCTGATTTTACTATCGAGTTTATACTGAATGGACATTTCGGACTATAAAGGCAAGAATGAAACGGTCTCTTCTTCACTAAAATTATCACGTTTTCCTCTCAAACGCTGAATTTACTGTTTATATACAATGCGCAGTGTTTCAGTGACTGTCCAAAGCAGGCAAATATGATTATGTGATGGTTATCTGCTACTAAGCATCTAGTCATAACATTTTAACACGCATCGTTTCACACTGTACAAGTTTGGCATTGCAATCTGGGGTTAATACCGTTAATACCGGGGTTAATTCAGTTAAGTCCAGCTCTGGAGCAGGGTTTCATAATCCTGGGTAAAAAGCGGTGCTAACCCCACATCTAAATTACAAGTGTGAAACATTTCTTTACCCGCGGTTAAAAGTGGTGTTTAGAACGACGATAACCCGGGGTTAAGCACAGTGTGAAAAGCCCTTATGTAGCTGTCATTCAGCTTCATTTTAGCATGAATTGAATTGTCGGTATTTTTATGTGTTTTGGACCAAATTTCAGTTAGGCAGTTCACCTCTCTTGCTTCAGGTTAACCTATAATTAATTTTAAGAGGCATTAGCAAATCAAACTGCTGCTTTTCACTCAACACAGATAATTGCTCATCACACATTGTGAAACAGCCTAGTTCATTGGTCTGTTGGGTCAGATTGCTTTCTCACCATAAGAGAACTGCTTCAGAGTTTGTTTTCAAGCGAAACAAGGTGGTCTCGGCCTGCTTGAAAAACTCTGGAGTGGTTCGCGATAAAAAACGATGAAAAGAGTCAGAAAAAGATGACCTTCGAAGTCTTGTCCAGTGAGTCCTTAGCAAGAACCACCGTACTTCTAGAGAATTTTTCAAGAATTGCAAATAGTAACATTCTTACAAACTTCTTAGAATTATCTTAAAGGGTCCTATTATGCTTTTTTACACCTTCATCTTTCTTTAGTGTGTAATGTTGCTGTTTGAGCATGGAAACGCTCTGCAAAGTCCCTCCAGCAGAGTTCTTCTCTATATCAGTGTCACTGTTTCTGACTCCCTGAAACGCCTCCATTGTAGTCTTGAGTTTTCTTCCGGGAACAAACAAGTCACACATTCCTCATTTAAATAATTCCACCCAAAATAAAAGGTGAGGCCTGGTTAGTTGTGTTGTGTTCGCCCCTTTTTCAGCCTTCCTAATGCAGACTAACTTAGGAATCAGTGGTTAAAATGTATTTTAACACTATTCCTCAGCAGTACAACCACAACCTTTTGCTGTGTTTCTCACCATTTTCCCCAACAACTGTTTTCTGAACAATGCATTTTTATGCAGGTCAGATGTTATAATGACACAGTTATACATCACATCTGAAATGTAAAACATGAACACATCACTCCGTCCCTGGTCTCCCTGCATTGGCTTCCTGTACAGTACAGGATTGATTTTAAGTTACTTTTACTAGTATATAAATCTCTGCATAGCCTTGCACCGTCTTATTTATCAGATTTGATAACTGAACATCAAACGGGAAGAACATTGAGATCAAAAACTCAAAATTTACTTAAAATTCCAAGGACCAAGTTAAGCCAGAAAGGGGATCGTGCATTTGCGACAGTAGCACCTAGACTTTGGAATAGCTTACCCATGTACGTCAGGGATGCTGATTCCGTAAACGTTTTTAAAATACAACTTAAGACATACTTGTTTTTCATGGCATATGCCTCTTGTTGAAATATGTTTTATTATTACTGTTAATGTGTGTATTGCTATTATTAAAATTGTATTTATTTCTTTTTATACCTAGATGTTGTAAAGCACATTGGTCAACATGTGTTGTTTGAATAGTGCTATACAAATAAAGCTGACATTGACATTGACAACTTTATGGTAATGAGCTATGGTAATGAGCTATAATCAGCGGCAACCAATCGGAATGTAGAGGTCCTCACTTGAGAGGATTCCGATTGGTTGCCACAACTTGTCATTTACTTCGACCCTCCCGCCGGCGGCGGTTTGAACGCACAGTACAGCGTTGTTGGCAGGGCAGTCAAGGAGAATTTTGACGCTCTCGCCGGCGGCGGTGTGAACGCACAATAAGTGGCCAATCACAACAGGCTAGGGCCGGCTGACCAATCAGATCAGACTGCACTTTTCAGAAGGTGGGTTTTAAAGAAACCGAAACTAAAACAGAGCGTTCAGACACATGCAGCAACAATGTAAATTATAAGAAAAAAATAATAGGGTTTTTTTTTTGGTCAGCACGATAGCGTCGTGGGCAGCACCAACATATAGCGCTGTTGCACTTCAGGCGACCCGAGTTTGAGTCCTGGCTCGTGGACATTTCCCGATCCCGCCCCCCTCTCTCTCTAACCCACTAACTGTCCTATCATAATAAAGGCAAAAACAGCAAAAAAAAAAAAAAAAAAGCCTCAAGCCATCCTATGTGTATATGACTTTCTTCTTTCTGATGAACACAATCAGAGATACTAATAAATATCCTGACGCGTCTAAGCTTTATAATGGCAGTGAATGAGACCAATGAGTTTGAAGCTCAAGAAAGTGCATCCATCTGAAACAAAATGTACTCCACACGGCTCTGGGGGGATAATAAAGGCCTTCTGAAGGGAAGCAATGCTTTTGTGTAAGAAAAATATCCATATTTAACAAGTTAAGAAGTAAAATATCTAGCCAAATTCTGCCAGACTGCCTTCTGTATTCAGCTTAGGAAGAAAGTGTAACTGACGATGTAATTGTATTCTAGTAGACCCCATAAACAAAATCATGAACCTGTAAATGAGCATAAAAGGACCCTTTAAGAATTGTATTAACTTCTTAAGATTTTTGTGAATCCAGCCCGTTCAGGTAAAAATCACACCACAAACATTGATGTTTGTGTGATCGTCAGATCATAATATGTCTGTTAGATTAATTAGACTCCTTTTACACCTGTATTAAGCGTCATCCACTTTAAATCGGATCACCGAAGATGGATAACACCAGGTGTAAATGCTGTCAGTCTCTTCTTTCTAACCTGTGCTTCCTCTGTGTAACAGGAAGGTTATGGACAGTAACCAGAGGGAGAGATGGGTGTCTAACAACACATACTGGGAACTGCGCAAGGACCCTGGCTTCCTGAAACTAGAAAACCCTCAGCTGTGGTAGATCCAGACGCCTGTGCTGATGACGCCTTCACTGCTGACTGCAGATGCTTACTATGCAGAACAGGAGCAGCCTGGGACTTCCCTCTAGATTTGGATTTTATCTCCAGAAATGGACTGAAGGTCTGAAAAAAAGACTCTCCACATCACTTCGGCAGGCTCCGCCTCCATATTCTCCCTCTCCATAGTAACAGAGAGAGAGAGCGCTGTTGTCAGGGCAACAGTGAGAGCTGGAGAGCTGTCCACATGAAGCCAGTTGTGCTTCCTGTTATGTCCTTGCCTTAAGAAGTCGCTTCTCAACAACAAAGTTTTACGCTTTTAGTGAAATTCCCTCAACTTCTCGGTTTAGATGGATTGAATTTGCTCTTGGTTACATTCTGCATGTGTAGATGGCAGCTTTTCTCTGCAATATGTTACACAAACTCATCAAAACTACATTTAGACAATTTTAGTGGTATTTTTGTAAACGACCAAAAGGACGGAATTGCTTTGGCGTTAAAGCTGTGCCGTGATCGATCCGTTTCATTAACGAAGTCAACGTGTCCCTCCTCATGTTCAAAGGCAGCCGTCAGAGGGGCGGATCAATGTTCACCATGTGCTGAACTGGGACCATTTTATATCCCACCTTTCAAATCCTTCCAAAGAATCGAGGCTGACAGAGATTTCCTGTACGCAACCTGCAACACTGTGCAGCAAGACCACAAGACGCCCTCATGGACTCCTGTATCTCTGTAGCTGCAGTTAGCACTCTTAATTTAGAGACAAAGTGTGACATATAGCGGCACCAAACCAAATTCAAGAAGTGATTTTTTTCCAGACAGGTCCCACAGGCCCTCGCTATCTTCAGAAAAACTAGTCAATGCCCTGATAAACTGATTATTACAGGTCGTTCCACCCAAACTTGCGCCGCTGGTCGAGTCAGAAGTCGTGCATACGCTACATTTAAAAAGATAGTTCACCCAAAAATGAAAATACTGTCAAACTTGTATGACTTTCACTAATCTTCGAAACACAAATTAAGATAATGAAAGCTAAGAGGTTTCGTCCCTCCATTGAAAGTCCAGGTAATCAAAATGATGAATTGAACGCTTTCTATGATGAACAGATTTTTATTCACATCTAAACAATGATTGACACGAATGCATAGAGCACATCAAATATGGTAAACAGCAATAACCAAAAATGAGGAGATCCAAAAAGGTCATAAAGGCATAGTAAAAAATAATCCATATAAATTGATTGGTTTAATCCAAGTCTTCAGAAGAGATATAATCTCTTTATATAATGAACAGATTTAATTCAGACTTTTGTGATGCCTTCATGACCTTTATTGGTTACCTGGACTTTCAACGGAGGGACAGAAATCTCTAAGCTTTCACTAATAATATCTTCATTTGTGTTTCAAAGGTGAACCAAAGTCTCATGTGTTTGGAACAACATGAGGGTGAGTTAATGATTTTTCGTTTTTGGTTGAACTGTCCCTATAACGCGCCAATGACCAGCAGACATATACACTGCATAAGTGTACACTGTATTTTCCCTCGACTCACTGATCTAAACATGAACTTCACAACATGAGCGGCAGAGGCCTCTGCTGGCCTTTCAGTGCTACTGCATACTACATACTCCAGCGCTCCACAATCTCCCTTTGCAGCAGCGACCTGAGCAATGTGTGGAATGGAAGACTATCATATACACTGCGCAGTATGCTATAATATTTCATGTAGTGTGCTACATTTGCACACGACCTCACCTCTTGTTTAATTCAGTTAAGTCCAGTTTTCATCTCGGATATAAATGTTATATTTTGAATTAAAATTCAATCAGGGTTTTTGTTTGCAGTTAATCTGTCACAGAAATGGCAGAGAAGTCCGGCGCAATGCATTCTGTGTGCTCGGGTTGCATACTGCATTGCAGAATTCAAACGCATACTACTATGCCACTATTTCAGGCATATAAAGATGTGGTAGAATTAGTACGCTAGTATGCAGTACCGAATTCCTCACATGTTTTGCCAAATGTAGTCATCAGATATTCAGTACATACTTAAAACTTGCATGCTGTGCAAACTGCAGAAGTATGCTGCTGTAGTATGTCACTCTGAATAGCATACTAGCTGTTTCTGCTGTATAATGGACTTATTAGTTGATTAAACTTCTAAAAGTTAAGATATTTAGAAAAAAAAGAGATTTTTTTATTGCCAAGATGAAAACAAGATGCCACTTCCTGAATTAAACATGTGGGCAGAATACGTGTTTTTTCCACACTATTTTAAAGTAGACAGTATAGTATGCAGTATGTAGTACGCTAGTATTTAGTGCGAACGGCCATGTTTTCACACGTGATCTGGGCTGGACCTCATTCATCAAACAAACATTCAAACAAAATCATTCTTACGTAACTTGTTTTAATTTATTTTAATTTCTTGTAAAGAGAGATTTTTATTTTATTTCCGTAGATTGAATTGTCAGTAGATTTTAAAAGAAAAGTCCAAAAACAGTGTAGTGGCAGTGACAGAGATGGTCTCTGCCATTAGTAGAGCCGTACGTCACTGTTCGAGTTCTTCACTGTGCCTTAATGCATATGAAACCATATCAACACACTCAACTGAGCACAGTCCACACACACACACACACACACACACACACACACTTCATGTTCTGCACACCGATGCACCCTGCAGGCCCAACCACACTGTAACACAGAGCTCCATTCAAGATATGAGCGGCTGCGGTCTGAGACGCGAAGAGGACGAGGCCTGAAACATAGATGTGCGTCTACAAGACTATGTGTTGAGTTCAAATATTGCAGATACTTTGTGATCCTTGTGTTTTCTGTTAAGTGGATGTTGAGATGCTTCTTGAAACAGTCTCGACTGTCGTCAAGAGTTCATCCGACTGAATGTTTCTGAAGCTTACAGAGATTATTTTCGATTTCTCAAGCCTAAAATGGGGAAAAACATAACTTCCTGGTCCTGTGGAGTTGCTCTTAGAGAAGGACACTGTAGTGAGTGCATCTGCTGTTAGTTTCTCACCATTGCATGAAAACATGTCACGGCCTGCCAATGATCTCTGATGCCTTATTAAAATGTCCGTTTCATTTTTATCTCATGATCTGCTCACTGAGACTTCCTGCACTGTGTGTGGGAGCTCCATTCATGTGTTCAGCTTTCCTCTGAAGAAGTGCAATTGTACGACGATGACATCTCTCTCCGTTCACAGCTGCTCTGCTGCTGTACAGCTCTGTTTCTCCTGACGTGTCATTAGGACACTCTCCAGACCTGCTGTTTCACATTTAAATACATAGTAAGAAATACATATTTATGTTCCAAGTCATGATCTGTATCCTGTGTCTATTATTTATTATCAATCTCATTATAAAACCAGAATTCAAAAGGTCAAATTGAAGCGGTAATGCGAGGAGGCCGGGCCATTCGTCACACACCGACACTCAGCTGTGTTTTAGTCAACAGCTTTAATTCATTATTGACTGGACAAAGTCAATGTAATTGCTATTAAGCAATTGTTACTGTTATTTAGACTTTTTTGGGGGTTCAAGCACGTAGCACCCTATTGTAATCCATATTGTAATAGTTAAAATTTCCAAGGATCATCATTCTCCCCTAAAAGTGATCGGGCAGACCAAACCGTAAGTCAGTGAGACTTGAAACTTTGAGGGCTGGTAGTACTCACAGCGTCTACAACGTCACCAAGGCTCGCCCCGATCGGCCTGACAGGGGCGCTACGGCGGTCAAACCAATAATTATAAAAAAAAAAGTTGAAATTTCCATTTACGGTCCCTAAAGGCCGCCAAAACTTTTGAAGTTTACTAAAATGGCTATAACTCGTGAACAGAATGAGATATTTTCACCAAACTTGGCACACCTGTGTAAGACCTGATTCTGTAGTCGCATGAGAAAGGACGTGCTGACTGGCCACTTGATGGTGCTATAACAAAAAAAAAAAAAAAAAAAAACATGAAAATGGCTATAACTACTTAACCGTTAATCTGACTGACTTGGTAATGCGGTGTCTTTGTCCGAGGTGCCATGATTGTCTATGAGGACATTGGCGTGTCTCAAAAAACATGTCTGCCATCAGCCAATGAACTTTGAGCAGCTATCAGACAAGGTTAATGTAGGCCGATCGGAACAAATCTAGCTGGGCCTGTTTAAATCAAGGCCCTAGAGGCCTGCGAGAAATTCAAAAGAAATCGGCCTTCACGTTTTTCATGTGCGTAAAGGATTGTACATCACGCGATGTTTCAACACACCCACAAAATTCCTACCCCATGGTAGAACTCCTCATTTTAAGCCACTTTGCCTCTAGGACCGCCTCTGTCCATCGGATCATTCGTTAAATATTGGAGATTATTTAAAAAAAAACAACTTTGGCAAACTAGGCCTAGGTTTTTGGCTTGACCTTGATAAAACCACTGCGGCACAATTCTTGGGATTTCTAGGTCAATTGTTACCAAAAAAGTTTAACTTTACCCTTTGGATAGCTATAACAGGGTCATTTAGAAAATGGGCATGGTAAAATATACTCAAATTCTTATAAATCCTGAACGAAAACTCAGAACTTAGGAAAATAGGTGAGCATATGCAACATCAGAACATAGGTGGCGCTATAACTTAAAAAGCTTTTAAAAAACATATATTTCCTTAGTAAATTGCCTTTATTGGCTGTAAATAGTCTTTTCCATCTATAATCTAAGTGGTTACATGCTTGCCAAATAAAACACTACCTTTTTACGCATTGGCTTAAAGATCTTAACCCTCTACTGCACACATGTTGATGGCACATGAAAAAAATATTCCACATCATTTTTTGGTTCATTTGGGAACATTTTATTGATTAAAAAAAAATTTTTTTCAAAAAAATATTTTTTCGTTGCCTCAGGGCAACGTTGTGCGACAATGGTACAGAGTCATAGAGAAAATTATCATCAAAATCTATTTTTTTTTTTTTTTTAAATTCAGAAATCATTAAGTAAAAAGGGAAAAACACTTGAAAGACATTGATATATTGAATTTGATACATGCATAGGTCTGTATCATGTAGTGTGCTATGCAATATAATGTACTTCATGTGATAAGATTTCACTCCGTACAAAACTTCAAAAAGCACTTCTTCTCTGCTGTGACATAGTGGTGTATGTTACAATTTTTGCACATCACTTTGGGGGTTCCTGCACACCCAGGAATCTTGCATCTTCCCTTCTTATAATACATTGTTGCCAATGAGAGGTACTCTCTAAAACCTCCTCGAAAAGTACCCCTTATCGCACAACGTTGCCCTGAGGCAACGAAAAGAAAAACTGAATTTCTGAACATGCAAAATAAAAAAAAAACTTCATAAAACTTGACAAAAGGCTTCTCTACACCTTCATACACACACACATATTTTTTATGTACAGTTCATGTCATTTTAAATAAGATTACTAAAGCAAATAATATTGCCTTCTTCTCACACCATGTGCTCCTGTGACCATGTGTCAGAACAGGACGTCCCACCTTTAAATGGTGCTTGATATTGACTCCAACACCTTACTGAACTGTTCTTTGGTACTTTCTCGACCTTTCTAATTGGTTGTTATCATTTAAAGAAAAATTTACTAAACATAGGGCTTAAGAAAACTTTCCGTTGCCTGAGGGCAACACTGTGCTGTAGAGGGTTAAAGTGCTTGAACCCTGATAACTGCTGTTCGCAGCTATATTTTATTTTTATTATTTTATCATAAATTGTAACTTGTCTAGTCTCAGTCTCTCATGGATATGTTGTCAAACGTGATTAGAAGTATGAAATTCTTAAGTATTTTTGCATAATCTATAATTATTTCTTAAAAATATCTGGTTACACTATTTGATAGTCCACTTTAGACAGTAACTTTGCAACTACAACTAACTCTAGTATTAGTGGTAGACTGCTAGTAAACTTCTAGGTTAGGTTTAGTAATAAGTTGATAGTCGGTAGAATGTCTGTTGGGGAGCATCAAAATAAAGTGTGTTCAGATATTATGCAGACAGTCATCTAATACTCTAATTAGAGTTAGTTTACATGTAGCAAAGTTACTTGTAGTTACAGTAGTAGAACATCTAAAGTGGACCATCAAAATAAAGTGTTACCAGATATTTTAACAAAAACTGCGTAGCTGTTTAAAGTCATGGACCTTCATGACCAAGTTAAGACCATCATAGTTGTTCTGGATTCTTTGGTTAGTTTTGCTATTTAAGCAGTCTTGTGGACACATCTGCTGCTGGCCTGTGGTACTGATGATTATGATTTTCTTACCAAAACCTCAGGCAATTAAGTTTTTAGTGTGGTTTAACATTATGCTTTAAACAGAGTTTACTTTGTTTGAACACTAAACCTGATACGAACACTACAATATCACAACATCCTAATTTTTGTATTGACATCAATTAAACCAACTCAGTTGTGTGGCCCTATAGGTTCACTAGCCTATCCATTACACTTCCCTGAAGAGAACGTGGACATTTGTTGCATGCGCCAATGGATTGCATCATGTATTTATAGTCTATTTATTATTATATGCTTCTTTTTTATATTTTGTACAATTAATTTAAATATTGTAAATATACAGTTGTTTTGATAACTCAACATATTTGTATAGGATTGACAGTTCAGCTGTGTCATTCGGAATTATAAAAGATATTTAGATTGGTGGCCACAACTAAAAGACAGTGAAATGTTCTAATTAAAGTGGAACCAACCAGCAGGGTCATGTGCCATCACAAATGGACTCTTACCAGTCAGGTATTTCATGGTAAACTAGCATTAGAGAAAATGACACCTACCACTCTGAAGTGCATTATGAAAACTTGTGGCAAGTGTTCAGAAGTGTGCTGGACCTTGACTCTTCACAATGCAGAGTAATGTAGGTCTGGAGATACTACATTAAACTGGATGTCTATTATAATGTGCCTACACCAAGTCAAATACTTTAACAAAACATTCAGGCATCTCCAGAAGGAATGCGTGTTCACACTGTTAAAAAATGTTTTATTTCTTAGAACATAACTCCATAAAATTATTTGTGAAATATCAAAGATGAAAGATGAGAACCACTAACCACATATTAAATGATAGGCCTATCTATAGATCAATTTCAGACTCTGATTACTTGTTTTTGCTACTGTCTAACTCACAAACAAATAAATACACCACCAGTGAATCTTCCTCAACTGTCATGAGTTTTGGTTTATCTTGCGCCAATGTTATGCTTACTTATACTGACACCTACCAGCGTGTCGCACCATCATGCAAAAATAAAGGTTTACAGTAACAGATGTGACTGGTAATGCGGTATTCGTGACCCATGATAGATTCATTGCACGTGGTTCCTAGAATGGGCTGTTTGTATGATCAACAACATACAGCAGCACTGGTATTACACAACATTCAGTGGCACGTGCTACTTAAATACAGATGTGCCACCAACTGACTACATTTGAAAAATATTATCGATTTGTAAGTACGTTTAATTGATATTATTTTTTAAAAATCACTAAATTAGGCAATTTATTTAGGTTTTTTTTGTCACAATTATGTCAGTATTGGAGGTGCCACAACATTGATAGTCACACATGGAAATTTCGGTTTTCGGACGTGCCACCGAATGTGCCACTAAGCACAGCGCCAATGGCTTCTGTACACAAAAGATGCCATGCCACTTAATGTTAATACTGCTACTGGGTAACGGCTAATGAATCTGAAGTCTTGCGCATTCACAGAAAATAGCTTACTCCTGCAATACAAAATAAGGTGGATACATTATGAACACTAGATGGCGACACCCTACACCATAATGCAGGGGTGTCTAATCCTGATCCTGGAGGGTCACTGTCTTGCCAAGTTTAGCTCCAATCCCAATTAAACACACCTGAACCAGCTATTTAAGGTCTTACTAGGCATACTAGAAACTTCCAGGCAGGTGTGTTGAGGCAAGAGAGAGCTAAACTCTGCAGGACAGTGGCCCTCCAGGACTGAGTTTAGGTGCCCCTGGCATTTAGCCATTATTAGCAGATCAAAGCGTTCACTGCACTCTGAGCAGCATGCAGAAGATGCTGAGCCTATTTTAGCAGTGCACATCTTAAAGGAATATTTCACCCAAAAATTTAAATTCTGTCATCATTTACTTACCCTCGAGTCGTTCGAAACCCGTAAGACTTTCGTTCATCTTCGGAAGACAAATTAAGATATTTTTAATGAAATCTGAGCGTTTTCTCTATCTCCATAGACAGCTACACAACTACCACTTTGATGCTTCACATAAAGAGATTGTCAAACTAATTCATATGAATTATGTGGTTTAGTCCAAATTTTCTGAAGAGACTCGATCACTTTAAATGATGATCAGATTGAATTTAGGCTTTTTTATTCACATATAAACATTCATCAACTAAACGGAAGCTCAAGCATGTTTGCTTGCCATGTGAGAATCAATGAGGTTCATTCTCGTGTTATGCAGCACGTCTGAGCTTCAGCAAGAACCAACGAGGTTCATTCTCGTGTTACGCAGCACATTTGAGCTTCAGCAAGAACCAATGAAGTTTTTCTTGTGTCTAAGCAAGTACAGTTGAGCTTCTGTTTATGTTCTCTGATAAATGTTTATACGTGAATAAAAGTCTAAATTTAATCTGTTCATCATATAAAGCAATCAAGTCTCTTCAGAAAAGTCAAAGTGGTAGTTGTGTAGACTGTCAATGGAGGGACAGAAATTAAAATATCTTCATTTGTGTTCTGAAGATGAATGAAAGTCTTACAGGTTAGGAATGACATGAGTAAATAATGAAATCATTTTAATTTTTGGATTAAATAATCCTTTAACAAAAAACACATTGAGAACGCACTGTAAACCTATTAATATGGGGTGTTTACAGTAGCTTTATGAAGCAAAAAAAAAAAAAAAAAAAAAGACATTGGTCAGGTTTGACGCAGTGGCACTAACACATTCTATTCAGTACATCTGACTGAATCCAGTTTGAGGTTCAGTGTAAATGAATTGCCATTTGGATGTAAATGAAGCACTTAGCCTCATCCAAGAATAAACTCAAGTGTTGTGACCTAAAAATGAATTTATTTTCTGCATAGAGCCACATCTCTTACAGCAGAATGTGTCAGTTGGCTGACAGTGCTCGTGTGAAACAGGCCCGGGTCAATCGCTCCGCAGCTGCTTCAGGGATCAGAACGTGCAGGTCTGCTCTAGGATCCAAGTTCAGCATCAGCAACATAATGTGCACGGCAGTCCCAGACCTGTTATTAGTGTTTATTAGCGACCATCTTGATGTACTGCAGGGCATTGTGTGCTGCGGCGTTGTGGGCATTACTGCTGGTCATCCCAGTGCCGTGGCACACCGTCACTGGCCTGGTGGACAGTTCCACCATACACTGGTACTGCCCGTTCACTGTCAGCTCATCTGCAAAGCACACACAAATATCCAGCATTTCCAGCCCTGATGACACAAAACGACACACAGGAACAAAGTGAGAAACATGAACGTACCAATATCTATGTAGGCGACCTGAAAGCCCAGCTCCAGAGAGACCTCCAGGAGCATCTGAATGTAGTCTGTGTTTGGGATGCTGAGAGGTGTCCTCCTCAGGAGAGAAATCTTCTCCCCCGTCGAATGCCGGAAGCTTTCCACATACACACGAGAAGGTGGGGTCTGGGGACCACAGGGGACAATGGTTCATGACTGGACATATGATCACATCTGATCCGATTTAAATCCCAAATCAACTAAAGTACAATTGTGAGTGTGCAATCTCATGACTCGATGGAGAATCAGTCAGCCATGATTCAATTCAAAACAATTCCTCATGCTGAAATATTGATGCAACGGCTTGCAAATGCAAATCTCTTATGAGTCAAGGTGACATGTCAATTTCTATTTAAAGGATTTTCTTCAACTTCAGTCACTTTTATGTTCAAGGAGCTGGTTTTTCTTTGTTACATGTCATGAAAGTCACATTGAAACTGCCTCGGAAAATTTTTACCATGTCTTTTTGTCATTTACTTTTGCTATTTAAAAGCTACTTAAATGTGTAGATTTTATTGTTTTGTCATTGTCCCAGAGCCAGACTTTCAATCTTTAACTATTAAAATTCATCATGAAGATATAAATTATGCTTTTTGTGAATTGCGCACCGAACCCCCTGAGGTTTTCTGAGGAAGCTGTGGGGGTTCTTGAGTTGATGAAAAGCTAATTAATTACATCATAGAAGTGTAAAATTAAAATAAAATCTGACACCAGAGTGAAGTGTGGCACTGTGTTCTTGATTCATTGTGATTAATTGGTCGCTGTGATTTTGCCAAATAAGGCATGTTCAACATATTTTGTTGATTCTGGAACATTCCTGCCTGAAAATTTTGTCCTAACCCCAAATCCTAACCCTACCCATTAGTTATCCCAAAAATCAGAGGGAAATGATTGGTAAATAACACTGATGTAGAAGCATCTAAGCCTGGTTGTAAGACTAAACTAGACAGAGATTTTAAACTTGTCCCTCAAATCTGATTGGTTGATTGAAATGTTGTTCCAGGATCAACAAAGATGTTGATCCAGGAATATGTTGCACTTGGTAAAATCACATTCACTGTGATGAATTACAGAAATCCATGCAACTAATGATTTTTTTTTTTAGATGTGCCCTCCTTAAATTTAAAGGATTAATTCACTTTCAAATGAAAACTACCCCAAGCTTTACTCACCTTCAAGCCATCCCAGGTGTATATGACTTTCTGATGAACACAATCTGAGATATATTAATAAATATCCTGATGCATCCGAGCTTAATATGGCATGAACGGGACCAACAAGTATGAGCTGAAGAAAGAGCATCCATCATCCACTACTCCACACGGCTCCGGGGTTAATAAAGACCTTCTGAAGCGAATCATGCGTTTGTGTCAGAAAAATATCCATATTTAACAAGTTATAAAGTAAAATATCTAGCTTCCGCCAGACCGCCTTCCATATTCAACTTATGAAGAAAGTGTAACACAGTTCAAAACTCTTATGCTACATCCTACGCCTTCCGTATTTAAATTACGAAAAGCATGTAACTGACGTCGCGTTTTCATAAGTTAATACGGAACCAAGTCAGTACTGAAATTTTAAAAAAATGTGATGCTTTGAGCGCTGTTGAGCAGATTCGTAACCCCGCTGATTGGCCTTGTGTTCACGAGCTCATTTGATATGTCTGATTGGCTACAAGATCATCAACACACAAGAAAGTTTGAAAGCACACAGAAGGTTTGAATTTGTAAGCATTTTGAAAGCGTGAGCGTTTGAAAGCAGGTGTCTATTAGCAGATGGTCCGCTGTGCGTGAACACAATGGCCAATCAGAGGTGTTTATGAATCCGCTCAACATTGCACAAAGCGTCACATTTTTTAAATTTTAGTACCGACTTGTTTTCCGAAGTCAGTACTTTTGACAACACTTTTGTTGTAAATTGGATTTTTTTTTTTTTTTTTTTTTTACAATAATCTCGCTTCACTTCAGAAGGCCTTTATTAACCCCCCAGATCCGTGGGGTTATGAATGTGGTGATGTGGATGGAGCACTTTCCCGATTCAGCTCATACTCTTGATCCTGTTCACTGCCATTATAAAGCTCGGCTCGTCAGGATATTTATTTAATATATCTCTGATTGTGTTCATCAGAAAGAAGAATTCATATAATACAAACCTAGGATGGCTTGAGGGTGAGTAAAAAATCTTGGGGCTACTATTTTCATACATTGTATGAAGAGTGAACTAATCTTCCATTCCTTTAAGGGATCGTTTTTAAGAATAATTAAGTGAAAGAATCACAGATGAATGTCACTAACCCATGTGATATCGGGAGATCCGGACAAACTCTGCAGTTTTTCCCAGCATGGCGTTCGGCTGCTGCTCGTCTGCTGCCAGGCCAGCTTTTTGGAGCTGCCGGTCCCTGATGAGCAAAAGCACATCACAAAGCATCAGTCCTTCTGCACTCAGACCGCAGCCTGACGTCACTGTTTGAAAGGCAGCTAACGGCACCCTGTCCCTCCTCCAGTCCTTCCAGCGGCAGGTAATGGTGAACTCTTTCATTGATCAGCCCCGACTCCATACACACCACATACTCCGGCAGACACCACACCCTCCTCGCATGGCCAGCTCCTGACAGAACCACACAACAGTGTTTAATGTCCCCATGAAATCACAATTTTTCATTATTTTTCATTGCAGTATATATTACAGATGATTTATCATTGTTTTTCATAAATACATGTGCCCTCAATCTTTAAAGTCCAGAATGAATGAAAGTTGTGCTCGTCTTTTCTTCCTGTGTGATGTGTATGGGCCCTTCTGCAGAATTGGTTCAACGTCAGAGTTGGAAACGTCTTAAAAAAAAACTTTGTCCACAAATGTTTGGATGTATGCAATTGTATAATATCGAAGGTACACATTTCTAGTAATTGTGCAGTAAATTCTCATATTGTATTTTCAGAAAGTTTTGAAATATTTTTCCTCTGCCCAAATTTTGTCACTACTGAACACAATACTAAATATTAAATAGAGAATACAATAAGAAGGGGTTTAACACATTGGCCTATTAAGATTTTGTGGGAGAATTTTAACAACAATCTGCTTATATATTTATATACAAAAGAATTGATTTCGAGAAAACCACTGTTGTCTTTTTGACTTTCGTTCTCAAATATTCCTGACAAAAAAAATATTGTAATGCAAATATTTTGTTACAGTTTTTTGTACACATTAAATTGTTTCTGTTTCTTGAGCAGCAGAAATCAATCAATTTATAATGATTTTCTGAAGGACAATGGACACGTGAAGCTGGGTAATGAATGCTGAAACATTCGCTTTTGATCACAGGAAATAAATTACTTTTGGTGAACTAATTCAATAGAAAAACATCGTTTATTTTTAAATGTAATAATGATTGTCACATATTACTTTTTTTTTGTATTTTTTGTAATTAAATAATGTAAGCCCCTTGGTGAGCGAGCGAACAACCTCTTCTTTTAAAAAAAACAATTAAAAAAAAAATCTTAGTGGGTTCCAAAACCCTTTTGGACTGTGACTGAGATATATATATTAGTATTATAGATCTATTAAATAATATTATATTCTTTTATTATTTTTTTTTTATTTATTAATTTTTTTTTTTTAAAAAAGCATTCACCCCAACAGGTCAATTCCAATGTTGTATATACAACAGAAATTACATGTAAATTTATGCAGATATTTTTGTTGTATTTTTGAATCCAATCTGTTTGTCCATGTGGTAAAAGTCCATAAAGTTGTATCATACTTGATTTTCAAATTTAAGGATTCATTAGTTTTTTGAAGCCAAAAACTATCAAACCATATGCTTATTTTAAATAATTCAATATACTTTTATCTTTGATTGAAATAAAAACCCATGTTTTTTTCGGTCATGACAGTAAAAAATGTTGGTTTTGGTTTAAGTGACCACCAGCCAACATTAAGACACAGGGTTGGTCTCTTCGCATTACGTTTAAACATAGTAAAATACTACTGATTGTCTATACTATACCTAAAAATTGTTTTTGGTTTTATTTCCCCCACAATAAAATGATTGTGTTCCCTTCACTACCGATTTTCCATTGATGACCATGTTTTTCGGATCGGACTGTTTAGTGGACAATTTGAACGTTTGGCGCCACAACATGGTTAGCCTATCACAGTTCTCCTGAATCATTGTAACAACAACTAAAACTACGTTTGGTTTTTTTTGGTTTTTTTTTTTTTTTTTTTTAAAACCCAAAAGGTGTTCATGTTTTTAAAAATATATAGTTTTTTTAAACTTTTCACTTTAAGAAAAATATTTCTTTTTTTCATAAGTTGAAATTTTAGGGATTATGGTTTGCGGGACAGGCCACCTCCCCAATTGAATTACCGACCCAATACATTATTGATTTTAGTATGTATTATAAATCTAAAGGCTTACCGATATTTTTTTAAATTATTGTGGATCAATAGATACTACTAAGGTATCTTAGTAAACATCTAAATTTTAATACATAATGCCTTTTAAAACATGTGTTTTTTCTTCTTTTCTTCCTTTTCTTCTTGTTCTTGGTGGTGGACCAGCAGGTTGTGGCAAACCACTCTCTACTTTACTTCTTGTCAATGTCCACCATATTCAGAGAGAGTGAAAAACTGCTTCTGGAACAAGCAACAAGATGTACGTGCTGTGCGCTCTGAATTTGTGGTTCATGTGGAAATTGATTGGATGGTTGTGGTTTTTGCCTATTGGAATAGAAAGAGAATGTCCCCGCTGCACAAGAGGGAGGGGACGAGAATTCGGATACCATTTATTATTTTTTTTTTTTTTAAAATAAAATTAAATACTGACATGCAAAGGATTTAAATGATTTATAATACATACTTGCACTACTTTCCTAGAAAATAGGACAATTTTCCGTTTTTGATTTTCAATGGTGAACTAAATTAAAATCATAATACTTAGTACCAAACCAAAGGACGTTAACCAAACCTTTGCCCTGCCGTCATAGGGATCTCTTTTCGGCCCACTCTTTTCTTGATTGATTCAAGAGGGGGCGGAGGCCAGCACCTGTCAGGACGTCCACATTAGCTCTCCACCAATAGCAACCACAACCATCCCATTAATTCCCCCAGGCGGACAGATCAAGCCCCAGCCCTACATTTGTTCTTGTTGAAGAAGCCGTTCTTCACAACTCAATATAGCTCCTGAAAGCCTAGGGAAGTATTCGTATACAGCATACTGGTTTGTTTCCCCCATAATAGCAATACTAATAATCGACCAGTCTGGTGGCTTGGATGGTGTGGCTTTCAAGACTCTGAAGAGCGTTGATCAGAGTAACCTGCAGTATTTTTTCCCCTCCCTTAAATTTTATTTCCGTGTTTCTCCACACAGGGGGATTGGGGGAAAAGCGCGTCAACCCACAGCCTTCAGGAGAAAGGCCATTGTTTTGTCGGACTCTCTGATCACCGGTTACACACACACAGCCAAACGCATCTGGAGACCAAGGGCTTAAATGAAGGAGGGATCTATAATAGGGGTGTTTTATTCACTGTTCACCGTCTTAATCGAGTGGTTGTGTGGCTTTTTGACTTTAAGCTGGGTGTCTCTCACGCTTCAGAATTTTAAGGGCGCCTGACTCTGCGCTCATGTTTTTTAGCCCGCCTTTTTTAGTGGATCCGATGGACCTTTAAGAACACAAACGATCAATTGTTCTCAGTTAGAACACTAGTGATAGTTACATATCTACTCGATAGAGACCTAGTGCTTATTTATTAATCATAATGGCAAATTAAAATGAAATGAAATCACAACTAAATCTCGGACCTTTGGCATCACACGTGACTGCTCTCCTATAGTGCAAAACATTGAACAGGGAAAGAAAGGCTTCGTTCCGCGTCTCCGTCAGGTGAATGAGCTCGTAACTCGGCCGGGGCGGTCGCTGCCGGGACTTTGATGCCGATGCATAATACTCGTGCCAGGATTCTGGATGGTTTTTTATGTAATCCTGACAGGCATAACTCCTGCTGCTGAGTCCCCATGTTGACACTGGGACTAACGTTGGAACAATATCTTGTTACTACCTCGTCAGAACAAAACGCAAAGAGCGAACTAAAGAGAAAATACAGCACATAAACATATCAAATGTATGATGCAGATGCTAAGCAGCGAGTAAGAGACACTAAACAATACATCCCGCCAATCAAAACACCGCAGATATTACATTTAACAGACACGTACGTGTTGTTGAGATACTAACAAACGTTATACATATATGTAGAAGATCGATGAAAAGCTTGAATATTAAATTTAAGGGCTCCTTACTGAGAATCAGCCATTATTGCTATCCGGATGCCGCTTCTACGTGAATTGGCAAAAGCACTGGCCAATAGGATTCCTCTATACTGGCTATAAGCCCCGCCTTCCAAACAGCGCTCCGCCAGAGCCCCGCCCCCAGGGGAAAGCAATACGATGCGTAGCGTTGCGTAGATGCTTTAGCACGCAGAAGACTGCTTTAGACAGCTCGTCACATTACAAACTGACGTCTGTCTTTTAACATTATTGGCATAACTATATGGCAAAGTTGACTGGCTGACTTGCTTGAGAGCCATTCATGTTACCCGTTTTGAGTAGAGGTTGCCATCTCCTCTTTCATTGAGAATCTCTGGCTCCGCCTCCATAGGTTTGTGTTGGTTGTAATCAAACACTTGATCTTTATTTTGGCACGGTAAAAGGAAGCTTCGCATTGCATTGGTAACATCATACACACTGAAACACATATATATGCAATTAAACAAATTATTTCAAATACAATAACAAAAAGTAGAAGTTTGTAAACCAATACAAAAGTATTTGGTACAATGTATTAGTTATGGAAGTCCTTGTAGTGAATTGTAAAATGAATTTTCCACTTAATTTTGTGTGCTGTTGTCTTCCTGTGAGGCTGTACATGCTTAGGACTTGAAAATAAATATGGAAATATGATCAGATTTCATTTAAATCTGACTGATTTTCAAATTGTTTGTTATAAATCAACATCTCAGGAACATTTTATGAAGTTTCTAATCAAAATATGATTTTCTGTTACAAAACAGGGCATTGATTTCATACATGTCCACTGTAGAGGACACCAGGACTTAAAGCATGTTTTTCAGGCATTTTAGGAGACACAGTGAATAGAGAAAGAAATTACATATCAATGTTCCTATGAAATATTAGATATTATTATGAAAATGTTGCCAACTATTACTCCCATTATTACACTTTTTTTTTCATTACATGTTCCTCCAAGAACACATTAATATTTAAATTAGATACAGTGTGTATATATACATTGCATTGAATAGGAAAACCATACATATTGCATTAAGTAATCAATTCATTCCATTATATATTTCATAACATAGTTGACAGTCATCTTTAAACAAAGTTTGTTTAAAAAAATTCTTAAACCTAAAAATTGATTGGTGCATGAAAAAAAAAATCCCAATGTTTTTGCCTATATATGTAATTTCATGTCATTTAATTTTTTAAACAACTGAGTCTTGGTGTCCACTTATGAGGATACAGCAGAACATATGAATAAAATATATTTTTTTTTTTTTTTTTTTTTTTTTCAAAAAAATGACACCTGAGACGTCCTCTTTAAATGAAAAAAAGTACTACTAAATCAAAAAACCTTTTAAGCAAAAACAACGTTTTTTTTTGTTTTTTAAATTTTTTGGTTTTTTTTTTTTTTTTTTTTTTTTTTTTTGTTTTATTTTTTTTTTTTGTTTTTTTTTGTGTTTTTTTTTTTTTTTTTTTTTGTTTTTTTTTTTTTTTTTTTTTGTTTTTTTTTTTTTTTTGTTTTTTTTTTTTTTTTTCTCGGGACTAAGGAAGGGTTAATATTGTGGTTTTGTAAGTTTTAAGGTGTAATACCATAACCAAGCATCCGCAGCAGCTTTGCTTTTATACCTTTAAAAATTGGTCATTATTTGTGTCAAAATGACCAGCGAGTTGGCACAGTCCCTTCTTGTGTTAGAAACATACCCAAGTCGACGCCTTTATAGTGCCTCTTCATATATCAGAACCAAACCCGGCTGCCAGGGTGTGACGCAAGTATATTTATTTGTATTTTATTTTTTGTGCTTAGTTTTCCTGGTCTGCCCACCAGTTATCATTTAACACAGTCCCGCCGCCACACTGCTTCAATCGCAAAATGCATTGAAGCCCATTTGCGCACCCATGTGCGTGCCGTGCTGGTCCCTGAAAACAACGAGGTTGTGTGTCCAGCGATGCCTTGGTGGGCGTGTTTTTGCTATTTTGAGGCCACCTGAAAAACCTTGCACCATTTGACCCACGTGAAAACCTCTCTAAAGCCAGGTGCTTGCAATATTGTTTTGTTATTTAAAGAGTGCGTTAGTATTAATATTCGGCGCGCCTATATGCAGGGTTGCAACATAACAAACCAGAACACACCTACAACGCACATACTCTTCCCCTTTGCTTGATACAGCAGCCATTTGCCAAATATAAAAATAAAAGGAATTACGTGTAAAGAATTAGATTATTTGTGGTGCCATATAGTAATGTTTGGTGAATGTCGCCTTTTCTCGTATATGGTCCTTCCGCTTTTACAGCTTTTAACCTCACGCACGAGCGATCCCGCTTTCCTCATGCTGTGACGAGAAGCGTTCAGTTGTTTTTTTTTTTCTTCCACCACCAAATTCCATGTCCACCAAGTAATAGCGGATCCGCATGTTGAACCGCTCTGGCTTCTTAAAGTCAATGAGCGTGGGATGAAACACTACCCTGATTGGGTTTTTACCTGTAAGTTATATTTTTAGCAAACAAGCGTTTACGGATGGAGGCCCACAACACAATTCATTACCCCATGATAAAGAAAGACTAGAGGGAGAGACACCGGTTTTTAAGAATAGGGCCCCCACAGGACAACTCTTATCTAGAGCACAAGAGTTAACTGGGCAAGCCAAAAGCAAAGATCGTGTTTAAGAAGCATCAGTCTCCATGAGAGAACTAACTTTCATGTGTGAATTGCTCTGGACAAAGAATACATCGTGCAATAAAAATCCGCTACAAATTTTTTCCTCCCATCATACCCCTAATTTCCCAGCATGATAGTCATCGCATTGTTTTCAGTTTTTTGGGTGGAATTTTGGAAATGTATGTGCCAATGACAATTCTAAATTGTTCAGGACTGTCCTAATGAAAACCATACGATCAGATGAGGGAGGGGGGAAGCGAGTGGAGGAGGAGGAGAAGAACGTCCCAGGGGGTCGGCACAGCAAGGGGCAGGCAGGACGGGGGAGGGGGGGGCAGAGCAGGGGAGAGAGGAGGAGAGCATGAGTAAGAAAGAAGGGGTAGTGGAGAAGGAGGGGGACGAGGAGGAACAGGAGGAGGAAAGAGAAGAGGGGGAGGAGAGACGGGAGGAGGAGAGAGGGAGGAGCAGAGAGCGATGTGGTGGGAAGGAGGAGAGAGGGATGAGCAGAGGAGCGGAGGAGCAGAGAGAAGAGCGGAGGAGACAGGGGGGATCCGAAGAGAGTAAGGAGGGGAGACGAGAAGGAGGGAGAGAAGGAGAGGATAGGAGAGGGGGAGGTAGAGAGGACAGGGGCAGCACGAGGGAGGCAGATGAGCGAGATCGAGAGCAGATGGGTCCCATCAGACTTCATATGTCACTACAGCTATATCTGTAAAAAGAAAAAAAAATAAACGTGTTACTGAAAGTCTGTCAAAAGCTACTTATAAAAGATAGTCCCCAAAAATATTGCATTTATGCTCCATTTGTATGTACATTAGCTGGCAGCAGGTCTATTGAACCACATTCCTAGGTGTGCAATATGTGGTCGATTCCTGATATGTATCATCACCCCAGTTCAACATGTAAACATTGCTGATGAACAAACTGTGTGTTTGTGTATGCTGATGTGTTAGAGAGGTATCGAGGTCTGCAGCATGACATTATGGAAGGGGTGGGTGAGTTTTGGGGGCAGGAAAGACCACTCTCTTGGTGAGGGTGAACTCTGGCTGTGGCATCTGCTTCTTCAGCCCACTTCTGTCCGTCTTTTTGCTCACATCACTGTTCACCTTAGTCAGAATGGAGAGTAGATCTATTCCGCTACATGGACACAAGACAGAGAGACACAAAATCAGAGATCAAACTGATGTCCACAGTCCAATTTAGACAATTAAAATTACAGTTACTTCCAACTCAATCAGTGGATAAAACCTCGTCCACTAACCGCACTGTATGTTTGGAAGACTGCATACTGAATACTGTTAAGTGTACCATACTCATGAAAAAAAAAAAAAAAAGGTAAATATAATCATCAAAATTAGTGAGTAAATATGTGACAGAAATGATAAGGTATGCTATGTTAAATTCAGCCAATGAAGAATTCTGTCACATATCCTGCGCCTGCTGTTTACATCTACTCACCACCAGAGGTCACCCATTCACCATTAAGACTTTTTCAAGGCACACACAGTTACAGGTTACTTCGGACTACATTTCCCATGTTCCATTGCCCTAATCACTTCCACACCTGTAGTCTATCACAAGGACTTTAAAGCACTGACTCACAAGCTCGCTGATTGCCAAGAATTGTTTAGTGTTTATCACTATTTAGTTGATACTTTACGGAGCCTAGTTTTCATAGTTTAACTATAGATTTAGATACTCTGGCATTACAGTAGTCAATCCATGAGACAACAAATAACTATCAACTTTTTATCTACAGAAACAATTAGCATAGGATGCATAAAAAAAAGTATGTTTTAACTGCTCTGTACATAAAGGATCAAATGTAAGACTGGCATCAAAGATTACACCATGGTTCTTCAATTTTCTTTGAGACTCCAAAACAGGATCATCAACAGACAGAGTCAGTGAAGCAGCTTTGCAATGTTCGCAGGGGGAACCAAGTAACATAAGTTTTACTACTATTCAAACAGAAAATAGTAATGTAACCATATCTCGATCTCAGCAACACAATCAGAAAGAAAGCAAACATCCAGATTTTCACCAGGTTAAAGTGTATGTATATTTGAGTTTCGTCTGCATGAAAGCGATAATGAAGGCAGAGCGATCGGAACAGATGCCCAGGTTGTGACAAATAGATTTTAAAAAGTAAAGGGCCTAAAATTGAGCCCTGAGGAACACCAGTAAGAACTGAACTGATTTCAGACCTGTAACCACCCAAGGCAATGAACTGGGAACGGTTAGTAAAACAGGATTTAAACCAGTTTAAAGCTTTCCCCAAAACACCCAAACAACTTTCAATGTGATTAAGTAAAATACTATGATCAATAGTATCGAAAGTGGCTCTGAGATCAATAAAGATAAGAATGGAAATAGTGCCAGAATCAGAAGTCATCATCAAGTCATTGGCAACTCTTACTGGAGACGTTTCAGTACTGTGAAATTTACAAAAAACTGACTGAAGGGGTTCGAAAGGATTATTAACTGTAAGGAGGTTATACAAGTGAGAGGCAACAATACATTCTAGTATTTTTGCAGAAAACTGAAGATTTGAAATGGGGCAGAAACTGTTAAAGGGTTAGTTCACCCAAAAATGAAAATAATGTCATTTATTACTCACCCTCATGACGTTCCACACCCGTAAGACCTTCATTCATCTTCGGAAAAAAAATTAAGATATTTTTGTTGAAATCCGATGGCTCAGTGAGGCCTCCATAGACAGCAATGGTATTTTCTCTCTCAAGATCCATTAATGTACTAAAAACATATTTAAATCAGTTCATGTGAGTACAGTGGTTCAATATTAATATTATAAAGCCACGAGAATATTTTTGTGCGCCAAAAATAACAAAATATCGACTTTTCAACAATATAGTGATGGGCCGATTTCAAAACACTGCTTCGGAGCTTTACGAATCAAATCAGTGATTCGGAGCGCCAAAGTCACGTGATTTCAGCAGTTTAGCCATTTGATAGGAGGAGATCCGAGGCACTGATTCGATTCGTAAAGCTCCAAAACAGTGTTCTGAAATTGGCCCCTATAGATATTGTTGAAAGTCATTATCATAATGTTGAACCACTGTACTCACATGAACTGATTTAAATATGTTTTTAGTACATTAATGGATCTTGAGAGAGGAAATTTCATTGCTGGCTATGCAGGCCTCACTGAGCCATCGGATTTTATAAAAAATATCTTAATTTTTTAACATTATTTTCATTTTTGGGTGAACTAACCCTTTAAAGTCAAGGGCAGCATTTTCTTACAGCAGCAATTTTTAATGCAATGAATCATTTATTATACTGAGGACAGTAGGGCACAAAGCATCAAAGCAAGATTTAAATAAACTTATGGGAATAGGATCGTGTTGTCTTTGCAGGTGTGCTCACCTTGGCACCAGCAGTTGCAGATTGTGGCAGAGGGCCTGTATGAACCAGGATCCCTTGTCTTTTTCCCTGAATGAGACATATGATGGTACAGTGGACATGGCTAACAGGTAGTCCGCCGCCTCAGGGATGGAGTCTCTGGGGTACAGCTGCATCGCTGACTGGCATGTCCTCATCTTCTGAGAAAGTTTGACTGAACGCTGCACTCTGCTCTTTCTTACCCCTGCAGGCCTGGATGAAGAACAATTTGGGTTTCTTGTAGAGGGAGGAGCACCTATGTGGACTCAGAGTCTCTATCAGCTCTTTAAAGGTGACAGTATTTCCATCTACCCCGACGATACCATCTTCCCGTCCGTGGCTCAGCACGCAGCACACCACGCAATCCGCCAGCGTGTGGTCACGAGCAGCCAGGTCCCTCAACACCTGCAGCATGCGCATTCGATCGCAGTCCCGTTCGGCCACAACCTCAAAGCCCAACCACCGGAACACGACCTCCAGTCTCTCTGGATGGACACAAACACAAATTACCCACAATGATGTACCGACTGGTGCTTACAGATTACTAGCGCACATATTTAAGTTTGGGGTCCAATTTTAGACAGTTCATTCGAAATTATAATGTTTACCGCACTGATTTTGGGAAACAAATTTATTTATATTTTTGAAAGAGGAACTGAGTCATATCTAGAAACCAGCATATCATTGACTTGGGCTGGTAACAGAAAACCCTAGCAGCCACATAGCAACACACTAAAAACCACACAGCAACTAACATGCTGATTTTGTTATGATGGTTTCAGGCTATTGGAATGACGTTTAGTTTATGTAGTTTGTGTTTGTTACACTAACTTTTGTCAAAGTCAGTTCCTTCTCTGTTATTCAGCCCGCATGCCCTGAAGTTATAGTTGTTGATGATTAGACACACTCCTCTTCTGTCCCCCTTCATCTTATACTGCTGGATCTAACACACAAGAGACAAAGTGTTAAGGCATGTGGATGTGAAGAATGTCTGGTTCTCTTGCAAAAGTATTGCGATCCTCTGAGAAACTTTGCATTTTCTCACAAAACATTTGCTTTCTCTTGCAAAAGTATCTGTTTCCCTCAATAAACTTTTGTTCATAGAACTTGAAACTGGAAATGTCGCCCACATTTTCGAATGCACTAAATTAATGGAAAATTGGACACTTCACACACTCAAATGTCGCAGCTTTACTTACATAGCAGAGGGGACGTGGCTATCAGACTCTGATGTTAAATGACAAAATAACCTTATACAATTCATGCACTACATGGAGGATACATAGTGCATAAGTGTGCATAGTGTATAGTGGGTCATTTGGGACGTAGCTAAAGTGTCTTAACCACCTTAACTTTTGCTGCTTCTTTTACTTTCTTAAAAAGAAAAAAAAAAACAAGTCAATTTTAAGCTAAACATGCATTGAACCCAGAATAAAGGTCTAATGTGAAACAGGTTGGATCTTACCTCTGGATTTTCAGTCACAGGCAAGTTTGTGCTCTCTTCTTCAAATACTGGGTTAAATTCCAAATGGTGGCTGTGATCTACGACATGGAGATGAGACATTTTTAGTTTAGGTTAAAAACAGATCAAACATGATGCTGTATTCGACATTTACTACGATACCTCCACTAATCCCAGCAGCCCCTTCAGTCAGACTAAGTCTGTCCACCTGGTCCTCCACTGTGTTAACTGTCAAAAAGAGCAGCGCCAAACAAATATGCTTTGAGTTTGCAACATTTCTTATTTTTGTATATTTCAATTTGCATGATTTCCCATTCCTTGTGAATAGTGTTAAAGGTGCACCAAGCAATTTCTGAATTATGTTTTGCTAGAAGTTTGGGTTTTTATACTGACACTTGTGTCTGTTTATAATGAAAGTGAAGGACAAAAACACACATCTTTTGTTTTCCAGCTATACAGCATGACGTAAGCTGCAGAACTGAAGCAGCTTTTATGAATGGTTCAATGTGTAAAGTTTTACGTAGAGTTTTGTATAACATAGCTTCCCGTAGAGCATGCAAATAAATTCACCTGATGAGACTGATGTCAGCGGTGAGGGCTGTGGAAAATCAGAAAGAGACAAAGTTTTACAGCTATGTAGTAAAAAGGGCTATTTTACCATAGTGGAACACAGAATGAGATGCTTAACATAATGTTCATGCTGCTCTTTTCCATACAATGGCTGTCGAACACCAAAACAAAAATTACCATACAAATAGTCCATATACATTATATACACTACTGTTCAGAATTTTGGGGTCATCAAGAATATTATTATGATTTTATTTATTTATTTATTTATTTTTTGAAAGAAATTAATACTTTTTTCAGCAAGGATTAGGGCTATGTGATTAATTATAATTTATTTTCAATTTCGATTTTGGCTTCCAATGATTATGAAAACAAGACATTAAAAGTGATATTAAGAGTGGAACAAAACCGCAAAAGAGACACTGTTCCCCAGGTGGCTTTCTGTGTGCGCGCTCCGAGCCGAATGTGGATAAGCAATTGGGCTTCGGATACACGCCTAAACGTGTACACAAAATGTGTGTGTAACAGTATACTGGATCCATGCATTAGCTCTTTTAGTTAGTTCACCCAAAAATGAAAATAATGTCATTAATTACTCACCCTCATGCCGTTTCACACCCGTAAGACCTTCGTTAATCTTTGCACATATTTGCACAATCTTTGCACATAAAACATATTTAAATCAGTTCATGTGAGTACAGTGGTTCAATATTAATATTATAAAGCAACGAGAATATTTTTTAGTGACTTATTTAGATTTATTTAATGATGGCCGATTTCAAAACACTGCTTCAGGAAGCTTCGGAGTACAATGAATCAGCGTATCGAATCATGATTCAGATTGAGTGTCAAACTGCCAATGACTAAAATCATGTGACTTTGGCGCTCCGAACAGCTGATTCGACACGCTGATTCATTTGTGCTCCGAAGCTTCCGGAAGCAGTGTTTTGAAATCAGCCATCACTATATAAGTCGTTTTTTTTTTTTTTTTTTTTTTGGCGCTCCAAAAATATTCTCGTCGCTTTATAATAATAATATTGAACCACTGTACCCACATGAACTGATTTAAATATGTTTTTAGTACATTAATGGATCTTGAGAGAGGAAATGTCATTGCTCCCTATGCAGGCCTCACTGAGCCATCGGATTTCATCAAAAATATCTTAATTTGTGTTCTGAAGATGAACGACATGAGGGTGAGTAATAAATGACATTATTTTCATTTTTGGGTGAACTAACCCTTTAAAGTGACAGAAGCCTAATATTCCTGCTGCAGTCCATCATTAATGATAATCAAACAGCAAAATGACAAAGGAAAATCACTCTGACTGAATAACTTAAGTAGCTTTAATAATGATTAATATGTATTTAATGTGTACAGTAAGACTATGCGTTGTTATTTTACATTTGATCATTCTTTTGTTGTTGTAGGCTATTACTTATCTGAATACCACTGTTAGTACATCTTCCTGAAGCCACACTGTTTATTTCATTTGTATTTTTGTTCTGTTGTTTTAATTTCCCCATTTGGTTTGTAGTTAGTTCCGTTGTTCTTATTGTATTGCTGACTGTTTACTTGCCTAATCTTATGTAATTGTTTTGAGGACCTTTTTATTACATTAGTTTACCTAGTATTATTTTTTCGCTGTAGTATCGATAATTATGAAATTTCACTGATATTTAATATGACTCATATCATGAAATAAGACTCTGATCACATCGCCCACCAATAATTGTGTTAAATAATCGTTCAATCAATTTTGACCAGAAATAATTGCGATTATGATTTTTGCCATAATCGTGCAGCCCTAACAAGGATCCATTAAATTGACCAAAAGTGACAGTAAAGACATTTATAATGTTACAAAATATTTCCATTTCAAATAAATTATGCTCTATTGAACTTTATATTAATCATAAAAATGCGTCATGTTTTCCACAGAAATATGAAGCAGCACAACTGTTTTCAACATTAATAATAATCAGAAATGTTTCTTGATCATCAAATCATCATATTTTAGAATGATTTCTGAAGGAAATATGACACCGAAGACTGGAGTAATGATGCTGAAAATTCAGCTTTGATCACAGGAATAAATTACATTTAACATATATTTAGATAGAAAACAGCTATTTTAAATGGTAATAATATTTCATATATTCATATTTCATAAATTCATATATTTCAATATTACTGATTTTACTGTATTTCTGATCAAATAAATGCAGCCTTGATGAGCAGAAGAGACTGTCAATACATTTTAAAATCTTACCGACCCCAAACTTTAACCCAAACTGTAGTGTATATAAAGTCTTTTGAAGGCAATAGATTTGTAAATAGTCAGTACTCAATGAAAACCTGAAAATCTTCCACGCTAACTTTCAAATCTTATTCATGCATACACATGGAAATGAGCATAATATACATCCCTCTTGTATTCCACAGAAGAAAGATGATATGAGGATGAGTAAAATATGCACATTTATGCAAATTAGTCAAATGAAGTTTACCAGAGCTGTTGTGTACGACTTGAAAGAATTACTCCCGATTTCCTGAGCAATAACCCTTCCACCAACTGTAATAAGACAGAAAGTAATGCAATTATTCTGATTCTATAGAATGCAACTATAATAATTATATGGTTCACAGTTCACATCGTACATCATGCATAAAATCAATCACGATTTTCACATCATTTTGTAACAAAAACTCTAGTCTACAAGATCAAAAAACACCTCAGACCCCAGAGGGTTAATCTCCTTGCAGTCTTGATTTATAGTAGTTTAACTTATTTTAATATAATAGAGGCAACTTAATAAATCATAGATATATATTTCACACATCACATCATTAAATAAGTAAACACTCACAATTCTCTGTTTTGTATTGAATAATTCTTTTTTCTAAACCGGAATGGATGCTTGCTATAATGTCCTTCAGAACGTCCAAATTATCTTCACCCAAAAGGTCTTCCTTCTCCATCTCCAAGAACAACTGCAACAGCGTCTAAAAGATGTGATTTTTAAAAGAAGCTTTAGTCAAACACCACATGCAGAAACATGACGTCAGAGAACTGAGGCTGTGACGCGACTCTCACCATGTCCTTCTCCAGTTTTTTGCGCGGTAGTGTTTTGATCAGTAGGAATTTAATGTTTTTCAGGTCCTGATCACAGATGGACTCTGACAGCTCGTACAACAACTGTCTGAAATACAGAAAAATAAACACTGTTTATTATTACAAAGTTACTTTGTATTACTTTAAGGGTTAGTTCACCCAAAAATGAAAATTCTGTCATTAATTACTCACCCTCATGTCGGTCCACACCCGTAAGAACTTTGTTCATCTTCAGAACACAAATTAAGATATTTTTGATGAAATCTGAGAGTTATACGACTCGTCCATAGACAGCAACATAATCAACACTTTCAAGGTCCAGAAACGTACTAAAGACATTGTTAAAATAGTCGACGTGACTACAGTGGTTCAAACTTAATGTTATGAAGCGACGAAAATACTTTTTGTGTGTAAAAACAAAACAAAAATAATGACTTTATTCAACAATCTCTTCTGTGTCATTCTCATACGTTGTTTACATCCAGCACTTCCAGGTTCTACGTCAGAACACTGACTCATTATTGGCCGGCTCCTGTGTCAGCATCACACGCATGCGTTGTGCTGGTCACGTGATCAGCTTTGGCCAATACTGAGCCGGCGTTCAGCCGTAAACACGGAAACCTTCACTGTGCTTACTGCGTCAACTGTGTAAGGATAATGATAGAGAAGAGATTGTTGAATAAAGTATTCTTGTCTCTTCATAACATTAAGATTGAACCACTGCAGTCACGTTGACTGTTTTTAACAACGTCTTTAGTACCTTTCTGGACCTTGAAAATGTCAGTTAAATTGGACGAGTCATATACCTCCCAGACTTCATCAAAAATATCTTAATTTGTGTTCTGAAGATGAACGAAGGTCTTACGGGTGTGGAACGACATGAGGGCGAGTAATTAATGACAGAATTTTCATTTTTGGGTGAACTAACCCTTTAAGTTCCTTGTAAAATACGGTCACCCCAAAAAGTCACTAGACACTACATTAAGCACTAGATGGGCAAAGTTTCATAACAAACTTTGATGTTGGCTTGAAAAAGCCTTGTCTGAAAGTTTGAAATAACATTGCTAGCATGTTGTTAGCATATTTTAAGACATTGTTAGCATGATTTACCAATTTTATAACGTTTAGCAGCTTTCTAACATGATTTAACACATTGCTAGCATGTTTTAACATGTTGCTAGCATATTTCTAGCATGACTTAGCACATTGCTATCATGTTTTAGCATGTTGTTAACATGACTTATGCTGCCTTCATGTGCTCTTAGAATTATTGTAAATATGAGTTTCCTAGGTAAAAATTGCTCATGAACATCCTCCCATTTTGAAAGTTGAATGTGATGAGCTCGTAATCATGAATTCTGAAGTTGGAATTATCACATTTCCGATAGCACATGAAGGCAGCATTAGTATGTTGCTAGCATATTTCCAGCACATTGCTAGCCTGATTTAATATATTGCTGTCATGTTTCTAGGTAGAGGGTGGGTGTAGGTTAAATAGTAAGAATTAATGTTTGAAAGTTTTGAAACCCCTCAATGACAATCTGTGGGATTTTTTGTAGTTTTGATCACCTGTTTTACAAAAAACTGAAGTCTGGTTAGTTAGAAAAGATATAGCAACCTGGGTCAGTCTCAGAAGAAGAAGAAGAAGCAGCTTAAATAATAGGCAAGTGCTTTTTGGATAGTAGGTATTTTCCTTGTCAACATTCCTGAATGCATGACCTGGACACACCCTGTCAACAAACACTTCTCTACAGACCTTATTCACAGCTGTGCCATCTTTGATTTTTAATGGGAAAGAAAGTGAGGCTGTGAGGGATATCTTTTCAGTGGGATGTACTGTTATTTAATGCAATTTTGGATTGTTCTGCTTACGAAACACTGCAAAAATATCTTCCCAAGATATTTAAGTACAAAAAAAAGAGCTGTGGAAAATTATTAGTGATATATGAGCTTTATACAGCTTTTTACAGCAGATTCCATTGAAAACAACAAGGTAGGTCTATCCCTCACAGCCTCGCTTTCATACCCGTCACGGCGCCGCTCTGAATAAGGTCTATTATTATGGAAGTAAAATAATGCCATATGTTTTTGAAATAAAAAGCTTATTGAATTGCACTACTTGAAAAAAAAAAAAAATGCATTGCATTAACCATGCTTGTATTTTAATACATTTTATTTTTAGGGCTTGCATTTTTATGGGCTGAAATTCAGCATGGTTGTATATTTAAACTGTGAATATTTCAATTCAAAATGGTTCACACACATTTTCATTGTTAAAAATTCAATAATCCATATTCACCTTTCAGATTTCACTTCTAAAATATTCATTTATATATTAAAAATATTCATTTATTTATTAAAATACAACCTATAATGTTCAGCAGGCAATTTTCGGTCCTTTTTATTTCGCGTCCATAAATTCAGCATTTCACATCCACAAATTTCAACATTTCACATCCGGGAACTGCAGGAATAGCAGTAGGGTACCGAGCATAATCTCCATCTGCTGTTAGTCAGCCTCACCAGCAGGTGGTGCAAGCACGTGTTGACGAAGAGCAGAGCAACAGTTAGAGCAAGTCATTCATTTCATTCATTAAAACAGATTTACATTAATGGAGCAAGCAGTAAGTGCATGTGTGATGATTATCAGGGACAGTATATATGCAGAAAATCTGATAAAGACACAAAAGTTGTGTTTACATTTAAGTTATTTTCTTCACTGTAACTTTCCCTGTGTAGCCTACATGTAAGCAGCTTTCTCTACAGTGAGCAGGTTGACTCAGATTATGAATGTAATGCGCAAAGTTTGCCTACGTTAAATTAACATTAAATTCCTAATGAAATACTGCCATATAGTTGGCTTGACATTGGATGGTTCGTTAATTTAGGGACCGTCTCTAAAGTTACATACGACATTGGTGTACAAATTTCTAACTTCAATATCATTTGAAGATAATGACTTACAGTCATAAACTGTAATGTGCTCGTGTAGGTGTCAAGCATGATGCACACCTTTTAGATTTTTTATATTTAATAAAATAAACATAAAAAAATATTGCTAATTCTTTACTACTGCATGAGCTTATATTTATTTTAATATCAACAATCTAAAATTATGGTATACTTTTTTGATATTTAATAAAATAAACTGTCAAATCATGTGTAAATATTACTATTTTTCACTACAGCATGAGTTCATATTTATTACCAACAGTCTAAAAGTTGTGCATCACACCTACATGAACACTTTACAGACTGTAATTCATTCTCTTCAAATACTATAGAGCTTTAAATTAATATTTTGTGTATGAGCATACAGTAGGCTAAGTGAAATATATAACGATATGTGCATATGACTTGACAGTTTATTTTATTCAATATCAAGAATAGAAAAGGTGTACATCATACCTGAAACCTACATGAACACTTTACAGTTGGACTGTAAGTCATTCTCTTCAAATGCTATTGAAGTTAGAAATGTTGTGTGTAACTTTAGAGGCGGTCCCTTAATTTGTGACTATGGACCGTCCAATGTCAAGCCAACTTTATGCCAGTATTTCACTTGGAAACGATTAGCATCAAATTTTGGGCATTACGTTCATATTCTGAGTCAATCTGCTTGCCTGTAGCCTATAGCCTGTATCCTCAATAAGGTGCGAGTTTGGTGGTCTTTCTGTATTTAGTCTATAAAGGTAAGTTAAGCGTTTTATATGTCCCGACGGCAGGGGAATCCTGGACTATGATGTATTTAGGGAAACCCCAGTACTGCAGCACAGCGCCGCGATATAAAGTTAAGGAAAGTTACATGTCAAAGTTACAGTGAAGAAAATAACTTAAATGTAAACACAACTTTTGTGTCTTTATCAGATTTTCTGCATATATACTGGCCCTGATAATCATCACACATGCACTTACCGTTTGCTCCATTAATGTAAATCAATTTTAATGAATGAAATGAATGACTTGCTCTAACTGTTGCTCTGCTCTTCGTCAACACGCGCTTGCACCACCTAACAGCAGATGGAGATTATGCTCGGCACTCTACTGCTATTCCTGCAGTAACCGGATGTGAAATGTTGAAATTTGTGGACGCGAAATAAATTGGACCGAAAATTGCCTGCTGAATATAATAGGTTGTATTTTTAAACAGAATTAATATTTTGGAAGTGAAATCTGAAAGGTGAATATGGATTATTGAATTTTTAACAATGAAAATGTGTGTGAACTGTTTTGAATTTATATATTCACAGCTCAAATATACAACCATGTTGAATTTCAGCCCATAATAATGCAAGCCCTAAAAATACAATGCATTAAATACAAGCACAGTTAATGCAATGCATTTTTTTTTCCAAGTAGTGCAATTCAACAGGCTTTTTATTTCAAAAATATATGGCATTATTTTTACTTCCATATATCATATTAACAGCTGCATTCTCACCTATATGGGGAGATACGTTGAGCATATAACATGCCGTTGGCTTGGGTAAAAGCATCAAAGGGCAGATTCCGGAGCAGGTTGTTCCGTTTCATGATCCTGAGCAGCTCTAGAAGCAGAAATGGATCATCCGATGACAGCAGGTCCTTTTTCTCCAGAAGACTGAAGAGTTCTCTGCCTAAGGTCACAGTGCTGAGGTCTTTGGGACTGAGGAGATCAGAGCACAGGAACACCATGTCCTGCACCTCATCGCCAGTGAGAGACTCCTGTACTCTTAACAGCATCTGCTGAAACTCCATCTCCTGCTCACAGAGAAACAAGGCTCTGCTGTATGACACAGTGCTGTTGTTTGCATAAATATGATATACCAACATTTCCTTTAAAGTTACCAAAGGAAATGTTAACTTCCCCTTCCCGTAAAAACCACATCTGTACTCTTCATGACGCGTGTTTTGGCGGAGGGTGGCACTAAAGGGGGTCGCACACCGGACGCGAAGCTCGGCGCCGCGCAGCGTCGCGTCTCTGACAACTCACAGGTATCGCACACCGGCCGCGCACATTATATACGCGCGAGCTCAATTTTGACTCGACTCCTGATAGAAGAGCTGCACAATGGGAGTGTTTTACGTCAACAGGGAAACGTTACATGCCTATGCTTTAATATTTCGCACTGAGGTTAGTGTACATGGAAAAATGGCACAACAAAGCAAAAGGGAAGAAAATGCTACGTTTATTATACATTTTTAGACTTTATTCAAGCTGTTAAACTTAGAATGTGAAACTGATGTATCTTGCAGCACAGGGTGAAGTCAGTATGTACATTAACGACGATTTGAGAGAAATATAATATACATTTAATGTAAAACAATGTACATGGCGCTCTGTGGCGCGGCAGGATTTTAAACAACTTCCTGAGTCGTTGCTGGGCGCCGCGGACAGGCGCCGAATGTCGCCGCCGGTGTGCGTACTCTCATAGAAAACAATGCGTTCGAATTTTAAAGACGTGGCGCGACGCTGCGCGGCGCCGAGCTACGCGTCCGGTGTGCGACCCCCTTAAATATCCTTGAAACTGACTGCAAATCTCTGTCATTCAGATCTACCTCAATTTAGTCATCAATGGCCAAAATCCCATGCAGCCCAGCCCTACATTTTCCTTATTGCAGAAGCCGTTTCACTCTCATACACATCACAGATAAAATACTCTTGCGTAGCTAGACCTTCAGACTTACGGCAGAAGGTCTGGACTCTATCTCAGCATTCATTGGCCAAGGACCGCCCAAGAGGATGTCTGACTGTCAATCACAGTTTGTTTTGTTCCGCGTCAGGTTTAGGGGCGGAAAAATGAAAGTTGCTGTCCCTACAATAACAGACCGGTGTGCATCTAATAAATTCATTCAAGAACATTGTGCAAGTTTAATGCAAGAATGGAGCCGCGAACTTCACATACTTTTGAAAATCCAGCGTTTAGCTGACCCTGATAGGCGCTTGTTGTCACAGTTGTAAACATGACAGCATTCTTCTTCTCCAAGGGGGAACAGCGTCGCGCAATGGTGTCCAAGTAGACCATTAAAGAACGCAACACACATCTCCCGGACATCCTGTAGAATTCAACCAACCAGATGACGACTTTGATACTGCTGAAATGTTTCCAGATAAGTGTGCCATATCATATGCATCAGACGTTCAGCCAAGGGTCTGTGGGCGTGATGTCTGAGGCTGAGAATACAGATAACACAACAGCAACTTCCGTTCCGAAAAAATCTTTGTTTTTCTTAAGAAAGAAAGTCAAGGGGATGGCATGGTTGTGTGTAGCTGATGAGAAATAGTCACTTCCGGCCCTGATGTGAACTGAAAATAGATGTGAACAACCCAACAACATTCAATATCTACATGTGAACTGGCAAGCAGTCTGGCACGATCTGAAGCCACTGGTCTCACTCTTCATGACAGACATCAAACGCCTGCTCTAAGCAGAAGGCCTGGTTCTGTTGGGCCCCAGTGAACAGGAGAACCTCCACCTGATACTGTAAAATACTGTAAGACCTGTATAGACCCAACCTCAATAAAACTGAAAGCATGACCTTCCTGATCATGAACACCCAGATCCCAGGGAATACAGAGCATGTGATACCAGAGATGTGCAAACCAGTTATTGACCCAACATGCCATTTCACATATCTTTATGTTTTATTATTATTATTATTGTTTTATTTTTGCATTAAAGTGAGTTAGATTTTATTTTAAAATGTACATTTTAAACACAACAGTTGGATATAATGCAACATTTAGTTTTTATTCGTAGTAAAAAGTTTAGGCATCTCTGTTGATTGAACAGTTTTGGTAGAATTTTTAATTTTCCTAATTTTTTTGGAGTGATTACTTTAAGTTAAAGGTATTGCAAAACTGGTTATATTGACGTTTACGGAAACCTCAGGATGGCCTTGGTCTTATTTTACACATTTCGAGGTATACTGTAAACATATTTTGCACAGTTATTCCTTAGACTTGGAATTTAAGTCCAAATGTAGTTATGATCAGTGTTGCCACTTTTCAAGTCAGTTTATAATGGGAACGTTACATGTCTCTGCCATAACATAACATTTAATATGATTACAGAAGTAAGTATAGTGTGCAGAACTTTAGGTTTGAGACCACTTAATTTTCTTTATGGGGACAAGAATGTGTGGGATGCCGTGTTTTTACCCATACATCACGCACAAGTGTTTTTACCCCTGTGATGCACGAGTGTTTTTACCCATACATCACGCACAAGTGTTTTTACCCCTGTGATGCACGAGTGTTTTTACCCATACATCATGCAACAAGTGTTTTTACCCCTTACATGAAACTCAAACATGGCAACAAAGTAAAAATCAAATGCAATGCTGTCTGAACCCTAAAAAGACATTACACCACTGTAGACTAGTACACAGTGACAGAAACAAACTAAACCTGACAACAAGATACAAACTCAGCTGATGCAACCATGCCATAGAAACCCGCAGACACAGGAAAACGTGGCTGTCACAGGAAGAAAGCTCTACACTCCAATCATAACAAATAAATGAGTGTTGTAGTTGCACCAAATACACAGAAATACAAGAAAAATACCAAATATTTAAACATAGTATAGGCTACACACACATACAAAAACTGTTCTTCTTAATAGGTGAACAAGACTATGGATCACTCTCTTTTTTTTTTTTTTTTTTTAGGTGAAACTTCTTACTTTTTTACACTGTATATTTAGTTTTTTTTTTTTTTTATTCTATCTGTATGCAGGTTAGCTGTAAATGCTGTAAATGCAATATGAATGTATAGTATGAATATCTGTCATAAATCACAAATCATAAACAAGAGACAATCTAGGTGAGTGTGTTTGATTATTCCCTCAGCTCATCCTGATAGTTTGGTCACGCTTCAGCTACTCGTAGGAAAAGTAGTTTGTTACTGGAAATGCTACACTTCTTTGAAAACAGCTGAACTACTGTCATCCTACTGAAAAATGTAGTTAGGTTAGTGTCGCAACTTTCTTCGTACTGTTCAATGCTGGTGTTAGTCACGCTGACTCACCGTCATGTCAGACATCGTCTGCACAGTGCGCATTGCTCAGTCATGGTGTCTATAGGTTAGATAAAGTTAAGCAGATCTTAAAGTTAAGAACAATGCGCATTTACTTTTAAATTGTAACATATTTAGATATAAGTTTAGCGTGCAGGAAGATGATGCATCAGCCAATGTGTTATTATAGGAAATAAATAGAAACATTTACTTTAATTGAGTTGTTATAGAACAAAATGGAAAATTATTCAAAGAGGCCATCTTACCCCACTCCTGGAGTAAGTTGACCCCTGGGGTCGCTAAACTTTTACAGAATGTATAAATGATTTTGACATAATTTCTATTAATATATATTTATATATATTTTTAGAGTGTCACTAATGTAAAATACTATTCTACCATTCTATTTAAAATTGAGTTTTGACAATTAAGTTCAATAACCAAAAGGAGAATCCTAGTAAGAGATTCATCTGAAAGGTACAATTATTCTGTGGCTTATATATGCATATGAATATTTACATATTTAATTGCCTATATTTTAACTGAAGATATGTCATAATAGCAACACTATGAATGCACATTTAAAGAAACACTCCACTTTTTTTGAAAATAGGCTTATTTTCCAACTCCCCTAGAGTTAAACAGTTGAGATCTGCAGGTCTGCAGGTCTGGCGGTACCACTTTTAGCATAGCTTAGCATAGTTCATTGAATCTGATTAGACCGTTAGCATCTCACTCAAAAATGACCAAAGAGTTTCAATATTTTTCCTATTTAAAACTTGACTCTTCTGTAGTTACATCGTGTACTAAGACTGACGGAAAATGAAAAGTTGCGATTTTCTAGGCCGATATGGCTAGGAACTATACTCTCATTCCGGCGTAATAATCAAGGAACTTTGCTGCCATACCATGAGTGCAGCAGGCGCAATGATATTACACACCGCCTCTCACAATTGTCTCCATGGTTGCAAGGCATGCTCCCTGTGCAAGCAGGGGGTCACAAGCGGTTTGTAATATCATTGCGCCTGCTGCACTCATGGTACGGCAGCAAAGTTCCTTGAATATTACGCCGGAATGAGAGTTATACAGTCAAGTTTTAAATAGGAAAAATATTGAAACTTTTTGGTCATTTTTGAGTGAGATGCTAACGGTCTAATCAGATTCAATGAACTATGCTAAGCTATGCTAAAAGTGGTACCGCCAGACCTGGAGATTGGCTGAATGGATTCGAAAACGGTAAAACTCAACTGTTTAACTCTAGGGGAGTTGGAAAATGAGCCTATTTTCAAAAAACATGACATGATTTCACTCAACTATAGATGATTTCACTCAACTATAGATCTTCATGAAAGCAAAGATGTCTATAATGTAAATCTACATGTCTATAATATAATCTAATTTAAGGACATACTGAATAATAAACCCATTAATCATTCAATTTAAAGATAATAACACTAGTAACAACATGCTACTAGGCCTTCTGGGTGGCTCATCTTACCCCAAGGGTCTAATTTTATCTTTTTACTTAAAAATAAAAACTGTAAGTTTTACTCCACAAATCCCTCATTAACAAACAGACACAAAAAATAATAATAAAATGTCACAGATCACTCATTTACAGAAACACAAAATTAGATAAATTAACCACAAGCTGTTTCGATTGACTAAATCTCACAAATACTGATATTCAGATGAAATGACAAAATTAAAAATAACATTTGTCGAAGTGAAATGGATTCTCGGATGAGAAAAAAAGTGAGGGGGGTCTTGAGTTTGTCCTTCAGGAATTAGTTTGCCGCGATCTCACGTGAGTGACAGGTTGCTCTCGCGCCGGTAAACACATCATCAAACAACAATTAAGAGTTCATGGTGACTTTAAGTAAATAAATCAATCACTCAAAACACACACACAAAATGTTGCCGCTTACTGGCACACATTTTGTTAGTACCCGGTCAGAAAAAAAAGACTTTTTGGTGTAGACTTCAAAAGTTTCCAGTCATAAGAATGGAACAAAAATCCCCCCCAATAAATGTGGCTCTTTCTTACAGTATAATCCAAACTAGTCACGCTTTACAAAAATAACACTATCGATCCTGTAGGCGAGTTAGACTAATCTCGTGACTGAGACATGGACGAAAACACGTCAAGTTAGGCTACGGTTCAATCTTGTTCTTACCTGCTTCAGTGTCGACAACTCACTGTGAAGATATCAGGGATTTGTCAAGGATTTTTATTTGCAACATTCATTTCTACCCTACAGATCGAAAGTAGTTTTTGGACACGCCTATGTGAACTTCCTTCATTTTTCATAAGACAGCCCATGCTATAGTTATGCGGTTTTAGTTTTGTTTTCGTTATTCCACACAGAAAAATAAAGGCTCATCTCTCCAAAACAGTATCGATGTAAAACGTGGAAGGCTGATAATATTCCCCAAGCTTTTTCCATTTATATTTACTATATTTACTATATTTACTTATGCGCAAAAGCCGTCGCAGGGTGAGTTAGTTAACCTGGGAAGAGCTCCTGAAACAAGGGACCGTTGAGAAAGTGCCATTTTTCTTCTCTTTTTGTAAATGCTTGGTGTGTTTACAGTAGAAAACCTTTCGTTAAGTAGATTTTTTTTTACAGTGGCGCTCGTTGTTTTGTTATGTTGTACATAACTTATCTTTATTACCCAATAATGCTGCATATCTTATAGTTTGTTCCTTACAAATGCATTTTACTCTGAGATATGATATAGGGTCAAAATTCATATATCTGAGCCATTCCACCGAATGTCCCCTGAACATGTACACCTCTGGCCCTCTTCGTCACACTCGGCTCCTTTGCGGTCAAAAGTAGATTATCGAAGTATAAATATAAACCAATGTAATATATTTTTGTTCAACAATATTTTTTTGATTATGATGATTTTTGAGTGGATTTTATGATACTATGCAATATTTATACAGGTTTTATGAGCTATTTTTCTCCATTGAAAATAATACACATTTTTAAAATATATTTTTAAATTTTTTTTTTTTTCAATTAAAGCAGTATTCCATGTTAAAATAAAGACAAAGCGTTTAAAATCTGATTTTTGAAGGTAGATTAGTGCCATCTGGTGGAAGTAAAAAAAATAAAAAAATAAATAAAAAAGAAAGAAAAACTTATGTAATGCCATGGTGTAACCACTAGTATATATATATATATATATATATATATATATGGCTTATAATTTCTCTAATGGCTTTTAGTCAGAAATACTTGTTTTTTTTTAAGTTGTGGATTTGGATTTGGATTTATACTTAGACATTCTCAAAGACTACTCTTTGTCAAGGTTTAGATTTTATTTTTTTTCTTAAAAAACGTTTTGTGTTGTTGATGTGTTGTTTTCCAATTGTTATCCAATTTTTTAATAAATTACATTATTTAAAAAACAAATTATAAACTTAAGGCTTTGATCTTCTTTAAAATAATTGTTTTTAATGAAATACACCTTGCCTTCATATATACTGATTTTTAAGTTACAAATATAAGTTATTTGAACATGTAACCAACCATTTCTTTAAAATAAACACTTTCTTCTTTCTATTTTATAAAGCATGATCTGATATTGATTACCAAAATCTTTTACCCCTCATTTAAAAATAAATAAATAAAAATCTCACTGAGCTAATTTATGTCATGCCTTTTAGGTTATCCTTCAGAAGGTTTGTTCATTATGGCACCTCTAATACTGTTGAAAATGATCTTTGTTTTTTTATTTTACATTTATGTTTGCATATCACAAAGTATTTGTACAGAAGAGTTTTCATTTTAATTTCACAAGTAAAGTTAGAAGTGAGTTATGATTTAGGTAAGGTTCAAATGTCTATGTAATCTGTAAAAAAGTATGAATGAATGATGCATTTATGTAGCGTAAGGGTCAATGGAGGGAATTTGGCCAGGACACCGGGGTTACACCCTACTCTTAACGAGAAGTGCCATTGGATTTTTAATGACCACAGTGAGTCAGGACCTTGGTTTAACGTCTCATCCGAAGGACGGTGCTTGTTACAGTACAGTGTCCCCATCACTATACCTGGGTGTTAGGACCCACACAGACCAGGGTGAGCACCCCCTGCTGCAGTCAGTTACAGTCAATGCTGTATAAGGTAGAGACAGAGCGCCAGATATCAGGGATTTCAGAGGGTCAGAGTTTTGTTAATGCCAGGGGTAAAAGAGGGAAGGGGAGGCAGAGTTGAGCTTCCTGACTGCCTGATGGATGAAGCTGTCCTTCAGTCTGCTGGTTCTGGCCTGGAGACTCCGCAGTCTCCTCGCTGATGGCAGCAGACTGAAGAAGCTGTGTAATGGGTGGGTAGGATCACCCGCTATGCATTATGCAGAGAGCTTTGCGTGTGAGATGGGTGCTGTAGGGAGGGAAAGGAGACACCAATAACTTTCTCAGCTGCTCTCACTATGCGTTGGAGGGTCTTTCTGCATGATGCGTTGCAGGCGCCACACCACAAAGTGATGCAGCTCGTCAGAATGCTCTCGATGGTGCCTCTATAGAAGGTGCACAAGATGTGGGCCCGGGCTCTGGCTTTCTTCAGTTTGCGGAGGAAGTAGAGATGCTGCTTTTGCAATATCCAAATTTAGTATTATATTTGGATATTGGAATAATAAATTAAGTATTTTAAATGAATCACATGTACACACAATGTTCCTATTTTTTTAGGGGTTTCTTAATTTTAGACTAGTTGACATTACAAAACCTCAGTTTAAAGACTTAGTCGTGAAAATTAGCCGTAGCGCACATCCCTACAATAAATACTTGAAATTGCAAACAATTCTTTTCCCATTTATATTAAATAACCACAAGAGAATCACTTACAATTATCAGCTAGTATAAGCACACATTATTCAATGCAATATTAATCCTCAATAAAAAATGGTTTGTGTGTGTGTTTGCGTGTGTCTTGCAGACTGTCGACTTCATTTAGAGGGGAAAAAACATTTAAAAATTGTGGCTGTTACAAATTCAACCCCTAAAATTAACTCATTTTTCCTAAAATCACAAGATTTGAGACCAATTCAGGTAGAAACCCTTTTCACTACATTCATTGTAGAGCACAACTTGCTGTTAGTTGCTGCAGACCATGCCGAACCGCTGTTTAGGAAGATGTTTCCTGATAGCCAAACATTATAGCTGAGCCACAACAAAGATAGCCTCCGTAGTAAAAATCCTGGCCAGGAATGATGAGCACATTACAGAAGCAATGAAGTGGTCTCCATATAGCCTTGCTACAGATGGAAGCACAGATATGGAGGACATAAAAATGTACTGCATTATTGTTAGGATTTTTGATGCCAGTCTTGGTAGGGTAGTTGTGATTTGTGGATCAAGAGAGTTTACTGGGAGAGCAATATTTGAATTGCTTGATGGTGAAATGAAGAAGAGAGGCATACCATGGTCAAATTGTCAGTTTTGCATCTGATAGTGCTGCAGTCATGCAAGGTTTGGGGAAAGGCATAGCAGCATTTTTGAAGGCACAAAATCTACACATCTACCTAGTTGGTTGTGCCTGCCACCTGATACATCTAACGGCATCTAGAGGGCATCAAGCTTAGTTTGAACATTGAAGACTTCCTTACACAAGATCCTTCTGACATTCGAAGAAGAGCAGTAAGTTTCTATGAAGAGCTGTACAAAAGTGAACTCACACATGAACAAACTGCTGTTAATGTCTTCCTTGAGAATTTACCTCAGTTATCCAAAGAGGCTAATGCTGAACTCAGCAAAGCTTTAAAGGATTAGTCCACTTTTAAATAAACTTTTCCTGATAATTTACTCACCCCCATGTCATCCAAGATGTCCATGTCTTTCTTGCTTCAGTCGAAAAGAAATTAAAGTTTTTGATTAAAGCATTCCAGGATTTTTTTTTCCATATAGTGGACTTCAATGGGCACCAAACAGTTGAAGGTCAAAATTAGTTTCACTGCAGATTCAAATTGTTCTACACAATCCCAGACGAGAAATAAGGGTCTTATCTAGAGAAACCATTGCTCATTTTCTAAAAAAAAAAATAATACAATTTTATACATTTTAACCATAAATGCTCATCTTGAACTAGCTCTCTTCTTCTCCTCTATTAGAATTCCGGCAGTGTAGCTGCTAAGTGTGTTACTGCCCACCTCAGATCAGAGTTTGAACTAATTGTTATATACTATTGAACTAGCATATTGCATATAAAAATTAGTTCAAAACTTTGACCTGTGGAGGGCAGTAATACGCTTAGCAGCGTCTACACTGCCAGAATTCTAATAGAGAAGAAGAAAAGAGCTAGTTCAAGATGAGCATTTATGGTTAAAATGTATAATTTTGTTTTTTGTTTTTTTTAGAAAATGAGTGATTGTTTCTTTAGATAAGACATTATTTCTCGTCTGGGATCGTGTAGAACAATTTGAAGCTGCAGCGAAACTAATTTTGACCTTCAACTGTTTGGTGCCCATTGAAGTCCACTATATGGAATAAAATCCTGGAATGCTTTAATCAAAAACTTTAATTTCTTTTCGACTGAAGAAAGAAGGACATGGACATCTTGGATGACATGGAGGTGAGTGAAATATCAGGAAAAGTTTATTTAAAAGTGGACTAATCCTTAAACTTTGGATGAGTTGGAAAAAGCTCTCCAAGGTATGGAGTGTGGCAAAGCGCCTGGAGTTGATGGGCTACCAGCTGACTTCTACAAGTCTTTTTGGCCAGAAGTGGGTCCAGATCTGTTGGAGGTACTTGGGGAAAGCCTAGCCAGTGGGCAACTACCCATAAGCTGCCGTAGAGCAGTTCTCACTTTGTTGCCAAAAAGGGAGACTTGAATGACATCAAAAACTGGAGACCAGTGATTTTGCTTTGCAGTGATTATAAATTGCTCTCTAAGGCTCTAGCTAATAGATTGGGAGAAGTATTGGAGCAAGTGATCCATCCTGACCAGACATATTGTGTACCTGGTAGACGAATTTTTGATAACATATATTTTATTAGAGATGTTTTGGACATTGGTAAGAGTCTCAACATAGATTTTGGTCTGGGGTCATTAGACCAAGAAAAAGCTTTTGATCAAGTTGAGCACCATTATTTATGGGATGTCTTGGCAGCATTTGGTTTTAGCTCCAATTGTATCTCTCTGATAAAGGTTTTGTACAGTGATGTTGGGAGTATATTGAAAGTTAATGGTGACTTATGTGCTCCTTTTAAGGTTTTTAGAGGGGTTAGACAGGGTTGTGCCTTGTCTGGTATGCTCTATGCTTTATCAATAGAGCATCTTTTAAATAAGAACTGATTTGTATGGTTTGTATATTTCTAATTGTCCAAATGTGTTTAAATTATTAGCGTATGCTGGTAACGTGGTTATTTCAATTAGTTGCCAGAGAGATGTAAATCTGTTACTAAAATTATTAAAAGATTTCAAAGTTTTTTCTTCTACAAAAGTAAATTGGTCTAAATGCAAAGCCATATTGGATGGAAGTTGGTTAAGTGGAGGGCCAAATCTCCCAGATGGTTTAACCTGGACTAGGGAGGGTTTTAAATACCTTGGAGTGTTTTTAGGAAATGAAATGGTTGTGGGGAAAAACTTTGAAGGGGTTGTTGAAAAAATAAAAGGTTGCCTTGACAAATGGAAATTCTTGCTTCCAAAAATGTCATATAGGGGGCGTATATTGATTATTAACAACCTGGTAGCATCTTCTATCTGGCATCGTTTAATTTCTGTTGTTCCTCCACCAGATTTTTTGTTAAAGGTTCAGTCAATTTTAATAGATTTTTTTTGGGGATAAGCTGCACTGGGTTCCAAAAGCTGTTTTGTATTTGCCCAAGGAAGAGGGAGGACATGGACTCATACATTTATTTACAGAGCAGAACAGCAGCTTTTCGGCTTCAATTTGTACAGAGACTTTTGACTGGACCAGTGGACTCAAATTGCAAATCTATAGCTTTCTCTATTTTACAGAATTTTGAAGGCTTAGGCCTGGGCAAGCCTTTGTTTTGGTTGAATCCTAAAAAGATGGACTTTTCAAAGCTACCAGTTTTTTTTTATCAGAACCTTTTTAAAGTTTGGTCTTTATTCATAGTAAAAAAGATCCAGTAGTACAAGCTCATTGCACTGGTTGTTGCAAGAACATTTAATTCATGGTTCACGCATGGACCTATCTTGTGAAGGACCTCTCCCTGCACTTGAAGGATTTCTTCTTTCTTCTGGAGTAACGACACTTGAACATCTATCAAAGATAGCAGGGACAGGTTTTAAGAATTTTGATTTAGTAGCTGGACATTTGGGTCTTCACTCAAAACACATAGTGGCTAAACTTCTTGAAAAGTGGAGGCTTTGGCCCACAGTTGCAGAATTCTGACTGCTGGAGGACTATTCAGAGGGATTAATTTTTCCAGACTGCAGAGATCCCTTTCCTAATCTCTTGTTATCACCTTATCTAGAAGAATGTAAAGGTGTTTTTTTATTTTCTGAAAATTTGACATTAATTGGTTCTCATCATTGTGTGTTGTATGCTCGGGTTGGATGGTCTGCTTTGTCCATCCAAAGACTAAAACACTGGGATATTTTTATTTATAAATCTATTCTGGGTCCACTTCCTTCATATCTTCATATGTACATCAGTAAAAAACATGTTGGTAGCTATAACCTTCGGTCCCAGGAATTCTTCCTTCTGTCTGTTCCAGTGGTACGTACTGAATTAGGGAAGAAGGCATTTAAATTTGCTGCTCCCTCTGCTTGGAATAACTTGCAATTGACATTGAAACTTAAGGAGTTGGTTTCACTGGACATTTTTAAAGTGATGTTAAATGATTTGGAGACAGAAACAACGGTTTGTTTTGATTAGTTATGTATGTATTTAAATATGTATGTATGGATGTTATCTGTTAAACCCATGTGAGATGTGTTGCTGTCACTCTTGGCCAGGACGCTCTTGTAAAAGAGATTCTTAATCTCAATGTGCTTCTTTTACTGGTAAAATAAAGGTTATAAATAAACTGTGTTTCACGCGTATATGCAATGTTTTAGATTAAAGCCTTTGAAAATGTGGCTTTATTTGAATTGTGATATAAAAGCTGTGTTTGTCAATTCTGTGAAATCCAGCATTTTAATTGATTTTCATTACTTCAAAGCCATGAATGATCTTGTTTCTTTTGATTTGATTTGGTGTTTCAAAGGGGCTTTATGTGAGGTTATTGAAGACAATCTGTACTTTGCACCCCTCTTAAGCTAATTTTGTTTTTTCATTTTGTTTTTTTGTTTATTAGTGTGCTAACTGACTGGATAATGTTTTAGAATTTGTAATAAAGGATCTTTGAAATTTCAAATTTCAAATTCTCTCTCTCTCTTTTTTAAACTAAGGTCAACTCTCACAGCTGAAGAAAACAACATGTTAAGGGACTATTACTCTGAGGCAAGCACTCCTTTTTGTATAGAGCCTGTGTTATAGTTTTTAATGAGAAATTTTGAAAGAAAGGTTGATATTGTAACATGGTGTTCTTTTTTTTGGGCTGGATGAAAATGTAAAACCTGAGTGGAGATCTTTTACAAGCTGTCATTATCAAAGAGGGTTGGGGAAATATAGTGGAAAATCATTGCTGTTGTTTCTGAATGTCCCTTTTGTTCTCAACAGGAAATGGTGTTTCATGCTTTTATGCAATGTTTCTGAAAACAGTTATATTTTGGGACAAGCAAAACTGGCAATATATATTAGTAGGAAAAATTAAATTGAGCAAAAGTCTTGCCAAAGCATCACTGAAGTTTTTTCAATGTTGGTTAAATCAAGAGTGTTGATTAAACTATGGAAGAGTTGTCTACATTTGAGATTATTTGGTGCAATCATGGAGAATAGTGTGTTGTTTCTGAAGGTGATTTGGTTTTATCCTTTGTAATTGTTTGTATGTAGTTGTGTGAAGAAATTATTGTGAATACTTTTTTTTTCAAAATTCAAAAGCTTTCTCTCTCTCTCTCTCGCTCTCTCTCTATCTGTCTCTCGTCGCAAGTAGAAAGTGGAAGTAAGTTTTAGTTCCCCGTCGCCATTTTAAGTGTAAACACTTATTACAGTTTATGAAGGAATTTCTGTGTAGTTTATGATGTTAAAGCTGGAGGATTTGAGAACCTGTATCTTGTAAAAGTTCAATCAAGGTGAGTGTTCATGTGTGGTGACTTCCTCGTATTCCTATGAATCTCTAGAGAATATTTTAAGTGATTGTTTGCAGTGCTTGAAGTGGAAAAATAAAAGTGCCAGTACTCCTGATGCTCTGTTCAAAACGTGTTTCTGAAGAAGGGAGGGTGCGGCGGGCTTTCATATGTGCAATGTTGGAAGTGCCGGTACACAAGGGAAAATAAGTATTGAATACGTTAACATTTTTTTTTTATTATTATACAAAGTTCCAATCCAGCAATTTACATAAAATTTTGAACAGACATTGGTATTAGCTCAAGAAATCAATACAAAAAAGGAAATCATAATACTACTATCCATAAAAAAGTTATGAATAATAAAGTCAAATGACACTGGAAAAAAGTATTCAACACAATAAGAAAAAGCAGTACACTAAGACAAGGCAGGTCAAAAAAGCAACAAATTTCACCAAGTAGTTCTACCTCCTACCTTTGTAAATTAGAATCAGTTGGGTTAGTGCATAGGGGACGAGCATATTACAAAGATAAGGGGGAGCCAAGCCATGCAAAGATTTAAAAGTGAGCAGGAGAATTTTTGAATTTAATATGGTAGGCAACTGGAAGCCAGTGGAGATCATACAAAATTGGGGTGATGTGAGCAGAACGCTTGGTATGGGTGAGTATTCTAGCAGCAGAGTTGTGAATGTATTGTAATCTGGAAATAGAGCTGGCAGGTAGACCAATGAAGAGGGCATTACAGTAATCAAGGCGTGATGAGACAAATGCATGGATGACAGTTTCAGCATCTTTGGTAATAGAGGTAATATGAGACTGAAAGGAAAGGGTGGAGTCAATGATTACACCTACATTTTTAACAGTATTGGATGTTTTGATGTGAGAACCAGCAATTTGTATAAATATTGCTGGTAAGTGAGGGAGTTCCAATGAAAATAATCTCAGTTTTGTCCATGTTGAGTTTCAGAAAAATTGAATTAAGCCAATCTTTTATGTCTTTCACACAAGCAGAGATTTTGTCTGTTTGGGGAGGTAGAGTAGGTGTGCAGAGTGAGTATAATTGAATGTCATTAGCATAAAAGTGATAATTGAGACCATGACGTTGTAAAATCTGGCCAAGTGGTATGATGTAAATTATGAATAATAAAGGCCCGAGAACGGATCCCTGGGGAACACCTCGCTTCAGGGGGACAATAGGTGATAGAAAGTCCTTAACTGAGATGTAGAATTGTCTGCCATAGAGATAGGAAGAAAACCAAGAAAGAGCAGAACCAGAAATACCCAAATCAGAGAGATGAGAAACAAGTTATTCATGGGAGACGATATCGAAGGCAGAGCTGAGGTCAAGTAGCAGAAGTATAGACAGAGAACCAGAGTCACCAGAAAGCAGTAGATCATTCACTACCTTTACAAGTGCAGTTTCAGTACTATGGAGGGGGCGAAAACCAGATTGAAAGGGATCGAAGAGATTATTTTCAACTAGAAAAGACTGGAGTTGGGAGGCAACAGTGCTTTCCAGTAATTTAGCTATGAAGGGTAAATTTGAAATAGGATGATAATTAGATAGAACTGATGGGTCGAGGTTTTCTTGAGAACAGGGGTAACTGCAGCAGTTTTGAGTGGCAGAGGAAATGAAGCAGAGGTAAGAGATGTATTGATGAAGTGAGAGATAGGTGCAGAAATGGAAGAATGGCAAAGTTTCAGGAGAGAAGTAGGAGCAAGATCAAGTTGACAGGAAGAAGAGTTGGATTTCAAGATTAACTTAGAGACAGAAGATGGGGTTGTCAAAGAAAAACAAGACAGAGTTTGACTGGATAGATTTGGTGGATAGTTGAGCTTTGTATCAGTAGAGAAGCATTGGTGGACGGCATCAGTCTTTTCAAGCAAATAATCCATAAAAGAACAACAAAGCTCATTAGAAGCTAGGGAGTCTTGAGGTGGAGGTTTAGTAAGCTTACGTATTGTATTGAATAATGCTTTTGGCCTGTTATTTGATTTATTAATTGTGGCAGAGACAAAACTAGAGCGAGCTGAAATGAGAGCAGATTTGTATATTTTGAGATGATCAAGAAAGGCTAAATAATATACAGTAAGATAGTTTTTCTGTAGAGATGCTCAAGCCGTCTACCAGTAGCCTTGAGAATACGGAGCTCAGGGGTATACCAAGGAGAAGAGTGGGAAGAAGGGACACTTCTGGTCTTAATAGGAGCATGCTGCTGTAAGATTTCAGAAATTATGGAGTTATAGTTAGATAATATCATGGAGGGAGAAGAAATATCAAAGATATCTGAAAGGTTCGAAGAAGCAAGCAAGTACTGGACATCTCATGATGGGTAGAGGCAAAGAGGTCTCCCAAGGCTATCACAACAAGATTTGCCGTACGTAACAACAGTTCTGGTTACAGAAGGATTTTCCAACTCCTAATTGTTCCTGTAAGCACCATTGGGGCCATTTTTCTACCACTGAAAGGAACATCATTACACAATCAACTGGCCATGCAAAGGAGCTTACTGTATTTCAAGATTTCTGATCAGGAAGTCAGAAGGTTAGTCTGGGGTGCGTTTCCTGAACAACGATGTAACTCGCTGCTGAACTACCATAGTACGATGCATCGTTGAACAAATCAACTAGCTAGTCACGACTGTTTTGTCGCAAACCTGTCGTTCAACCACGTTGGTGAATGACGTCACGCAGATGGTAGAGTAATAACTTCTTTTATAACTTCTAAATGAATCAGTCTGAGATCGAATTAATGCTACAATTTCTGCTCGGACATGGCATTAGAGGACTAATTCTCATTTTCCTCAGTTATTTTGCTTTATTTCCAGATGAAATCAAATGCTTGTTCTGACGTACTAGAGCACGTACGCACATGCGCACTCTTCAAAAACAGTGCTTTAGATCTCTTGGCAAACTAAAATACAAAAATGACATTTGTATATATTCAAAATAAAAGATATATTGTACTTTATTGTACATTGTACTTAATGTCAGCTTGCTTATTTTGCTCAAGATAACAATTTATTAAGTCCACATGTCATAAAAACAGGAAACTATGCTACTAACCACAGCTCGAGAGCTGTCGTTCCAACCACACAAGTTTGCGATGCAGTTTGCGAAAGTTCGTTTGAACTATGCTTTCGGGAAACACCAAATCGTTGAACTATGTAAGTAACGACGGAACTTGCGATGTTAGTTGGCTAACGATGCTTTTGGGAAACACACCCTAGATGAGTAGCCCAAGAACCAAGGACCACTCAGAAAAAGGTCCAGAAAGACTTGGAGGCATGTTGAAGTTCATTTGAAGTTTTCTACACAATATTTGGAAATGTCTGAACCACTGACCCCCAGAAATACCATACCAACAGTGATGTTTTCGAGGTGGAAGCATCATGGCATGGGGCTGTTTCTCTTCTCATGGTACTGGCAGAATCAATATTATTGAAGGGAAGATGAATGGAGCCATGTACTGGGAATTCTTGAGATGAATTTGTTGCCATCCACCAGGATGATGAAGATGAGACTTCGGTGGACCTTTCACCAGGGCAACAATCCAAAACACACTGCAAAGGAGAGTTTGAATTGGTTCCAGAAGAAGAAAATAAATTGTTAGAATGTCCCAGTAAATCACCAGACCTAAACCCAACAGAGTATTTGTGGAAGGAACTTAAGATCAAAATTCACATGAGACCCCCAGAATATTCAAGATTTAAAGTTTGTCATACAGGATGCACCTTGAGGCTGTCATTGCAAAAAAGACTTTTCCATCAACTATTAAATACAGTTTTAGTTGGTGTGTTCAATACTTTTTTCCTGAGTCATTTCCCTTTATTACACATAGCTTTTTAATGGATTGTAAAATTATGATTTCTTTGTCTATTTAGATTTCATAAGTGAATATCAATGTCTGTTAAAAATTTTATGTGAATTGCTGCATTGGAACCATGTTTAATAATAAAAAAAAGTTGACATATTCAATACTTATTTTACCCGCTGTATGTGTAAAACATGTATTACTGAGCTTGAGTTAATGCAGTCACATGATGCTTTTTTCTCCCACAGTCAAGATATGTTCAGCTACATTATGAAGGTTGTTCAGTTCATTTAATTATTTAAATTTTGTGTCTGAATGTTTTTTCATTCAGAGTCAGTGGAGGAGAACAAACTCATCAGATTTACCTGCAGCTTTATCATGGCTGATTCAGAAGGATCCAGAGATGGAGATTTTTCTCCAGGATGCAGGTAAAAATTATAGTAAAAATATGGTAACACACACACACACAGATCAAAGGAACAGTTTAAAGAAAAATGTGTAGCCTGTTTTTGTCTGTTTTAATACTAACTTGAAATTTTAAATAAAAAAATCATAAAGTTTCCTCAAAGTGCTTTTTGATGAAAGATGGGTGTGTTTATATTAATATGGTTCCTATCATAAAGAATGAACATAGTATTTCTAAAGGATTAAACTGTATCTCTTCTCTGTTACAGTTCAGTCCAGCAGAAGAGCTCAAACCCAGAGTACAGCTGTGTGTCTATGAAGAGTAACTGCTCTATGTTTGAGCCACCAATGTTTAAGAGTGGAAACACACAGCCTCTTCTCAGGTATATTATTTCTATAAAATATAAGCTTATAGTATTCAATTATTGTTATTAATATACAGTAGTGTAATGATCTTGAACCAAAAAATTCTAAGTTCAAATCCTGTAAGTTGGAGTCTGTTAAAAGGGTTAGTTCACCCAAAAATGAAATTTATGTCATTAATTACTCACCCTGATCCACACCTGTAAGACCTTTGTTCATCTTCGGAACACAAATTAAGATATTTTTGAATAAAGTCATTATTTTTGTTTTGTTTTTGCGCAAAAAAAGTATTCTCATCGCTGCAACATTAAGATTGAACCACTGTAGTCACGTTAACTATTTTAACAATGTTTTTACTCCTTTTCTGGACCTTTAATGATGGTAATTATGTTGCTTTCTATGGGAGATAAAAAACCTCTCGGATTTCATCAAAAATACTGTAATTTGTGTTTCGAAGTTGAACGAAGGTCTTACAGGTGGAACGACATGAGGGTGAGTAATTAAAGACAGAAATTTCATTTTTGGGTGAACTAACCCTTTAATGATTACCATTGCATCCTTGTACAAAGCTTTATGTATTGTATTGTTAAATTCACACACTGTAAAAGCTGTTGGTATGTTACTCAGTTAATGGCACAATTACATCAATATCATTGTGTCTGATTCTTTACCGTCTTCATTCTGATTTAAGGTCAAATCTCCTATCCAGACCAGTTAAAAACAAAATTGTGTACATGCCTGTGATTCAACCACAGGACTTTAATGAAATCACATATCCTGGTTTCAGGTAAAATGTAGGATTTGTTTTGTTGTTGTTTAATTTTAGGTGCTGCAATGCATATCACACATCTCTCAAACACATGATTAATTATTGAAACCTTTCAGAAACCTAATGATGTTCTGTGTCCCATAATACAGCAAACAAGTAATTTTAATATTTTTGGCTATTTACTTCTCTATCTTGTTGTATAATAATCTTGTTTTAATCTTACAGCCATGACTCTAAACTTGCTGAAGTCCTCAACACATTGAGATCAAATCTGAGAAGGAAGTTTGAGTGTTTGTATGAGGGAATATCAAAGCAGGGAAACTCAACACTCCTGAATGAGATCTACACAGAACTCTACATCACAGAGAGTGAAAGTGGAGATGTCATTAATGAGCATGAGGTGAGACAGATTGAGACACAGTCCAGAAGAGCAGAAACAGAGGACACACCGATCAAATGCAATGAAATCTTTAGACCTTTACCTGGACAAGACAAACCCATCAGAACTGTGCTGACAAAGGGAGTTGCTGGCATTGGAAAAACAGTCTCTGTGCAAAAGTTTATCCTGGACTGGGCTGAAAGGAAAGAGAATCAGGACGTCCAGCTCATAATTCCACTTCCTTTCAGAGAGCTCAACCTGATGAAGGACAAAACACTCAGTCTTTCAGATCTTCTTCATGTCTTTTTCCCTGAAACAAAAGAAATGGAAATATTCAGTGATAAGTATAAAGTTTCATTCATCTTTGATGGTCTGGATGAGTGTCGCCTGTCTCTGGATTTTCAGAGCAATGTGAGGTTGTGTGATGTGACTAAATCAGCCTCAATTGACGTGCTGCTGACAAACCTCATTGCAGGGAATCTGCTTCCCTCTGCTCTCATCTGGATCACCTCCAGACCAGCAGCAGCTGATCTCATCCCCACTGAGTATGTCCATCGAATGACAGAGGTACGCGGCTTCAGTGACCCACAGAAGGTGAAATACTTCAGGAAGAGAATCAGTGATCATAGTCTGGCCGATAGGATCATTAGACACCTGAAGTCATCAAGGAGCCTCTTTATTATGTGTCACATCCCAGTGTTCTGCTGGATCGCAGCCACTGTTCTAGAGAAGATGTTGAGTGAAGCAGAGATTGGAGAGATTCCCAAGACTCTCACTCAAATGTACACACACTTCCTGATGATTCAGACCAACATCAAACATGAGAAGGATTATGGGAAGAAAGTGAAAAATGAAGACATGATTGTCAAACTGGGGAAACTGGCTTATCAGCAGCTTGTTAAAGGCAACCTGATCTTCTATGAGGAAGACCTGAGAGAGTGTGACATTGATGTGACAGAAGCATCAGTGTACTCAGGATTGTGCACTCAGATCTTCAGAGAGGAGTTGGGCTTGTATCAGGGGAATGTCTTCTGCTTTGTTCATCTGAGCATTCAGGAACATCTAGCAGCACTATATGTGCATCTTTCCTTTATAAACAATAACATCAATGTGTTTGACCAGATTACCAAACCAACTAATGGAGATAAAGTTTCACTATCTGATCTCCATGAGAGAGCTGTGAATGAGGCTTTAGACAGTAAAAATGGGCATCTGGACCTTTTCCTTCGTTTCCTTCTGGGTCTGTCATTGAAGTCTAATGAGATTCTCTTACAAGAACTAATGACACAGACAGGAAACAGCTCTCACGACAATAGGAAAACAGTTGACCATATTAAAGAAAAGATCAGGGAAAATCCCTCTCCTGATAAATACATCAACCTGTTTCACTGTCTGAATGAACTGGGTGATCTTTCACTAGTGAACGAAGCTGAACATATGAGCTATGGAGATTTACGTAAAGTGAAACTCTCCTCATCTCAGTGGTCAGCTTTAGTTTTTGTGTTGTTGTCCTCAGATCAGGCAATGCATGAATTTAGGCTGAGCGACTTAATTGGAAAAGAAGAAACATGGTAAGTACAATGTATATATATGCAACCCAAATTCTGGAAAAAATTTGAATAAAATGAAAACTAAAAGACTTTCAAATCACATGAACCAATATTTTATTCACAATAGAACATATATAATATAACATAACAAATGTTTAAATGGAGAAATTTTACAATGTTATGCACAAAATGAGCTCATTTCAAATTTGTTGCCTGCCATGTCTCAAAGTAGTTGGGACAGTGGTATGTTTAACATGGTGTGGCATTTCCTCTTCTTTTCAAATCAGTTTGAAGACGTCTGGGCATCAAGGCAATATGTTTCTGGAATTTTGGTGTTGGAATTTGGTCCCATTCTTGCCTGATATAGGTTTCCAGCTGCTAAAGTCTTCTTTGACATATTTTTCATTTAATGATGTGCCGAATGTTCTCTATAGGTGAAAGATCTGGACTGCAGGCAGGCCAAATCAGCACCCAGACTCTTCTTCGACGAAGCCATGCTGTTGTAATTGCTGAAGTATGTGGTTTTGCATTGTCCTGCTGAAAAACACAATGCCTTCCCTGAAATAGATGTCATCTGGAAACCTTTATATACCTTTCAGCATTCATAGTGCCTTCCAAAACATGCAAGTTGACCATACCGTTAGCACTTATGCACCCCTATACCATCAGAGATGCTGGCTTTGAACTGAACACTGATAACACACTGGAAGATTTCCCTCTTCTTTAGCCCGGAGGACATGGCGTCCATGATTTCCAACAAGAATGGCAAATTTGGACTTATGTGACTATAGAACACTTTTCCACTTGAAACAGTCCATTTTTAATGAGCCTTGGCCCACAGGACACGACGGCGCTTCTGGACCATATTCACATATGGCTTCCTTTTTGCATGATAGAGCTTTAGTTGGCATCTGCAGATGGCACGGCAGATTGTGTTTACCAACAGTGGTTTCTGGAAGTATTCCTGGGCCCAATTAGTAATGTCATTGACACAATCATGCCGATGAGTGATGCAGTGTCGTCTGAGGGCCCGAAGACTACGGGCATCCAATTAAGGTCTTTGGCCTTTTTCTGTGAATCTTTTGATGATGTTATGCACTGTAGATGATGAGATTTGCAAAGCCTTTGCAATTTGACGTTGAGGAACATTGTTTTCAACAATATTTTTTAGGCACTCTTGCTAATCATGTTACAGACCTGATATCAATGAACTTGTAGACCTGAAGCAGGCATTTGAAATGAGCTCATTTATTGGATAAAAGTTTAAAATTTCTCTGTTTAAACAGTTATGTTATCTATGTTCTATTATTAATAATTATTTTATTATATATTAATAAAATAATTATATAGTTAGGAATTTAGGGAGGTATTTAATATTTAATATTTACTAATAATATTAATTATTATTATTAGCATTTATAATTAACTTATTTTTTATTTTCAAATAGTGATGCATCTGTCACCCTGAAAGCACAAAATACAGCAGATGAAATTCTTCAGAAGCTGCTGCCTGTGGTTAGAGCAACTAGATCAGTTCAGTAAGTAACTCTGAGAACAATCATCACTGTTAAAACATTATAACATTAATGTAACATAAATGAATGTTTTAACAAAAATATGAGTGTCACACTTCAGCTTTTAAATCCTCCACCTATCTGACCTGCTCCTGCCATGTCCTTCACGCCAGTGTCACGTCTCAAGCCGGCCGCTACGCTCTCAAGCCCGCCAACCGTTTCGCTCTCAAGCCCGGCCGCTTTGCACGCAAGCCCACCGGCCGCTTCGCACGCAAGCCCGCCGGCCGCTTCACTCTCAAGCCCGGCCGCTTCGCTCTCAAATCCGCCGACCACTTTGCACTCAAACCTGCCGGCCGCCTCGCACTCGAGCCCGCCGGCCGCTTCGCTTTCAAGCCCGCCGGCCACCTTGCACTCAAACCTGCCGGCCGCCTCGCACTCGAGCCCGCCGGCCGTTTCACCCTTAAGGCCGCCGCGCCAGGGTCTCGCCCCAAGATGGCCACCACGTCAGTGTCTCGCCCCGAGATGGCCGTCATGCCAGCGTCATGCCACGCCAGAGCCTCGTCACGCCACGCCAGAGCCTCGCCATGCCACGGCCGCCATGCCAGAGCCTCGCCATGCCACGGCCGCCACGCCTGAGCCTCGCCATGCCTCGGCCGCCACGCCTGAGCCTCGCCTAGCCACGGCCACCACGCCTGAGCCTCCCATGCTCCATGGCCCTGGCCCAGGTCCTCCCACGCTCCATGGCCCAGGTCCTCCCATGCTCCACGGTCCAGGCCCGCCTCTGCCATGCCCAGGTTTTCCTATGCCCCACGGTCCAGGCCCACCTCTGCCATGCCCAGGCCCTCCTATTCCCCTGCACGGGCCTGGCCCACCATCCCCCCCCAAGACCACCCTCCTGAACTATAGTTTAGTGTTTTGTTCATGTTGGGCGTCAGGAGCCGCCCTTAGAGGGGGGGATATGTCATGGGTGTTTGTGTTCATGTTTTTGATTTCATGTCTTTTATTTTGTAGTTTGTTTCATGTTGCTTGTTTGTGTCATGTTTCCCTTGCTCCTCATGTTCTCCCTTAGTCCATGTGTCATAGTCTCATTGGTTGTTTATAGTCATGTGGTTTTCAGTTCTGTTTGGTCATTGGTTCACTTGTTCCTTGTGTCACTTCCCCATTGGTTGTCTTAGTCATGTGTTCCATCAGTACTTGTATTTATAGCCATTGTCTTCCCCATGTTCCTTTGTCATGTATTGTTTTGGTAACCTGCTGTCGGTGATGTCTGACAGTGAGTTTTGAGCTCTAAATTGTTTAAAATGACTAAAATGTTTAAATTAGCTGGTAGCCTGATATAATCACATGGAAAATGAGCAGCGGTGTTGACCGTCTCCTGACTCAGGTAAACTCTGCCTCTGTTCATGGCCATGCCTCAAGTCCGAGCCGGCCTGCTTTGGACCAAGGTATTCGGCGGGCCAAAAAACCCTGTCCATTGGCTCGAGAAAGCCCCGGACGTGACAGTGGAAACGCGACTGGCCCTGGCACACACTAGCACACTCGCTTCTGGCCTGACAGTGAAAACGCGGCTATTCATGCCTTGTCAGTTATCTGAATTTTTAAGTAACTACTGGTTTGCTAAAGTTGTAAGCCAAGTTTGTTAACGTGTGTCATTTCTCTCTGTAGTTTGGATAATTGTAGTGTCACAGATGAAGGTTGGGCTACTTTGGCTTCAGCTCTAAGATCAAACCCCTCACACCTGAGAGAACTGAATCTGACTTGGAATAAACTAGGAGATCCAGGAGTGAAGTTGCTCTCTACTGTACTGGATAATCCTCACTGTAAACTGCAAAGACTGTGGTAAGATCATTTCTCTGATAGTCACATGATCTGGTGCTCAGAGAGACATATTATTTTAAATAGTTTATAGTGAGACCAAATCAGTGTTTTGGATCATAATTAACATGTTTTTTCATGAATCAAATTCAACATAATCACAGTTAATGTATTAAGATATTTTTGATGAAATCCGATGGGTTAGTGAGGCCACTATTGAGCAAAGCCACCAAACCTCTCAAGAACCATAAAGGTACTAAAAACATATTTAAAACAGTTCATGTGAGTTCAGTGGTTCTACCTTAATATTATTAAGCGTTGAGAATGCTTTTTGTGCACCAAAAAAAAACAAAATAACGAGTTTTCAACAATATCTCGTGATGACCCATTTCAAAACACTGCTTTCTTTAGCTTTCTAAATGACATATAGGTGAATAAAAGTAGTAGTAGTAGTAGTAGTAGTAGTGATAATAATGACAATATACACCAAAATTATGAATAAAAATGTATAATATACACCACAGATCAAAAGTTTGGGGTTGGCATGCAGACTGATAACTGAAGAGGAATCATTTAATTCACATTTATATTGATCAAATGAATCTTTTCTCTGTGTCTGTCTTCATCTATAACATTGTTAGTGTGAACATGATTAGATGAATATTAGCTAAATTATATCATACAGAGATACTTTATTAGTAATCTTCAGCCCTTTCACACGTAAGTTTAAATGATTCTAGCTGAGCCTCCAGCATGAATTTTTTTAAGGTGTTCATTATATTAGAATGTATTACCTTATTATTTCTATGGCGATGCATCAGGCTTGTCATGTGATACACTGCAGCCACTATAGTGCTGTATGACAGATGTATCACTTTTATTTCGTTTTTCCTTTATATTCAAAATATTCAAACTTGTTGAATATTTTGAATGAAACATATTATATATCATGAACTGGTTTTCAAACACATGTAAGTGAATGTGTTTTGTTGTTTAAAAACCTTTAATGATCATGTTAGTTGAACACACGATGGGCGTTAATTCACCCATTTCTGCTGAAATACATGAAAGTAAGTGACCTGTGAACTGGGAGAAGAATATAGTAAACTACAGTAGGCAACATTTGAAGTGGATCAAAAACTTTCAGCAAAGATGTCCTAAAACCTTCAACTTAGGACAACTTTGATGAACTTTTTTAATCCACTTCAAATGTTGACTACTATATATACCCACGGTTTAACAAACAAGGCTTAATTAAATAAGGCCCTAATTAATTTAAGGCCTAAACCTGGCTTAGGCTAAGCCCTGTCTGTGAAACTGGGCCATAGTTAACTATATAATGAGATTCTGATATGAATAAAACACAATTATAATTGTCAAATTGTAATTGAAAGGATTATTATTGCTGCTTCTATAGATACCTGTGTGTATTTTAACAAACTTAAAACTTATTTTATTTTTCGCTAGTGCTTAAGTGTAGTTAAATGTCTGAAACCTAAAATAAACATTATGTGTTTGAAAACACTGAATAGCTGTGATATGCAGTGTTGTATGTAATGCATTTCAAGTAACCGAGTTATGTAATCAGATTACTTTTTCAAGTAATGCTTTACTTTTAAATTTAAAATAAAATATCAGAGTTAGAGTTACTTTTTCAAATAAGTTGCAATGATTAGCCAGATTGGTTGGGTTGCAAGATTTAAAATGGGGTCAGATTTTACTGTGTGAGATGTTTAGGAGTTAAAAGAATGCGACATAAAACAGAGATAAATTTAAATAAGACTGGTGTATTAACAATATTCACACAATACTTTAAACAACTAAATAAAACCAGGAAAACCCAGGCTGTTAAAAGAATACAGTCCAATTCACCATACCCTAAAACATTCCAAGAATCCCAATGTGAGTGTCCACCAGTGTATATACAATGCCAGAGTAGTGTAATCCAAAACTTTGAGTTGTGTCTGGAAAGGTAAGTCAACAGTTTATAAACTCCACAATCCAGGTAAGTAGTGACTGTTTGTGACTATGCCATCCTCTTTGTACAGGTGTATTTCCTGCTTCCTGTCATGTGACTGGTCACATAACAGGCCAACCATGTATTCTTTAAAGACATAAATACACTTAAAATGGTAAGAGGAATAAAATTAAATGAAAACCAATTCAAACTCTATTATACATAAAATCATTGTAATAAAGAGCAGTAAAACATGTCTTTTATGTGTTACATAGTAATGCAAGTTTTTTTTCCCCACCATTTATTGACTGACAGTTCTCTTGTCCCCATGCTGAATCAGGAGTAAGTGCAGAGATGTTGTGTGTAAACAAGATGGTTATTGTAGTTCTAAACTAAATGTGAGCATGCATTTACTCACTATTACAAAAAAAAGATATTCCTCAAAATTAATAAAATAAGTGAAATGCATTTCAATGCATTTTTATGCATTTAATCTCAATTTATTGACCAATGTACTTGCTGCTGACCTTTGATGATTCAGTAAACCCATAAGCAAAAATGAATTCAGATTTAGTAGTAAGTGTTAAACTTTCTTCTCCTGCATCCTTCTTTCTTCTCCTGGCAACACAGCTGAAAGGTTTGTTTGAGCTGCGCCCTCTACTGTACATGCTTGTATTTGCATTTCCTTCAGCCTTATAATTTCACATTTGGTGTGAAAGAGCCTTTACATTTACCCAAAAATCGAACTTTTGTTGTTATAAAAAAAAACAAGCCCATCCTAGGTGAGAAATAGTAACGCAAAAGTAACGTAATGCATTACATACAAACCCGATTCCAAAAAAGTTGGGACACTATACAAATTGTGAATAAAAACAGAATGCAATGATGTGGAAGTATTTTCAAATTTCAAAAATAAAAATAAAATAAAAATAAGTTGATTTTAAATTTCATGGCATCAACACATCTCAAAAAAGTTGGTACAAGGCCATGTTTACCACTGTGTGGCATCCCCTCTTCTTTTTATAAACAGTCTGCAAACGTCTGGGGACTGAGGAGACAAGTTGCTCAAGTTTAGGAATAGGAATGTTGTCCCATTCTTGTCTAATACAGGCTTCTAGTTGCTCAACTGTCTTAGGTCTTCTTTGTCGCATCTTCCTCTTTATGATGCGGCAAATGTTTTCTATGGGTGAAAGATCTGGCCATTTCAGTACCTGGATCCTTCTTCTACACAGCCATGATGTTGTAATTGATGCAGAATGTGGTCTGGCATTGTCATGTTGGAAAATACAAGGTCTTCCCTGAAAGAGATGACATCTGGATGGGAGCATATGTTGTTCTAAAACTTGGATATACCTTTCAGAATTGATGGTGCCTTTCCAGATGTGTAAGCTGCCCATGCCACACGCACTCATGCAACCCCATACCATCAGAGATGCAGGCTTCTGAACTGAGGGCTGATAACAACTTGGGTTGTCCTTGTCCTCTTTAGTCCGGATGACATGGCATCCCAGTTTTCCAAAAAGAACTTCAAATTTTGATTCGTCTGACCACAGAACAGTTTTCCACTTTGCCACAGTCCATTTTAAATGAGCTTTGGCCCAGAGAAAATGCCTGCGCTTCTGAATCATGTATAGATATGGCTTCTTTTTTGACCTATAGAGTTTTAGCCGGCAACGGCGAATGGTACGGTGGATTGTGTTCACCGACAATGTTTTCTGGAAGTATTCCTGAGCCCATGTTGTGATTTCCATTACAGTAGCATTCCTGTATGTGATGCAGTGCCGTCTAAGGGCCCGAAGATCACGGGCATCCAGTATGGTTTTCCGGCCTTGACCCTTACCCACAGAGATTGTTCCAGATTCTCTGAATCTTTGGATGATATTATGCACTATAGATGATGATAACTTCAAACTCTTTGCAATTTGTCTCTGTGAAACTCCTTTCTGATATTGCTCCACTATTTTTCACTGCAGCATTGGGGGAATTGGTGATTCTCTGCCCATCTTGACTTCTGAGAGACACTGCCACTCTTTTGATACCCAATCATGTTGCCAATTAACGTAATAAGTTGCAAATTGGTCCTCCAGCTGTTCCTTATATGTACATTTAACTTTTCCGGCTTCTTATTGCTACCTGTCCCAACTTTTTTGGAATGTGTAGCTCTCATGAAATCCAAAATGACCCAATATATGGCATGGCATTTCAAAATGTCTCACTTTCAACATTTGATATGTTATCTATATTCTATTGTGAATAAAATATAAGTTCATGAGATTTGTAAATTATTGCATTCCTTTCCTTTTTTATTCACAATTTGTACAGTGTCCCTACTTTTTTGGAATCAGGTTTGTAATAAAAAGTAACTAAGCAACACAATTAGTTACTTTTTAAGGGAGTAAAGTAGTATTGTAATGCATTACTTTTCAAAATAACTTTCCCCAACACTGGTGACACTCAGCTCCAGCCAAAGCTCAAAAGCACATTTGAGTTTAACAGTTGATTATGTGATGCACTGAATATTCTAATCACTCTTGTGTGATCGTATGTGTCGAAGGGTTACAAAAATATATATGGGCCATTGAGAGAGTGAAGAGTGTGTCATTGTTCTCTACAGGTTGAGTGAGTGTGGTGTCACAGATGAGGGTAATGCTGCTCTGGCTTCAGCACTGAGATCAAACCCCTCACACCTAAGACAACTGAATCTGTCATTTAATAAAATAGGAGACTCAGGAGTGAAGCTGCTCTCTGCTGGACTGGAGAATCATTGTAAACTGGAGATGCTGGGGTAAGATCATATGTGACTCTAACATGAAACAGTCACTGTGAATTTTGCATTTTCAGGAATTCATAAAGTAACATCAAAACTGAAAGAAATGCTAGGAAAACAAACTATTATTACATTAATTACAAGCAAAACTATTAAAACCAACATGATCAAATCACAATTCGTCAATTTAATATCATGTATTTTCATTTGATGTAAGAGAATTAATATTTTTCTGATTGAACACGTGAACTGCTCCTCAATAAGGTGATACTGCAGTTCTGATAGTCACACTTAAAAACACTTTTATTCACATTCCACATTTATTACTCTTTACTTTAAACACACTCAATCTCAGCATGGTCAGGATTAAGGCAGTCCATTATTTTTTTAATTGTATGAGAAAACTGGATAATTTAGAGATGTTTTTCCTGGTCTACATTGTGTCAATGTCACAGATTGATGTGGTGAAACACTATAGTACATCAATGGCACATTGGTGTCATATTTTTTTACTGAGACTGCAAGTTATCCTATGCAAAGACATTTCTCTTAATTATTCATGATAGCACATGGTGCTTTCCTATGACAGATGCTTCCAACTGTGAGATCACATAGTAGTTTAGGGAGGCGTTCATGGGTCACAAATAATTGTCCATGGTGTAAGAGTTCTAGGGTGTTGCATGGCTTTCACTGTGATGCTGTCAGGGCTAGACTCTGGCTGCCTACAGTTGGTTGGCTATCAACTACCAACACAATGAAATTGTTTGTGTGTAGCAAGCATTTTTCTTGAGGAGAGCTACGCGAATTTCTATCCTCTATGTCACTATCCATCTTTAATGTCAGTGTCCTAAAAGTAAGCAGATTTGTGATTACGTAACGTAATGGTTTATTGGTTGCTCTTTGATAATGAAGTCTCTGTTGATCTGAGGGAGTGAAGAGTGTGTCATTGTTCTCTGCAGGTTGGGTCAATGTAGTGTCACAGATGAAGGTTGTGCTGCTCTGGCTTCAGCTCTGAGATCAAACCCCTCACATCTGAGAGAACTGAAACTGTCATATAATAATATAGGAGATTCAGGAGTGAAGCTGCTATCTACAGGACTGGACAATCCTCAATGTAAACTGGAGAGTCTAGAGTAAGATCATACATGACGCACATGAAACTGAGTCACTGTGAATTTTATAATTTAATTTATTCATGAAATGACATCAAAATAGAATGGGGGAATCACACTTATTCCATGCATTACAATAAAACAGTTGGAAGTCGACATGATTACTGCAATGGTGTGCGGTCCATATAAGCTGCGAATGCTCTGCATACCCAAGCCATTTGTGGACTCGCTGATTAACATTAACACTATAAATTATTATAAATTTCTTTTCTTTTCTTTTCTTTTTTGAGGTGTAACATAAAACCTACATGATAAAAGATTAGTAATGTGTATGTAACTGTCCAAAATGTATTTATTTGCCAAATGACAATAATTTTGCCAGTTACAGAGGATTTCAGGTATGCGTATCTACAGCAGCTTTTGCGCCCTCGCTCTGTTGTCTATTGTCATCATTCTCCCACGTTCTCATTGGTTTGTTTGCCTATGGGGGATTTCATACTGTGGAAAAGCTGTGAGCGGATTGCTGCCAGACCTCGATCAAACGAAAATCATATTGCATTTGAGACAAAACTAACTAGACTAAATCAAGTGAAAAAGTCATAATTGAAACTGTTTTCATAGTATTTCATTTTCTCCGCAGAGAATTTTTTTTTAGCGAAAACTTATAAACTGTTAATGACAAACACACCAAGTAGACCTACTGTAACTATACAAAGCTGTTAATCGATAGTCTATGGCTATGCGTTTGTTAAAGTAATCAATTTGCATTATTTCAACTTATCTTTAAAGAATACTTATATTTTTAAAAAAGTGTTACCAAACCCAATTACACTGAACATGGTTATTTGTGCTTATTTTAATAATGAGGTCTCTGTGTTTGATCTGGGAGAGTCAAGAGAGTGTGATTTGTTCTCTACAGGTTGGCTGATTGTGGTGTCACAGATGAAGGTTGTGCTGCTCTGGCTTCAGCCCTGAGATCAAACCCCAAACACCTGAGACTAATGGATCTATCTCAGAATAAACTAGGAGACTCAGGAGTGAAGCTGCTCTCTGCTGTACTGGAGAATCCTCACTGTAATCTGGAGGAACTGTGGTAAGATCATCTCTACCATAAAGACTGAATAAGGATTAATATGTAGATAAATATCCTTTGGGGTAAATGGTGTGCAGTTCACCTGAATCAGGGCTGTCACAACATCAGATTTTTCTCTACATGATTTTCATGGCCAAAATAATTCAAGATATCAATATTGTGAGGAAAAAAAAAAAAAAAAAAAAAGGTTATGAGACTATTTAATCTTTAATTTATTTATTTGATGTTGTGGTGATGTGGCTGATGTGAACTGATTTGGCTTCTTATCACAGACACAGAAGTAGTATTATTTTTTAGTATTCTCTACAGTGATAAAGGCTATGTTGATTGGCATTACATTATAAATACAGGCCACATTATCCTTATGAAAACATATGGCTTGAAGAACACAGATAAACCATATACTGTTACAATGGTGTGTTAATTCTCTTCATGTTTAATCAGTAAGAATGTCACTATCTATATTTTATTTAGCTACAGTATTACCTTCCACACTGGTGAGCTGTAACTTTCTTGAAATATGGGTAGAATGTCTCTAGAAACCAGTGATAAGGTGCAATACTGCCACCTACTGTGCACTGGGATGTCAACCAGATACTGGCGCTAGATTATATTACGCTGGTACGGGGTGAAATTGCATTCCGTGGGGCACCACAATAAGACTGAAATGGCACTTTACTATTAGTGATTAACACTCTGAGGTCTGAAAACGCGCTGGCGCGTTTTGCAGGGTTTTTTTCACATTGCAGCAAAACAGACTTAAAATACTCCGTCATTTTTTGTCATAGAGACATAAGTAATATATCAATTGAAACTATAGAATATCTTCTTTTATTTGTGTACACTCAGAGTAAAAACACAATGTTGTGCTTTTTGTAAAATAAAGAAAACTAACATGATGCATGATTTCTCCTCTCCCTCTGAACGAAGTCCAATCTGATAGTTCTCAGAAAATGAACTGTAACTTAGTGAATACTAATCACAGAAAAATTAAACTTATGTCTAAAAAACGTTAAGATGTCAGGTTTTAAATCATGTAAGTCAAATCGAAAACAAACCTTCTGTGTTTATGTAATCTGTATGAAAAGAGAGCCATGTCAGAAGTCCGTGATTCAGCTCATTATCCGCTAATGCGGCCACGCCCACGGAGCCAGCGCTATTCAGACGCAAATTCAGAGGCAATACATGCATTCATCGTCTCAATCGTGTATTTATTGTCTTGAAAAGTGTTTATCTGGATGTAAAAGTCATGGTTAGCGAGCCCTAGAAGACATGCAGTTAGTTCCTGTTTTCTTTTCTTCTATAGATGAATTTTAGATGAGTTTTTGTTTCTTTAGCGCCCTCCGGCTGCAGTATGAATTGGAAACTCCATTCATGGAATAGCCTCTTCTTCTTTTAGATGAATTTGTGGACTAAAAATGCACAGAGAGCGCCCTCCGACTTCAAGGATGAATTGAAAACACCAGCGCTCATAGAATGAATATTAAATAATATAACTAATATTCTATATAAATAAATATAATATAAGAAAATTGACATAAGCATATGAGAATCCATATTTCTCCAAATGTGCATGCTTTTAAACTAAAAGCCTATATTCAGACTCTTTGCATCACAGAAATACATTATATTTTAAAGTATAATATAAAACCATTACTTTATATTGTAATATTTTTCTGTATGTTTCATATATCATGATGAGCTTGAGACATCACAGAAGGTTTTTTTCACAGCCTACCTGACTGAAATGCCTCATTAATATGCAAGTCATTTCAGCTCATTACTATCCAATTCTTTTGTCTTCTCAGGTGAGAATGGCCCATTATTCAGTGGTGATTCACGCCTCCACGCATACTGTGTTTCTTGGCAAAGTGTCTTACAAAAACTAAATCAATATATTGTTTTATATGAAGGAGTAGGCAGCATAATTTTTACATAATTCTGAAGCAAAAACTCTAGTCTACAACCTCCAATACCCTAAAGTCTTGTGAACACAGATTTACTATACTTTTTTTGGCCTTATTTCAGTGACTTAAGTTTTTTGTTTTTTCAGTAACCATGCATAAACATTATTCCTTCAAAAACACAAACATGTACATACATGTTCCTCATATATTATTGTAGCCTAGTTTGTGCTGAATACAGTGTAATGACACTTTTGTCATTTATATGTTTATGAACAACTGAAAAAAGCACAAATGTCAGGGCATGTCAAAACTTCTCCAGGCCCCAAATCAGCCTCAGACTCCAGAGGGTTAAAGGGGCATTTAAGGGCTTTTAAGATTTAAAAGCCCCCCTGCATATGTGTACTAAAACATAAATTATTGAAATATGAAGGAAACAATTACGAATAAAATATCGAATTAAAGGCACAGGATGTAAGTTTCGCCGCTAGATCCGCTTTTTCAAAACATTAACAAAGGTGTAGCTTGATGATGTTCACGTCTTCACTTCTACATAAGTAATATCATAAGTAACCTGCTTTGTCTTGTCTGTTGACGTGTTGTCAGTGTCCTTTTGCTCCACAATGTATTTTTCACTCTGTGTGGCATGACGGCGCCATGCCTTGTCAGACAAAGCAACAGTAACTAAGGTGGGTGGGTCTTTGCGAAGGGTCAATTACAACAGCAAAGGGCGAAAAAACAATATAATATTTAAAATGATATTTTAATAAAAAAAAAAAAAAAATCGTACATATTGTGCCTTTAACTGACGTGGAATGAACTCTCAACAAAATAAACATGAGCAGAATGCTGGTGAAATGGCACTGTTATGTTCCAGGACGTGTATAAGAGGAAATGTCTCTTTTTGTGTATGTCTTCTGCTTTGATTTTTTTTCTCTCTCTTTCTCTCTTCTCTATCTCCAACCTGCCAAAGACTAACAGGTGGAGTTCAATTAATTGATAATCCTGCTGATGACTGCACTATCCTGATTGGACCACTAGGAATTGTTTGGAGTTAAAAGGCAGAGTTGAGATGTTTAGAGTGTGGCAAATTGGAGCAAGAGTCCCTTCTGCTGATTTTGTTGGTGTCTTGTGGTTAATTTGTTGCTGTAGTAAAATGTTGAAGTAAAGAGCTTTAGTCTTCTTGTAAGAGGAGCTATTAAACTCAAACCTGTAATTTTGTATATTTTTTTTTTCTTTTTCTTTTGGAAGCCGCAGGGAAGTGGTTGCCATTTCGTTTGCTTACATTTTATGTTTTTTTCCTTATGTTTATGGTTAGACAGTGAGATAGTGGATGGTTCTTAATTATTTATTTATTTATTTATTTTATTATTTTTTTAATTTTCTTTTGTTAGTTTATATAGATCATTTTTTGGGAGTTAGTAAATGTTATGTTTGTTATGTTGGCTTTGACCCCTCTAGAAGTTCTGTTTCTTTGTGTTAATTTCATCTTACTTTGCATTGATAATGTGGTTATGTGCCAGTCAGCAGAGAGGAATGCTTTCTCCTTTTTCCACCATTTTTCATTATTGCTCCTTTCTACCCCTAAACTGGGAAGGGATGTAATAGCACAATCAATCACTAGTGTGCAGATACCAGTGTCATCATATAATGTGTAAATATAATCACAGAGAAAGAGTCATTCATTAGAGATTTATGAAATTAATGCTGAGTGAAAATAAAATAAATATAACTTAACACTAATCATGGAATCTAAGCCCCCCGTACTACCTCATCCATTTACTGGAGCTATGAAACTGATAAACAGAACTATGTGCTCTTTAATGAACTTAAATGTGCATTGAATTAGGAGCATTTGAAACATGAGAAGACAATGATAACTGAATCTTAATTGTGTATCTGCAGGAAAGATATGATCAAGGCCTGATGCTAGACTTGAGCTCCACTCGCCACATTAATGCTCTGTTGATAAGTCTGGATGAAACCCTCAAGCCTTTCTTTTAGCTCATTTGAAGTATCGCCTCGTAAATATACTGGTGCAAACCATAACTTTGCAAAAAGGAAATGCAATGTTTGTGTAATGTGTTGGAGCAAACCGACTATCAGATGCAGTAAGAAAAGGGGGTAACACTTTAGAATACTGATCCTTCATTAATGAATAACTACACAGGAACAAATGCATAATGCATTATTAACACTCTAGTAACTAATATTAACTAACAAGAAACTCTGATTAATGAATTAAGTAATAGTGCTCAGCTGAAGGTGGTAGTTCACTATTAGCTAATCAGTAACTACTGTTTTTTTCATACCTCCCAGTGAACTACTAAGAACTACTATATACATGTTCATAATTAACATGAATGATGCATAATGTATAATTAATTCTAAAGTAAAGGTCTTGGTAACCTACTAGTAATGGCTGAAGTATTACCAAATCCTTCAGAAGGAATTACTAATTATTTGGATCAGTATTCTAAAGTGAGAAACATGATAACTCTCTAGGAACTAGTCAATGTAAACTTGCTGCACAACTCACATAGTTTTCCATTAAATTACATTATATTAGTCCAATACTAGTATATTAGTATATTAGTACAATACACTAACTTATTGTTAGTGTATTGTACTCACGCATCAACGCCACTTTCACTAAGGGTACCCTTAACCTTATAACTAAGGGTTTTCTTAACTTAAGGGCTTTCATGCAACCGGGCCTTGATGTCTAAGTATCTGTATAGCATATTCAGTGGGTAAAAAGAATAATATGATTACAGAGGAATCTGACTTTATTCATCTTTAAATGTATTTTTTTTTTCTTACTGTTCATCTCACCTTATCATCACACTGTTAGTTTCAATGTGATGAGAAAATGCTTGTTGATCAGGGGTGCATTTCCCGATAACATTGCCTCACGCTACGAAGACTCTAAAGGTGTACCTTAACAAAAGGTATACCTTTTTCTAGGCGTGTTCCCCGAATTTTACCTTAGGAGGTTGCTTAAAGGCACAATATGTAGGATTTTTGGATTAAAATATCCAAAAACCACTAGAACAGTGTTATGTATTTTGTTGACTTCTGTATGTACATTATCCCAAATGTTTCCAAGAATGTTTAAATCCAGAGAAATAAGCAGTTTTTAATCAGGACACGGGCTGTGTCCATGCGTCGCCTATCAATGACATCATACCCATGTTACCCTCAGTTTATTTTGTAGAAACCATGGAAACAACAGAGAAGCTTTAATATCTTGCAAGTTTTATTAGATAAGGGAACAACTGTTTTGATATTGACAAAAAAACGAATTATTGTTATATAGCTCAACATGTTTAGTCTTATTGTTTAAATCTCGTTTTCTTGATTTTCTGCGAGTACTATGCTTTTACCATGCCTCAGAGAAAAACACTATTTTGTCAAGTAGCTAACATAACATAATCAGATGCAGCTTTATTTTTAGTAACAGTAATACAGAAATTTTTCCATCATACAATATCAACACAAGCCATCCAGCATTTATTAATATGATATTCTAAAATTGATCTAGCTTACTGCAGTGTGCAACAAGTGTCTCACAGCAGCCGCCGAGCAAATGCACAGAGTAACATTATAACATCATGTTCAACACACTCAGATGTATCTAATATGATAAAAGATAGAAAGATCAGTGTTAACTAATATGCTTGACCAGAAGAAGCGGAAGTGGTGCCGGCAACTGTGGTATAATAAAAGTTCAGCTGCTGTCGTGTCGTGCTTGTCTCTCATTAGCAATCACTCCTGCGGCCTCGTTCAGCTCCCACAGCATTCGGCCCTGCTCTGCTTCATACTAAAATAACGTTAATAATCTCATCCATGATTTCTGCCCGAGTCCCGTCCCAATTCTTTTCCAACATCTGTCAGGTGAAGACGACAACTCCCAAGATTCCACGCTCAAACTCGGCGTCATCAAGCTACGCCTTTGTTTTGAATAGGTGACCTGTAGCAGCAAAAATTTACATATTGTAGCTTTAAGGTAAACCTTCTTACGTGCAACGTTATTAGGTGCTGTCCATATGGTGGTGGTGCTGAATTATGGGATCTTATGGGATCTTATGAAAATAACCCAAATTGCAAACTAAATCAATATTCTTCTTTATCTATATTCTTTGGGCTCTATATTCTAGCCGAGCACCCAGCATGAGTTTAAGGCGACCATTATTTTAGAACATTATTTTAGAACGTATTAAGGAGACACGTCATGCAGACACACTATGACAGATATGATGCCTATCGTGTTTGTTTTGTTTTTCCTCCTTTATTCAAAATATTCACAAACTTGTTAACTATATCATGAATTATATGATATATTCAGATTGTCAAATATGTAGAAGTGAATGTGTTTTGTCGCACAATAAGTTTGCACCACAATTCCGAGCAGATGAAGTTTTCCCCGAAATACATAAAAGTGGCCGGTGAACTGGGAGAAGAATAGAGTAAACTTTAATATTTCATACACAATGTGTATCTAATATGAAAAAAAGTACATGAAATTATATAATTGAAAAGATTATTATTGCAGCTACCACAGACATCAGTGTATGGAATTTGATTTTTTTATATATATAGCCTAGTACTTCATTCAGATGTTTAATTTAGATTTCAGACATTTAAAGAGACATTATGTGGTTGAAAACACTAAATAGTTGTGATATATGACAAGCGCTGATCGCGTCCGTCTCTGGTTCAGCGTCAAAGCAAGTTTGAATTTAGCAGTGACACACTGAACATTCTAGTCATACCGGTGTGATCGTATGCATCAAAGGGTTAAAATCATTCCTGTTTCAGGGGTGGATTGGGGACAAATTGAAACTGAGGGGGCACAAATCAGATCTGAGGGGGCAATGCCCCGTTTTGCCTCCTTGTGGAGCCTGGCCTGAGTCGGACCAACAAGTTCTAAAAGCTTCTGAATTTGCTGCCATGGAAGGCATTTTTTTTTTTTTTTTTTTAGGAATTGTATCCAGGGGACTAAAGTTTTTATGGATGAAATATTGCCCATACACTCAATGGCACTGTCTTTTATTTAGCACAACTATTCACTGTATCGCTGGCTGCCATAGTTTGACCAAACTCCCCACCACAATAATTCCTTTTAAATAGACTCCTAGGCCATTACTGCCTAATGGTTTAAGTGAACTGTCAGTGATAACTAACAGTGATGGTATAGCTAAGAGTGGTCCAGACCAACCAATACGAGTGAATGATTTACAGAAAGTATACTTAACTAAGAACGTTTCAGGGAAACATGTATTAACGTTAAGGTACAGATTAAAGTATAACTTAAGAATGACAGAATTAAGAAGGTTTTGGGAAATCCAGCCCTGATCTGAAAGATCTGAAAGATTAAAGACTGCATCATTGTTCTCTACAGGTTGATGGATTGTGGTGTCACAGAAGAAGGTTGTGCTACTCTGGCTACAGCTCTGAGATCAGACTCCTCACACCTGAGAGTACTGAATCTGTCTGAGAATGAACTAGGAGAGTCAGGAGAGAAGCTGCTCTCTGATGTGGAGTATAAACTGGAGATAATAATGTAAGAATAGTTAACAATTTTCATCATATTTTCATTGTTCAAATGGCTGTTTACTCACTAGAAATAAAAGGAAATTGTACCAGGTTTAGTAACACCATGTGTGTGTGAATATTTTGTCTGAGATCATCAGATAATGAGACTTAAATTCATCATTAGTTTCTTTAGGCCTCTGAACTTTAAACTCTGTTTAATATGGGTTTAATTCTGCACATAGTGTTGTGACTGATTGTGAAAATAATATTAATTTTATTTTCAGCTTTTACCCTTTAACTGTTTCTATGTGTGTGATAATCTGAGATTTGGGTTGTTTGTTTTATTAAATTTGCAGTGGAGTGTAATGATAATTTCTGCTGGTTCTGTATCAGCTGTCCGTTCTGTGAAAATGACCTTTCATGTCCTTTTGATTTTGAAAAGATTTTGTTTGAGAATGAAGTGATAGCTTATCTAGTTAGTAGGGGTGTAAGGGATCGCAGTTGATCTGTGATCCATACAAACCAGGCCCCACGGTTCAGAACCCATTTGATTTGCAGATTAACTGCATTTAGCCATTATGTAGTGAACGTTTATTATTTGCATGTGTTTTGTAAGCCTTACCAATTTAAAACACTCAAGCGTTTTTAAACAATTCAAATGCAAGAAGAGGCAAATTTCGCAATCATACGTTTTCTGTGTGCACACACTACCAAAGCACACTCGCTCACAGAGGTGCCTTTCAGATGGCGTGCGAACACATAATCGAGTTCTGTTTCCCGACTCCTTGAGCTTGAACAGACACATACACACAAAATGATCTCAAAATCCCTGTCTCAACAAGTATTCTTGTATACAGTCAGTTATAGTCTTAAGTGAACCTAAACAGTTGAAATAACTTGAGGAAGAAATTGGATGTTTCATCATATTGGTTCCATGCATCCGGTCGTGCATTCGTACATTGGTTCCGTGCATTTAGTGACAGCAGCCTAAAAATAACTATGTCATTAATTGTCAAACAACAAAACAACTTTAACAATGATTAATCTATATTTAATTTATACAGTGAACACTATGCATGCAGTGTAATTACAATTATATATATTATTACATTTCTGTACATGAATACTACTGTCAGCCCAAACTTTATTTGTTTTAACTGTTTTATAGTGTTTATCTCTGTTTTAATTTGTGTATTCTTATTTTTACTGTCTGTTCACTTGTTTTTAATGATGTTTGAACTTTTTTATTTAGAAGTTTTTGCTGTGGTATCAAAGTACTAAAGTGTTTTTAAGTTAAATGTTAAGTTACATTTGTCTTAAAGGGGTCATGAACTGCGTTGTTTTATTGTTTTATAATGTTTGAAGCAGTGATCTTTTCGTTGCAATTTCGGCACGCTAACGAATGCTTTCATCATAACTAACAGCGCAAATGCATAACTAAGAGATTCGCTGAATAAAATGGGAGTTTTGCCGCAAGTCCAGAACTCAGTCACTGTAAACTTGCGTTGTTGTTTGACAGCTCCAGCTCGCACTGTTTGATTGACAGCTCCAGCGATTGTAAAGCGTTGTTTGATCGCTTTCTTTATATAATTTAATCACAGTTTAAATAACAGATTATTTTCATCCTACTAAGAGAAACAGCATGAAGCTGACCACTTAGTCACTTGTTTGATTTACTGTCTAGACAAAGGACATCTGACTCTACATGATTCATATATCACATCAGGCATTAGAATTAACACAGTTACTTACATGTTGTGTTGCATTACTGTCAAGTCCATATCATAAAAGTCTGTTTGCAAAGCCTGTGCCAAAATGTGATTTCCAGCATTAGGATCCTTTGAAAGGTAATGTTATATTTAGTCCTGTATTGCTATTCTCTCCTCGTCATCTCACTAACAAGCCATTGTGCGGGGCTAATGTTGCAATGATGAAGTAGGCATTGATTTCTTCTGTGGAGGTGGCATTTCACCTATCTATGGCACATTCCAGGATCAGTCGTTCGATGGGCCTGGTATCAGTAAAAGCTTTTATTGGACTAACAAGGACGTTTTAAATTCTGAAAATTACAGGATATTCTTATAGTACGATGACCTCTTATATATCAAAAGCTTAAGGAAAAATTGATTTGTCAATTAATGACGTTTTTAAAACCCCCATTTTTAGTTGTATTTTATTTATTTATTTATTTATTTATTGCTGATCCAAAAAATTATCAGATCCATGTCTCAGAAACCGTACTATGATCCAAATCGTGAGTTTTGTGATCTGTTACACCATTACTAGATAGTGCTAAGTTTTCTTAAGAAAAGATGTGACAGAAGTAATATCTCATACTGCATATGTGACTGTTTTTGTATTTTATTTTAGGACTAGTATTACATTCTTATAGTCTGATCCTCGATGAACATCTGATAATGAATAAGGATCCACTACAGAGACTCACAGTCAACAGAATCAACAGAGACTGAAGATAGAGTGACTTCACTGTTATAAATAAAGACTTCATTTAGATTTCAACGATCCTCTGACAGACATGATGAGATGGCAGTATAACACCTTTATTTCAGAGCAGCAAATTACAGTTTTTCATTTATAGATTAACCATTTTATTTGTATAAAAGTACAGTATAAATTCAAAAATGTTGGAATTTTGTTACAGAGAAAATAAAGAGCTTGAATATGTTTGTGTTTGTGTTGTACCAGCAGAAGGAGACAAAGACTAATGAAAATTTTTATTTTTCATGATTATGAAAAAACAAAACAACAACAACAACAACAACAAAAAACAGTTCAAGCTCAAATGAAGAGAACATCTTGTGAAACAGATTGAGATTGAATACATCTTAAAATGCTCTCAGATTTGAACAATGTGCAGTGAGACAAAGCCATAATGCTGTGATTACATGTTCAATCTGATTTATTGACATTTGCTTGTTCTGTAACCGCTACCCCTTCTAGGTTTAAGTTACACATCTGAGTAGAATCGGGAAAAGCTTGTACTATTTTTGTTATGTTTTTCAATAATGGTCATAAAAGCCACAGACCAATAAATGAAGTAAAATACCATTGTATTGTTTATATGAATTATTGTCCGTTTCGAAACCCAACATAAAATAATATTTACAGTGCATGACACAACAAAAATAAAATATCCAAGGAAGTTATCAAAAACAATCAAGAAACAAAAAATAGATACATGTGTCAGTGAGTTCAGCTTTTGTGCCAATCAACACAGTAATGAAGGTTGAAAAAAATGGACAAACTTAGCTGATGATGATGATGATGATGATGACGACGACGATAGTGCAGTGATTCTGCCATTCCCCACTTTGGAGGTAGGGAAGGGTTCCAACCCCCACCTGTCCCCAATCGCCCCAGCAAAATGGTAATAAGCTTTAAGTTTAAATGTTAACATTTATTTTATTAACATCACATTTTAAAAACACAATATCAAATAACAGCCTTAAAACTTTCAAATAGAGAAAATAAAAGTGCAATTATATTATCCCTGTTGAAAAAACCAGCATATGCTGGTTTTGAAGCTGGTATGCTGGTTTGAGCTGGTTTATGCTGGTCCTATGCTGGTCCTAAGCTAACCTACCAAAACCTTCAAAATCTACCTTAACCAGCATATGGTGTTTTTTTTTCAGCAGGGATCACTTTGCATGAAAAGACTTTTAATGCGGCTGTTATTTTAGAACGTTTCCCCTTATTGTTTCATGGCGACGCTTCATGCTTGTCACGTCACACACCGCAGCCACAATAAACACTGTATGACAGATGGATCGCTATTATTTTGTTTCTTCCTTTTTATTCAAAATATTCACAGATTTGCTTACCATTTCATCAACTATCTGATATTCCGATTCCAAATATGTGTAAGTGAGTGTGTTTTGTCATTTAAAACCCTTTATAAATGATCTTGATCTGTAACGCAAGACGGGTGCCACCATCTTTGTTTGCGCAGCAGGTCAGAGAGTCCCGTCAGTCGGATTTACAGCATGTGAGAAAAATATATCTGGGAGAAAAATAGAGTAAACCGTTACTTATCTGATATGAATAAAACATGTCGGCAAATTCTATTTGAATTGATTGTTATTGCTGCTTCCATAGGCAGCCGTGTGTATTTTACAATCTCTAAAAGTTTTGTTTTTTACTAGAACTTATTTATTTTTTAGTATATTTAAATGTCTGAAAACTAAAATAAACATTATGTTGTTGGAAACACTGCATAGTTGTGATAAATGACAAGCGCTGAGCGCATCCGTCTCTGGCTCAGCGCTAGCCAAGGTACGAAAGCAGTGTTTGAATCTGGCAGTTAAGTGACGTCTCTGAATGCTCTAAATCCCATATATGGGACCGTACTCTCAGGGGCACAGAAATAAAATCCCATATGTGGTACCATTTAAAAGGTTAATAGAGATGGGCACAAAAATGACTGTTGGGGGATAAACAGTTTAGGACCCTTGAGACCAGATATGTTGAATAAAGACCCGGAGTCAAAGTTTAAAAAAATAATAAATTGAAGAAAAATTTAATGAAGAATAGTTTGCAGTTTCATCAGCAGAAGCCAGCTTCAGGTCTCACAAGGAGTTCGTAGGCCGCTCTGCGTACATTCACATTTCCACAACAATTATACTCTAACAGAGTCAACTAACTACGTCATTACTTCAGGTTGAATGATTCTGATTGGCTAAGAAAAATAGACAAGATTAGAAATTTTCCACACGTGGACAGATAGTAAGAAGCATATCTCCCTTCGTCACAGTGATGACGAGGGGGACCCTAGATTTGGGTACCGGATGTCCTTTTGGGGTCATGATGTGGCGTCTGCTGGTCTCAAGCAGAGTGCCAGTTGTCCAGTACAAAGGGACCTGCACAAAACACTTAGCGCACATACACCGATACACATGATTCACAGCTTCTTCAAGGCTGAAGTTGATCTGAGCTCTGCTCTGAGCAGGAAACTTTACCAAAACATACTGATAACGTGTTCTTTTCTCTCAGTGAGAGGTACAGAGGAAAATAGATGCTTTAACATACATTGAAGAAGTCATTCAAATATTTTAACAGAAATATAAATGTTGATTAATAACTTAAAAGATATATATTGAAGCGGTAGTGGATTCCAGAATCCACCCCTTCAGTCCCCCCTTAAAAGGCCAATGTGAAGTCTTAAACACCACATCTGGTCTTAACAATTTAGGCCGCTTCAAAATTTAACATTGCTCACCCATGCTCCCCTGGCAGGTTACAATTGTATAAAATAGACAATAGGTTTTCCCTCGAAGGGCTTAACTAGAACAGAATATTCTACAGAGCACATAGTGCATTATTGACCTTCAGTCCTCACACATAGTCGTCTTTACATCAATCTTTGTTATTTGGTTTATCATCAAATTCCTTGACTACAAAGCAAATACATATTTATTCTCTGGAAGCCGGGCTAAACGAGTAAGCACTGTTACTGCATTCCTGGCATGGGCCAGACCCTCAGTCACTCCTCAGATACTAAATACAGACATTGCCTGTAATCATAAACACCAGGATATATACACTGGTTTTTAGAAAAATATAATTTCCAATTCATTATATATTACAAGGTGATGGATCGTAAATCCACTCCTTTCACTATACCCTTATAGATCATTTTTAAGGTTAAAAAAACAAAACAAAACAAAATTGTGGTCTAACAACAACAAAAATAAAATAAATAAGACCCATCATAATCCATCTAGGTATTTGAAGTTTCTTAAATCATTGTTCAGTTTACGGTCTATAGACACATCATGCACCACCTTAATTGCAGAACATCTTTTAAATCTCTCTTTTTTTTTTTTTTTTTTTTAAACACCTTTAAAAATAGAAATAAAAGAAAACAAATTTACATGACCAGAACCATTTCAATTATCCTTTTCAATAAAATATAAAATTGTTACTTTTATGTAATAACCCTTTAAGATTTCTTTTCACATCAGATACATTATAGCCCATAAAAAAAAAAAAATGTAAATAAACATAAACCTAAACCTTCGAATTTCAAAACATTTCGTTAAAAACCTTTCATCAAAATGAAATAATCATCAAAACATATAAATTTAGTTAGAGTAACAATTTCTTTGTCTTGACTGATATCTTTATCATGACATTCACTGTTAATAATACTCAATACCTAATTATTATTAATCTGAAACTCAATTTTCACAACATTTCACAGTAATGAGACTGTCAAAAGTACAGCATTCAAAATAATTTCATAATAATTAAGACTTCCTTTAAAGTCAGTTTTAAACTCAAGTTTCTTGTCAATTATAACTGCATAGGCTGACCAAAATCTTAATGACCAAAATCTTAACCCTCTTCTTTGGCAGGGATCTTTTTCATTAGTACTCACTGCACCAAAATTGTCAAACAAAAACACAAACGGACAGATTTTCTTCCATAACACTTATAAATTATACAAATTTGTACTATAAGACATTATCAATTTCTTTAAAGCTGTTTTTGAAACAGTTTCTCCTTCTTTTTTTTTTTTTTCATCACAATAATTTCAACTGCTTATAATTTTGTCACTCTATCCCATCAAATTGTTAGTCTGCAGATCTAAAAATATTTTATCGTTACTGTCTCAGTCCCACTTATCTCTATTGTTTTGCAGAAACCAAATTATTGTTTTTCTCAAATCCCTAGGTTACACGGACAGCCTTATAGCTTCTTTCACCTTCAACCCTTATTACATAAATTATATTTCTCTAGGCATCTAATGACATGCATCCATTTAATGGATAAAAAAAAAAACAAACAAAAAAAAACAATAATAAATAAAACTTTTATCAATTATATTCACTCCTCCTTTGTTTGCCCACCGGCCTTCCATAAATTTGAGGGGTTTCTCTGGATAATTTACTAGTGACTTAGCCAATGTGTCACTTTGTCTCTGCCGTCAAATCTTATAACATTTACGTTTATCATTTTGATCAAACAAATAAGACAGTGTTTAAATTTAGACCCTCAGTTGAATTTAGACAAGGGTTTTTAACCCATGGACGGCAATCTTCAATTCCACAATTCCAATTTATATAAATGTTCTTAAAAATACTAATCCAGAGAATAATTAAAATCAACATCATAAATGACAAAAGTCATAATTACCATTAGCAGACAGAGCTGGATATCCAATCCACTTAAAGCTCGTCCCATGTTCTGTATCGTCTTTTCATAAGATTCAATCCGAAATATCGGCTTGTCAAAATTTGTCATTTCACTTAACCCATCTGTAATGATAAAACACTCATTCCAGAGGTTAATGACATACACACGCTGAGGACAGATTATTTCCCCAAACTAACACATACAAAACATAAAGTTCAGTCAGCCTCACACACACTAGACACATGAATATGAACCGCTCATTGTCAATGTTAGCTTTTTGTTTTAATTCTAAAAACACATTTAAATTTCCCATTTTCCTGTAGGTTTTACTCTTATGCAGTCTCAAATTATGTCACTTCACTATAATTTGTTTTCAGAAAAGTCAGCTGGGTTGTTTTGGTGGTTCTAATCTCATTGCTTTGTTTAAGCTTTAGCAGGCTGATAACAGACAGACAGAGCTCCATCCTTTTCCTCCACTCAAGCAGTCTCTCTCTCTTACTGCACTAATAATCTTTTCAACAGAATCAAAAGTCTGTAACTTAGACAGAATTTAATATTAAATTATTATATGGAAACCTTGGTCATTCACAAAGGTAAAAATGTACATTTTTAACTTCCAAATAAAAGCCATTCCCACCATTTAAAATATGTTATGCTAGTAGCCATTTTTGAGGTTATCTTACTTTAAATGCTGAATGCACTTATCTGTCACTTGAATCTTCAACATCAGTCTTTATCTTTAACCACCACCATGTCTACGAATTATTCTCTGCCATGTCCAATGACCTGCAGGAGTAAAAACTATAATACAGACACATTAGTTCAAAATCAACACAGCCTCATTGATTTAGTGATTCATACTGTTGAATCCTAAACTTCTATACAGTTCTTGCCAATAGGGCAACCAACATTATGTTACTAAACTTTACTCTGGTCTCCCCAGAAATTACGGACAATCACCTCATGGTCTCAGTCGGCTCTTGAAAGCTCATTCCCATCAGCTCTTTATCAATAATCTTCTTCTCCTCAGGGTCTTGTCCCCTGGAATAGTTGCATCAAGTTGTGGGCTTGTCACAATGAAAAACAAGCCACCTTAGGAATGCGGTTTCTGGTGAGTGGTATAGAGGAACATTTTTGGGGCAGACTGCTGTACCTCTGACAGCTCCCCCCTTTTGATGCTGCTGGCCTCACAGACATCCTGCTCAACTCTCATACCCATCTCACATAAACACCTCCCTCCAGGGTAGATGCCCAGTGGCGGCGGCAACCCCCTGCCTTAGGTTGTCCTCGTCTGGCCAAAGAGGATCTTACCCGTCATTGAGAAATCACCTCGTGCACACACACTGGTACCCGCTCTTTCCCATTCCAGATCTTTGACAGTTTTTTTTTTTTTTTTTCACCAGAATCGGGTGTTTTCTGGAGCTTAGGGAAGTTGCATTCAAGAGCCACCAGAGCCATTGGACTGCCTAATAGTGTTAAAACATGGAGACAGGTTAATAACAGCAGTATTTAATCACTAAAATCATTAGACTGTGCATTCTCTGAGCAGCAACATATTAGTGCTGAGACTATTCTCAGTGAATTTAATTCTCACTGTCCATTCAGTGTAATGTTCTGTCACATCTGTAACTGGAGCCATCGGCCCTGCACATGGTGGTGACAAAGATCAGACAAAAAGTTACTGGTCAGAGAAAAAAAAATAATCAAAATAGTCACTTCTATCATTCAAGGTCTGTATTACCATTTTAAAGACCTCTTTCTACTCACTGAGTTTTAATTTGACACATTTAACAACAAATATATCTAATTTAACAACTTAACCTCTTTATGGCAATCATTTCTTTTAACAGATCTGTGTCCATGATTTTCAACTTAGACACTGTGCTTCACTATAAATAGCTTGTTATCACTTATGACACAAGCTCAGATAGCAGCATTTAGCTGACTTTGAGTGAGAGAGACTGAGGGTTTCAGGACTGGTCCTCTGCCTTTTATAACTTTTAACATCAAACTTTATTTACTGGCCCAGCTTAAGACTTTGCCAGAAATTAACATGTGTTTTCAAATAAACACATAATTTTTATATTTGTCTTTCACCCATATATTAGGAAACATTAGACATTACAAACTTCTGATCAGGTTGAGTCTCTGTGACACTGGCAGTCTCATTTTTGCCATTTAAACCCTCTATGTCACTTTGACCATCAAAAATCAAATATTTAGAACTTAGAGGTCCTACATCATTTAGTTATTCGCATTCACAGTAGTGATGTGCTCATCACAAGAAAACATACTTGAGACTGTTCAAATATTTTTTCATAAATTGAAACTTTCAGAACATCCAATCATCCCTATTTTCATCTTCTACTTACTTTTTATATATTTTTGTAAATCACGTTTTAGATTTATTTTCAGTAATTTTACATTAACCATTTGTCCATTCAATATAAAACTTATTATTATAGATTCCCCTTCAAAAGGAATTCCTTAAGACTACAATCTTTTGACCTTATTGTTATCTCTTGTTATTTCTCAATTTCACAAGCTCATTCTCAGACAGAGTGAAAGTTTTTTTTTTTCTTGCTTCTTTCTTTCCTTTCTTTTGTTTACAATATTTGCGAATATGGCCAAGTTTTCCACACTTGTGGCATTTAAAAAGCTTCACGTAGCAGTCACGAGCAATATGCCCTCTCTTATCGCACTGGTAACATTTTATGTCATCTTGTGGATGGGTTTCAGCTTTAACCACAGCAGCTGACAATTTGCCTATATTTGATCTTTGTGAGCTTGTAAACGGCTCCAAGTTACAGCACACCATGATAGCAGCGAGTCCCATTTTGGAATGTCAGCAGAGCCACTGATAAGCAGTTCTCTGTATTCATTTGATAGTCCACCAGTGGCGGATTCAATCACAATAGCCGAATCATAATCTTCATCATTATCATTGGCAGCACAGTAATTTTCATAAGCTGCACGGTAACGTTCAACATATTCTAAGGGGTTTTCGCCAGGTTTTTGTTTAACTTGCGTTACACTTGTCTAGGGAAATGATCCCCGACCCAGGATTTCTTTTACTTGTCTTTTATAGTCACTGTAAGCCATGCAAAATTGTTGCCAAGTTACTGGGACCCTAGGGCTAAACCCAATTCCCTGAATTTTTCGTAATTTGCTAGAGGGAACCAGACTTTCTACCAGAACCTGTACATCGGCTATCCCCAAATTTTGTTGTCTAGCAATGGATTCTATTTTATTCCATAGGAGTTTGTTTGGGTTAAACAATTTGAAAGTTTCCAACCCTGCAAGCAAACTGTTTTTCTCAGAGGCTGCAAGTCTGGTCCATTTCCCAAACTCATAAGAAGCCCCCATCTCTGTGTTTCTCACGGCATCATCAGAACATTTGATAGGAGCTGGATGTCATTCCTCTGGGAGTGACCATGTTAATTTCCATTGGGGTCAGTTTAAGATTTCTGACCTCTGGATCTAAATTAACATAAGGGTGAGTAGTGCTTGCAGCAGCAATATTCAACAATCTGTGCGCGTCACCGTAAGTGCCTCAGTCTGGTTCTCAGTCTGTGAGGCAGTGCCTAAAGCAGCAGCTGCTTGGACAGTCTGAGAAGAGAGGGCAGGAGTGGAGGGGGCAGATAACCTAGCAATGGATCACAATTAATGGCGTTATCTGCTTTTCAAAAACTATTTCAAGCCCTTTACTCAAACTACTCAGATCACATCCTATCTCAATCCCACTGATTTTAGCCATTTTCTCACGTTTGGCAATCAGACTGTACCATCCCTCAGTTACTTCTGGGATTTTCCTTTCAGGAGTTAAGGGTACCCACCCATTTTACAAATCCATGAATAAGCACAAACAGTAAGAAATTTGGATTTTTCAGGATCTTTCTTTGTTTGTAGCCAGTCAAGTTGTTGAACAACATTCCAATCAAAATCAAAGCCCTGACTAACCATTTTCTTGATTAGTTCAACAAATTTCTTTGAAGTGAGAGCTTCAGAGCAGAGCTGCTTACAGCGTTTACTCTCTTCTGTCTCATTATCTGTATCTGGACTGATCAAGTTTATCATTTGTCGGCCATATTTTAGTCAAAGTTAATACTCACCTGAAAGAGATGGAGGCGGCGATCTTTAAACAACACAGCTTTGGCTTCTGCTTGATGAAACTGCAGAGTATACTCCAAAATCACAGTTACATATACTGGTCCAATCAAATTAGGGTCACAATTTTATTTTCGTTGGGATCGTACCTGATGCATCCTTGACCAACCAACCCTATCTCTATTTCATTGTATTAACTAAAAGCTTAGTCTCTAACCTGAATCACTAAATTCGGGGCGCCCCTGTCTGAATGGAAGAGTCAGAGAACTTTGGTTCATGAGACACTAGTAGCAAACTGGCTTACTAGTGACCTCCTACCCTTCACTAGGAAGGAGTTATTTCAACACCTTCTGCCTCTGGCTTCCAGTGTTCCTCCGACCACCTCAATGGAGTGGAGTCCTCCAACCCCTCAATGGAGTGGAGTTATCACCCACCATCTCCCTCAGATGGCGTGACACCAGCCTGTATCTAATGATCTGGTGCACCACACTCACGTCTGAGTGTGTACGTAAACTCACCGTCTCACTTCCCAGTTCTCTCAACCCTTCCAACCAGACAGCCCTAACAAAATAATAAAACAGCTTCCTACCTTGTTTTTTGTTTAGCCAGGGATGTCACCAAAGAATGATTGCCCGCATCCTCCACCATAAACTGTTGGGGATAAACAGTTTAGGACCCTTGAGACCAGATATGTTGAATAAAGACCCGGAGTCAAAGTTTAAAAAAAATAATAAATTGAAGAAAAATTTAATGAAGAATAGTTTGCAGTTTCATCAGCAGAAGCCAGCTTCAGGTCTCACAAGGAGTTCGTAGGCCGCTCTGCGTACATTCACATTCCACAACAATTATACTCTAACAGAGTCAACTAACTACGTCATTACTTCAGGTTGAATGATTCTGATTGGCTAAGAAAAATAGACAAGATTAGAAATTTTCCACACGTGGACAGATAGTAAGAAGCATATCTCCCTTCGTCACAGTGATGACGAGGGGGACCCTAGATTTGGGTACCGGATGTCCTTTTGGGGTCATGATGTGGCGTCTGCTGGTCTCAAGCAGAGTGCCAGTTGTCCAGTACAAAGGGACCTGCACAAAACACTTAGCGCACATACACCGATACACATGATTCACAGCTTCTTCAAGGCTGAAGTTGATCTGAGCTCTGCTCTGAGCAGGAAACTTTACCAAAACATACTGATAACGTGTTCTTTTCTCTCAGTGAGAGGTACAGAGGAAAATAGATGCTTTAACATACATTGAAGAAGTCATTCAAATATTTTAACAGAAATATAAATGTTGATTAATAACTTAAAAGATATATATTGAAGCGGTAGTGGATTCCAGAATCCACACCCCTTCATGACCAAATTTCCTCCCGTTTTTACAGTTTTGTACTTCCTCTCTCAAGATCCATAAAGGTACTAAAAACATATTTAAATCAGTTCATGTGACTACAGTGGTTCAACCTTAATGTTATGAAGTGACGAGAATACTTTTTGTGTGCCAAAAATAACAAAATAACAACTTTATTTAGCAATATCTAGTGATGGTCGATTTCAAAACACTGCTTCATGAAGCTTCGGAGCTTTATGAATCAAATCAGTCCTTCAGAGCACCAAAGTCACGTGATTTCCGCAGTTTAGCGGTTTGATACGCAATCCCAATCACTGATTCATGTTTTGAAATCAGCCCTCCACCCGAATTTCGCATGTCACCACAACCACGTGATTGCAAACAACCTATAGGCTTGTTTTGAGATGAACTACACTAACTTGCTGGTGGGGGAGTAGTACAGAGACCGCCATCAGGTTGGACACTTTGTATTTTCCATAGTGTGTTGAACCAATGTCGTTCATCATGGCAGACCACATGATTTTTGCGTTGAGTGTAGCCGAAGAAGTGGATGCGATTGAAATAAGAATATATATTTACTATATAGTGTAATCTTAATTTTTGTTAATGTTTTGTGTGTTTTGTTTGATTATCAGATATAAAAAACACACACACATCATCATCGTCCCAATGAGAATAAAGTGTGTCGTCATCAAGGCTTTCGCAGCCTAGGCCTAGACCTAGGCGACTGGTCTTGTTTTGCACTCGCTGTACTTTGATGGCACATCTGATCGTAAGGCGGCTGCAGCCCCGATCAAAGTTTTCTAACCAGAATGCATTGCTTTTGTCAGGCCGCAGTCGATCTTAGTGGCGGCACATGAAGTCGAACAAGCCTAATAGGTTTCTTCGAGATGCATCATCGCTTTGCAAACTGATCAGCGTATGACAAAGTAATACGAGAGCAATTTTTTTAAAAACATAAGGAGCGGTATGCTCTCCAATCACTCTTACAGTACTTTGATGTCTGTAATGCAGAGTCAGCAGAGTGAGGATCCATCTGCAGCTTTATTTTAACCAGAGTCAAACAGTACAGGGTCGTAACACAGCAATGGCAATGGCGGAGACAAAACAGAATCGTAAACAGGGACAGACTTGGATCGAGGCAAGCAGCAAACATACATAGTCCAGAAATCAGGCAAAAGGTCAGGGCAGGCAGAGTACAATCACAATCCAAAGAACAGGCAATAGTCAGGGCAGGCAGCAGAGAATCAGACAACAGTCCAAGATCAAACACAGTATAACAAACCACAAAAAACGCTCAGAAATTACCACCATAGCAAATCAAGACTTTGCGATGGTGGTGTGTGTGTGTCTTGCTTAAATAGTGTGTATGTGATGAACTGCAGGTGTGTGCGCAATCAGTCCCAGGCATATATGATATATATATATATATATATATATATATATATATATATATATATATATATATACATATATATATATACAGTACAGTCCAAAAGTTTGGAACCACTAAGATTTTTAATGTTTTTAAAAGAAGTTTCGTCTGCTCACCAAGGCTACATTTATTTAATTAAAAATACAGTAAAAAACAGTAATATTGTGAAATATTATTACAATTTAAAATAACTGTGTACTATTTAAATATATTTGACAAAGTAATTTATTCCTGTGATGCAAAGCTGAATTTTCAGCATCGTTACTCCAGTCTTCAGTGTCACATGATCCTTCAGAAATCATTCTAATATGCTGATTTGCTGCTCAATAAACATTTATGATTATTTTCAATGTTGAAAACAGTTGTGTACTTTTTTTTTCAGGATTCCTTGATGAATAGAAAGTTCAAAAGAACAGCATTTATCTGAAATACAAAGCTTCTGTAGCATTATACACTACCGTTCAAAAGTTTGGGGTCAGTAAGAATTTTTATTTTTATTTTTTTGAAAAGAAATTAAAGAAATGAATACTTTTATTCAGCAAGGATGCATTAAATCAATCAAAAGTGGCAGTAAAGACATTTATAATGTTACAAAATATTAGATTTCAGATAAACACTGTTCTTTTGAACTTTCTATTCATCAAATAATCCTGAAAAAAAATATTGTACACAAATATTTTGTACAATTGTACACATTAAATGTTTCTTGAGCAGCAGATCAGCATATTAGAATGATTTCTGAAGGATCATGTGACACTGAAGACTGGAGTAATGATGCTGAAAATTCAGCTTTGCCATCACAGGAATAAATTACTTTGTGAAATAGAATACAGAAATAATATGATGGAATGTAATATGGAAAATAATAATATTTCAAATAGAAAACCGTTATTTTAAATTGTTATAATATTTCACAATATTACTGTTTTTACTGTATTTTTAATTAAATAAATGTAGCTTTGGTGAGCAGACGAAACTTCTTTTAAAAACATTAAAAATCTTAGTGGTTCCAAACTTTTGGACTGTACTGTATATATATATTCTCCTATGGGAAATGGAGTCCAAATGCAACAACAGAGCTGGTGAGAGCTCCCTCTGATGATCTGGAGGAAGCAGAGAGGGAGCCTCACCTGTAACAATGTCATATGCCGATCGGTCTGCGCAGCGCCGATGCATCTCAAATGAGCCTACTGAGAGACAAATTTCAATTGACAGGAAAACTGACCAATCGTATCATCCATTTTAATGGGTTGGGGCTTGTTATCAGTATGTTTATGACGCATTTCGCCCGCTGCGTGGAACTTGATCTGAAAAAAAAAAAAAAAAAACAGCTAGCGTTATGGAAACGCAAGCAATGTTAAGAATGAGGATATTGTTGCTAATTTATTATCCATGCCATTTTTCGAGATTAACTTTTAAAGAAAAGCTAGAGTTAATTGACCAGAGTTTAATTTGTGCAGAAAGCCAAAAAGCTTTTGAAAGCAGTTAAGAGTGATACCCCTGGATGATGACAACTTCAATCAAGAAGCTAAAGCTTTGTGGCTGGAAGTCTTTGTCATTTTGGTAAGTTATTTAAAAGGGTCATTAACTGCATTGTTTTATTGTTTTAAAATGTTTCCTGGGGTGCACTCATAATGTTAGTTTGCTTTTTACATCAAAAATTGTCATAATTTAGAAATAAAAGGCATTTTTTTGCTGATTTCAGCCCTCTGATTTGAAGGCTCTGTTTTAAGGGGCGTGTCTGTGTGAGACTTCAGTGTAAACGCCCACTGCTGTGATTTTCTATTTGAAATAGCCAAGTATTACTCTCTCTTTTAGCACATTTTTACCATTACAGCTCTCAAGGTTAACTAATCGTGAAAAGTGCTGCATTACATTTAGATCTATGGCATTCAATATTTAGATTGTGGCATGAAAGGTTGCAGTGATGAAAAGCCGATCACAGACATGTTGTTGAGCACATGAAAGCAGTGATCTCGTCATTGCAACACGATTTCTGCACAAAACAAAAACGTCTCGGGTTACTTATGTAACCCTGGTTCCCTGAATAGGGAACAAGACGCTACGTCATATGACGTTATGGGAACCTTCTGCGTGATTGCGTCGTGAAGCACTCTTGTATCTAACCAATGATGAGACGAGATGTCAGAGGCGGGTGACGTCACAGACCAGGAAACTATAAAGCATACCCAGAACAAAGAACGCTAGCTTCTGGATTATAGCTGAAGCAAGACGCTCACAGGTATGCCGGGGATACGGCAACGCAATGTAGCCACTCGTTCCCTATTCAGGGAACCAGGGTTACACAAGTAACCCGAGACGTTCCCTTTCATGGGAACCATCGACACTACGTCATATGACGTTATGGCAACGCTGTCCCAATTACGCCGTAGAACCAAGTACCTGTCTGTTGTAGACAGAACTGAGCACCTGTCTATCTTGTAGACAGAACTGAGGACCCCGGAGTGGATTAATGGATACTCCTGACATTAAGGCCTTTGAGGCTGCCATACCCCTAGTAGCGTGGACACAGACAGCTAATGGAGATGGCTGTCTGACCGCCTCATAAGCAAGTGAGATAGCCTCGACCACCCACTTGCTCATTCTCTGTTTAGATGCTGGGCCTCCTTTCTTAGGAGACCCGTAACACACAAACAATTGATCTGTTTTAGGCCACAGGGCAGCTCTGTGAACATATGCATCTAAAGCCCTCACTGGGCAGAGCAGATTGAGTTTCTCCTGATCCGAAGTTGTAAATGTAGGAGGATAGAAGGCCAGAAGTACGATGGGACCCGGAACGTTGGTGGGGACCAAGGCACATAGCCTGGTCTAGTGTGCAGGAACGCTTTGACCATTCCAGGTGCGAATTCCAAACACAAAGGAGCAACTGAAAGTGCTTGAAGATCTCCTATTCTTTTAAGAGATGAAATAGCCAGTAGAAATATGGTCTTTAGGGTGAGGAGTTTCTCTGAAACTTCCTCTAGTGGTTCGAAGGGAGCTTCAGCTAACCCTTCTAATACCACAGCCAAGTCCCAGGCCAGAGTCCTTGTACATACTGAAGGCCTCAGCCTCAGAGTACCACAGAGGAAGCGTATAAAAGAGGGGGGTCTCGACCTATCGAGAAATCCCTCAGAGGAGCATGGCCGAAATGGCCGCAACATAAACCTTCAAGGTTTAAGGGGATAAAACCATCCGAGAACTTGTCTTGGAGAAATTGAAGCACAAGGCTAATAGAAGAGTGGACAGGTTCCACATTGCTTTGTCTACACCAAGTAGGGAACAGTTTTCATTTATACACATACAACTTCATCGTGGAGGGTGCTCTGGAGTGGAGTATGGTCTCCACAACCTCAGTTGGGAGACCAGCATCTATGAGCCTGGCCCCCCTCAGAGGCCAGGCCCACAGTCTCCGTAGTTCTGGGCGTGGATGAATTATCATGCTGCCCGCTTGAGACAGGAGGTCCTGCCTGAGAGGAAGCTCCATCAGGGAGCCGTCTAGAAGTGACACTAGGTCTGGGAACCATATTCTGGTTGGCCAGTACGGGGCTATCAATATTAGACTGACCCCTTCCTGGCGTGCTTTCTCCAGAACTCCCGGGAGCAGAGCGAACGGGGAAATGCATACAGACGCAGCCTCGGCCACATCTGTACCATGGCATCCAGACCCAGTGGCGCTGGATGAGATAGGGAGAACCACAGTGGATACTGGGTTGATTCCCCTGAAGCAAATAGGTCGACTTCCGCTCAACCGAAGTTTTCCAATGTGAGCTCCACCACCTCGTGGAGTCTCCATTCCCCGGGCCTCGGACCCTGCCTCAACAGGGCGTCTGCTCCCACATTTTGATGCCCTGGGATGTAAGCTGCTCTCAGTGAGAGGGAGCTTCCCATAGGCCCACAGGAGGATCCGACGGGCCAATCTGCATAGTTGGCAAGACCGCAGACCCCCCTGATGGTTGACATGAGACCACCGACATGTTGTCCGTGCGGACCAACACGTGGTGGCCCCTCGGGTCGGGGAGGAAGTATTTTACTGCAAGAAATACCGCCATCATTTCCAGCTGATTTATGTGCCAGGAACTCTGATGGTCCTCCCAGAGACCCTGAGCTGAGCGTCCACTCATGATCGCCCCCCAGCCCGTGAGGGAAGCATCCGTCGTAAGCATTATGCAATGACAAGGAACCCCCAACACAGGTACTTGGGACAGGAGCCAAGGCTTTTTCCACACGACCAGAGCACAAAGGCATCGCCGCGTGACTTTGATTGTGCAAAAAGGATTTCCCCTTGGAGAAAAGCCTTGGTCCTGAGCCACCACTGCAAGGGTCTCATGTGCAGCAGGCCTAAAAGGTATCCCGTTGGACGCAGCTGCCATCAGACCCAACAGTCTCTGAAACTGTTTGACAGTGAGTGACTGGCCTAATTTCACCCCATTCACGGCTGAGAGAATGGAACTCACACAAGCAGGAGACAGGTGTGCCTGCATCGTGGTGGAGTCCCAGACTACCCCTAAGTAGTTAGTAGTCTGAGCCGGAACCAGCACACTTTTCTTGGCATTGAGCCTCAGCCCAAGCTTCTTCATGCGAGACAGAACGACATCTCGATGTTGAGCTGCCAGCTGCTCTGATTGAGCTATAATCAACCAATCGTCAATATAATTTAGCACGCAGATGCCCTGGAGTCTCAGCGGAGCCAGGGCTGCATCCACGCACGTCGTAAATGTGCAGGGTGATAAGGATAGGCCGAAAGGAAGAACCCTGTATTGGTAAGCTTCGCCCCCGAAAGTGAACCTGAGGAACTTCCTGTGCTGAGGATGGATGGACACATGAAAGTAAGCGTCTTTCAGGTCTATCGCCACAAATTAGTCCTCGGACCTGATCTGTGGGATAATCTGTTTGAGTGTTAGCATCTTGAACTTGAGCTTTTGTATGGATCGATTTAGCACACGTAAATCTATAATAGGACGCAGTCCTCCATCCTTCTTTGGAACAATGAAGTATCGGTTGTAAAACCCTGACAGCTTGCTGGGAGGAGAACCCCTTCTATAGCTCCTTTTTGCAAGAGCATCATAACCTCCTGTTCCATTACCAGAGACTGCTTGGGGGCCACCACCGTGGGAAGGACCCCATTGAACTGGGGTGGGCGAGACCCGAATTTGTAACCCTTTTCTATTGTGAGCAGCACCCATTTTGAGATATTTGGGAGAAGTTTCCATTCTGCCAGAAAATTTACTAAGGGAACCGGTCTCTCGAGACTGGCCTCTGGTGTTTTTTGAGCACTTGACTTGGCGCCCTGAAATGGCAAACCGGCAAGGATCAGCCGAATCAAGTGATGACCGACCCTCCGAGAAGACCGCTGCGCCCTGAAGCACACTGGGTGGCAGGGTTAGCAGAACAGCCCCCTGAGGGCACAGAGGGAGGGGCAGATACCATATAGTGTGGTAAAGAACCCTCTTCGGAAGGGGGCTACCCTCGAATGTCCCACGCCACTGGCGTCAGGACCTCTTTGAAGCCTTCTTGGTGATAATACCACCACTTTTTGACAGTGATAATACACCACTTTTTTTTTTTGGATGAACGGTCAGACCAGTGCCCTGAAACAGCGAGCCGGCAGGGAACAACTGAACTGACCACTCTATGACCCTCCTCTTCTTGGAGGATCACTGGAAACTGCTGCGCGCTGAAGCACACGAGGTGGCAGGGTTAGCAAACCGGCCTCTTTTCCATTAAATTCCTCAGAATTTAATGTATTCAATATTTCATTTAATCCTCAAATTAAATGCAGCCCAAAACAAACAGTCAAAAATATATTATAATACAAAAAGAATTATAGCTCGTAATAGTTTGCAAGGTATTATAGGGAAAGAGAGAAAGGGAAACTCCCGTCTGCTCAGTTCCCTACAAATATATATAAACACATTATATACAATATATACTACGTGCACGTAATCTATGCGCAGCCTCGGCAATTAAACGCAAGATCCGAGCCGTATTTTCTTTATTGCAGACTTAATCTACACGCTGCCTTGGCAAATGCGAGATCCGAGCTATATATTCTTTATTGCAGGCTTAATATCCACGCACTGCCTTGGCAAACGCGAGATCCGAGCCTTGCGTTAGACTTTTATTCCCACGAGAATAAAGCCAACAGGAGTGGAGCTAAAAACTTCCACTAGTGCATTTCTTTCTTTACACTTCGGGACATTTTTATGATTGAACCCTGTCAGCTGCTTACTTAATTTTTGAACTGACGTGCATGCTCCACTCCCTAAATCCAGAAAGATATTTGATTTAATTTTGCAATTAAATCGAGAAAATAATCAGACAAGTATATCACGGTCTGAATATTTCAAATAAACAATAGTCATGGCTTTCAAACACAACTGAATCGTTTTTGATGTTGGAATAATAAACGTGTGATTTTGGAACACGATATGTGTGTGAGGTGGCGAGTCCTCAGATCGATATCACAATATCCACCTCCTCAGAGCAGGGCATGTGAAATACTGGTTCCTCAACCCGGGGGAAGAAACCGCAGAGCGTGCTTCCACCTGGGAAACGGCACTGAACCTGGCAGGTAAGGGCAGAGAAAGGGCGGTGCCCGTCTCTAACCCCTCTGACAGATCCACTTTACACAGTGTCCTGAGAGTGAGTTTTTCACAGTGAACACAGACAGCTCTCACGAGAGCTGCCTGGGCATGCTCAACTCCCATTCAACTGCTGTTTTTCGCCATAATACGTGTCTTTTTTATATATAAATATATGGATTGGTGTGAGATACTCTTGTCCTCAGATGAAGAGATCGTGACTTGTTTATGTAATAAGACAAACAACACCAAATAAGACACAAGATAACACAGAGCGCTTGCTGAAGACAACAGAAGCTAGCGTTCTTTGTTCTGGGTATGCTTTATAGTTTCCTGGTCCGTGATGTCACCTGCCTCTGATGTCTCATCTCATCATTGGTTAGATACAAGAGTGCTTCACGACGCAATCACGCAGAAGGTTCCATAATATCATATGACGTAGCGTCGACAGTTCCCATGAAAGGGAACAAATGCTTGCATCGTAACTAACAGTGCAAACGTGATGTAACTAAGAGATTCGTTGAAAAAAAACGGGGTGGCAGGGTTAGCAGAACAGCCCCCTGAGGGCACAGAGGAGGGGCGGATACCATATAGTGTGGTAAAGAACCCTCTTCGGAAGGGGGCTACCCTCGAATGTCCCACACCACTAGCATCAGGACCTCTTTGAAGCCTTCTTGGTGATAATAACAGTCCGCAGATTTGTCTTACCTCACAAAGACTTCAGCTGTGTCGCCTGTCCCGGTCCCTAAGCTTTCTGCGGGGGAGCAAGGGTGGCGACACTTTTTTTTTTTGGATGAACGGTCAGACCAGTGCCCTGAAACAGCGAGCCGGCAGGGAACAACTGAACTGACCACTCTATGACCCTCCTCTTCTTGGAGGATCACTGGAAACTGCTGCGCGCTGAAGCACACGAGGTGGCAGGGTTAGCAGACCGGCCTCTTTTCCTTTAAATTCCTCAGAATTTAATGAATTCAATATTTCATTTAATCCTCAAATTAAATGCAGCCCAAAACAAACAGTCAAAAATATATTATAATACAAAAAGAATTATAGCTCGTAATAGTTTGCAAGGTATTATAGGGAAAGAGAGAAAGGGAAACTCCCGTCTGCTCAGTTCCCTACAAATATATATAAACACATTATATACAATATATACTACGTGCACGTAATCTATGCGCAGCCTCGGCAATTAAACGCAAGATCCGAGCCGTATTTTCTTTATTGCAGACTTAATCTACACGCTGCCTTGGCAAATGCGAGATCCGAGCTATATATTCTTTATTGCAGGCTTAATCCACGCACTGCCTTGGCAAACGCGAGATCCGAGCCTTGCGTTAGACTTTTATTCCCACGAGAATAAAGCCAACAGGAGTGGAGCTAAAAACTTCCACTAGTGCATTTCTTTCTTTACACTTCGGGACATTTTTATGATTGAACCCTGTCAGCTGCTTACTTTATTTTTGAACTGACGTGCATGCTCCACTCCCTAAATCCAGAAAGATATTTGATTTAATTTTGCAATTAAATCGAGAAAATAATCAGACAAGTATATCACGGTCTGAATATTTCAAATAAACAATAGTCATGGCTTTCAAACACAACTGAATCGTTTTTGATGTTGGAATAATAAACGTGTGATTTTGGAACACGATATGTGTGTGAGGTGGCGAGTCCTCAGATCGATATCACAATATCCACCTCCTCAGAGCAGGGCATGTGAAATACTGGTTCCTCAACCCGGGGGAAGAAACCGCAGAGCGTGCTTCCACCTGGGAAACGGCACTGAACCTGGCAGGTAAGGGCAGAGAAAGGGCGGCGCCCGTCTCTAACCCCTCTGACAGATCCACTTTACACAGTGTCCTGAGAGTGAGTTTTTCACAGTGAACACAGACAGCTCTCTCGAGCAGAAGGTTCCCATAATGTCATATGATGTAGCGTCGACAGTTCCCATGAAAGAGAACAAATGCTTGCATCGTAACTAACAGTGCAAACGTGATGTAACTAAGAGATTCGTTGAAAAAAACGGGAGTTTTGGCGCGAATCCAGAACTCAGTCACTGATAAACTCACACTGATTGACAGCTCCAGCAATTGTAAAGGGAAAGTTCTTTGATCGCTTTCTATATATAATTTACTATAGTAAATTTACTAACTTAGTGACCATGCACATTTGCTGTAATAATGTATAATAGTTAAGTTTTCCCAAATCATAAGTTTATTATGTCTTTAATCGGCTGCTGTGCCAGACTGTGTGATGATGCAATTTTTTGTAATGATAATTTGCGTTTTATTACTTTTTGTTTAATTGATAACTCTCATGCTCACTCTGGTGTTTGCTTGTTGCATAAGTATTACAGAAGAGGACACAGTTAGCTAGACTGATTTTAGGCTGAGTTTAGTTTGCTACTGAGTATTATGATGTTTGTTTTTAAACAACATATTAAACAATCATAACTATGGGAACTTTGCAAAGAGTCTGCTATAAGAGAACAGACGTAGGCTTCAAAATAACTTAAAATAAAATGGTTTAGTGTTGCTTTTATAAATTGAGCATGCATTATAATATTACAGATACATTAATTTCCCTAGTTAATTTGTGTTAGGCCCATCTGTAAGATTATGCAGCAGATTTATTTATTTATCAGTTTGTTTTGTGTTACAGTATGTGTCAAGTTGCAGAAAAGTGCCTATTACAAGTGTTATGCTCATTATCACACTACAATAAAACATTACTTGTCAAATAAATAAATGAGCCTGAAATCATTTTGGTTCACGTGTAGAGATTACAGTGACATGAACCAGTAAAAATGACTTCCAATAATCCTGAAAATGGGTAAAGGACAGAAGAAAGTCATATTTGGAACGACATGGCTGTGAGTAAATTATGATGACAGAATTTTAATTTTTAGGTGAGCTATCCTTTTAACTAAAAGCACAACCGACACTTTTCCAGAGCAAAGTTTGTTGCAGAGGCACGTAACCCTTTTCAAGTTTGTATTTGGTTTGCAACAGGTAATTTTAGTGTATGATTAAGCTATTTTGAAACTTACACTCCTCCTTCACTCATAGTTCAATGAATGAGTCGTCAGTTGAAAACTGAAAACTGACGACTCATTCATTGAACTATGAGTGAAGGAGGAGTGTAAGTTTTGTTTTCGCTAAACAGGATCCTTCTAGTGAACAGAAACCTAGAAAATCAGTGGGTTTATCAGTCTCATTCTGATCGCTGATTTCACTCTGCGGGTTCGAGAGGAGAAGCATCAGGACCACATAAAAAAACACTGAAGATAGGAGATAACCGCATGTAGAAGTAGGTACTAAGTTTTGAAATGTTACTAATATAAAACAATACTAACCACAATACAACATAAATTATTTGTATTATACAATTATATATGTAGCCTATAATAAAAATCGCATTTTGATTTTTAGCTATTTAACACTAAACTGAATAATCTATTTCACATAGGCTAGAAACAGACGATTGTTCTTATTTTGTCTTCTGGAAAACATGTCTTTACAAAATACCTTAAAAAAGAAAAGAAAATCAATATAGCTAAATATAGCGGCACACACCAATTGTTGGGGTTCAAGCTCTTTAAGATCTTGCATGCATTTCAAAGATGAAAAGGACCGTTTTTAATATCCTCTCCTATCCTGAATGCTTAATATATTTTGAAATGTTATTTTATTTTATGTTAATTATTGTTCTATAGAATAGGAAGTTAAGATTTGTACTAGTTCACTTAATTTTTTTTTAAAACATCTCAAAAATATTATATATTTTTAAAAACACGTTGCATAATATACAGTCATTTAAACACACCAGCGCCTCCTGGTGTAATGTGTAGCCTTCTTGAACATCAGTAAATGTTTGCACATTTTGTAATAGTTGTGATATGAGTCACTCAGTTGTCCTCAGCTCAGTGTAAAAAGATGAATAAATGTTAGAAATCGGCAAACAGTCAGAAAATGCTGGAAAATCGAAGAATGCAGGAGCTGGAGGATTTTTCTGAAGAACAGTGGGCAGTTAACTGCTGGGACAAACAAGGGACTCATGAGCAACTATCACAAAATATGAAAACAAATCCGTCATAGATCATCCAGGTAACAACAACACGTATTAAGAGTCAAGTGTGCAGTATGTAAACATTTGAACATTTCAGTTGATTAAATTCAATTATTATTTTCTCTTGTGGACTGTATGGAAAAATTATTTAGGGCAAAATGCAAATTTTTATGTTCCTTCTTCTTCTTCTTCTTATTCTTATTAACATTTTGCAGATTCTGCCAGGTTTATGTAATCTTATGAGCAGAATTGTGCTTTAGCTGACTTGTGCCGATATTCGGTAATGCGATATATGAGCAATGATATTGCGTTTATACAACAGTTCGACGGCACGAGTGTGTAAATAAATAAGAACAACAACGGAGTGTCTTTAAAACCCTCTTTTGTGCAGCACTACTTCCTTCCGCCACGGATTCAAATCTCAATTTGACAGTTGGACCAAGCCTCCGTTACTAATTCTAAAACGTCACTTCAGAACTAGTAACGAAGGAACGTTTCAAAACTCAAGTTGTCAGTTGAACAAGTCTCCGTTACTAACTCTAAAACGTCACTTTAGAACTAGTAACGAAGGAACGTTGAGTCGCTTCATTGAAACACACTGAATTTTGTACAGTATTAGAGAGAGAGAGAGAGAGAGAGAGAGAGAGAGAGAGAGAGAGAGAGAGAAGGCTATTACCTGTGTCTGGTATATTGCATTACATTCATTCTTCAAGTCAATGTCCATAATATATATCCTTTATACAAGTCCGTTTGAATGTCCGCTGAGGAAAGCGATCTTTGTATTTGTCCTTTTTACAGTTTGGGAATTTTCCATAAAATCCATTACACCACAGCGTTAAAACAACTTCCTTTTGCAAAAGTTCCTTTAAATTTAAAAGTCTCTTGTGCTTCACTGACTCATTCTCCTGTAAAGTGTTGCCGCCATCTAATGGCGTATTAATGTAATGTTCACTCAATCCATATTACTTAATGGACATATTTATATAAAATCATATTTATTAACAATAATATTTAGAACAACAAATAAGCACAATTGTACAGTTCAGTCAAACATAAAGCACTAGTTATTAAAAAAAATAGGTCACCATTTACGCTTGTATGTGGGTTTTACAAATATTTAACGAATGAAAATGATTTTAAAGAGCTTGTGACAAAACCTCCTAACTCCATTGGATCCTCAAACTGTCAATCAAGCCTCATTAATCCGCCTCACCTCCTGAATAAAGTGCGCACGCAGTTTGGACATCTCCTCTGTGCAATGCAAAGGTAAATAAAGATCTGATGTTTGAAAAAAAAAATTGTAAAGCGTTTTCTTTACTCAAAAAACCATATGCTTATAAAGTTGAATGTTTTACGTATTTGAAGCGGAGAAGAGTCTGATATGGCCCGTCTAGTTGTAGCCAATGTGCTATATAAGGATGTAACGTAACGTTTATTATTATCAAATTTAATATAGCACAATTCGACTTGCTCTGTAACAAATAATAGATTAATAAGACCAAAGATTGCCCGTTCTATGTACTCAAATTGAATTATGTCTCATGTTTAACCACTATAAGAGCCAGCGGCAAATCCCCGAGGCACTGGCCGAGATGAAGCTGTTCTCGGCGGTTACAGAAGCACTGAACGGCCGCTGACGCACTCGAGCTCGCATCTCCGAAAACGTCAAAACAAATTGTAAAATAGGCTCTGTTATTAAATAGGAGTCACATATTTCAGGTCTAAACAACTACATTCTCGCCTAAAAAACTATTAAAACTACAGTTCGTGGTACAAGAAGTAGTATTTGTAAAAATTACGGTTGATTTGATCGGCCTCCATGACGGTCACTTCAAGCGGAGTGATACAAACGGTGAAAAGGCAGTAGGAGTGCTGTTATCACTGAAATATCGCATGGCTATCAACCAATCAGATTCGAGAACCAGACAGAACTGTTGTATAAATCGCGATAATTAATATGCACGATATTGTTATCGTGGGCACTTCAAAATACCGTAAATAATAATTTATTACCAATTATTATTATTATTATTTTTATAATGCAATTAAGAATACTTTCCCCATCAATCGTATAAAATGCACAACACTGCTGTATTCTGCGTCAAAGGGACACACGCTTGTTTTTCAGATGTAAACAAGCCCAATGTGCACGAGAAGCACATGAAGGAGACGAGCTGAATGAAAGTGCACGTTCACTCTCTGACAGCAGAGGGCGCTGATGGAACAGCAGAATGCAGCGGTTACCCCGGAAACCCCGCAAACAAAGCAGCTGCGCTAGTGAAGTTTTTAAAATGCTTCAAACAGCCATTCATTTTTTGTAATCTCAATGTTGTTCATCACAGCACCAAATACTTAAAGACTTAAAAGGCTATTTATTTTCAAAACTTAAACATTTTTATATTTTAATCTGGACTACAACATGCACTAATGATTAGAAATGTTCTGATTATTTGTTATTGTTCAGTAAAACTTTGAGACATACGGCTTCATTAGTTAACATGTTAATTAATTATTACCAAACTGACAATGAAAAAAACTTATAAAGCATTAATTATTCTTAGTTAATGTTAATTTCTTAGTTACTGTTTAATTACATTACTAAAGTCAAAAGAACTTATTTAATGGACCTGAGATAAAACTAACAATGATCAGTTGTATTTCTTAACTAACATTAACCAAAAAAATAATACTTTCTGTAACAAATGCAGCTATTGCTCAATCTTAGTTAATGCATTAAATAATGAGACCTTATTGTGAAGTGTTACCTGTTGTTCTTTATTGCTTAATTCTTTTGCATTTTAATCTGTTTGAAAATTTTACTTTATATATTTTTTTGTGTATTGTATTATTGTATTTAAACATTCAGAGTTATTTTTGTTATACAAAGAGTTCTTAAACCTGTTAAACTATGACAAAACTTTTTTTGCAACTTATTTCAATATCGTGATAATACCGTATACCACGATAAAAGCTTCAGCAATTAATCGCAACATGAAAATTTGATACCGTCACATGCCTAGCTGTAGGTCACGGGAGACCCAAGAAAGCAAACATATTTGTGTGAAGAAAGAGATTACATTTACAGTATTTTTATTACAATGATCATGGAATAGCTGTCCAAAGAATCTTTTTTTTTTAAGAATTTGAAGAAATTGAAAGTTTTTTTTTTTTGTTTTTTTTTTAAACAGGAGTATGTAAAGAAGAACAATGAGTTCAGCATCCAGGCAAAAGAAGAAAAAGAAGTATGTGGTTTTATTCACTGCATGTTTTATTCTTAAGCCCATAACTAATATGGTGGAGTGGAGTGTTAGTAAAGTACACTGAGAGTTATTACATAAAGCACATTTATGCAAAAAAAAAGTCATATTAGCAATAAGATCTTATGTTTTACAGTAATCCCAAACATACTAACAATTTTTAGTATCCCATGCATACTAACAAACTCTAGCATTAATGAAGCTGATTTTGTATTTAGTCTATTACACGATGAACCTTGAATTTGCTATGTACGTGTTTTGTACAGTTTGTGATAAACTTTACATTGTTCAATGCAGAAATAAATTTGGTGCGACATCCCCACCGTTCATTGATTACCTGAAAGAAATTTTGAGAAGGTACCCAGATGGGGGACAAATACTTAAGGTAAGGAAAAAAATAAAACCTTTACGTATTGCATGAATATTTCATTATTGTTGAATGGTATGCATTTTATATCTCGTCATCATATCTGTTTATAATATTTATCCTGTAATGTATCAGGAGCTGATACAGAATGCAGATGATGCAGGAGCTTCACGTGTGGTGTTTATTCATGATGAGAGGCATTATGGGACTCAGAGCCTGTGGACTGAAGAGCTCGGAAAGTATCAAGGTATTTGTGATGTAAACACTGGGAGCAGTTTTAAGACGTGGACACACTAGACTTTAAGTCATCATGAAATCAATCATCATGAATCAAAATTGACCCAGTGCTAGTGCACATTACTAGTCTTGTGGTGAACAATTAATCCATGCAAGTTAATATACAAAAAGAAAATCTGTTTGTCATGGTAATCTTTAATCAAAATCTAAATACTTGCTTCCTCTCTGGAATGGCGTTCCTTCTCTGATGTGGTCAGTTTGACGGCTGGGTTGAATATTCTTAATCACTTCCCTCCAACCTTCAGTCTGCTATGAGCAAAGGATGTAATAAAACCCCGCCCTCTAGTCAATATTCCATTTCATTTGGAAATACATCACAACAATGAAGTTGGTTGAAACGTCTGGTTCACAAGGACTTTAAGCTTTCTAAAGTATTTTAGAGCCCGTAGCATTTGTCTTCATTCATGTGTCACAACCATGAAGAGTTTAGGAGTTTTGCTGCTTACCTTCTGTTTTTTAAATGGGGAAGGAGTTTGTTTTTTATAGTAAATCAATCTTTTATTTCAGAGATCAATATTTTTTCTATACTGATGTGTGCATATATTTTCATATGTATTTCGCTAATTACTTGTTTTTTACTCTTTCAAAAGTTTTTTTTTACCAGGAACACACTACAACACTGTCAGGCACATTCTGAATGTAATTTGGTCGTAAAGACTGATCATGCCCAAAAGCACGGGTCTGTTCCAGTTGTGCTCAGCCAGTGTCTGCAGATTATAGTCTTAGAATTTAAGAACCAGCTGTTGCCAGTTTAATGTTTAATTAGCGACTGACACAACTTTGCAGTAGAGATGCATTCCCTGTCAAACATCATTCATTCTCTGGTTTTTGATGTTTCTTTTGTATTATTTCATAAGATAACATTGCAAGTTAATTGTTTTTATGCTATTTATTTTGTTCTGCAAACGAAAAAAAGTTTCTGTAAAAATTCACAATAAGCAGTTATTTCTCTCATTTAAAAAAAATACAATAAGTAGCTATCCTTTTATTTCGACCTGGAGTCTAATAAAAGTTTAACAGAATAAATAAAATAGTAGCTTATGTAGGCTATTTAACTGTAGTTGTTTCTGAAAATGTATTCATTTAAATAGTCTAACGAATAAAAACATCACAAACGTCATTTGTAAATAAAAGAATTGTATATATTCACTTTAATTATATGTAATATATTTGAGAAAATATGATGAGGAAATACAGTGCATTGAATATCTCTGCAGCTCTACTGTTGACAGAAGTCATGCCTTTCAGAGTTTCCAGTGTTGGCAGTCCCGTTGAATATTATGCATATTATGCAATATTATGAATATTGAATATTATAATATGCATATTGAGAGTGTTGTACATTTAGTATAGACCAGTGGTTCTCAAACTTTTTAGCGTGGAGTACCCCCTGAAGGGATTCCCATCCTTCTGCGTACCCTCTCTCTTCCACTTCGACTGCAGTCACACCTTTTCCATTAAGGGACAATATTTGCCCCCTAAATTGATTTTCCAGTGCATATTTTTACATTTATGAATAACTTTATAAAATAAATAATGTTTTAAATAAAAAAATGTTTAATAGAGAAACATGCAATGATGGTAAAACGAAGTGATACTTTTAAATATTAAACTAAAACTGCCAGTAAGTGGCAGCAAGTCACTGTTTTTATGAGTGAGTCATCGAGTCATTCATTCAGTAATGAAGCAAGTGGCTGTGAATGAATCAGTGAATCATTGACTCTCACGATTCGTTCAAAGCCGCATTTGTGTGTTGTAGTTCTGCTGTGGTTTTCGTTAGAAATATTTTTTCGTTGCAAAATAGAGTAAATACTGACAGTACTGTGTTTAAAATTTACGTTTTGTTTTTTGACCTGTTGTATAATAATGTCACGTTTGCAGTCATGTGGATATTTGGGTACAATTGCATTCTTCCTCGTTATCAACATTAAATACAAGAACTCACACAAGGTATGTTTTTGAATCGAAGAAAGTTTGAGTCTTAAATTGATATAAATCCACTATCTGTGTCTATATTTGTTCTTCATGCAAGTGCTAAATCCCCACTTTTACAAAGGTGCATTGTCGAGAACGGCAGTAATTTAGCGTGATTTAAGGCAGCAGATTCTGCACGCAATCTATCATATGCATGCTGCTTGTGTGGATGCAGTCATTTTAGACTGCAAAACATGAGGTAATTTGATTAAATGTAATGGATTTACGGCATTTTGCCAGTTAGAAATACATGCTCGGTTTTAATATTATTTTAAGGTAAGGTAGAGTTAAATTAACTACTCAGCATTTTGTTCGCGTACCCCCTTTTGTCACCTCACGTACCCCCAGGGGGTACGCGTACCCCAGTTTGAGAAACACTGGTGTAGACTGATAAAATGAACATTAAAATATACAAATAACATTTTAAATTACTTCTGTTTCGGAATAAATAAGGTAGTTGTTACATGTGCCCTGGGTCTGTGTTCATCAACTTGGTCATATGGACTCCATTTCCCACAATTCCCCATCGAGGAACCAATCACACACTCACACCTGTTTCCCATCAGTGACACTTTATAAGCTGCACTCAAACACACACACACTAGGGATGGGTAAATGAAGCCTCATGAAGCACTGAGGCTTTCCCCTGACTGTTCCGGGAAAAGATTCAAAGCTTCAAGAGTGTTGAGAACAGCGCCATCTGGTGCTTATTTAAAACATATCAGCCAGAAGCTTTTGGAAGAAGCTCTGTCAGATGACGTAACCACCACACGCTCCACAGTTTCAATGTTATATGTACAAATAAAAGCCTTACCTGTGTGTTTCATTTGTCCATTAAATAAAATTAATTTACCCTTTAAAGTGTGACAATAAAATATAATATGACCTTACATGATTTAATATGATGTAATGTACTATTTATCTCTACACGCATTCACTAGTTAAAAAGGACATTGTGTTATAGGATCATCTGTTTTTAAATGTGCTTATGAAACTTTGATAGTGCTTGTGTAACTGTAGGAAAGACAGAAAGGGGATAAAATTGTGTTAATTATTTTTATTGACCCATCAACCAGACTGAGCCAACGAGGACTCGTTAAGTAAGATCTGGGGTTCGAACCTTCTGATACGCAAAGCGAAACGCGCACGTGATTGGATAGAAAGTGAGGCTTCATTTGTCATCGATCACGTGACCAATACACACCCCGATACGGGGCTTCGCTAGAAATTGTGTCGCATGCGCGATACGCACATCGAAGCCTCAGTGTCATACGTAACATCACTAACACACACATATTGCTGAGTATTGTTTAGCCTTTGTTCTACCTTGTCTCTGTGTTCCTTGTCTTTGCCTAGCCTTGCCTGTGTTTTGACCCTGGATTGTTTCCATGTTTGATAATTGTTTGCTGCCTGCCTTGACCATAGCCTGTGTTTGGATTACTCTTTTGCCTTGCCTTTCCTGTATCAGTTGGCTGGTGTATGACCTACTGCCTGTACGACAACGCTCTTATTAATAAAGCCTGCACATGGATCTCCAACTCTGTTGTCCCGCTCTCCATCCGTTACAGTAGTATTTTTATTTAGTTCTAACTGGTACTCTGAACCGGAACCGTTTTTTCTCTGAACAACACTCTTGAAGCTTTTTAATTCCTGATTTGAGAATAGCCTATCAGTCTACATTATTGCTTGATTATAGGTTTAACGAAATTAATTAGACATAATGAATGTATCTACTCAGGTGATAATGGCAAAAGAAAAATGTGAAAGAGAATTTATTTTTTATTATTCAAGACACATTGCTGTGGTATCAACATGCATTTATCATTTAATCAGTCACCATAAAAATATCTACCTTTACCATGAACCTAAAATTTGGGTTCAATTCCATTTTCTTCAACAGTTGTCATCACAGTATTAATTTCAAACACAAATTCGATAAGAACACAATAGAAATTATAACAGGGCATTATGTTTAACATCAATAAAACCACCAGTGTTGTCGGTAGGGTTTTTTCTGCACAAATTCCAATGCAAATAAGTAGCGGCAGCTGTCTGTTGACATCCATGTTTGTTTCGGTACTTAATCTCAGACAGTTGAGTTAAGTGTGTTGGGTATTGACTGACTCAGTCATTAGGTTTGTGCTCTTCTCTGACTGTCAAAGACTAAACTCTGCTTCAGTCGATGGAACGTCTTACGCAAACTCTATACCGAGAAAAGAGATCCTCTGCACAGGGGAGAGTTTGCTCTTTTCCCAGTTGACACAAAGGCTGAGGTGACTGAGCACCAGGTCCCTGTGTTCGCATAACTGATCTTGCGATGGTGCCAAAGAGCAGCTCCCTCCATGTTTCATGTGTCGCCTGTTTCAGGGCAACTTGCCCTTGCGTATGCCGGCATGTTTGGGGACCTGGACTGGCTGGGGGCCTGTTTGGCTCCAGGATGCTGCTTAGTTGGAAGCTGTTGCTGATGCTGCGTGGGAGGGGGGCAGACGCAGGAGGGTGTCCTCAGTGATGAGTGGTTGGGTGGATGCAGCAGCTGTCCACCGGCATGATGTGTTTAACGGCCTCAGTCTGCTTCTGTGCAGCCTTGAACTGCTGGGCGAAGCTCTCGACCGCGTTGCAGAAGAGGCCGGTCTGGGACAGGAAGGAATTTTGAATTTTATCAGCATCCCTCATGTTGGCCAGACCCAGCCAGAGATGGCGTTCCTGGACCATCAAAGTGGATATCGCCGCAGTGACCTTCGTCGCTTGTAGCGCGAGGTCTGTTATGGTACAAAGTTCTTTGAGCGCTTAGGCTTGATGCACCTGCAGTAAAGTTATGGCATATAGAGTGGAGGCACCCGCAGGGCTCCGTAGGCATTGCCAGTTAAACTAGATGAATACGTACAGGCCCGCGAGGGGAGACACTGGTTGGGGGAGACATCCCGCCCAGTGGAAGCGATGCTCAGATACAATTGCATCGCAACTGACCGCTCCACTGGGGGGATCCCCTTGTACCCCTTGGCCGCCCCACCATAGAGGGTGTAAAGTAAGTAAGTAAAGTTTATTTATATAGCACCTTTCACAGACAAGGAGGGGTCACAATGTGCTTTACAATAAAAATAACATCAAACAAATAATATAAATATGCATTAATACACTCTACAAATACCATCAATACAAATTTAATAACAGGCAAACCATATTGTTAAAAGCTTGTCCAAAAAAGATATGTCTTTAGATGTTGTTTAAAAGACTAGTTCTCAACGTAAATGGAAGAGAGTTACAGAGCCTTGGAGCTACTTCACAGAAAGTAAGATCACCATGTCTTAAGACGTGTTCTGTGAATAGTTAAAAGGTCTTGGCCTGAAGACCTCAGAGACCAACCAGGGGTATGTGCATGCAATAGATCCTGTATATAAGAGGGTGCTTGTCCATGCAAGGCCCTGTAAGTAATAACTAAAATTTTGAAATGCACTCTAAAATGAATTGGAAGTCAATGAAGTGACTTAAGCACCGGAGTAATGTGCGACCTCCTGCTGGACCAAGTCAAAAGCCTAGCAGCTGCATTCTGTACAATTTGTAATCGATCCATAGAAGATTTGTTCAAACACGTGTACAAAGCATTACAATAGTCCAACTGTGAAGAAATAAAAACATGAACAATCATCTCCATTTCTTTTTTCGAAACCATAGATCTAATCTTAGCAATGTTCCTGAGATGGAAAAAACAGGAACGAAATACAGATTTAACATGACTGTTAAAACACATGGATCTGTTAAAAATAACACCCAAATTTCTTGTCACCGCAGTGACAAAAACTTCTGTCAGAAAGATAAACCAGTCCAGAGCTGATCCAGAGATGCCCATCAGAGAGTTCAGTCTACCAATCAGAGTGCAGTGATCAACAGTGTCAAATGCTGCACTGAGATCTAGCAAGACCAGCACAGAACATTTACCTGTATCAGCAGACATCAAAATGTCATTTGAAACCCTAAGGAGGGCAGTTTCAGCTGAATAGTTTTTGAATAGTTTTATGAGCCTCCAGAACATTATTTAACTGCATTGCCACAACTATTTCTAAGATTTTAGAGATAAAAGGCATTTTAAAAATAGGCCAATAATTCTTAAATACAAAGTTCTGGCATGAAACTCTAATGGGCAGGCTAATAGGTCCTTTAACTCACCTGTTTGTAATCACATGATTATCTATAGGACACTGATGATTGTTTTCTGCTGTATTAGTAGCCAATGAGCTTGTGTGCGCAATCTTCAAATACATGAGTAGCATTTGCCTAGCAGTGCAGCGCACTTCAGAAACCCTCCACCTTCCCCAGCTCCACCTGTATAGATCTGCTAAGAGTAATTTATGTATGCTATATTGTACAGCAGCAGCATGTCTTACTTGCTCACAGCAGCGTGTTGTGTATGTATTGGCAGTAGCAAGTCCCGTACTTGCTCTGCAGCAGCAGCAGCAATAATTAACAGCAACAGCAATAAAAGCAGCAGCGTAGCAGATCTATTCCGCCAAGACCAAACATATCAACATTGTCATACCCATGACCATGCCAAACACACTCCGAGAGTTGTCATGACAGAAATGATGTTACATTACATGTGGTGAGGGTTGAGGAGGAACCTGGCAGTAAGAGGTGCCGTCCATGACCTAGTAAGCTCCTCATGCACTTCCGGGAAGAATGGGACTGGGGCGGGATGCTAAGAACCAGCATGAGCCACCCCGAGAAACCAAATCCAACCTTGTGGGCTTGGGACATGGTGGAGGATTCCACTCGAGCACGACCCTCTCGACAGCTCAGGCAAGCATAACCATCAACTCTGGGTCTGACTCAGACAATGCTACTGTTTCTGAAGGAGGCGACGCAGCCAAATCATCATCCACAGAGAGAGTAGGGTCACCCTCCCATGCAGCAATCAACATCTGGATTGGCTCCAAGCGAAAAGCTGATATGTGTTGCACCTGCTGCCTATTTATACCCACGTAGCAATGTGTGGCAGTCAGATGCAAATATTGCATGCCAATGTGCATTGACTTGTTTAGTTTACACTTGAAGTAGATTGGTCTCTCAGATTCCCAATTCGTCGGTCACCAACGTGACGTCAAACGCAACCAATTTCCTACTACTAAATTCAGAAAAAACAGAGATTCTAATTATTGGACCAAAAACCTCTGCAGGTAATAACCTAGAATACTGTCTAACAACTTGATGGCTGCTCTGTTAAGTCTTCGTTGTCAGTTAGGAACCTGGGTGTGCTCTTTGATACCAATCTTTCATTTGAAAGCCACATTTCTAACATTTGTAAAACCACAATCTTCCATCTTAAAATATATCTAAACTACGACATATGCTCTCAATGACAAATGCGTAGCAGTTAGTTCATGCGTTCATGACCTCAAGGCTAGATTACTGTAATGCTCTACTGAGTGGTTGCCCTGCTCACTTGATAAACAAACAGCTCGTACAAAATGCAGCAGCTAGAGTTCTTACTAGAACCAGGAAGTATGACCATATTAGCCCGGTTCTGTCAACACTGCATTAGCTCCCTGTTAACAATCTGGAGTCGGGAAACGTGCCGGCTTGTTTTGCAGGATTTTTTTCACATTGCAGCAAAACAGACTTAAAATACTCCGTCATTTTTTTGTCATAGAGATATAAGTAATATAACAATTGAACTATAGAATGTCTTCTTTTATTTATGTACACTTAGAGTAAAAACAAAATGTTGTGCTTTTTGCAAAATAAAGAAAACTAACATGATGCGTGATCTGTCTTCTCCCTCTGAACAAAGTCCAATCTGATAGTTCTCAGAAAATGAACTGTAACTTAGTGAATACTAATGACACAAAAATGAGACTTATGTCTAAAGAAACGATGAAATGTCAGGTTTTAAATCATGTAAGTCAAATTGAAAACAAATGTTCTCTGTTTATGTAATCTGAATGAAAAGAGAGCCATGTCAGACGTCCGTGATTCAGCTCATTATCCACTAATTCAGCCACACCCATGAAGCGAGCGCTATTCAGACGCAAATTCTGAGGCAATACATGTATACATTGTCGCAATCATGTATTTATTATCTTCAAAAGTGTTTATCTGCATGTTATAGCCATGGTTAGTGATCTCTGGAAGCCTCTGTTAGTTCCTGGAATGTCACATGGTATGCCTGCTCTTCATTAGGAGTCATTTGTGGACTAAAGGTGCACAGAGCGCCCTCTGGCTGCAAGTATGAATTGAAAACACAGTAGATCAGAGTATCCAGCACTCATTGTGATGACAATAAATATAGAATAAATATTACTCCTCTGTATAGAAAATTGACAAACATATGAGAATCCATCAATATTTCTCCAAATGTGCATGCTTTTAAGCTAAAAGCCTATATGAAATGCCACTGAGGTAACATGAATGTTCAGACGCTTTGCATCACAGAAATACATTATATTTTAAAGTATATAATACCATTATTTTAAATTGTAATAATATTTCACAGTATTGCTGTTTTTTCTGTATGTTTGTTATACTGCATGATGAGCTTGAGACATGTTCACAGAGGGTTTTTTCACATAGCCTACCTGACTGAAAGGGCTCATTATGCGGGTCATTATGCAGGACATTGTCTTCTCAGGTGTGAATCACAGCATTATTCATGAAGATTCACGCCTCCACGCATACTGTGTTTCTTGACAAAAAAGTGTCTTACAAAATTTAAATATCTATATTGTTTTATATGAACAAGTAGGCAGGATAATTTTTACTTCATTTTGAAGCAAAAATTCTAGTCTGCAACCTACAATACCCAGAAGTCTTGTGAACACATATTTAATTTTTTTTTTTTGGTCTTATTACAGTGACTTAAGTTTTTTGTTTTTTCAATAACCACGCATAAACGTTATTCCTTCAAAAATACAAACATGTACATACATGTTGCTCACATATTATGGTATCCATGTTCGTGCTGAATACAGTGTAATGACAACTTTTCCATTAAAGGTGCCCTCGAATGAAAAATTGAATTTATCTTGGCATTGTTAAATAACAAGAGTTCAGTACATGGAAATGACATACAGTGAGTTTCAAACTCCATTGTTTCCTCCTTCTTATGTAAATCTCATTTGTTTAAAAGACTTCCGGAAAACACTCGGATCTCAACATAACACCGACTGTTACGTAACAGTCGGGATCATTAATATGTATGACCAATGTTCCCTCTAAGCTGCGCGCGTGCGCGGCCGCGCACCTCTAAAGCCGCGGCCGCGCAGAAGAAATAATTGCCGCGCAGAGAACAGACATGAAAATGACTGTAGTAGTTTAAATGATTAATAATTGCAGTGCTCTGGACAACCGCTATAGAGTTATTGTCGCTATAGAGTTGGAACCGGTGAATGCGGTTAACAGAAAGAGAACGATTGAGCGCGTGTGAGCTGGCTGGCCCTGAGCCAAATCAGTCGCGGTAAGAATACTGTAATGTTTGCGGACTAAATACCTCAGTACGAGAGGCAACGCGAAACGAAAAGAAATGTGAAATAAAACGTCATGTTTTAATGAAAAGTGGTGGAAATAACGGATGATGGGCACAGAATGCTAACAAAACTCTGAGACATTTACAATCACACACCCACCACAGGTGTAGCTTGCAAACTCAAATACATATGATATATACCTCAGTTTAAATAGATTTTTGTGTGTGGGGGTGGTGTGGTTTCAGGAATGTTTAGATAACTATAAACGAGTTAACGTTCACTTTTCTTAAAAATATTTAGCTATCAGTTTAAATGCTTCAGTTTGTTTTCACTATATAATATATTAAAACAAATGGAAGCATTTAAACTGATATAATACTGTATATCAGTTTAAATACTTAAATATTATATTTTATTATATTATAATGTATAAAAAATTGATCTCACAAGGGGATTGTTTAGGGCTCCTTGCCACGAAAATCTTAACCTCCTGGTATATAAAATCTGAGAAATTCATAAGCAATAAACATGTAATTTTGATGGTTTAACACTGTTGCTAATAATTGACTGTACAAAAACACATTATGGTTGTTCCAAACCATCATTGTAACTGCTCATATTATATTATTATAAAGAATTGAACTGTCCTGCAAGAGGACAGAAATTATTTTTTAATAGAATTTCTTGGTAAAGACTGGTACAGTTAATACAGCAATGTGAAAAAATCTTTTTCTAACATATTATTTAATAAACCACTAAGTTACATCAAGGGTCAAATAAAATAGAAATGACACATTAAAGTTAAATGTTACAGTTGCATGATAAACAATTTTTGTGTGTGTGTGTGTGTGTGTGTGTGTGTATACGTTCATTGTACAGGTCTGATATAAAGTATGTTTTTGCTCAGGTGGCCAAAATGTGCGCTCAACAGAGAAAGTTTTGCTCAGCGAGAAAAAAAATTAGAGGGAACATTGTGTATGACCCCAATATTTGCATAATGCCAGCCCATTCGACGCATTAGACAAGGAAAGGCAGTATTAACGGCTGGATCTGTGCACAGACAAGGTAAGCAAGCAAGAACAACAGCGAAAAATGGCAGATGGAGCAATAATAACTGACATGATCCATGATATCATGATATTTTTAGTGATATTTGTAAATTGTCTTTCTAAATGTTTCATTAGCATGTTGCTAATATACTGTTAAATGTGGTTAAAGTTACCATCGTTTCTTACTGTATTCACGGAGACGAGAGTCGTTCCTATTTTCATTTTTAAACACGTGCAGTCTGTATAATGCATAAACACAACTTCATTCTTTATAAATCTCTCCAACAGTGTGTAATGTTAGCTTTAGCCACAGAGCATAGCCTCAAACTCACACAAATCAAACGTAACCATCTAAATAAATACTTTACTCACATAATTCGAAGCATGCATACAGCATGCATACAGCATGCATGACGAACATCTTGTAAAGATCCATTTGAGGGTTATATTAGCTGTGTAAACTTTGTTTATGCGAGTCGAGAGCTCGTGGGGCAGAGGGAACGCATCTCTTAAAGGGGCCGTGCTGAAAAAATCAGTGCATAGTTAATGATGCCCCAAAATAGGCAGCTAAAAAAATTAATTAAAAAAAATCTATGGGGTATTTTGAGCTGAAACTTCACAGACACATTCAGGGGACACCTAGGACTTATATTACATCTTGTAAAAAAACAATCTAGGGCACCTTTAATATGTTTATGAACAGCTGAAAAAAGCACAAATGTCAGGGCATGTCAAAACTTCTCCAGGGCCCCAAATCAGCCTCAGACTCCAGAGGGTTAAACATCTTTTAAAATCTTACTAATTATTTACAAAGCACTAAATGGTTTAGCTCCCCAGTACCTGAGCGAGCTCTTAACTCATTACAGTCCTTCACGTCTATTGCAATCTCAGAATTCAGGCCAGCTGATAATACCTAGAATATCAAAATCAACCGTAAGTGGTAGATCCTTCTCCTATTGGGCACCTAAACTCTGGAACAATCTTCCTAGCATTGATTGGGAAGCAGATATGCTCTGTCAGTTTAAATCTAGACTAAAAACGCATCTCTTTACCCTGGCTTACACATAACACATTATCAGTTGATGTTTTCAAATCCATTAAAGGATTGTTAGGCTGCATAAATTAGGTCCGCCGGAACCGGGAACACTTCCTATTATACCAGATGTACTCGTTACATCAGAAGAAGAATGGCATCTATGCTAATTAGTCTCTCTGTTTATCCTGAGGTTTACCGTAGTCTGCCGGATCCACGATAAATACAATAAATACTTTGACTGTTGCGATCCCAATCGGACTTATGAAAGCTGCCTGAATCATAATCAAGCACTGTTCGCTGTTGACCGGTTTTCTTTAAGAGTTGCTGTGCAGCCAAAAATTATATACCAGTTATCACTGTAAAGCTGCTTTGACACAATCTGCATTGTAAAAAGCGTTGTATAAATAAAGGTGACTTGAATTGACTTGACTTGATGTGTGTTGAGTTCAGTCTTGTTTCAGCTAGTTGTGTCCCCAGCTTTAGCTACTTTGGGAGCAACCACAATAATAAATTAGATACACTTTGCCATTAATAACTGACATCTGCTTTCCTCTTTTGAAAAGCACCACTGTTCTATCTCATACTGATCAGCTGTTTGTATCTTTGATCTGGTAGGACCTGCTCTCTATGCCTTCAATGATGCAGCCTTCACAGAGGAAGACTGGGAGGGAATTCAGAGAGTTGGCAGAAGCATCAAGCAGGATGACCCAACAAAAGTTGGGAGATTTGGGATCGGCTTCAACTCTGTTTATCACATTACAGGTGAAATATGCTACATTAACATATTGGCTCATATGACTTTTTTGGATATTCTACTAAGTGCCTGCTGATTAGAAATCCTATAATATCACTTGTTGAAGTTTTTCTGGCAATCCCTGTTTTCACTGTTTCATTGGCTGGGGGTGCTACTACATATCCTCTGAAATAGTACAGAATCTCTGGATCCAAAAACAAGCAAAGTAAAAGATCTGCGTAAACTAGAAGGAGTGGATTAACGTAGATTAACGTAAGTTAAAGGGTTAGTTCACTCAAAAATGAAAATTCTGTCATTAATTACTCACCCTCATGTCGTTCCACACCCGTAAGACCTTTGTTCATCTTCAGAACACAAATTAAGAAATTTTGGTAAAATCCGATGGCTTAGTGAGGCCTGCATTGCCAGCAAGATAATTAAACACTTTCAAATGCCCAGAAGCCAGAAAGGTACTAAAGACATATTTAAAACAGTTCATGTGACTACAGTGGTTCAACCTTAATGTTATGAAATTATGAGAATACTTTTTGTGCACCAAAAAACAAAATAACAACTTTATTCAACAATATCTGGTGATGGGTGATTTCAAAACACTGCTTCATGAAGCTTCAAAGCTTTACAAATCTTTTGTTTTGAATCAGTGGTTCGGAGTGTGTATCAAACTGCCAAAGTCACGTGAACCGTTGAATTTTCAAAACGTTTCGAAGTTTCGAAGCCTCGTTTACTGAAATCACGTGACTTTGGCAGTTTGATACATGCTCTGACACAGTCACAGTCAACTGTTTTAAATATATCTTTAGTACCTTTCTGGGCATTGAAAGTGTTAATTATCTTGCTGTCAATGGAGGTCTCACTGATCCATCAGATTTTATCAAAAATATCTTAATTTGTGTTCCGAAGATGAACGAAGGTCTTACAGCTGTGGAACGACATGAGGGTGAGTAATTAATGACATAATGTTCATTTTTAGGTGAACTAACCCTTTAATTTACGTTAATCTACGTTAATCCACTCCGATGGCTCAGTGAGGCCTGCATTGCCAGCAAGATAATTAAACACTTTCAAATGCCCAGAAGCCAGAAAGGTACTAAAGACATATTTAAAACAGTTCATGTGATCATCGTTCAACAGCATATAAATCAAAACTGCCAAACGTTACCGAATGAAATGTCAAACCCATGAAGAGGAAACGACTGTGAAGCTTTGGGGGGGTTGATGGACTCAATCTACTCCATCTGTGTTTTCATCATCATTCTGAATCTGATCTGGAGATGAGAAAATGTTCTCAACTTTTTGTTCAAAAAATTGTGCTTTTTTTATGAAACTTACCCACATTCGAATGTTGATAAAAACAAACAAACAAACAAAAAGCAGAAGCTCTGTTCTTTCTTTTGATATATTGTATGTTCACATATTCATACAAAAAATTTTCTGGAGGGCCAAGAAAGTTTTATATATTATTAAATATTATCAAAAATACTGGTGCTGGCTGGCAACTATTTTAGGAAAAACTGGTGGGGAAAGAGTTAATGTCTTTTTACATTACAGTATATATCACATTATGTAACAAAAGCTACTAATAATCTGATTGAACTTTTGTCAGTTTTGTTTTCTAGATCAGCTTGCTAAATTAGCACACCCTACACAAGTTACTACTAAAGCAATTTTGTGCTTATATTGTAATACATTTTCTTTTTCAATTCTATTATGGTGTTAAAAGTCCAGAGGTTAGGCTATATGTTTATTACTGTAGGTATCATGAAGAAACTGAAAAAATGAAACAGACTAAATCCAGAAGAACTGGCACAATCTCCAGAATGCTTGAAGAAACCTACCTGCAAAACTACCTGAAAAACTATGTCCAAGTGTACCTAGAACAAAAGGATGGTTACACCAAATATTCTTTTGATTTAGTTAGAAGTTAATTGGTAAATAAAATTTATTTATGACATTATTTTTTAAAAGCATACTTACTTTATAGCATTTTTATAGCCAATTTTCATTGGCCAGAGGCTGTCCGACTGACATGTAAAGCAACCAATCACAGTTTGTTTTGTCCGGCGTCATATTTATGGGCATGAAAAACCATTTATGTCCCTACAATAACAGACTGGAGTGTAAAACTCTTGGATGTATTTTAAAGGGTCTTTTTTTTTTTTTTCTTTTTTTTTTTTTTTTGTTAACAACTGTTCTTTTACTTTTTTTTAAAAGCAAAGAAATTTAAGAATACAGTTATACAAACCACCACACCCCTGATAGACTTCAAGAAAATAGAAATATAATACAAACACAGAAGGAAGACAAAAAAAAAAAAAATCAGGTTTACAAAGATGTTAAAAAAGTTCAACATCAAAAGCAGCATGCCATAAATTCATAGTCTTAACATTGGATCCATGCATACGAATTGAGAGTTCCATTGAAATAATGTCCAAAGACACTGTCCATGTTCATCTGTCCATTGTACGAGGAGGATTCCAATGATTGACTACAATTTTTATTTATTTTTTTGCCACTGTGAGAGCGGCTGACATTAAACATCTTTGTTGAGTGGATAATGCAAGGTCCCCAAAATCATTAAAAAAAAAAGAGGCATGGAGTCAAACATATATCAGTGCTATAAAGAAAAGGAATGGCAGGTGGCACAATCATCTTGATTATTCAGTTCATTTCAAAATTTATTTGTATAGCGCTTTTCACAATACATATCGTTTCAAAGCTGCTTTATTGAAAATGCCTGTCAACATTACAATTTAGAGTATTCTGTTATCAGAGGTGACTATGTCCAAATTATGTAATTTCAGAAATGTACATATACAGATAACACAGTTAGCTAACAATGTATTAATTTAAGGTAGAAACCATGAGCTCATGGAAGTGATGAATACATATTAACAATGATTAGGATATATAGAATTTGAAATGGTGCGTGTTGATCCAGAGTTATAGTAACGACTGCTCCGAGAATCGAAGGCTGAAGATCCAAACGCAGTTTATTGACAAGGGTAATCCACAGTCGTAATCCAAAATACAGGCAACAGGTCAAGAACACAGAAAGGCAGTCCAAACAAATGACAAGGCAGAGACACATAGGCAAAACAGGGAAATCCACAAATGGGCAAAGATCAAGGAACCAAGATACAGAAAACCAGGAAAATGCTCAGAATTGCAGTGTTACACTAGACAATACTTCACAGGGAATGACTGAGAGAACCAGGCTTATATAAGCAGAGTGAAGAGACAAACAAGCTTCACAAGATAATGAGATAACAAGGGAAAGGTCCATTGAGTGTCCATGGTAACAATCAAGTGAGCAGAGTGGCAGGGAAACATGGTGTACACACAACAATGGAGACACAGGGAACACAGACAGGGAATGTGACATAGCCCCCCTCCTAAGGAGCGGCTTCCAGATGCTCCTAGCAGCTCTAGAAAAGTCCAGGAGAGAGGTGGAGCAGAGGCGGAATAGGGGGCGGGATGGAGAGCCATGAAGTGGAAGAGAGAGGGCATGTAAACAGAGGCTTAGCAGGTGGCCAGGCAGACAGGCTTGAGGACCCCCACGGCGGAGCAGACGACCACCACAGCAGCGCAGATATGTTTGAAGACCTATATTGCGGAGCAGACGACCACCACAGCAGTTCAGATGGGCTTGAAGATCCCCACGGCGGAGCAGACGACCACCACAGCAGTGAAGATGGGCTTAAAGACCACCACGGCGGAGCAGACGACCACCACAGCAGTGCAGACGGGCTTGAAGACCCCCACGGCGGAGCAGACGACCACCATGGCAGTGTAGACGGGCTTGAAGACCACCATGGCGGAGCAGAGGACCACCACAGCAGTGTAAACGGGCCTGAAGAACACCACAGCGGAGCAGATGACCACCAGAGCAATGCAGATGGGCTTGAAGGCCCCCACAGCTGAGCAGATGACCACCAGGGTAGATCTGGCAACACTGGAAACCACCAAGGCTGATCAGGTGAAACTGCAACATGAAGCACAGAAAGGTTAGAATTGGCCACTAGGGCCGTAACAGGGCAGGCAGGGAGCTCAGGAATGCCCTCAAAGGCTCTGACTAGAATGACCTCTCTGGTTGTGTTTGAGGCAGGCAGACAGTTCAAGAATGTTCTCTGCGGTCATGTAGAGGCAAACGTGAAGTTCAGGTATGACCTCAGTGGTCGTGTCAAGGCAGACAGGAAACTCAGGGACGACCTCCATGGTCGCATCAGGGCAGACAGAAAACTCAAGGACGACCTCGGTGGTCATATCAGGGCTGACAGGGAACTCAGGAACGACCTCCCTGGTTGTGTCAGGGCAGACAGAGAACTCAGGGAAGATTTTCGTGGTCGTAACAGGGCAGACAGGGAACTCAGGGGTCACAAGACTGGGCTCTGGGACAGAAGCTAACTCTGGAGTGTACTCAAGGACTGAGGTGGTCTCTGGAGTAGATTCTTGGGTTGAGATGGGCTCTGGAGTAGATTCTTGGGTTGAGATGGGCTCTGGAGTGAATTTGTGGACTGGAGCAGTCTCTAGAGTGGATTCAAGGACTGGAGTGGTCTCTGGAGAGTTGGAGAAAGCTCTTGGGCTGGAGAGCAGTGTGCAGCCCAAACACACAAAATGGCCATGGCCGTAACGGGAAGTACTGAGGGCAAGGGGATGACCTCTGGAACGGACAGCGCAGACACTTGCAGGCTTGAGAGCGCTGAGGCCTGTGGGCTAGATGGCACTGGTCTAGGGATGCTGGCTGAGATATAAGAAATATATTAATGCCACTTCTCATTCTGTGTCACCTCTGTATTGCAAAGATGGATTTTGTTGTTAATGATTTAATTTGATTGGTAACAGCCATAATGTATAGGCTAGTATTAATTTTTATTTCTTCAGGTCTTAAAAAGCCTTAAATTTGACTTTAAAAAATGTGCAGCAACCCTGAAAGAGAAAAACTAAATAAACCAAGTAAAAATTATTTAGACTGATAAATTTTCCCCCCAAGGATTCTATAAATATCGCAATATATCAATATTGTGAAATCTTTTGGCCACAATAACCGTGGTGTGAAAAATCTAATATCGTGATGGTTGAACATTACAATGATATACAAATTAACCATGTCTCATCCTGTTCTCTTTTCTTTATCATTCTTTACCTCTAATCATAACTGTTGCTTAGAGGTATGAGGTATAGTATGAGATGGGTCAAATGACATAAAACTCCCTTTTATAAAATAAAATAATTGCACCAGCTGGACCTTTACAAAGGTAACATCTATTATTTTTTCTAACAATTTCTATGCTACTACCTACCTACCTACCTCATAGATTAGGTATTCATTTTAAAGTGAAACAAACAAACAAAAACTGTCAAGTCAGTTTGAAACAGTAACTTCTAGTGTAGTGTTTTCAGTAACAAGGAAAAAATGAAACAACCGATATAAAATAGTAATAAGGGGAAAAAATGCACAATAGTCAAATCATACAGTCCTTTTTGTGTTTATTATACTTGTAAAATGAGTTTAATCTCAAGAAATGTGCTAACACTTTACAATAACGTTCATTAGTTAAATTTTATTAATTAAATTTTTTTGCAGTTTTATCAATATTGGATGTGGAGTGTAATGACTGAGACAAATCAGACACAATTATTTGTTATAGTTAAACAATAATTGTTTGAAGCTCACTCTGCGGTCTGTCCCCCATCCTCCAAGAAGTTCTCAGTTACAAGTTTTATTGCGCCAAGGAATGTTGGTCGCCACATGGAAGAGCAGAGAAGAGCAGAGACAAAGAGACACACAGAAAACCTGCATCTTTCCTGAATCTTTCCCACAGAAAACAGACTTTCCTGCATTAATTTATAGACAGACTGTTCCATAAATTAACATGCATATCTCCAGGAAATGGTATCCATTATTACTGTTTGTTGTATTATACTCAGTATTGTATTCACATGTTTGATACATTTAAGGTAACTTCAATTATGCTATGTTTAGTGTCTATCTCGTATCGAGAAGATTTAAATGCTTGTGTATACGATATGTTGATACCTGTGCAACACATCAGTATTACAAGAATCTTTAATAGTTCCTCTTCAACAACAGCCCCATAGAGGAATTTAGCCGCTCAGAGATCCTGCCTATTTCATTGGTCAGGTCAACCCTTAGGGGTGTGACTTCTCCCAGAGCTTAAAGCCAGTACGCAATGCTCCTCCCGCTGTCTTACTTCTCCAAAAAACACAGCAACTGCAGGGGCTGCCTGTGGGCCTTTGTGCCTGGGCCTGACCTGCCCCCAACCATGTGCTTGACTAGGAGAGGGAGAACTCTTTCCCCACTGAGAGTCAAATTAACAGCTCAAGTTGTTTCATATGTCTTCTTATTTGAGGTTGTGGATGATCGTCCTGACATAACTTTGTAGACAACATTCCTCTGGAAAATAAAAAATGATTTTTTACAGAATATTATTTACAGAAATTGTATAATTATAATAAAAAATATTTATACAAGCTCAATCACTCACCATTTTCCAGCTCCTTTAGGAGGTCAGACTGGTAGGCCTGCAAAACAGCCATTGTGTTGAGTGACCCACCAGCCTGCCCTGTATCCGCATAAGCCTTGACAACCAGACCGATGCCAATAAAGGGGAGAGATAGCTCACAAACGTCTCTTCCACAATTGGCATCGTCCCATACCCTTGCAGTTGTGGCTCCACATCAGTCGAATAATTTGACGTCACAAGGTTTAAGACTCAAGCAGAGTCTTTGGGTGGGGGGTGGGCTTCTGGATTTAAAATGGGGACATCTGAGTCAGGGGACATATTTTAGTTAGAGAAAAGGGGAAGACCCATCTAAAATTTTGGCTCCGCAACTCAACCTGTGACCCCCACAATGTAAAATGGCACGCCACCTCACCAGATGTGGCACCTGAACCACTGGGTGCAGATGCCTGACTCCCATCTCTGAGCCAGAAGTGAGCCAAGTGAGAGAAGAGCTCCCTCAAGAAGAGCACGTAGGCAGCCAGCTCCCTCAAGAGTGGACATATTCCACTCCCAATCAGATCACACACAATTCATGTGTCATCCCTGTTTAAACAAAAATGAGGGTACGATGACCTACAACTCCTAAATTGTCTATTTGCCATGTTCACTATTTCTAATTTGACATGAAATAGACAAAAAATATGACATACAAAATATGTCATACAATCTGTTTTTCACAATAAGACAAGCAAATTCCTGAAGACAAAAAAGCTGATGACATAAAATGCAGGCTCCATTTTATAGTCTTTTTGACATGCTACGTTATGTCACCTGACCTCACGGCAACCAATGAAATTGATGCGATTGCACACATGTTTCAGACAGCAGCACACAAAGTGTTGCCATAGCTTCAACACCAGGACTTAAATCATTCCCTTTCGAAGGAACTTGATACTATTTTATATTTTACAGTTTTATCTTTTATCCATTTATACAAACTAGTGGAGAACTTTAATACATTTCACATAGACATGTTGTATTGGACAAAATTTTAGTATTGGTGAATCCCTATTTAAACTATATTATCAGCACTCAGTGATTGTTTACTAATGTGTTTAATAAGGATGGCATTGACCTGATCAGCTGCAACATCCAATGTTACAAATAACTGCCCCTTTAAGGCTGATTTATACTTCTGTGTCGGACCTACGCCGGAGCCTCTGCAGCGTAGGCTATGCGTCTGTTTTCATTTATACTTGTGCATCGCTGTCCGCATCAACGTGCATGCAGACCACTAGTAGGCAGTGTCCGCGGTCATGTTGAGTATCAAGGCAAAAGCCGAAGAAGAAGCCGTCTGTCATGTACGTTGTCAGAAAAGCTTACAAATAGAAACAGCAGAGAAGCGGCAAATTGTTAACAACTTTTGTTGCAGTTTGACTGCATGTGTCCTCTGAAACAGAGCGTTTTCATTCCTATGGAAGTTGAAAACACTCGCTCTTCTCCTATTGCGCTGCGCCAGTTTTTGACCTGAGGAAGGGGTTCTGGCAGACCAATCACAGTGCTTGCGGTCCGCGTAGAATTGGCGCGTTGTTACGTTTTTGAAGAGGTGCACGTCAGGCTACGTCGTAGGCTACGCATGGTACAAACAGCCTACGCCGTAGCTACGGCGTACACTCGATGCAGAAGTATAAATCAGCCTTTAGGGTACTTGAAGTGCCAGATTCTGACTTGAGGATTTGGCACAACAATATTTAAAATTATTATTATTATTTATTTACAGACTTGCCATGTGTATTCAGTTCTGAGCACCTAGCCATTTTTGACCCTCAAAAGATGATGTTTGGAGATGATGAAGAAGGCTATCGATGGTCTTTGGATGATGAAGAGGACAGAGAGAGCCTTTTAAACTTGAGAGATCAGTTTCAGCCCTTTCAAAATGTTCTCAGTCAAGTCAACAGTTGTTCTTGGGAGAAGGTCATCAGTGAGGAGCAATACTTCAAAGGAACGCTTTTCCGTTTCCCTCTGCGTAATGAGGCTTCTGAGATCTCCGATAACTTGTATGACACCACAAAAGTTACACAGCTTTTTGACAGTTTCATTGCTGATGCAGACATCAGTCTTCTTTTCCTGAGAAATGTGTCATCCATTACTTTGCTGCATATTGACACCAATGGCTTCTGCAACAATAGGTTAAAAGTTTCAGTTTCAAATCACTTTGGCCTTACTCATGTCAAGCAGGAATCATTTGACAGAAAAATTTGTTTCAAAACGGCATCACATATTTCCTATCAAATGGAAGAAACAAAGTCCCAGTGGCTTGTGACAACTTGCCTTCTGAAACACGGATATATACCAGAGATTGACTCTCTAGCCAGTAAGCTGAGCTTCTACCCTCAAGTTGATGCAGCTTTTCGATTAGATGAAGACAGATCACTTTGCAATGGGCGACTAAGTTGCTTTCTACCACTTCCAAATAATGAATCAAACAAAACTGGGCTTCCCATTCACATCAATGCTTGCTTTGGCCTGACAGATAATCGGAGATTCATTAAGTGGCAAGAGGAGGATCAGAAGAATGATGAGTCTGCAAAGTGGAATGAGCTACTTGTAAAAGATATTCTTCCTCATGTATATCTTATGATGATCCTGGATGCCATTCAGTTATCCCAAAAATCAACCCTGTCTGCTGCCACTGTGTACAATCTTTGGCCTGACCTATCCAAGACTGTACATAAAGACAGATGGCATGACGTTGCAACAGAAACTCTGAAGGGTCTAATTGAATACAAGATCTTTCACCTTGCCGAAGATGAGAAAATCTGGGTGTCTCCCTCAGATGCAGTTTTTCCAGTCAATAATATATGTAGTGACACAATGTCTGCAATATCAAGATTACTGATTGCTGAAGGAGAGAACCTGGTCACACTCCCAGAACATGTTTTGAAAGATATTCAAGAAATCTTCCCTGAAAGTGATACCTTGACATGGGTGACTCCGTCTTATGTTAGAGATGTCCTTCACAGAAGTAAGACTAAAAACCTCAGTAAACATGACAAGTACTCTCTTCTTGAATTTGCTCTCAGTGATGAGAAGTACACAGAACTACAAGGCCTTAAGCTTCTGCCTCTCAGTGATGGAACCTTCACTTCATTTAGCAATGGAGTGCAGAACACTGTTTTGATCGACAATGAGAAGTTTCCAAGGTAAGGTGTGATTTAGTTCTCATTCCTATTTGAATTCTTTATTGTATTTATATTGTGTTTTCAAAGTACTAATAATCTCTTTTTTCTTTGTTCAGAACATTGCTGCCATTTTGTAAAGATAGATTTATACCCAGTGACCTGAGCCCTGTTTGCACTATGCAGCTAAGGAAACTAACAACAAAGAGTAAGAAAATTGTTTATATGCTTACGATAATATGAAATAAATATCATACATGTCTGTGAAACTGGTCTAATTTTTTGCAGGCACATACAACATAATAGATTTGGATGCAAATCATGTTGTTTCACTCACCAAAAAGCACTTACCCATGGACTGGAAGGTGTCCCAAGGTCATGTAACATGGAAAACAGCAGAAGATCATCATCCACCAAAGAGCTGGCTGGCTGAATTCTGGAAGTTTCTTAGCACTGAATGGAATGAGTTAAATGACTTTATTGACATGCCTTTAATACCACTGGAGCCACTACAGAGTTCAGGCAATTCTGTATTGTTAGCAAGGTTGCAGAGTAACACGACTTTAATTTTTCAAGGTAGCACAGCGTCTTTCTTGTCAGATCATGTTCAGAAAGTGTTTAAGGATGGTGGGGTGTACAGTCATAAAAAGAGATAAATGTCTTAAACATCATGACATTGAGAGGTATGTTCTTCCAGCTTCACCAAGAAGTGTTCTACAAGTCTTTGTGAACTCACAAACAGATCAGGTCATCAAAGGCATTGCCTCTGCTTCATCACAGAAAAAAGAGGAGCTGAAAGTGTACCTATCTTCTTTGGATTCTCTCTCAAATGCAGAAAAGAACTTGCTTTCCATGTTACCAATATTCAAAACGATGTCTGGGAAATATGTTACAGTTAAATCAAAACAAGCATTTGTTTCAACCACCAATCCCGCCATTCCAAATGATCTGCCAGTGCCTGAGACAATTGTACAGTGTGCAAATGAAGCTGATCGCAGACTTTTGACTCTTCTGAATATTGAACTCTTAGATGCAGCTAAGGTGGCTGTTCATTTGGTTGAATGCATTGAGACAGCCTCTTTCCAAAAAAATGAGGAACAGACAGTAATGACCTGGATATTTGAATAATGGTAGCATTCTACTCTCACAAAGTAAGCAGCTGCTTGCAAAAACCAGAAGTCTCAAATTTATTGAGACAACTCATGGAGAACACAAACAAGCCTCAGATGTTTTTGATCCAAGAAACAGGACATTTCAGGATCTTTTCGAGGCAGATTTCTTTCCCCCACCTTTTTACACAAAGACTCAGGAAATGCTTCAAAGTTTGCAACACCTTGGCCTAATAACAGAGCAAAAGGAAATATCAACAGCAGACATACTCCAAGTCATATATCATATCGAAAAGCTTTGTGTCCACTCACCAGATAAGGCATTCAAAAAAGCACATACTCTTGTTCGAGTCCTGAATGAGAATGATTTCCTTTCAAATTTCACCAAGGCACAGATAGAAGAGCTGAAGCAAAGGCAGTGGGTTCCCTGTGAAAATCCAGAGTTCTTGATTGGAAGCATTTGTAGAAATTTTAAGAGTAGTCTCTATAAGCCAGCTGAAGTAAGGGATTCAAAGTATTCTTCAATTGTTGGATGTGTAATGCCACTTACATCTGAGCTAACAGGACATGTCTGCAAAAATCTTGGACTTTATGAGCCCCCTCCTGCTGAAAAAGTCTTGGAGAACATCTCTGCACTGAGATCAATGGTCAACCCAAATTCAGATTTTCAGTTTAAAACCAAGCTGCACAGTATTTACACATTCATGCAAGACAACATGATAAATTTTACACATTTATTGGACACAAAAAGCATCCCCTGGATTTGGAATAAAAGTGAGTTTGTTTGTCCAGGAGATATAGTTTTAGCCTATCCGCCTGAACTGGATCTAAGCCCCTACATCAAGAAAGTGCCTGAAGAATTTTTGCAATATGAAAACCTGCTAACAAAGTTTGGTGTGAAGAAAACACTGTCCGATGAGGAGATTGAAGACATACTCCATGACATAATTGACTGCAGGTGTCCTCCTCATGGAAACTTGACAGAACTTAAAGTGTCAGTTGCCATTCTTGACTGGATGCGAAAGAATGAGAAGCTTTTAAAAGATAGTACCCCTGTGCCTGTTATGGCACAAAATCAAAACTTTACTCTGCAGTCTTTGTCCAAAACCGTGTTCTGTGACATCAGTGCTGAAGGACTTGATGATCTGAAACAAGACAATGAGGAGTTCTATGTCATTCATGACGAAGTTCTACCCATCACTGCAAGATGGTTGAAAGTCCCATTCTTAAGTACTCGCATCTTAAAACCACAGTTCATACAAGCAGAGCAAGTGTCCTTTGGTATAGAACAGTGTGGGCAATCTGAACCAATTACTCAAAGAATTAAAAACATTCTTAAAGAGTATGATGAAGAAAGTGACATTTTCAAAGAACTCCTACAAAATGCTGAGGATGCTAGGGCAACCACATGTAAATTCCTCCTAGATCTCAGAAAACATAGAGATCCCCCTGAAACCCTCTTTGATGATGGAATGGCTCTATGTAATGGACCATGCCTTTGGATCTTCAACAATGAGCTTTTTTCACAAGAAGACTGGACAAATATTGTCAAAGTGGGATCAGCATCAAAGGAAAACAAAGTCGAGATGATTGGGAAGTTTGGGCTTGGATTTAATGCTGTTTACCATGTGAGTGATATTCCCTCGATTTTAAGTGGGAAAACCCTTCTTATTTTTGATCCAAATGTCACCCATTTGGAAAAGCACATACACAGAAAAGGAAACCCAGGAATTAAACTTGACCCATTCCAGGAAAGACTGTACAAAAGGTTTCCTGGACAGTTTAAATCTTATGAAGGAATTTTTGATTGTGATCTGTCCATGCAAAACAGCAAGAAAGCTTACGACGGCACTTTGATCAAATTACCATTTCGCACTCTGGAGGAGGCAAATAACTCAGAGATCAGTTCAAAGGTATATGATGAAGAGTGCATTAGGAGATTTAAAAACCATTTGACTGAAAACTCCCAGACTCACCTTCTATTTCTGAACAGCATTACATCTATGTCCCTTCAAATTGTCCCTGAAAATGCATCAACTCCTCCAAGGAATGACCAAATTCAAACTTCTCTCAAAATATCCAGAGAAGTCATGAATTCATTTCCTGTCTCGAATGACACAATTCTCCAAGAGATCAAGAACACCTTCAGAAATAGTGACATCACATTCCACAAAATTATTGATGTCAAGAGAGCACACATTGTTAAAATAGTTCAAGAGCACTCAGAGAAATCCCTCACCCAGTATTGGCTTTTGTACTCATGTTTTGGGACTCAGGAGTCTTTGCAAATGTTTCAGAGAAGAAATGAACAAGAACATGCCTTTTCATTTCCAATTGGAAGTATAGCTGTACCTTTGCATAGAGAGGCAAAAACTAACACATGGTCCCCTGATGAAAACCTCTTTGGCCAGGCTTTTTGCTTTCTTCCTCTTTCAGTTGAGACAGGTCTTCCAGTCCATGTCAATGGAACTTTTGCAGTTACATCTAATAGGAAAAGTCTATGGGAAAAAGGAGTGAAGTCTGAGTGGAACAAAGCTTTACTGAAAGATGCCGTAACCTCTGCTTACATCACTACACTGCTTGAGCTGAAGAAAATGGCCCAAAATGGACATATCCAGAACTATTCCTTCCATACATTCTGGCCTAACACAGAGACAGTAAACAAAGCATTTTTACCCATGGTTAAGTCATTCTACTCAACTGTTGTGCAGAATGCCAATGGCAAATCTCTGGAGCTTTTCAGCAATGGACAAAATTGGTGTTCTATAGACAAGGTAAGATTTCTGAATCCAAAAATTGAGGAGAACCAAGCAGTTGGAGACATTGCCATGAAAGTGTTATTGAGCTTGGGAGCTTCATATTCCAGTGTTGTTTCTCTCCCATCATGGGTAAGACAGAGTCTCATCGATTGTGGCTTCAAGCCAATGATCAAAAAGAGAACAATCAACTGGCCTGAGTTTTACAACATTGTTTTTAAGAACTTGAGCTCTGTGGACACACACAGCAGAAATACTCTTGTGCTAAATGCCATTGACTTGAATGATCCTGCTGTTGATGACCTACTGAAAAGTTACCCTTGTATTCCAACACAGAGTTGTAAGAAGCTTCAATTTATCAAGCAAATTGTTAATCCTTCTGGTAAAATGGCTTGTTTGTATGAACTTGAAGAAGGACGCTTTCTTGAAGGAACTGCAACCGATTTTCTCTCACCAAAAAGGATTCAACGACTTTCAGATTTGGGAATGCTGAGTGACCGCCTCCCTTTAGAGGACATCATAGAAAGAGCAGGGAAGATATCCATTGTTTGGCAACAGGATAAATCTAAATGCCATAAACGTCTTCAGTGCCTGTTGGAGTCAATGAAAGACTCCACAGAAGATGTGAATTCTCTGCACTGGCAAACACTGTCTCAAATTCCATTCCTTCCTGCATCATCTCCTTTAGTTCAGCAAAACAAGAACGCCACTGTTCTTAAAAAACCTGTTGAAGTTTACAGTGACCGATGTCGCAATTTGGTAAGCATGACAGAATTCACAGTTGACCATGCAAATCTTCAAATACACAGTTATGATCTAGTTCTCCAAAAATTGACAGTACGGACAAATCCACCAGTTGAAACTGTGCTTCAGCAGCTGTTAAAAGCACACCAACACTGCAGTGCATTTGAAAATACTGCTCTCTTCAACATTGCTCAGTCTTGCTATAAATATCTCAATGATTACTTGTTGGATCAGAAAGATCCCGGTTCCATTATTGGCCATGCAAAATCATTCCCATTCATTTTCATTGAGGATCACTTTGTAAATGTGAGGTCAGTGGCTAGAAGTGAACAATTTGAGGAGAAACCATATCTCTACGTGCTTCCAGTCATCTTCTCCAAATTTGAGAGGCTCTGGGATTACCTTGGCATAAAAAAAAAGTTCACAAAAGAGCAATTTGTTGCTGCACTTGAGAAAATGAAGGCTTTATATGGACACCACCCTCTTTCCATGTCAGACCTCCATAAGTGTGTTGCAATACTCATAAATGGGCTATACAAAATCAAAGATGAAAAGCTTAACTGTCTCATACCTGATGAGAGAGGTGTGTTGACATCTTCTAGAGAGCTGAGATTTAATGACAGCCCATGGATGCCTGTTGCAGCTGGTGTCAAGCTCGCCCATGATCTGATACCTCGGCCTGTGGCCTGTCATTTTGGTGTAATGACAACAAGACACCACACTCTGAAGGATCATTTGGTCAGTGGGTTTTCCCTATATGCCAAAGAGTTTGGACAAAAAGAGAAACTAACAGTCAGAATAAAAAATATAATTGATGCATATCCATCTAAAAAGGATATTCTGAAAGAGCTCATTCAAAATGCAGATGATGCAGAGGCAACAGAAATTCACTTTGTGTGGGACAAAAGACAACATAAGACAGAAAAGATATTTGGAAAGAAATGGGAACTGGTTCAAGGCCCGGCTCTTTGTGTGTACAACAACAGAACATTTTCTGATGCTGATCTGGAAGGTATCCAGCAGCTGGGGCTAGGAGGAAAACATGGCACTTTAGGGAGAACTGGAAAATATGGACTTGGCTTCAATTCTGTGTATCATCTGACAGATTGTCCATCTATCCTGACCGGTGACAAATGGCTCTGCATTTCTGATCCAAATCAAAAATACGTGGAAGATGTAGCAAAGCAGTCCCCAGGCTGCATGTTTTCAATGGAAGACAAGTTTAAAAAGTCTTTTGAGGATGTTTATCATACCTTTCTTCCAGAAATGTTTGCACTCAATTCTGGAACCATGTTCAGGCTCCCTCTCAGGACAGAAAAAATGGCAGAAAAATCTGAAATATCTAGACATACAGTCACAGACCGTGACATGAAGGAATTTTACTCTGCCTTGACTGAAGATCCTGAGGGACTAATTCTCTTTTTGAAGCACATCACAAAAATACAGTTCTTGGAGATCAATGAAGATGGAACACAAACAAAATGTCCTTTCCTTATTGAAAAGAAATACACAGAGAAGAGCATCATAAGCAAGGAAAACTTTCACAGCCATGTTCGAGAATCCCTGATGTCAGGAACAGCAGAACCCTGCAAAACCATCTACACCATGCAAATCTTGTCTGAAAATAAACAAAGTCATTGGGTCATTGCAGAGAGCTTTGGCTTCTCAAAACAAATCCATAAGAGAAAAAACGAGCTAGATCACTTCAAAGTTCCTCAAGCTGCTCTGGCTGCATGTTGGAGCAGCTCATTTAACCACACATTTACTGGCAGGGCATTTTGTTCTTTGCCCTTACCTGGACAAACTGGTTTACCAGTTCATGTGAATGCAAATTTTGAAGTAGATTCTTCTAGAAGGGACTTGTGGAAAGAAGACGGTGATAGTCTGAAGACTGAGTGGAACCAGTCACTGAAAATAAACATCATTTCACCACTCTATGCTGACCTCCTGTTAAGTCTCTGTTCAGTCATAAAGAAAGGGACACCAACAGCTCTTGTATTCCTCAAGCCACAGCTAGAGGATTCTTACCTTAAATATTTTCCGTGCATTTCACAGAAAGTAGACAAAGTCTGGCATGAGATGATTCATGAGGTATATAGATCAGTCAAGGAACGTGATCTTCCTGTCATACCCACTGTACATGCTGTTTCTGTTGAGTCATCACACCATTCACAACAAAAATACACAGTTACCTGGTGCAGTCCATCTAAACCACATTCAGCAGACTGTCCATATTTTACAACTGATGACCATGAAGGAATTTTTCAAATCTTAGATGACATCGGTATGAAAATTAGTGCCAAACTCTTGGAAAATGATTGAAATAAAAGAGAATTTCAAAGCAGCTGGTGTGAATGTGACAGAAATCAGCCCTTCAACAGTGAGGAACTTCTTGAAGCAAAGATCGCTAAATGATCCTTCTCAGACAACTAGTAGTTTACCTTTGCCCATCAACCAGACCTTGGTCAAAAACAAAAAAAAGATGTTCGAAACTTTTGAGCTTCTGCTTGAAAAATGCCAATGAAAAAAATGTCCATGACATCAATGGGCTGCCTCTTCTCCTCATGGAAGATCAGATGTTAAGAGTCTTTGACTCTCAATGCCCAAAGCTGATTTCAAGATTTAGCAGTCTTTTCCAAAGACACCAGGAAATGTTTGCAGATATTGATGCCATTGGAAGTCACATTCAAATTCTACACAAGGGAAAGTTTATTCAGGGGTTAACAATTTCCATGGCAGCAGGATATTTGAAATCGGAACTTGCACAGCTGCTCAGACAGTCATTGCCTGATGAAAGGTGCCAGCTTTACAAAGCGGAGACAGAGACGATCAAATGGCTGAAAACATTATGGAGCTTCTTTGAGGATCAAGAGAAATTCTACCAAAATGAAAAGATGAATGTCTACAGTGAGATAAAAAAGCACTTTGAAAACAGTCCTATTTTACCAGTCATTTGCCCCAGTCAAAATAACACACATTTCTTACAAACAATGGGAAACATATCAAAGGTGATTCTGAAGCCAGATGAAAAAATAGCTTCCATTCTCATAAAACTGGGGTTCATGAAATTGAACATCAGCTTTTTCATTGATTTCAAAGACTTATTTTTCAAGTATATTCATCCAGATCTCCTGCAAACTGTAGACAGCAGTGCTGTTTTAGAAGAGGTTCATGGTGTACCTCATTCCCTGTTTGAGGATCTGTCAGTAGATGACTGTGTACGTCTTCAACGCTTCTTACAGAATGGGATCAGAGATTCCAAAAAGAAGAGTGGACATGTGTGGTTGCTCAAGTCTTTGCCCCTGTTTGAGTCAATATCTGGAAAACGGGAAAGGATTGATTTACACAGAATGATATTCATTCTGAATTCTAATCATCAGAATGAATTTCCAAACTTGTACGACGTCGATGGATGTGACAGTATTTTTCTCAAGCAGACCTTGGTGAACCTAGAATTGTCAGAAATTCTAAGCATTCAGAATCTAAATGACTTGGAGTTCTGTGTACAGTTTATTCTTCCTTCTGTGCACATGATGAAAGAGGCCAAGCTTCTTGATTTAATGCGGTTGTTAGTGAAATTCAGACCAGTGGACCCCAGGGTTGTCTCTGCATTGAGAGATGTCAGATTTATTCGAGACATCAATGGCTCTCTTCAGGTGGCTTCATACTTCTATGATGACAGCGTATCCCTTTACATGTTAATGCTTCCAAAAGAGAGATTTGTGCCAAAAACGTTTTGGGACAATTTCCAAGGTGAACGTACTGAAGCACTTCATCTCTTAAAGAACCTTGGATTGAAACATGAAGTGTCTGATGAGCAAATCATTCAGTTTGCAAAACAAATTGAATCTGAAGCTAGAGGCAACACTCCTCTAGATGTTCTTAAGGAAAGATCAAATCTGCTGTTTAGGATTGTTTTGTCAAAGAGTATTGACATAAACTCAAATTTAATGAGCAGAGTTGCTAAAATTAAATTCATCTTTCCAGTGAAAATTAAGCAAAAACTTTGTGATTATCACAAAGCCTTTGCTCAACGGAGGGAGGTTGTTGCAATCAGTGGATCACTGATCGACAGAGACAGTAATCACCATTATCTGATATGGACATCTATGCCAATCATACCTTCAGAACTCTGCTCTCCACATCTCATAAAGAAAATGAAGGATGCCGGAGCTTTCGAGACTCCACCCCTTGGACAAATTGCTGCTAACCTGAAAAACATCTGTAGGTCTCAGTGTCACAGTGACACATTGCTGGAAACAAGAAACACAGTATTTAGCAAATCATACGCATACCTACAGTCAATAAATTTCGATGCCTCTCTGTTCTCAGACCTCCCCCTTATCTTGGTAGAAAACGGATCAGAACTTGTGAAGGCCAAACAGACAGCACTTGTGCTAAATGATGCTCTTGAGTTTAGGCCTTATTTGTACTGCATTCCCTCAAAGTATATGAAATTTGAAGACTTCTTCAGGAAAATTGGTGTAAAGGAGAGGCCCACAGTCAATCAATATATCACTGTTCTTCAAGAAATCTACTCTGATAGTTTTGACAAAGACAGCCTTCAGGCAAATCAGCAGAAAGCTGTGAAGCGTGTTGTACAACAGCTGTTTTGCCTGCTGAAAGAGGAACAGAACAAAACCTCTTTCCAAAATGATACACTTTATCTTCCATCAACAGATGGAAGACTCTATGAATCCAGCACTTTGTTTTTCAATGACACAGTCTTCCAGCCTGTAAGGATTGAGGGTCCTTTGAAAACCAAGCTGAAATTGCTGGAAAAATTAAACTGCTGCTATCTTGGAAATGATCACTATGAACATCAAACATTGTTGCAGCTCCTTCCCCAGCAAGTTCGCCCCAAATTTCTCTCAGATGTAATTTATGAAAACCTGGAGGTATCAGGTGTCCAATATTGTGATGAAGGGGAATGTGAATTCCGTGCCTGGTTTGACAAACACTTGTCTTCTGCTGCATTTCTTCATGGACTAGTCTGTCTCATCAGACAAGACAGCAAAGGTGAGATTTCACAATCTGAAGCTGTAGGAAAGTGTGAAAAAATCTTTTCTAAGATTCAAATTATTTGTTGCAAAACTCTTCAAACTGAACTTCTGTTAAACCACGAGCCACTTGAAGGTAGCAAGGCTGAAACAGATGTTTATGTGAAAAAACAGAAAGATGGATGTAGTTTCTACTTGAAACACAATGATGACATGGCCTTCAAAGTAGTAAATGAAGTTATTATGTATCTTACTAAAGAAATCAATGCTCTTCTAAAGAACTGTCTGACTATCTCAAGCTTTCTAGCCCTTTGGGCAACTTCTGCTGTGTGATAACATGGAGGATGTTGAGAAAACATTGGCAAATTATGGCATTCATAACAGTGGCCACAAGGAAGAAGGACACGGTGCCTTACCAAAACCTGGATGTCGTATACCTGAAGAATGGCACGACTGCCTTGATATGAACTTCCTCAACAACTTTGAAAGTGGAGAGTATGTTGGCTTCAGCAAGGACGAATCTGGTGAATATTTCTATGCCATTGTTATCAACCGTCTGGATGATCCACCGGGACAAGTGACACAATTTCCTGCCAGATATAAAATACAAGTTGGCAGTGATGACTTCATTGAAGTAAGCTCTCTTGACCTTTACCAATTTAAACGGGAAAAGAAGGCAACTGTGTCAACAGGGTCCACTCGCACTGATATAAAATGTATTTTGACATCCAGGCCTCCACCCAACACAGAGTCCTCTTGCACAGATATAGAATGTCTTTTGACATCCAGACCTCCACCCAAAAGAGTCTTTTCCAGGGACATTTGATGAGATCAAAAGAGAAATTGACAAAAGCTTAAATGAAATCTGGAATATGTCAAGTGAAGACAAACAAAAAGCCATTAAACGTCTTTACCTCCGGTGGCATCCAGACAAGAATCCAGGCAATGAACAACTTGCCCATGAGGCATTCAAATATCTGCAAAAAAGAATTGAGGAACTACAACAAGGGAAAACTGCACATAGCACATCCTCAACCTGTAGAGACTTTCGAGATTTCTATGACACGTGGAACACAGAGGCACGAAGCCACAGGAGGGGACGCGAGAGGTTCTATCAGAACTACTCTAGAAGGCATTATAACTTTTGGTCATACCACAGAGAAACTCCAAGGCCAAACAGAGGAGAGGCAAAACGCTGGTTTGAACAGGCTCAATGTGACATCAGAGCAGCTCACAACGACACTGGAGGAGATTGCTCAGAGTGGTGTCTGTTCAAGGTGCATCAGGCTGTGGAAAAGGCCCTGATAGCAGCAATGTACAGGAGAAGTGGACAGCATTCTAACAACTGCTCAATAACTAGCCTTGCTCAGCAGGTGTCCCATTACAGCTCACAGCTGACTTCTTTACCCAACACTGTGAGGCAACTGACTGAACTTGGTGTTGATGGCAAAAAAACCCAGTATCCGAACCATCACCAATTTCCTCACATTCCAAACAAGCAGTTCAGCCTTAATAATGCCAGACAGGCATTGGATATTGCAACAAAACTTTTAGAAAAAATAGAAGAATACATTTCTTGAAATAGCTTGAATCTACCTACTATGTTCCATTGAGATGATCATGAGGATCTTTTCAAGTAACAATACTATTATTATTTTTTTTTATCTGTTTAGTACTGCTACTATACATACTGGATATTCTTAATTCTTTGTAATCATGTTTTGATAATTCTGGTTCTGAGTCTGGTTCTCCTATACTACTACTACTATATGCAACATTTATATTATTGTATACAGGGCATTCCTGTAGCAAACAGTATAGCAATGACAAGGTCATGTGTTCAATTCCCAGGGAATGCATTAAATAAAATGTCTTGAATGCATTGTAAGTTGATTTGGATAAGCGTGTCTGTAAAATGTGCATTAAAATGACATTAGAATTAAAATTTCAACATCAGTCATTTAAAAGCATGGATTTTATTAAGAAATATTAACAGAAGTCAAAAGCTGTGTCAACCAAATATTCACTAAATGACAGAACTGCAAAAAAAAAAAAAAAAAAAAATTAAACATTAAAAGTCACACAATCATCCTGTGATACCGATGCTGTATGTGCTTTACAATCCTTGCAGCAAAACCATTTCTTGTCTATTGCAATATAAATTTTTACATGAATAGTGACTCATGTTGTTCCCCTGTTTGATCAAGAAATGAAACTTCGATTTGAGCAGCATCTGGTTTCCTCCATGTCACTGCAAAAACCATGCCAAAAGTATTCATATTTTTCTCTGGTGTCCCAGTAATAACTTATTACACAAATTCTGTACATAATTACAGCAGGCACAGTGCCTGTCCTTAACGTAATGAACACAATAAAAGAAAGCAAGCATTGTTAGAAGTGGTCTATACAGTGCTGGCCAACGCGGTGTACAGTGCGTATGAAAATACAAGCAATTATCACTCTTTAACACAGTAATGAAAAGAAGAATTAAAGCCCTCACCTGCAGTGGTCAGTTTTTCCTGAAATACCGGTCCCATCTGTTAGGTATGTTTTAATGAATTAAGGGAAAAGGCTACTTTTTTTTTCAGTCAGTATTATGTAGGAGACTAAAAATGTCACCTTCTGCAGGAATATAAGATGCACTAGTCGTGAATGGCCATACGATAAAACAAAAAACTTGAAATGACAACTGCTGTAACTAAGGTAAATTTGAGCAAAAACATTTTTCAGATTGGGACTTGGTTACCTGAATATGACTCTTCATCTATTCGCTGTTATTACCCTGATTCCTATCCTGCACAGTCTAAAAGCTCACACATTTTAATAAAGAATGGGGAAGAAAAATGAAATACAAATTACAAACAATCCACAGGCATATGAAAATATTTAAGGCCCATGTTGATGTTGAAACTCTAGCTGGGAATGCATAAGCTTGTAAATTCGTGGAGCAGCATATCCACAGCACACCTTCAGTACTGCTTTCTTGCAAACAAAGACTCAGATTTCCATTTCCTTATTGCCATTCGGTCTCCGGATAAAACATTTATCAAAGATTTGCGTGTTGATGTAAAAAGAACAAACCGAACAAAACTTGGGTTTGTGCATTTTTTACAGCCACAACAGTAATGCTGTGAAATGAAATGCTTTACACATTTTCACATGCCCTTGAAAATACAATTGTCCTGGAATCTGGATCCTGTTTTGACATCAGGCACTCCTCTGCCCGTTTGAGCCGCCGGTCCTCCTCACACACAGGGAACATTCAACACGCATGTGTCTTATGTGCAGAACAAATATGTTTGAATGGAACATAACTCATAATTGTGTTGCACAAGAAACCAGGAGATGAAATCAAGTCATTTGCCCTGACCACTGAATCAGAGTTTTATTTTCAAGGCATTCTGACAGTTTGATATAAAAAATAAACTGCATAGCTCCATCAAGGACTCTTCATGTTTGTGGAGGAAGAGGCAAGGCTGTCCAAACTTTCCTCAAACGCTTCCTTTGTAAATTTGCATATGCAGAGTTTTCTGGCATCTGGTTCCTCCTCTACGTTACACATTCTCACATGTTGTAGGCCACGTATATGGGATCCAGCTGGTCAGCGAGGAAGCCGTCCCGCAAGTGCATCCGCTGCTTCTCCCCTCTGGAGTTGATAGGAATGACTCCAGGGTCCACTACCACAACAACCCCTACTATGAGATAGTGCTCTTCCAGAACCACATTGGTCACCAGGGCAACAAGATCCAGGGCTTCCTGTTCTGACCCCTCAAGCTCCACGACCACCACCAGTAGATTAGTCCATGTGAACACAGCACTGAGGAGAGAGACAAGATGGGAGGCGTATGTAATTAAGTAGGAAAAGCAGATTATATACACTGCAAAAGATGACTGTTGGAAAAAAACAAATGAAATACAAAATCTAGGGGTGAATTCAGGGCAATTGGGACACTTTTTGCCATTGAGATGACTTGGAAAAAGTGTCCCAATCAAACTGAACTCACCCTACCAATGGAACAAAATACTGTTCTGGCATTCTGACATAGAACCCGGAAGCACAGCACTGTGTTTACTACGTAAAAATAGAATATAGAATGACAGGTAAGAGAAGAAATTGTTGAATAAAGTCGTTATTTTTGTTTTGTTTTTGTGCAGAAAAATATTCTCGTTGCTTCATAACATTAAGGTTGACACGTGGACTATTTTAACAGTGTCTTTATTACCTTTCTGGGCCTTGAAATTGGTAATAACATTCCAGACTATCAGAGGCCAGAAAGCTCTCAGATTTCATCAAAAATATCTTCATTTGCCATTCATAGAAGGTCTTACAGGTGTTGAACAACATGAGGGTGAGTAATACATGACAGCAATTTCATTTTGGGGTGAACTAACCCTTTAAGCTAGTGTCATGGATGAACTGAACAATGAAAATAATCTAATGTTCATTCAGCTGCTAAAAGGAGTGTCTATATTACAGTTGGGTAAAGGGTCAAACACTCTGCTGTAATCTTATTAGTGTTACACAAAAGGTTTACCCATTAAAACACAATTCTATGAGGTACAAGAGAACATTTAAAAAATATATTGCTTACCACTCTGCAATGCTCTTGTGTGATCTTATCACAGACGTTTCAATATCAATGGGATGGTAACGCATTCCCCGCAGCTCTAGAGTCTCGTCCAGAGATCCAACCACGTACAAGGCATCATGCCTCTCTGAAATAATATACAAAACATTTATTTACTGGACAACACAACTGATTGTTCCTTCTATCATTACTGATATGAGCCCAGACAGCAACATAGTGTGTCCCAGATCCCACATCTGGTACATGTGGTTTAGACGCGGACCATATGTGGGCCGGATCTGGCCTGACACTATGTTGCTGTCAGGGAGTACACCGCAAAAATGAAGGGTCAAGGTGTGCATTGAAACAGCTTTTTACTGAGAGTATTTTTTAAATAGAAAAGTCACCTCAGAAATATCCTGAAAAGGGACACTAGTGTGCTTGTGTGTTTGGTTGTCATCTCATGCATACAGTACCTCCACTGGCATCTGTGAGTTCTGTGCGCCGCAGGAAGCCGAGGTATCCGGTGCGAGCCCAGACCGTCTGCGTGTCACCGAAGCTCAGTCTGGTGCTGAAGTGGTCTGCGTGCAACGCCTCCTCGCCATAAACCGTATAGTATCCTGTGGCATTATGGGGGCTGCTCACCCAGATCTGTTTTTTAATACAGTCCCATCAACTCACTACACATGGCAATACATAATACAGAGATAATATAACAGGCTCTGCAGGTAACATGTCACATGTGGTTTTCTGGGATTTGAAACTCACTTCTCCCAGATGAGAATCTCCTAGAGGTCCTTTGGTCTCTGTGTTGGCAATTATAACCTTCACCCCAGGCAGAATCTGTGTGTGTGTTAAGAAATATAAGTACAATATATATATACTTCATACTATATATATTTTCATGCTGTAATAATTTCACAGTTAATCTCCAAATTAATGTAGAAACAACATAAAGACAGTATATTTTAAATATCTGATCTAACAGGTAGGAAATATACAGAAATTGAATAAAGTTACTTCAGTCTTCAATACATAAATTATAAATTAAATATAGATTAATCCTTATTAAAGCTACAAAAGTTATTCATTCAAGAGCAGCAAGTGATTTTCTGTTTGTCTTTTGTTCTTTGATTAAAATTAATGACAGACATCACAGCAGCAGGTTTATTAGGCTGCTGTCACTTTAAGACCGGCCGCACATAATGCTGATCTGACACACATCTGACGTTCTTACAACTCTTTACAGGCCATGTAAGACTTTATTTAACTAATTTAAGACTGTGCTTACAAAGATACTTAATTTTTGGCATAACTGTGTGGTTTATGTCCATTCAAATGCTTAAGAAAACTCAAAGCAGCTGGTGCGCTGTCTGAAGCGGCTATATATATATATATATATATATATATATACTGTATATATTTAGATATTTCTCACCTTCCCAGATTCCATCAGTGGCAGACTGTGTGGTGAGCCTCTCTCGACTAATCGAACTCTATAATCGAACAATGTAAAAAAAAAGAGAGAGAGAAAAATAATGATTTTACATCCATAATGAGACTGTTGACCTTCTCTTACCCCTGAACCCACCCTTAAACAAACCCATACCTGTATCCACCTCAATACCAGTATAAGTGATTAACAATACAACATCAAACAATAAGTACATTGAACCTAAAAAATATTATTTTTAATTATTATACTCTCAATTAGAAAAGTTGATCCCACTTTATGTTAGGTGTTTTTAACTACTATGTACTTAATCAAACTTTTTTACATATAATTTAATAACTAATTACACATTGGTTGGCACTGGTATATAAGCATAAGGAAAAGCAGAAGTGTGTGTTGTAGCACCTGTCATGCCGCAGGGCCCTCATGTCTAGATATACTGTGGTGGGGTCCGGCCCAGAGGTGCCCTAGAAACAAACAACAGCACGATCACTGCAAGCATGCAATATATCTGCCACCACAGAGTCTGTGATTAAACTAGTGGCTCTGTGGAACCATCAAGGCCAGCTCTGTTTGACCAGTACGACACAGAAACACTGGCTTAACCTATGATATGAGTTTCTATTTAGATGGGGAATACTTAGAGCAACCTGTTTGAAAACAGTCAATATATTTTACACACTTATCCTTCATAACATAAGTAACAAAGAGAAGTTTGTCATAATTTTTTTAAAGGGATAGTTCACCCAAAAATGAAAAATCGGTCATTATTTAAGGGCAGTTTGCACCAAAGACAATAACTATAACACTAACTATAACTATAAAGAGATATAATACTCGTTCTAATTCTATGAGAATAGAGAACTCCAGACCACAACTATAATGATAAAGACACAGAAGAATGATATAATTGGAATTATTCTCAGAACTAATTTTTTACAGATGATGAACGATAAAAACACTGACAGCCTATCAGAATCCACCCCACATTAAAGAGCTCAAGCATTTAAAGCAACAAACTAGACAACTGCGTGTGCACTTATAATAAACAGAACAATGTCATCTGATGGTGTGGATGCTGATATAGTTATATATATAGTTATATCAATCTTGGTGTGAACAGGCCTTTTGTGAGGGTTGGTGTAGGAAGTGAGGACCCAAATGCAGAGATTCACTTCAATGTTCTTTATTTAGAAAATAAGTCCAAAAAGTAGAGTAGGGCTTGAGCACAAGACTGGGTGCAGGACATGACAAGACTGGGAACAGGATAGCACACATAGAATGTATGACAACGAACTAGCACAGGACAGAAACACAGGGGCTGTGTCTGAAATCGCCCCCTATACCCTTAAATAGGGCACTATTCGAGGGGACAGCCATTTGTAGTGGTGTCCGAAATCATAGTGGACGTTACAGAGTACACTCATTCAATCTCACAATGCACCGCAATAACGAGCGTACAACAAATGTACGCTCAACGGCTAGAGAATACCCATAATGCACATGAATTCCCATGTCTGACCAGAAGATGGCGCCCACAGCTGAATCATCCATCAATCCACTTCCTAATGTGGCTACAGCGTAATATCATACAGGTATAAATTCATTTTTACTTGATTATCAAATTGTTTAGTTAAGGTTTATTCATGCTAGTTTTCATAAAAGAGTTCAAGATAATTTTTTTCATTACCACTGAAGCTGCCAGTTTGCTAAGATTCAATTAAACAGATTATTAAACAGCAACCACAAACCATGCAAAAGCGGCACTCAGCGACCAAATTCACTCGCTCGTTTTCAGTCAAACCTTCAAGTGGACTATATTAGTGGACTAATGTAGGGAATAGTGAATGAGGGTATAGAGGCGATTTCGAACACAGCAAGGGAGAATAAATAGGGAAGGAAATCAGGAGGGTAACAAGGGAGAGCAGGTGGGGAAAATAAACCAATAATCAGATAACAAGAAGGACATAGTAAAGACAATAGACAGGAGAGCACATGGCACATAGAAACAAACATGACAAGCCATGTGCTCACACCAAACATGACAGAAACAAGAGAACATGGCCAGTGAACACAATCACAAGCCATGAGCTCAAACAAAACTTGACATGAACACACAGCCAATGAGAGCTCTCACTGACTGCGTTCACACAAAACATGACAACACGAAAGCATGCGGCCAAAAAAAACACAAACCACATGCTACACCAAAAACAACAAACGTGAACAGTAGAGAGTACGACCTGAGTGAACTTGAAACCGCACGCTCAAACAACAAGACAGAGCATGCGAGAACGAGCGAATTCTTATCCTGTGCGTTCACAACAGAAGACAAAACACATGAAGCTTGAACGCCCGAACCCTGACAGAGAACCGAAACCAAACTAGACCGAAGTGCCGGGATCTGAACACCATGCTCCGCACACAAAACTCACATGAACAGAAGAGCGTACAGCCCGAGCGAACTCAGAATGCTCACAATGAACCCTGACACCTTTACTCACCCTCATGTCATTCCTAACCTTAAACTTTTCTTCATGAATGTTGGTAACCAAACAGATCGGTTCACATTGACCGGACAAAAAATACAATGGAAGTCAATGGGAACTGAAGCTATTTGGTTACCAACATTCATCAAAATATCTTCCATTATGTTCCACAGAAGAAGACATTGGAACAACATGAAGGCGAGTAAATGATGACAATTTCTTTTCATTTTTTGGGTGGACTATCCCATTTTCTTTTTCTCAGGTACATCAGATACTGTAAAAAAAAAAAAAATCCCTTAGTTCTTGTAAATATCTTACTCTTATTGAAATCGTTATAGGATGGAATGAGGCATTGCAGCAGTTACAATGGTCTGGGTCATGAATGCAACCCCTGTACTACAAACACAGCTCATATTAAAGCAATTCTACTCTATATGAATGGGCTACAAGCAATGCTTTGGCACAGCCTACAATAGATATACAGTAAATGCAGGGCCAAGCACAAAAGCTGTGAAGAGGCAGAGCAGGCGTATGTATACATCAGTCACTGAGGCACTGTCACAAATGCAAACTGCATGGCTAGATGCTTGATTTTATACACCTGTGGCAATGGGTCTGATTGAAACACCTGATTTCAATAATTAAGAGGTGTCCCAATACTTTTGTCGATATAGAGGGTATGCACATGACGTCACTGTCGGCTGGAGTGACTGGTTACGCCCACTGAGTGGCAAAAAGACTGAGTGGCAGCATTGGTTTTCAGCATGAATTCTGCGAAAAACACACAAAACACATCCAAAACGGGAAAGAGCTTTGTGATTGACTGTACAAATAGATTTGACAAGAAATGTGAGGTATATTTCTACAGACTGCCGAAAGCTACAGAAAAGAGAAGCAAATGGATCGCTGCAATCCACAGAAACAACTGGACTGCAGAGAAACATGGTTTTGCAGTTTGCAGTCATTTTGTGTCAATATGTTGAATTTTGAGGTCAGTCATACCCTATATATTGTACTGTTATATATTGTGTTGACAACTCATCAATTACATATTTTCCATCTTATATTCTGTATAATTGGGTGTTTTTTAAATAAACACTGACAAAACTATACAAGTTTTAGGACTGGATGATATGGCGATATATATAACATTAATATAAGTGATAACCCAGATTTCGACCTACCTATATTGTATTTATAAAGCGTTTACAGGCAAATTTGCTTTATGTGTTTCCCCAGCATCAAAATCAGGCACATATAAATGTCAGGAAACATGATTCCTGGCTGCATGTCAATATCCATGGATCACTGGATCTTTGGTAAATTGTAAATTGTTTTCGCAGTTTCCCCTATTAAATTCAGTCAAGCAGCAGCTCTTTTGCCACTCAGTTCGGCTGAGAGAGCGTGATCCGGCGGGAAAGTGACAACAATGCATATCCTCTAAATAAATAATGGCCAAAATAATACCTATTAATCTTATGAATACTTAACAGAAATTAATCTAGAGTGTTCCAAAAAAGTATATAGACTTTAAAGTCAAAGAAACTTGTTAGTTTGTTAAAAAAAAATTGATGGATCACTTGATATATGAAGAATATGAAATTCCAAACCTAATGATCATTTTTAAATAATCCAATAACATAAACTGTTAACATCTGATATTGATCTCTGGATCATTGTTATAATCCTACATGTATATATTTAATATACACTTAATGTTCTGAAATAAAACATGGCAACAGTGCTGGCACAAATAATGTAATATAATAAAAAGTAATACCAAGGTATTAGATTCTGGAAGCAAAGCAGTCTTAATGTCATGCACATGAGCATTTATACACACACACACACACAGACATATGAAAAGCAGAGCCTTTACAAGCGTCCTGGAAGCCCCCCTGCTAGCACCCCTGTGCTCCCCATCGGGGTCACAGTACCTGCTCAGCCAACTTGCCCAGCCTGTTGGGCTGACGAGAGGGCATGGAGCAGCAGACAAACACAGCGCACATTTAATACACAAACAGATACATATACATACAGTTACAGACGGGCAACCAGGCCAGTCAAACAGAACATTTAAAAACAAGAACAACAGATAAAGGCCTATTCACACCAAGAGTAATGCCACCCAGAACAGTGTTACAAATCAATGTTTTACACCAAAACTATTCACTGATAACTTTGTAGAAAATGTTACTTATCTGAACAAACGCGGAAATTTAAGTGTTGTAATCAATGCATCGCTAAAATGTAATGTATGTGTTATCAACCTATCGCAGAGTATTCTGGACACAAGGACCAAAAAGCGGTCAGTCATTTTTTTTCAACAAGAAAAAATAAGTGATTTGTCGCAGGGCTAACTTTCACATTTGGTGTGAAGAGATTTACTGTATAGGAAGGCACTATTTTTGTTTTAATATTATGTCATGATGAAAAATCATGGTGAAATTTCACACTCAATGTGAACAGGTCTTTTAAAAGCGCACATCAGGGTTTCTACCTACATAAAGCCAGGTAAACTGGTCACTCACCTGAAGACAAATGGCCACATTGACCCTGCAGCCGAAAGTGGTGCTGACGGCCCGTGTGGAGAGCCCCAGGTCTTTGAAGATCTTGGAGAAGGACTGAGTAAGTGCGATGCGAGGACGTTCCTCGGCCACCACCATACAGGTCCGTACACACGACAGATTCACGTTCCGTAACTGCATTCGTACAGACGGGAGTTAAAGTCAATGGTACAAATAAAACTCACATACAACTTTATGCCCATAATTAACTATTGTAAGTTAAACGGGAGGTCCTACAATATGCCAATACACAGAGATTGGAAATATAGTCCAAGAAGATGTAAAAACAGAACCTGGATATAAATAAAAAACAAAAGAACCAATATTTATTAATTCAGTTTAATAAACGCTGAGGGTAATCGTTTGGGTCAGATGTGGCTGCATTTATTTGATCAAAAAACAGTAAAAGCAGTAATATTGTGAAATTTGTGAAAACTGTTTTCTATGATCTTGTTTCTGTGATCAAAGCTGAATTTTCAGCATCATTACTCCAGTCTTCAGTGTCACATGATCCTTCAGAAATCATTCTAATATGATGATTTGATGCTGAAATATTTATGATTATTATAAGTGTTGGAAACAGTTGTGCTGCTTCATATTTCTGTGGAAACTGTGATACATTTTATTTTTCAGGATTCTTTGATGAATAGAAAGTTCAAAAGTACAGCATTTATTTGAAATAGAATTTTTTTGTAACATTATAAATGTCTTTACTGTCACTTTTGATCAATTTAATGCATCCTTGCTGAATAAAGTATTGATTTCTTTTAAAAGAAAACTGAATGTCATAATGAAATATCTTTATGTTAAATTATGTAGAATAAAGGTGCGGTCACACTAAATGTGCGATATTTTGGTGAAATTTTGCAGGCCAAAAAAGGTCCATTGTCCATTGTGAAGCGATGCATATAATGAAGACAAGCAGCTTTCAGTTGGTCGGCACAACGAATTAGAGTGTCCAACTTGAACATGAGTGAAAAGGACCTGATTTCGTCCATGAAATTTCACCGAACATGGGTAAAGGTGACTGCACATTAAAAGTGTGAAAGTATAAGACTGACCCGCAGAGCTTCAGTCTGGGAGCCCAGGCCTTTGGTGCACATCTCCATCACAGAATACGAACAGAACGTCACTCGTACTTTATACTGACTGACCGCAGACAGCCACAGAGACGCATTGGTCTCCAGCTCCAGAGGAGGAACCAGAATAGACTGATGGCCTGAGTACACACTGCAAACACAAACGCCATTTGCATTACATGAATCATTATTTTACGAGCCTCCCAACTCCCAAAGCGTGAGGCTTAGGCTGACGTCAGGTGAAGTTTGTGTGTCCCGTCTCTCACCTGCAGAGACACCAGAGGGCAAAGCCCAGGCCACAGTAGGGGTCCAGGCAGATGGCGATCTGTCGAGACGGGTACAGCTCACACTGCAGCTTAATAGAGCGACACAAGGCACTGGTGGCAGCATGGGACATCTGCGACAAACACATGGTGTTAGAAACGTCAGTCCCACATTTTAAGATGAAAGTGTTATAGGCCTGTGGATGATGATGGGTTAGACAGATTCACCTTGACCCCAGCGAGGATTCCTGTGGTGGACACACTGAAGTCCAGGTAGGCGAGCATCTCTGGGGTGGGAGGTTTGTAGATCTGAGGAATCCTCTTTCTTTGGGAGATCATCTGAAATGGAATCAATAAACCTGATTGAAAGAGGACCTGTTATGCTTTTTTACTTTCTTTAGTGTGTAATGTTGCTGTTTGAGCATGAAGAAGCTCTGCAAAGTCCCTCCAGCAGGAGTTCTTCTCTATATCAGTGTCACTGTTTCTGAACTCCCTGAAACACCTCCATTGTAGTCTTGAGTTTTCTTCACAATATTCCTCATTTAAATAATTCATATGCAGAATAAAGGGGCGGGGCCTGGTTGAGTTAGTTAGTAGTGTGTTGAAACTGGCAGTTATGGTAAGGGGCGGGACATTTCCCAAACACGCTCAAAATTCTTGACCAATCATAAGGCACTGATCCAGCCGACCAATCAGAGCACACTGAGCTTTTCAGAAGGAGGGGCTTCATAGAGACAGGAAGTAAACAGAGCGTTACTGACAGACTGGGAAGAGAGGAGCTGCAACAATGGAGAATATGAGGAAAATAATCAACATTCAAGCATGAAAACCTGTTCTAGTAGAGCCCAAAACAACATGAAGACTTTGTAAAAGGGCTTAATATGGGCTCTTTCACATTTCTTTTACAAACAATGGCAATTATACAGAAGTACTGTATGTAACTGATGTCTTTACCTGTGTCCAGTATCAGCGGCCATGTTTTAATGTCCACAGCAGCCGCTGCCTCTTTGGATTTCAGTAGTTTCATTATTGCTTGTGTTGTCAGAATACATACAGACTTACTGACCTGTCAAACATATGCAACGGGAGAGCAAAGTTACAGTCACATGATAGTGATCAACAGTCAAACACTGAATGGAGTCACTAAAGGCCAAAATCTTCATATTATTAGTCTAAATAAATATTAATCTACAGTGGTCCCAAAAAGTATATGGAGATTAAAGACCACTTCATTAAATAAATTGCAAAAATTGATTATTGAAAAGCAGTTCTGAGAAAATCTCTGGCATCATTTGTTTGCAATACCACTTGATTTTAAATTTAATTTAATTCAATGACATTCTAAAATATAATAAAATAAATACAAACACTTCACGCGTAAGGTTCAATTGGTTAGATTAGGTATATTTTTTACAGCATTTATTAATCTAGGTTAGTGTTAATTTATAAATATACTATTGCTCATTAATAAATGTTTAATGTTTTATTCATTAAACATTAATGTTAATTTACAAAATTAAAAAAAAAAAAAAAATTATATATATAAAAATATTTTAGTTAATAATTCATAATATTTCACTGACCTATTTCAATGACCACGTTTGTGCAGCTGATCGATATATATATATATATATATATTATATATTATATATATATATATATATGCAATATAAAAATGCATTATATAATGTATAATTATATAATTATATTAATCTAGATTAAAATTATGAATAATATAATAATACATTTAAATTATAAATAACAAAAATAAATATAAAAGTAAATAAATAAAAGTAAAAATATATTTAAAAATTAATAAATAACAATGATAATAAATTAATAAATGCTGTCACAGAAAAAAAAATGATGATACCTGATGAATTAACTAATATTAACAAAATGAATGTTATTGCTAAAGTGTTAAATATATTTAAATCAAATGCAGTAAAGACTGTGCTGGTCACAAGGGGGCGCTAGAGTTTCTGTTCATCGGCTAAGGAAACATGGCATGTGCTGTACTCAGAGGCTCAGGTCACCTCAACAATCATCTTGACGGTGGGCAGGGTTGTGGTTAAGTTCTGTGGGTGTGGAGGCCTGACGGTGACTGGAACGCAGCCGGCGTACAGGCAGCCATAGAAAGTGGCGATCAGATCGATACCTGCAAAGTAGGAAGACAGAGAGAAATTAAGTCCAAAAGAGAGCTGAAAACCCTTTATCAGACCACAGTGATATAAATCTCCTTCTCTCTTACCAGGAGGATAAACGAGTGCTACATGGTCTCCAGCGTTAAGCCGGCCTCTTTCCATCAGCGCCACCGCCACACGCTCCGCACGCTTGTGCAGCTGAACACAAGACGCTGTGTTGGCCACAGTGCCCTGAAAACAACAAACACGTACAGTGAGATGACAGTGAATATACACACCATCCGTCCTGGGCGGAGAGACGACGAGTGCCGTACCTTGGCGTTGAGCAGCAGAAACAGAGGGTGATCTGGAGTGGCCTGAGCCCTCCACTGCAGAACATCCTGCATATACAGGAACTGCAAGAGATGAGAGAGACTTATTCAGACATCAGCATACTTCAGCATCCTGCAGTCTACCTGCCTTATTATTTATATTCACTTTCTTGCTTATATTGTTCATTTTTGTTGCTTATTTTGTTCATGTATATTCATTTTGTTGTTTATTTTGTTCTTTTTTGTTAAATTTGCTGCTTATTTTGATGACATATATTAATTTTGTTGCTTATTTTTTTATTTATATTCACTTTCTTGCTTATATTGTTCATTTTTGTTCATTTTGTTGCTTATTTTGTTCATGTATATTCATTTTGTTGCTTATTTTGTTCTTTTTGTTTTTGCTTTTTGATGACATATTAATTTGTTGCTTATTTTTTTATTTATATCATTTCTTGCTTATATTGTTCTTTGTTCATTTTGTTGCTTATTTTGTTGACGTTATTTATATTTTGTTGCTTATTTTGCACTTTTTGCTTATTTTTTTTTGTTTTTTGTTGCTTATTTTGTTGACGTATATTCATTTTGTGCTTATTTGTTTTTTTTTCATTTTGTTGCTTATTTTGATGACATTTCTTTTGTGCTTATTTTTATTTTATATTTTTGTTGCTATATTGTTTTTGTTCATTTTTTTATGTTGTTCTTTTTTGTTCATTTTGTTGCTTATTTTTTTATTATATTTTTCTTGCTTTGTTTATTTATTTTGTTGTTATTTTGTTCATTTTGTTATTTTTTATTTTTTCATTATTTTGATTTATTTTTGTTATTTGGTTCTTTTTGTTCATTTTGTTGCTTAATTTTGATGTATATTTATTTGTTGCTTATTTTTATTGTATTCACTTTATTATTTAGTTCTTTTTGTTCATTTGTGCTTGTTTACTTTATTTTTATATGTATTGCAGATTTATTTTTCATGTTATATCAAGTGTACAGTTTCATTTTTTGCATCTTTAAATAATATTCTATGTTCAGAGTTCTGTTTAGAAGGTAACTGATCCTTTAAATCTAATTTGTAAAAGTTTACAAGGCATAAAGTCCTCACTTTAGATGAGCTCAGAAAAAATTAACCTGACAACTACTAAATGTTTTATAACTATTGAATAGAGTAACTTTACTTATTCTATAATATGTATAATGTACATTTAAATAGTTTATTAATCATTTACTCACACTTTCTAAATGATCTTATGAACCACTGATAACTCGTAAATAATGTATACTAAATTTAGAAATGATAAATTGATCATTAATAAAGTATAAAAAATAAAATGAAACATTATAGATGCTTATGAATCAACAATTTGTTATTAATCTTTGTTAATGTTAGTAATAAAAATCCAACTTTTTCTTTGTTAGTTCATGTTACTTCAGGTCAGGAATATTATTAACTGGTATAATAAATTGATTATTAACATCAACTAAGATTAATAAATGCTTAAAAGTATTGTCATTGATAATTCATATTAACTAATGTAGTTAACTAATGTTAACAAATTGAACCTTATTGTAAAATGTTATCGCAATTATGAAATTACATATGAAGATCTACTTAAATGGGTCAAAAAAGCAATCTAAATGCATTTAAAATAAATTTAAACTATAATATTTTTTTAAAATTTCAATTAACATGCAATTAAGTGTCTGAAAACGTTATATTCAGTTCACACTTAAGTATATTCTTTCCACAATAAATACTAATATTTTTAAAAGCAAGCTAAAGTGTGTTGTTCGGGAGAGTTGACTTTACCTGATCATGGTCTTCCAGCTGTGATACATCTCTCCCACAGGCCTGTGCAATTCTCTTTCCTGCCACTAGGTTCCCGACTATCATGGAAGCAGGACCTACCTCTGAAACAGCAGAGACAGCAGGTCATGTGACGTGCAGGACAGAAAACCAGCACCCCGGCGCACCCGCGCAGGACTCACCTGTGCCCGGCTGCTTCTGTCTCGGCTTGGGCAGGTTGGTGACGCAGGTGTGAGGGCACATGAGGACGTTGCAGGGGTGCAGGGCTCCCTCCAGGAAGCGTTGTTTGGTCTCTGAGATGTGGATGCCGCCCAGAGGAGCTTTGGGGAGTGTGTTAGCTGGAACCAGAGCCAGACAGTACACTCCTACCTGATGGATGCTGTCGATGGCCTGATAGTGAGACAGAAAATACGTGTGTTGTTTTGTGGATATTACGAGTAAATACTTCACCCACTCAGTCTTTATTATCACTATTTTAGAAATGTAAGAATAACAGTTAAGTTATCAAAACTGACAAACATAAATAGAAGTATGGGTATAATGTAGAATAAACCACAAGCACACCTGTAGCACTCGACTCATCCACTGGAAGCTGTCCTCCTCTGAAGCGTCTGGTCTCTGTTCCGCCACCACAACAATGCGTTCATCGTGCAGCACCGACACAGAGAAAACCGCAATCCTGACAGAACAAAGATGCACATTTCAGTCTGAGCAGAGATACATATTCACCTCAAGTCAAGAGTAAAACGCTAGGAAATTAATTCTCCAGCCTGTAACTTCAAAATAACTTTTGCCACAGATTTATGTTTTTCTTGTAAATGCTATTTGTTTTGTCAGTTATAATACATCTACAGTGTTTTGTCATTCATCATGGGTTTGTGGTCAGTTGGTTTCAGAAAACATTGCATTGCTAAATATCAGATCAGCTGAGTTACCTTCCTCTGTACACAAACTTCATGGGCTCCACCGCCAGAGCTGTGGCCACCACGTCATCTGCGTTATGTCTCCGTCCACTCACCACCATCAGTCCATCCATCTTTCCCACCACAAACACCAGATTATCCTAGAACACAAGAAACAGTGCCGACCAAAAAGATGAACTCTGCATGTTGATTTATAAGTTAAGTTAAACTGCTTTTTGGTGTAATTTATCTGAACGCACCGGCCCGATGAAGCCCAGAAGAGACGTGCGTGTGAAGGGTCTGTCACTGATGGGAGCTCCTGATGATGTGACTGGAATGGTCTGAATGTAAACAAAACAACAAAAACTTATTTAATTACTTATTTTTAGGTCTTTTTTTAAGTCGTCTTCTTTTTCACCTTTTATTTAACTTGTCACCAACTGTGAACTTACGATAAATGTTGCTGTTTTTCTATAGCTTTAATAAAGCTGTGCCAGCATCTGACTAAATAATATACAGTAATTGATGTGTTTGGTTGTGGGGAAAATGCTTATGATGTTTAAACAGTCTTTCTAGATTCACTTAGTAGATTTACAGGCTTGAAAATTTCAATAAAGTACAATAATAAGAAGACTTCAGTCGTAAATGAACGTTTTTAATGAGTGAATGATTCAATGACTCACTCATGAAGACGGACTGGTGTATTAATGTAACTTGCAGAAAGGGTCACTGAATGAATCAGAATTAATCTTTTTGACAGAGAGTCACTGAAGTTAACCAAAATCCCAACCATGTTTAATGGAAATAAAACTGAAATGGCTTAGTACGATTATCAAATCTCAAAGGCTGTAATTTAGTTAAATAAATATATGTGACGTGTGTTTCAGAACGAAACGCGGCATTGTCTTCCTTTACCTGCGAGCAGCTCATGATCTGCTGTTTTCAGCGTCTCGGTTGACAGTAAATGCTGCTCCACATGAACTCATCTCTGCATCTGCTCTGAGTTTGAGTCGCTTATAATGTGCATTTGGGAAGGCAATATGTGTCAATCATCTTCACATACTTGTAATGAGAAGCTCTTTTAAAGCACTCTGTGGAATATTCTGTTAGTTAAAATGTATGGGATTCAAAGAAATTGGAATTATTGATGATAAAATATATAAACCTGGTTGTGTATTTAAAATACGTTTACTATTACAGAAATCATTCCTTTTTGTACCCTTTTATTAGTTTGTGCAACCCAAATCCATGGACATTTTATATGCATTTGAAATACATAAAGTTTGTTTGTTTGTTTTAAATTACAAACAGATTTCCATTTTTTTTTTTTTTTTAAACACAGCTGATGTATTTTGCTTGCTTTAAAAGAACTGTCTCTTGTTTACTAAAATTTTTATTTTTATTTATTTATTTATTTTTTGGGATTGCAGTCTTTTTCTGCTGCCATAGTTTTCCTTGGATTTGCTTCTCAGTTCCATGCAATTTTAAGCTTTTCTTGGTTCATTCCATGTTTTCTAGGCAACCTCTCTCATGCTAATTCAGATTAGCACAGTTGGTTTTAAATTAATCTAGTTTATTTTAATTCCTTAGTCCATAGTTCAGGTTTTAGTAATCTGTACTTAATCTGTGTTATTAAGGCCTATCCTGGCTTAATCTAAACCCTGTCCGGGAAACCGCCCCGAGATGTTTAAAACCCTTGTAACTTTTGTTTCTCCACTCTCACCTCAAAGACATTCTTGGTCATTCCTGGCAGACCATAGTAGGAGATTCCTGTACTGCTGGAGCTCACGCAGATTTCTCCCACCTCATCCATTCGACACAGGTACGGCGTGCCCTCCAGCCGAATCACACACACCAGCGCTGCACACAGACGTACGTCAGTCAGAGGAATTTAAGATTCAAAACAGTAGAACATCAAACATAACAAGACATAAAAGCAAAGAATTGATCTACATCCATCCACTCAAAGATCCATCACTCTATTCAAATCTATTTACCAGTCTATCAGTGAGAGTAAAGCAGGTCTCACCTCCAGGCATGACCTGTCCTACATCCTGGACAGTGAGAACGGAGAGCTTCTCCTCTGTGTCGACTCGGATCACCCCGTAACTCAGACCACTCATGGACAGCACCGCCTTACCCGGAGGAGGAACGCCCATCTCTGGAGGTCTGAACACACATAAACACATGGTCATTCAATATGAATTTGGCTTGTGTTTGGAATAGCATACTCCGGGTTGCCAAGGTCATTGGGGTTGCCGTTTTCCTGGTTATTGGGCTACTTTTGGGCTATTTTTGATAGTTTTTTTACGCATACCTGGCAACTTTGAGCATAATGCCGTATGCAAATGACTACTTTCATTTCCGAATTTCAAAAATGTCAAAATCCAGCGATGTTACCCCCTCGTGGCTGAGAAATATAATGTAGCGATTCAGTAGCAAAGCTATTTTATTAATAAAAGTCATGGCATAAGGTTGATAAGTTTCTGTGCTTCTGAATGTTTCTGTGTCTCCCAGATCTCTCTGTATGTATGTTTCAGTGAAAGGAGCACATTAATGTAGAACAGTGATGTAACTGACTGGAACTGACCGATTTTAATGCACCCCTTTCAGCCAATCAGAATTGAGTATTCAGGCAGACCATTAATTTACTGAAGTGCTAAAATCTGTTTTGCACCTTTATAATACACTGAAAACCAAAATACACAGGTGGCAATAAGAAATGGTAATAAAAAAATCACATGTACAGTAGAATCAAATGAAAAGTAACAAAGATAAACAATAATAGAAAGGTGCACAGTGTCATGCACACAAACACAAAACACCATTTTGCAAAACTACATAAGATGCACATTCAGTAAATGATAAGAAACAAAAACAGTTATGTCAGTGAAAACCATCAAATGTGAAGTGTCACACAATGAATTCTGGGAATGTCAATTACATTTTTCCTGTAGCATTTTTACAGTCGTCTTCAATTAAAATTACGATACTTTTTTATAAGGTGAAGTAAACTAGTAAGCCGTGTTCTGTGTATATAATGCAGTATACATGCACCACAATAGCAATGGGTAAGTCTTGTTTAAATTGCTGTAATGTGATCAGTGTACCTGCGGATGGCGACGGTCATGGCCTCGGAGGAACTTGCACATGGGCAGATCACCTCTGGCCGCAGTCCACGGGCCTGAAAGACGTTGAGGAAGGCATCGCAAGACGAAATAGACCCTGTGTTTCGACATACACAATGAACTTAGATGACCCGTGACGTCCAGGATGTGTTCATTCTATTAAGAAGGATGTCTAAAAGTCTGTACTCACAGGGATTGGCTCCGTCAGCAACGATGAGCATGCGGAGGGAACTGAGACTGATGTCCCTCTGATCCCGCTGGGCTAAAAGTGACCAGTGCATGTCCCTGGATTTAACCACTGCTACACGCGCTGGGTAAAAAGCAGAGAACAAGTGAACATTCACACAGCATTCAATCAGCAGTTATGGTCTAAATTCAATTAGATGTTATGGTCTAAATAGATAGTTCTGCTCATGAATGCTGATTGTACAGCATTTCAACAGCTAAAATATAAAATATATTAACAACTGTGGTGAGAAATAGGTGTTTACCAGATATTAAACTTAAAATTACATGTCAGAGTGTAAAATCTGCATCAATCTTGTTAAATGTTTTTCATTTTTGAAAGGTTTTCATGCAAAATTAACAACTTTTCTCCACAACGCTCTGTTTTCAGAAAATCAAAATTAATCTTAGAAAGTATGTTAAAAAATAAGATGTTTGCAGTGGAAAGTTCACACAGCCCTCTTTCTGTAGTTACATCAATACACCTGTAGGTGGCAACAGTGAGTCTTTCTAAATATTATGAATGAATCCTCATGATACATATAATATGGAGACATAATTTGAAGAAATATACACTACTGTCCAAAAGCTTGAGGTCGGTAAGAGTTTTTCATGTTTCTTAGAAAACAAAAAAATTCTTAGTCTCTTATGCGTATTGCATTTATTTGATCAAAAATACATTAAAAAAAGTATTAATGTGTGTTCTACGCTAACACTTGTTTTCTACACTCTAAAAAATGATGGACAAACCCATCGGTTGGGTTAAATGTTTGCCCAACCTGCTGGGTAGTTTTATTTAATTCAACTATTGTTTAAAAATTACTGTAATGAACCCAAAGTATGTTGGCAATTAACATTTATTAATAGGTTTAATGATTAATAATTAAATAATAAACGTTTATTAAATAGCTTTTTAATAAATGTTCACCTTTTGATTATTATTGTTACCTCTAGTAATTATGTGTCTGATTTTTAATTTCCAACCTATTTTGGGTTCATTTTCAGCCAGCCATATAGTCATTTTTAAAGGTGGTACAGAGGATGTTTTCGTCGACTGAGTTTTTGAAATGAGCGTTTGAAATGATACACATTTTACGACTAGCTAAAACATTCTGACTATGCTCAACATACAGCGATTGTTTCCTGCTCCTGAAGCAGATTTATATACTTTCACATGGAATTTGAACACCGACTGTAATCGCAGACTGAACGCAACTGGCTCTGACTGGACGCGTTTGAGCGCGATCAGTCATAAGTATCAATTTACATTCATAATCGGCCTTACAATCGTTAAGCCGCGCACACACTTAGTGGATTCATTATGTCGGACTCACCTCATAATCTGCAGTTGTTACTCCTGTCTCCTGACAAAAACATTGCATGCGGCGCATGTAGTGTGGAAAGTTACTGGAGCGCGCAGCCGCGCACGTCTCTCACAAGGAACGTCATGGCAGTGATTGACAAGCCAGAGGGCCAATCGTTTACGCGATGATCGCGTAAACGATTGGCTGATGTTTTTAAGGCCCTACCTCGTGCACAGATGATGTATATTAATAATATTCCTTTCAGTGCACCTAATAAATAGTCTTTTATCACTTAGTAAAGACAGTTTCAAGTAATATTGCAAAAATGTATAAAACAAAACATCCTCTTTACCACCTTTAAACAATAGTTGGGTTAAATAAAACTACCCAGCTCGTTGGTCAAACATTTAACCCAACCACTGGGTTTGTCCAGTTTCAACCCAACTTGGGTTGTTTTTAACCAAACATTTTTTTAGAGTGTATGTTCATATATTTTCTAATGCACTTTATTCCTGTGATGGCAAAGCTGAATTTTCAGCAGCCATTAGAAAGTTCAACAGAATTTATTT